>CM057233.1:47952062-49202062 GCA_029891385.1 Erythroxylum novogranatense | reverse complement strand
TGTGTATGAAATGCAATATGCCCAATATATCACAGTCAGTATAAAATAGTCTGTCACAGTAGAGGCAATGTAATGAAGCACAGTAATAGCAAGCAATTTGACAATCAGCACATAAAGGACACTTTTATGTCAAATCTTCCAATTCATCGGACCATTCGTGTCCGGAACCCAGTCATAAACAAACACAATCACTAATCCCACCATTATTCCCCACATTAGACATATAATAATTAAAAGAAACATCTAGGTTACTCACCTGTACTTCCGAGCTAATACCTGGAAGTCTCAGTAACGTCGATAGATCGACGCTCCAAATGTGCCTTTATAATAATCAGAGAATATAACCATTACTAATTGTCCAATCAGAACTAGTTAATGATGCACATGTAATAATTAAAAGGTGTACAATGCATGTTCATGATATTCCCGACCTTAATCCAAAATTTCCATCACAAACATTCCATCTAAAAATTAGAAATCTAACGGCACCGAAATTACTAAATTCGGGTCTCTATAGGTCCAAAAATAAATAAAACAGTGACCAAAGAACCATTACCCGGATCCACATCAATTTTCCTTCCAAAAATTCCCAATTTCTCATAAAATGAAATTAAATATTTCACGAATCCGATGCCTCAAGAATCAGGTCAATCGGATGTCGGACGGAAAAGTTATAAGCAAAAGAAGGAAAAATATATGATCCTAGTCGACTAGTCAAAGGTTGTAGTCGACTAGTGAAGGAAAAATACATGTCCAAGTCGACTAGTCAGATATTATAGTCGACTAGAAGCTTTATTCTTTCTTTTTGCTGACATCCCAACTTTCACAATTCATAACTCCTTGCTTCGAACTCCAAATTGGACAAACTTGGTATCAATTTCAAGATAAAAGAGAGCTCTACAAGTTTCAGGAAGGACACAAAAACTAATTTCACCTCTAAGGGTGTTAAAAATACACTCAAAGTTACTGCCTTCACAATGCCTCTCGAAACAGTGCAACATTTTGTCAAAACAATGCAACATTTTATAAAATCCATAACTTCTCATTCCCTTTGCTAACAATTACAAGTTTTATGTCAAATGAAATATCGCCTTAGGCACAAGGAAAGAGTAATAGGCCAGACCAACCTACAAAAACGAAACAGTCCCTCCGTAACCAGTCATCCATAATATCAAATAAATCATTTTCGTCTTTGGTAAATTTACCAAGGGATATAGTCATAGTGATCCTCCTATTCAACTACTTCAACCATTTCCGAGCACGTCATAGCATTTTCAGGGCCTTTGAAATTTTTATCATTTATGTATGATTTGATTTCTCATACACTGACCCTTATAATTTATCCTGGATTTAGAAGATAAATTTTTTTTATTGGTCCATAACCGGACTTTTCGCTTTGACCGTTAAGAGTAGGTAACCCGTTCCCTGTGTCTTTCTTTCTATTGCATTCTATCTCATCATATCACATTCTGTTCTGCGATATTTGAGAATCACCGTCAATGCCTCGGTGTAGGTAAGTCCGGTATAATCCTTTGTTCCATAGTCTGGGTGGGGCTATTTACAACTAGCCAATTAAGAATTTTCAGATGTACTCGTACTAGCAAGTGCATCAAAGATGCAGTCATCGATTCTCCCGAGAGGCCACAATTACCGCGAGCAAACATATTAATGACGAAGAACACATTATGATAAATCATTGATTCATCTGGTATTGAAATATATGTTTATCCTCTAAGTAAATATAGGATTCATTTAGAAATTGAATGTGACCTACAACTTTCATGAACAACATGAAATCAAATTTAATTTCTAAGTAGGTCAAACAATTCAATGAATGATTCTGCCCACTGAAACCACCTGAACTGAACAGAAATTTTATAAAAAGCATAACTTCTTGCACAATGATCAAAAAATTGCATACTTTATACCTATGAAAAGATAAAACAGAATACTACACTTATCATGAAGGGCTTAACAGACAATTTCATCTTTAACAAACTCAAAACTGTCATACAAATGGCTGCCCTGATCACTAGTCAATGACCTAACTTAGGTCCAATCTTTGAAAATTCATAACTCCCATTTCTGATATCCAAAAATAGTATAGTATATCTCATTTTCAAGATAATTACTTCCTATACAACTTTCTAGAAGATTACTTGAGCCAATTCAAATCACAGAAATCTCTAAATTTGCTTCCAATCACAATACTCACAAACCCACACTTATGGCTAGGTTTCACCAAAATGCACATAACCAGTCAATAGTCAACAATTCATAACTCCCAACATACATATCGAAAAATTGCAAAATCAGTGGAAATGGAAAGCTAACAAGATAGGCTTCAACTTTCATTAAGACCATTTTCACCAAGTCTTCCTAAATCAATCTAGAAAAATCATCAAAGTTTCAGGTCATCTAATCGGATATTGTTCACACAGCCAGTATAGTTCACCTTCATGGCAGAAATTCAACCTCTTCAAGTTACAATTAGACAACACTTATTTCACAAGAAATTGAATTCAAACATCTAAAGTTTAATTTAGCACAAACCTCACCTCATTTGCTTAACCACACAATTAGTTATGGTAAAAACATGAAACCATGATCAATTTGCATTTTCCAGCTTTGCTCCTAAACTTATATTCTATCACCTCCAATGCCAATTACACATCAATAAACATCCACTTGAGACAAGGATTCAGCCAATAGGTCATCAAGACCTTCACCTAAGCATCTAGCCTAAGAAATGGCAGCATACGCAAAATTAGTTTTCCTTCAATTTCCATTAATCTCACCTTCCAAAAATCAAGTCAAAACCAAGCTAAAACCAATCTCCTTCACTCATCATCAACAATCATGAATTTGTACCCAAACAATCAAGCCATGCTCTATGAAATTAATGCACAATACATCATAATTCATGCACAATAATTCCCATTTAATGCATCTAACTACCACTTCATTCATTAAATGAACAACCAAAGCTTAAAACAAAAACTTACCTAATCAAGTTTTCAACTCTTCAATCTTTCAACTTATTGCACTAACTCCTCTATTCCTCCACACCATGCATGACAACCACCTTGATAAGAAGGTAGGAAGCTTAAACTTGTATGCATGTGATCTTAAGGTTGAAGGAGAGCAACAATTGAAGCTAAAATATGTTAAGAAAAGCAAGGAAGAGGAAAAAGGAGAAGAGATTTCAGATGGATGAAGAAATAAGCAAGCAAACTTGAACTTTTCATTTTTTCAACATAGAAAACTGAGAAAGGAAGCAAGTCAACATTAAATAAGGGGGAGATGTGTCACTAGGACACTTGTTCATTTATAAGGAAAGGACAAAATAAAAATAAAGACAAACTTTTAATAAAATTAAACCCTAATGAAATGAATCTTTGACACATTCAATTCCAATGGCCCTAATTTCAATCCCAAAATCATGTACCCAATGCCATTGGACAGAAATTTTCGATACCGAAAATTAACCGGTTCGCCACTTGGCGGTTTTTCCAGTCCGAAAATTTTTCCGAAAATTTTCAAAAAATTTCCTAAAATTCCCTTAAAATATAAACACACAAAGACTCACTCCAAATAATTTTTCGAATACAATTACCACGTCATTCATAACCACATTCCATTTAGGCCCAAATACCGGAAAATGTCATGAATGCATATACAGTCAAGTTCATGTGCAATTCCACTATTCACGTGTAATGGTATGCATAAATATTGCAACCCAATACTAAACACTCTCGGCTCTTTCCAAATTACTATTTTACCCTTCCCAGTGGGGGTGAGATGTTACATTAGATGTCCCATTTGTTCTTGTATAAAGGAATTAGCATACTAAGTCTCCACTCATCTGACATTTTGGGAGACTTAATGATCACATTAAAAAACTTGAATTAATCTCCCTTAAATATTTTTAATTTCTTCCCTTGTGTTATACGGGCAATAAGTAAAGTTACGATACATCTTGAACGTGCTAATATTACCTAAAGAGATGTTATCCGTTAATCCTCTATGCCTTCATTAAAAGGGCAATAAAAGTATCTTTGTCATCTTCTCTTAATGTCATTTTTAGCCATGAGCACCCGCCTTGCTTTATCTTTTATATAACAAACTTGATTTAAGTCTCTCTCTTTCCATTCCCTAACTCTTGACAACTTAAATATATCATTTTCTTCATCTTTATTTTCAATCATTAATAAAGTAGAATGACGGTTCATTAATTCTTAATCAAAATTTTAAAGGAGATATTATTAGAAGGATCCAAATATTACTTATAATATATATTTCAAATTAGAAAAATTAGATATTATTCACAAAATATCTAGATAAAGATAAATATTTTTAGCACAAAAATAAATATTAGAATATTTAATAATTATAAAAATTAAATGTATGGTTATAATTAATTTGATTCACTTATAAATACATATTCATCTTGGGATAACAGATTCTATAGTGGCAATTGCAATATCCTGCCTCCTACAATTGTTAAGAGATTAAACTGTTAGATTGTGTCATATGAATTGTTTCATTTAAGAATTTATGAGGTGCATTTCATTCACATGCATAATATTCATATACACATATGAATCATGATTTAGAAAACATTTCAAGATAGTATATGCACTCAATTGACATATTTTAGGGTATGTAACGAAAATGAATGTGATATGAATCTGCATTCCTAATGTTTTGTATTTTGATTTACCAATAATATGAATTGATGGATTATAATTGGTGAATTGGGATTGTATTGTTACAATTGAGTAATTGATGAGGTGATATGTGCATCTAGTCTAAGAAAAATGTTAAAGAGTAAGACAAATTGATACATAGGGATTTAAGTTGATTAGGCCTATGAAATGGTGTCATAGGAATAAGTGACAAATGGCTCAGTTAAATGGATAACAAGTGGCTTGGGTATAATTACAACAAGTGGCCCTTTAAATTTGCGACAAATGGCACTTTAAACTTATGACATGTGGAGCAATAGAATGGTGACGTATGTAGCTTTATAAATGGTGACATATATAACCTTACAAGTGACATGTTTACAATTGGTGACATATGAAGGCTTAAATGAGTGACATGTGGAGCCTAAAGTAAGTGACATATGGAATAACAGAATAGTAACATATAGACCAATAGAAGGATAACATATGTACTAATAGAATGGTGACACATGGATTAGTTTGACTTTCTTTGACTGTTTTAGAGAAAATGGATGAAAAAGGAAATAGAAGTGAAAGTGAAGGTCGGACATAAGGTTAGAAGAGGGAGAAAAATGAAATGAGAAGAGAAGGAGATAAAAGGGGAAGAGAAGAGGAGAAGGAAAGAAGTTATCAAGGCAAATTGAAATTTTAGTTTCAATTTCATCTTTCTCTTTCGAACTATTTTTCATATCCTTAGAGCAAGAATTTGAAGAAACTCAATCAATGAAAGTTGTAGATATAGGTCTTATCTTCACTTCTATGAAAGTTTCTTGATAAAATAATGACTAGATCTTGAGTTATGTTCATTTCCCTAATACTACCTATGTTCGAACTTAGAGTCCGAATTAGTAAAAGTATAAAACATGAAAAATGATTGATGTCTTATTAATTCTTCTATGAACCAGTTTGGTTAAAAGATGTCTTGATAATAATTCATTGTGGTTTGAGTATTGGTTGCCAGTCTATTTCTTACTAGAAACATAATAGAATTTGGATGGAGATTATATTTTAAAGGGAAATGATGTTTGTGTAATTTTTGGATATAATAAGACTAATGGAAGTCTAGTTTTAGGAGGCACAAGAATCATGGCATTTGGATCTTTAAGAGAGTTATGATTAAAAGAAGACAACTTGTTCGTAAAGAAACATTAGGAAGAAAGGATGTAAACACTACACATAAGGTTAAGTTAGCTTCATGTTTGAGGAGATATTGAGTTGAGATAGTAAGTTATTTATTGACATATTGACATATGTTAGAATAATATTTATGATAATTGATCAAGGATGAATTTAGTTGTAGTATTGGTGTTGAGTGTGTTGGGAATTTAACGAATGGATTGGTTATGTTTTATTTTGATTTTGATGCTTGACAGACCATAATTTATGAGCTACCAAAGGAATGATTTGAATTGGAATTAGAATTGGAATTAAAGATGAATTGATGAGGAATTGGAGTATCTTTAAGGTGTAATTGATGAATTATCATGAAGGTGTCAAAATTTGGAAGAAAATTTAAAGGAAAGTGAAGGTGAACTTTCGATTTACCCATCCCAAGATTGTGGGAATTGTATTAGTCCTTTCCTACGATCATAGAAATGCTTAGTAGAGAGGAAAATTTATGTTTTGTGTTATTATTGAATCATATAAGGATAAGACACTATACATTGGTGTAATTAGACTAGATTGGGGGCTTAAAATGAACTTAGGTTGATGTTGAATCAATTGGCTAAGTATTTGATGAGTTTGGGTACATAAATGATATTATAAATTAAGGATTGGATTGTTTGATATCAATGTACCTAAAGCTAGAATTTATAAGTTATTGAAGGAGTGACGGTTTTCTTATGAATGCAAATGTGATTCAAAGGATATAAACAATATGAAATAGTATAAATGAATGAGAATTAGGGAAATTGTGTTAATATAAAGCATTAATAAAGGATTGATGAATTCAGGATAACCAAACTTACATAAGGCATAACCTAATTACAAAAAAGTTATGGACAAGTTATAATGAATGAATGATCAAGATTTATGATTAAGGACATATACCCGAGAAAATCAATTGAGCATGCATCAAACATGACACACATACATGTGCACAGTTGAATAATTATATGATCGGTCAACTTAGTAATATGTGGATTATGTGTCTATTGTATGATTTAGAAGCACAAATTGACTGACAGTATTTAGACATTGTCGGATTATCAAGGTAATAGCTATTCTGGATTATATTATAAGTTAACCTAGATGTGTAATCTCAATCGGTTTGAATTATGTGAGTTAACCTAGATGTTTTTTCACTATGTTTGAATTGTTTTTGATTAACTTTCAAATATTATACTGTTGCTGATATGATTGTGAAATTTCAGACCATCAATTGTCCAAGGAGTTAAATATTTGGGACTGTATTGGAAGTGCTTATTGATTGTATATGAACATGGGAAAATGTGCTTAACTAAATGTTGAATACCGGACTCTAATACGATGATTGTGATAAATGACTACACACTGAATGAAAGTTATTAATAGCATATTATGTGGAATGTTGCATTCCATCACATGAATATGCATGATAAGATAAAAGAGTTATGACTAGAGTGACCAATGTGAAAAAGAGCTTAAAACTAAGGAAATGTGCACAAGAGCCACATGCTCAGTTGATAATGAGCCTGGTATCTGCAACAAGTATGGGACAGTTATTAAATGAGTCCAGTATCCACAATAGATATAGGATAGTTAAATAGACGCTCAGTCACAACAAAAATAAAAATAAAAATGGAGTCTAATGTGCATTGCATATATATATATATATATATATATATATATATATATATATATATATATATATATATATATATATATATATCTTTACATATATCATGTGAATAATTGCAAAGAATGAGTGAATTGAGTTGATATAATGATATGTTATGTTTGTGTATATGAATGATTGAAATGAATGATCGAATTATTATGAAATAATTATATGAAAAGCTTGTGTTCATAATGGACTTGTTGGAATATGATGTGTATTGCGATCAGGTATTAAATTCAGAATAAAGTGCTATATGAGATTTGATTTTGAATGATGTGAGATACTGATTAAACTGTGTTATATACTTGTGATATTTATGTTTATTTTGAGTGAGTACATCGATGATGGTTTACTCACTGAGTTTGCAAACTTATCAAAATTGCAACGTTGTTTTTTAGGCCCAGGGGAAATCTAGCTAGTCTAGTTGAAGTAACTTCTGCATTTGGATATGGGTCAGTGTTGGGATCAGTTGTACCTACAAATGTCTTAATTATGTTATATCAAGAATTATATCTTTCAACTGTTGAATATTGTACATGTGAATTTTAGAAATGTAATGGCATTTGAGACTGTATATGTTTGTGAATAAAAATGGAACAACCTAATTATTGGAATGTTTTATGTTATATGTGATGGATTAAAATGTAAAATGAATTGGTTTAACCATCTTAACATGCTATTGTTGTAGATTATGTTCCTGAATATCCTTTAGTATGACGGGTATATACTCTATAGGAATGGTATGTTACAACAATCCTCTTAGGAATTTTTATTTTAGTGTAAAACCTTTTATAATTTTCAATTAAGTGACTAACCTTCTAAAACTCTTATAGTTTACTCCAAAATGTTGGCTTGATCAAATTTTTGTTGAGGTTGCTAACTGAGCCATTTTTATTTGGAAATCTAGGCACCTACACAAATTTTTTTTTAACATATGGATACCCATGTGGATTGGCCTATGACCCATAAACTTGACCTAAGCCTATGCCCCATTTTTTTTTCAAAATAACCCACCTTTCCAAAATTAAACTCCAAATTTCCTTTGTGAAAATAATTTCTCTCATTTGAAACTTGCATTTCTTTTGTTTCTTTGCATCCCTCACTATCATTCCTTACCTTCCTCATCTGAAACTTGCTTTTCCCTCATTAGGCTTGCTTTTTTCCTCTTTGTTGGCTATTTCTTTCTATATTCAATGTTTTCTGGGTATTCAATGTTTTGCATTTTTTTGCTACTTTTGTGTTTTTATTATACATATGTGCATATATATACAAGGAGATGGATTGTTGGGATAGGAAATTAACTATGTTTTATAATGGGAATGTTATATATAAGGAAGATGTTGAATATATGGGTAGGGATGTTAAAATCTGGGGTATTGAAATTGATAGATTTTACTATTGTGACGTTAAGAGGATGCTTATGGAAGATGTTAAAAGACCTAAATCAAATAAGTTTATGGTGCTAGCTAATAACCTAAAAAATGGATTGGAAGGGGTGAAAAAAAGTGATACTTGTGTGATGAAGATATGTAAGCTTATTATAGAACATAAGCAGATAGATATCTGTGTTGATTGTGGATCTAATTGCCACATTTAGAACAAAAAGGTAAGGTTATTACTAGGATTGTGGATTATGTTATTGATGTTGAGGGAGAAGCTATAAATGATGATGTTAATGTTAAACAAGAATTTGTAAGTGACAGTGAAGTGAATCCAATTAAGCAATAAGAGAATGTATTTGTTGATGCAAGTGTTTGAGAGGATTTGATTTTGGTTTGGATGATAAAAAGTTTAACTTATCTAGAAATTTAGATATTTCATTTAAAAGGGGATAATAGAAGAAAAAGAATCAAGGCTCCGTTTGGTTGACACAGATTGTTGTCTGGGAAAGTAATCTTTTTCCTAAAATTTAAATTATTATATTTGGTTCGTTTTTTTTAGTAGTTAGGAAATTAAAAACTTTCCTAATTTAGGGAAAATAATGGCAGTTTCCTTGGATTCTAAATCCCAACACCCTCTTGGTATTTAGATTACTTTCTCCAGGAATTTAATCTAAAAAATACATTGGACAATTTAACCATTCCTTTTCTCTCAACTCTGCGACTTTAAAATATATAAATTTCAAATAAATTTGATTTAATAATTAAAAATATATAAAATAAATATTAGTTTATAAATAATAATTTTTAAATTATTTATTTTTAAAATAAATATTTTATTAATATTTTATTAATAAATATTATATAAAATATTAAAATAAATTTAAATAAAAATAATTTTGTAAGTTTTATTTAATTTATAATTATTATTAGTAATAAAAATATTTATTATTATTTTAAAACAAAAATTAAAAATTAACAATAATTATAAAAGTTGAAATAAATAAAATAATTAATTAAAAACTTTGAAAAAGGGGAAGGAGAGATAAGAGGGAGGGAGGGAAATTTTAAATTTTTTTGAAAATTTAACAAAAAATCCTCCCTATTTTAAAAAATTTCCCTTATCCGCTGGTATTTAGATTTTAAATATTTATGCTTAAAAGTTTCGATCAACAATCTTCATATTCATATTTTTCTTATCTAATGATTTAAATTTTTATTCATTTGTCGGGATATAATTGGAAACATAAGTTAAAATTAAATTACATTGTATAAAATACTATTATATACTAAACACTATAATAAGAATCCACCCAACTTTCCTATTAGAATTTTATAAGTATCCAAACATGTGAATATCTTTATTTTCTATAGATTTATTTTCCAAAGAATCATATTCCAAATTCACTTTACTTTCTCGCCAACCAAACAGAGCCCAAGAGTAATGTTTGTAACATATAACAGAAAAAAAGGGAAAGCTCGAAAAAAAGTAGTTGATGATGGAGATGATAATAATGGGATTGATGTCTAAGATGAAATTATGACTAGAAAAAGGGAAAGCTATAGAAAAAACTGTAGTTGATGATGAGAATGATGTATAAGATGAAATTATGATAGATTACTCTAAGTTATATGAAAATTGCAATTTTAAAGAAGAAAGTGGCTCAAATATGGATGAGGTGTTAAAATATAATCAAAACTTCATAGGTTAAACCCTCATGAAAATTATTGAGATTGAGATTAGTATGTTATTTGATTATTCTATCCTATTTGAAGCCAAATAAGTGAGTAGATATTACAAATGGTACATTTCAACTAGCTCGGTGAAAGATTCTAATCGTTTTCAAGTAAGTATTTACATTTTTGGTTTTTACAATTTATGTATCATTGGCGTTATAGATTAACTACTCATATATATGTATGCAATTAAGAATTTTTTTAGTAAAAGCACACATGCAATCTTGTTTTTCACAAAAATGTATACGTTCAAAGTGACTTGCCGAGAATTACGTAAATGACCTATCGAGACTCATTTCCTTAAAACTAATAAACTTAAGGAAGTTTATTAACAAAGATTGAGAGCCAATGTTATTTATTGTGTTTGTTATAGGGCTAAGATGTTAGTGACAGTGGAGACGTAAGGAGGTGTAAAATTAGAACATAGAAAATTGTGGGATTACGAGGAAGAACTTTTAAGGTTAAATTCTGGTGGTAGAGTTGAATTAGTTTTTAAAAGGACATCACTTGGAGATGATTTGCAGCAATCATTTGATATAATTCTTACAAATATAATAAAATGGCTTTTATGAATGTTTTAAATATTACAAGAATGGCTCTTTAGTTAGTTGTATAAGCTTGATAAAAGAACGACTCTTTTGTTGGTTGTATCAGGTTGATAGAACTAGATGGTTACATTTTTAAAGAGATTCTAAAAGGTGAGTTGTTGACAACAGTAGGAAAAGATGGAATAATCAAATGTTCCTTATGGCATAGGCTTTGGTTCATATTGAAACAGCAGATACTTGGAACTAGCTTTTAAATTTATTGAAGAAAGACTTAGATTTAAAAGATAAAGGGATGATGGGAAATGATTTCTAATCAATAAAAAGTTTGTGATGAACGTCATATGGTTTAGTAACAGATACTTATTTATATTACTTTCTTACTAATTTTTTTAACTGAATGTTACATAAGGTCATATGGAGGCATTTGGTAGGCCACTCCCAAAGGTTGAAGTAACATTTTGTGCAAAACACATATATCTCAATTCAAGAAAGAGGGATCACAAGGGATTAAAATTAGAAAGATTATTATCAATATTGTAAGTCACCTAATAAGCCTAATTGTTTATTTAAAGAAGTTAGAAAAGGAGTCAAAGATGCTTATCACTAAGAACTATAAAGGAAAATGTTCAAAATAATAATTCAACACTTTATTTAAGTGTGATATTATGAATAAGGTTCTTTGCAAAGCAATTTATAAAAGTATTATTAAAGCTTGAACAAAAACATAATCATAATATTTGAGAAAAATAAAATGCTTATGATATAGAGATTGGTTAAAATAGAAAGATGATAAGAAAATAAAGAAATGACATTAATCCAAGAATAAAGAATGTAATGAGAGTTAATAAGGAGTTAAGCATTGATTATGAATTTGAGAGTAATACTGTTAGAGAATTTAAGGTGATACACAAAAGAGTTTAGTGTCTTGTGAACTTAAGGCATAACATGTAGTTGTAGAAAAAGGGACGTGTCAAGAATCTCATATTCACATGTCATTAATGACATCAAGTATAACAATGAAGAATCTAAAAGGTATGTATCACACCGGTTTATAATGGATAAGTAACTACAAGCTTATTAATATAAGATGGAGTCAATTTACATAGATAAATTTCTGGCCTAAAATCATACATGGATCGCGATTACTACCTTTATTTTAAAAAAAAAAACAAGTAGAAAAGAGAATTAGGATAATTTTACCAAAGGAAACAACAAAAACCACAATATGATATATCAAGTTTTTGTTAATAAGCTAAATATAAGAAGTAGTAAGGATTTAGCAATCAAATGGAGGCTTCCACCAGGGCCCGATAGTGCTATTTAATGGAACACTCATCTTGAGCCATTATGTGCAAAAGATTGAAGCTAAGACTAGGTAACCAGCCAAGAGCAAATTCCACTTGTGTTATTATTTAGAGCTCTCAGCTTGTATTCTTGTACTAATGTTCTTCAAGCTAGCCTAGGCTTGAGCAATTTTGTATTAAAATCTCATTAAAAGTTGATGAATTGTTTTAACATAAAAATATATAATAAAAGGTGTTTCATAATAAGCTTCAAATAATACATATATAAGTTTAACACATTAAATTTAATATTATATAGGAACCTCAATCACTCGAGACAAGATAAGCTATAACATAAAAAAGGTTATAAATATTACAAACTCAAAAGATTTAAAATAATTTTGAAAATTGGGTTACCTTTTAATCATTTGTTACTATTTTTGTTAGGATGGAACAGATGTAAGGATGAGGAGGATGAGATCAAATGTATGAGAGAATAATACATAAAGTCACTAAATTAAAGAGTATAGAATATTAGCATTTTCTATTTTGAAAATGTTGTAGCATATGTAAGAATGAATTTTGTTATTTTGGTTTATCTATTTTATAAATAAAAGATAGGAGTTTTCGTATTAGATGTTAGATAGTAGTTTACTACCTCTATTTCCTTGCTACATATAGATGATATTTACATTTTTTATTTGCAATATTATCCATGTTACTTATTAATACTATAAGAGGTTTTCTAAAGCAAGCATAAGGCAGTACTATAAACATACCTCTACTTAGGCATGCTCACCACCACCACATAATAAGTAAATTAAGAAACAATGCTCCTTTGGACTATTTGTGCAGATACATTACATGCTAGGTTCATACACTAAACAAATCTGATAAGCTCAAAAACTAAAGCTATGTACATCTACATTATGAGTTCATGTTAAATAGGGAATAACCATTAACAAGCATTAACAATAAGTATGAATTTGATGTTCCATACAAATAGATCGTAACAAAGTTTTTTCCCATTCACAATATCTTTAATTTCATAATTATAAATCAATCCTTCCACATTCACGTCCATTAGTAGATACTTTTAGTGGCAATCACTAGTAAACATAATTTATAGCTTCAACTTTAATATTTTTCCCTTCTTATAACTTATTTATCTTCTTCAATGGACTAGGGATGATGCTTAAAACTCTTTCACATATTAGAGGATCAACCTATTAAAAAAAATAACTTCCATATTGAAAGTGAATAAATGATGGGAAAAGTTAACAAAATTATCAAGGCTAAAAAGTCAGAATCAAGAAATCATAAATGAAGAAAACTCGAAATGAATCAAATTAAGCAAATGTTTTTGAATTTATGATTTCTTATTCTTTCTACTGAATCTTATATTCATTAACAATAACATTTGCTTAATTTGATTCATTTCAAGTTTTCTTTTGAGAAATTAAAAAATTTCATTTATAAAAGTAAGATTACAAAGAGAATATTGGCCTATAAGTCAGCGGCAGAGCATGACTTAAGAGACAAAGAGACCAGAAGGGAAACAACGTCGTTTGGGCATTTCAATGTAAAGACAAAACAATAACAAAACGAATACATTCCTCGTCGTTGAGGGTCTCCCCTCTTCTAGGGTAAAACTACCCCGACCTTTTGTGAGTCTTCCAAAAGAATTTCCCCAATTCGGCTACTCTTTAGCGATTAACTTTTTGTTTTTTGATTCGAAGAAACTTTGTAGGCGGGTTAAGCGGACACACTTTTCTGAGGGTCCAATTGGCGCATCACTCCACAGGCAAGTCAAGCGGACGCACCTCATCATTGAGGGCCCAACTAATTCTTCATCTATAGGTAAAACTCCGGCTGCTCCAAACTCTTACAAGAGTAGCTAGCCTGGAATCGAACCTGAGACCTAACCAAAGTCAAGCTCCGCTCTCAACCATCGAGCCACACCCCTTGAGAGCAGTAGCGATTAACATACAATCGAGTTACACATACAAAAATGAAGACTTACATGAAAACAAAAAGAGGGAGGGAGGCAAGCAAGTTTTCAAAGTGTGTTCCGTAAGAGAGATTTGTTTTACGAGGAAAGTTAGGGTTACAATTAAGAAAGGTGGTTTATTTTAAAAAAGGTTAGGGTTACAATTAAGAAAGGTGGTTTATTTTAAAAAAGATATGGGTGGATCATGTGCATAAATAATGAGTTATAAGGCAAGTTTGTGGGTTATTTATTATCTTTTATCTTCTTGTTTCATATATCAAAAAATAAGTTTAAGCAACTAATAATAGAACTTATAAGGATTCTAATCTTTTCAGTTTAATTTACAAATTAATAGTAAATACTTATAATATAACAATTTTCTATTCGTAATAATATTTCATGCTTCTTGCTTCTTCTATTTTTAATTTTAATAATATCCATCTAATTATTCCAAAATTTTTCTTTTGTAAAGAGCTCTATATCTTTATTCTTTATAAGAACTCTTAGGGACGCTTGATTTATAGAGAGTAATGTGAATGAGAATATGAATGAATATAGTGAGAATTGAGAATAGATATAATCATTATAATTATGATGGTTGGTTAAGATGAAGTAATGATTGTCATTACCATTGATAGTGGTTAATTTGTTAAAATATTAAAAATAAAAACTTGTTAAAATTTTGTTTTATAGAAAATTTTAAATATATTTTAAATAATTATTTTTAATTTATGCACCATAATTATAATGACAAAATAATTAAAATCAAGTATATTACGATTTTTCCTTTTCGATAGCTCTTGAAGAAAAAACTATAATATTTTCTTGCATCAACATATCATTAATTACATAATATCCTCAAAATATAGATTAATCGTCCAAAATATTGTATAATTTATCGACACAACTATAATATCTACCATTTCATTATTAAAGTAAAATTAAGTAACATAGTTTAATATAATTTGCTTTTATCTGATAATACGAAAATTGTTATATTTTAAGTAATTAATGAATAATATTTTAATTAATTACATTGTAATTAACTAATTAATTATATTTAATTACATCTTAATTATATTTTAATTAACATTTTAATTAATTAATTTTATTTAATTATATTTTAATTAATTAGATTTTAATTAATTAATTAGATTTTAATTAATAATGTAATTAATTATATTTTAATTAACTAATTAAACTTATAATTAATTAATTAATTATATGTTGATTAATTATTTTAATTAATTAATTAATTAGATTTTATCTTAATTAATTTAATTTGTTGTAATTAATTATAATATATTTAATTAATTATAATATCTTAATTAATTTAATTTATTGTAATTAACTAATTAATTAATTAAATTAATTTTAATTAATTAATTAGATTTTAATTAGATTTTAATTAATCATGTAATTAATTATAGTTTAATTAACTAATTAGATTTTAATTATACTTTAATTAATTAATTATATTTTAATTAATTATTTAAATTTTATATTGATTAATTATTTTAATTAATTAATTAAGGGAAGTTGGCAAAATACACAAAGTAATGACTCCCATTCCTCTCAATTATGAGGGGAATGAAGTAATACCCTAAAATGGGTAATCAAATTCATACTTTTTCAATCATACTTTACTATCAAGCTCTATCTTTCATGCCATTCCCATTCCTTATTTCTCATGCCTACAAAACAAGCACCCCTTAGATAAATATGAAAATCAAACCCATGCCCATGATCGCTGGTAGAATTGGGGTTTTCGGCCTACCACTTGAGCTTCCCGTCTGCGTTGGCTAGGTGAGATTGACCCATCTTTGCATGTATCATAAGCTGGTCTTTTGCTTTGTAGTCATCTTTTTCGCCATCTTGACATCATTACTTTTCAATAATTATGTACATGCGGCAGCTAAGAACATGTGATTGGACAACTTTATGTGAGAGATTTTCCACTCCAGTTGTCTCATCAGCGTCATAAAAGCACGACACAAAGGAGTAGGGTATACACAAACGGGTATAACATGTTACGAGACGTCCAGCCCAAAGTCCATGCATGTTTTGGGCTAACTCATACATTTATATGTAACAGTGAAAGTAGACTACAAGTTGAAGAAAGCTTGGGACTGGCGACCGTTTAACTTAACATCTTAAAGTAAAGATGAGATGATATAGATAGCATTTTCAGGTCCCAACAACTTTATACCTTTGTCCCATAGCCATTGCCCATTCAGCCAAAAGTTCCGATCACGCTCTTTTCTTTTTTTTCCCTCTTCAAATTTTGATACCCTTCAAGCATTTTCCTTTTTCTTTGGATGATGGAGTTGATCATGTGGTACAGTCTGTCACTCACACTAATTTCCTTCTCACTTTCTGTTGTTTTTTAACCTTTGTTGCATACTCCCCCATCATCATAAATAACATTCCTTTCCCTTTTCTCTCTTTTTTTTTTTCTTATCAAGTATTGATTTTGATCTTCATTTTATCATCTTTTCCTTGAATAGCCATGTCTACTACTCCAACTGCTTCTGAGGCATCACCACCCCTTCCCATCACTGCTCCTGATCAGGTATGCACACTCTTTTGTTTACCCTTTTCATTCCTTATCAGACTGGTAGCATCCATGAGTGTATTCATCAACTTGTTCATGATTATACTTTCCTCCATACTTACTATTCCTTATAAGATCATTCATTTCTCTGACTAGTTACTGCTTCCTGTATGATCTTTTTATTTGTTTGTTCTTTTCCATCATCGCTAAAAAATATTTCTCAAGTCTCTTTTGCTTCCATGTTTTACTGAAAAGCACACTTCAGATGGATTTTTTTTTTTTAATCTTCTCCGAGTGCATAAGAGTGGATTTTGTACCTCCGATATCTATACTATCTATTCTGTTGATTAAGCCAGTGGAGTTGTGAAACCCTTCATTGTCGACAGCAGAGAATTGGGCAACAATCATGCTTCTCAGGGCAGTGAAAGCCCTGTCATACTTCTTTTAGAAGATTGAAAATTTTGTCGTCTCAAGGAAACGTGGGTATAATTCTAGTTAGGAGGGGGTAGTATTAGTAATGATCATAGGGTCACGATGCTGAATTTTGGCTACAAAATTTCACTGTATTATTTCAATTTTAAATACGCCATTTCACTGTAGCTGATCATCTTTAATCAATTATAGGCAGTCCTAAACAAGGTGATTGAAGAGGGCGAGCCGATGGAGAAAGAAACAGTATGTTTACCAAATGAAAGTGACAAAGTAGAAAACCCTATTGCTGAGGAGCTGTTGAATCAACAAATCTTGGTATCTAATTCAGATAATAAGCTCACTGAACTTCCACCAACTGCTGTAGCTGAGAAAACTGATGAAGACTCTGTTGTGAATCTTCACGGTGAAGATAAAGTGGAGGGAGAAAAGGCCTCAACTCCTGCTTCTTTGACTGCGGGTCCAGAAGCAGATGTGATTATTAGCCAACCTGTTGATGAACAGCCATCTGCAGAGTATGTTGTCAGAGAAACAATAGAGAAACCGGAAGATGCATCACAGGAGAAAGTCGACAAGGACAATACTCATGGTGTTAATGCTACAGAATCATCAATTGAAACGACGAACATTCCATTAGAACAATCAGTTGTTTCTCATGTCAACAAATCAGAGGCGGTTCTGTTGAATGATGTTGAAGATTCAGTAGTGTCCAAACAAGTTGAGAAACCAGAAGAACCAATAGCTTTCGAAGTTAAAACCGAGGAAAAATCTGAAGTTGCTGAAGAAGAAGATAAAACAGGCACAGTTGAAGCTATAGAGAAACCAAAAGAACTAGTGGAAACTCTACCAACTGAAGAATCGGGAGCAGTTGTGCCAAAACATGCTGAAGAATCAGAGTTAGCTGGTGTTAAATCAGGACATGTACCTTCTGAACCCGAGGTCAGATTGGAGGAACAATCTGAAGTAACAAAACAAGGTAAACATCAAGAATCAGTAGATACTGAAGGCAATGAAAAGCCTGATTTACAATCTGAGTCAGATAAACAAGTTGAGATTACGTCTAGGGATGAAAAATCAGAGCCAACTGTCTCTGACGTGGAGTCAAAATCAGAGGGACAAACTGAAGTTACTGACCAAGTTGAGACGAAAAATGAGGAGGCTGATCCAAAGTATGTAACTGAGGGAGAAGCACTGAACAACGAAAAGGAATTGGTGGGTAAAGTTGAAGGTGACACATCGATTAAGATAGTTGAAACCGTTACAGGAGAAAATGGTGCAATTGCAGAACCAGTTGTTTCAACAACTGAGGAGGTTCAAGATGATTTACAAACGGACAAAACAGAATGTGACACATTAGTCAAGGAAGTTGAAACCATTATAGGAGAAACTGGTGCAACTGCAGAATCGGTTGTTTCAACTATTGAGGAGATTCAAGTTGAATTACAGGCAGAGAAAACAGAAAGTTCTCCTCCAATTTTCACTGAAGAAAAGATTAGCAAAGAGGATAAAGATACGGGAACAGACGAAAGGCATACAGTCGAAGTGCCACCACTAAAGGAGGTATTGGTGGAGGCGGAGAAGATAGGGGAAGAGAAACAGGTTGTAGCAGTTGAGGCCAAGAGTATCGAGAGAAATGAAGACGTACCTCAGCTTAACAAGGTGGAAGATGTTAAACTGAGTCTTTCCAATACTGAAGTTGCCGAAAGATCAATGGAGAGTGAGAAAGGTTGTGAAGATGTTGAAGTTCCAGCTTTAGAAGGCTGTAAAGAGAACATTAGAATAGGTTTAGTAGACACAGATTGAGCTGAAGATGTGAAGCCAGACAATGAAGCTGCAAAAACCAGTGAAGATACCTTGGAGAACGAGCAAACTGAGGTTGTAAAATCTGAAGTAAAGGACTTGGAGGTTGCTACCAAGGATGGTGATGACTCAAAAACATCCCAGGACCTGCCGTCAGAAGTTCCAGCTAAGCCTACTCAAAAGCATTCAAATAATATATTGACAAAGATGAAACAGTCTCTTATTAAGGCAAAGAAAGCTATCACTGGGAAATCTCCTACCCCCAAATCTCTCCCATCTGATGATGCCAAGGGTGATATTAAAGTCAAATAACTTGGATAGCTATGAAAAAATACTAGCGAACTTCTACTGGTGTGGATTGTATAAATATGGTGTTCTTATGTGTACAAGGCTTTCTTTGAATTGTCAACCCTATTTGTTTCATTTGTAAGTGTTGGTTGTGCACTGGTGATTGATTGATTGTTGTTGTTACTGCTGTCAAGAATGGCTAGAAAAGAAATTTTTATTTGTGGGTTTGTGGATACCTTCATTAGTTAACAAGACTATTTTGTCAGTGGCGTTATGCACTTATAAATAGGATTTACTTGTGTATATGCTTATTAGCACTGCCTTCTCAAGAACAGGATTACCAGAAATCTATACTATGATTCACTACTTCTAATGCCTATTATACTATATAGTTGGGGAAAATTAGATGGAGACTATGGGTGGAGGAGATTACATCTTTTTGCTCACAGTTACAGCTGCAAGAGTCTCCTAGGAGCATCACTCTTTTTACTTGTTCGCTTGGTTCATCGGAGTTCTTTAAGAAACAGTGGCAATGTGTTGGTAATAGTGTATGTGCTGCGGTACAGGAATTCTTTCAGAGTGGCCGGCTCCTCCGTCGTATTAATCATACGGCACTTACCTTAATCCCAAAGAATGCTCGACCTCGAGTGACCGACTTCAGGCCCATCTCCTGCCTCAATGTAGTTTATAAAATCATCACCAAGATTCTAGTAGATCGATTGACTTCTGAACTGGATAGTATCATAGATCCGGCACAATCCGCCTTTTTTAGGGGGCGATGATTGAGAGATAATGTTTTCTTGGCCTAAGAGTTGGTCCGTGGGTATAGTCGCAAGCGCCTCTCGCCACGCTACCTCCTTAAAATCGATCTCACCAAAGCTTATGATAATGTGTCCTGGGAGTTTTTACGTGAAATGTTGATTGGCCTTGGCTTCCCCCTGTTGTTTATCTCGTGGGTTATGACATGTGTCTCTACTGCCTTCTTCTCGGTGACCATTAATGGCTCCCTCCATGGCATGTTTCCATGGCCTCCGCCAGGGAGACCCCATGTCCCCTTCCTTATTTCTGTTGTGTTTAGAGTATTTATCTCGATACCTGGGAACTAAGACCGCGACTGGGAGTTTTAACTTTCATCCGAAATGCAGGCTTCTGGGTATCTCCCACCGTGCATTTGCCGATGATTTAATGCTCTTCTTCAGAGGTGACATCCCGTCTATCAGGGTCCTTGTGGATGGCTTACGGACTCTTAGTTCTGTGGCGGGTTTAAATGTCAACCCTACCAAATCTAATATATTCCTCGGAGGTGTTTTAGGGGTTGCGAAGGAAGCTATCTTGGCTATGGTTGATTTCCCGGAAGGAGTGTTCCCTGTTCGTTACCTTGGAGTTCCCCTGGCCCCCCTTAAGATATCTGTTGCACAATACTCGTCTCTTGTTGAAACCGTCGAAGCATATCTGCAGGCATGGCAGGGGAAGAGTTTGTCGTATGCGGGACGATTGACTCTAGTTCAGTCTGTCATCTAGAGGGTACTCTATTTTTGGATGCAAACCCTTCCCCTACCAGCTACAATTATGGATCGTATCACTTCCCCTTGTCGGTTATTCCTCTGGGGTGGGAAAAACTACCGCGTCGCCTAGGATACCCTCTAAACTCCGAAAAGAGAAGGTGGGTTAGGACTGCGGAATTGTAAAACGTGGAACAATGCGTTACTATCGACAGTTTTATGGAACTGTCATGCGGAGGCTAACTTGTTGTGGTCGAGGTGGATGCATACCTACCATCTGCGAGGTAACTTGATCTGGGATTGGAGGCCACATAATCGTGATTCCCCACTACTTAAACGACTTGCGATGATCCGGGATGCCTTGGTTGATTTACTGGGGGGCAAGGCGAGGGTCATCCCCAGACTTCATTCACTTTGTGTTAACGGTGTCTTATTGTCAACCAAAGTGTATGAGCTCCTACGCGACAAATGACCTTCTCGCCCCTGGATGTCATTGATCTGGCAACATTATATTCCGCCAAAATTCTCTTTTGTTGCTTGGCTTTGTATGCAACACCAGCTCCCTACTAAGGACACCTTTCTCTTCATTGATATACCTCGTTAGTGCTCTTTGTGTGCTGAGGCTGATGAAACAACGGTGTAATATCCCGTTACCGATGCGATAAGCATATTGGTACGGGTAGTTCTGTTATTGCATAAAATTGTGATCGAGTGCTTTGTGGCCTCTGATTTTAAAGAGATAGATCATTTTGCACATGCATACATAGTGACATGCATTCATGATTGTTCCAGCATTTAAATTGTGGATCTTGAGATAATTAGGTTAGATTGTGACTTGATTGAGAATTTAAGAATAATTAGGTTGTATAGTGGAATTAGAGTGAGAATTGAATTTTAGGGAATTGGAAATTGAAAATTGAGTATGTGATCGAGTGTTTTATATTTTTGAAGAATTATGGGAATTTTTCTGGAATTTTTAGAGTTATATGTCCGGACCGGAAAAATGACTTAGAGACTGATGATTTAGATTCCGGTTCCCAAAGTGAGTGATAAATGGCTTGGAAAAATTAGATTTGCGAGTTTAGGAATTTTTGGGATGAGCCAGTGAAATTTAGAGACTGAAATTAAAAGAAATTGAGGGCTTGTGAATTTGTGAGCAATAGGTTTAAATCTTTATATAAAGGAGTTAGGTTTTGAATATTGGAGTTAAACATTTCTCTTCTCTCCCTGTCGACGATTTCACCCTTTCCCCTTGGAGATTTTCGTTGGTTTCTCTTCATTGTGGTTGAAGAATTGCTGGAGCGTTGGAGATGTTGATGTTGAGCTAGTTATTGAAGGTTCATCGTGATTGTGGAAGGAAGGAGAAGGAGTTGGCGATTTTCGGAAATTTTAGGGTTTTCCGTTCGATTATTTGATTTGGTAAGTTTATTGTGTTAAATGTTGTTATTTATTATGAGTTGTTGCATTTATGGTGTTTAATGAGTTAGATGTGAGTAGATGAGTGTGTTTAATGCTAGTATAGAGAGAGAATGGTTGAAAATGGCGGAAAAACGAATCGGAGAAGAAGAAGTTGGGTCGCACGTCGCGACGTCTGAAAAAGGGCCACACCGCGGCGAGAAAAGGTGTGCTTGCCATGTGAGCGAATGGATTTAGACGCCATGGAAGTTAAGTGGTAGGCGTCATGAGGAGAAGAGAGGTGTTCATGGCGGGTCCTCTGTGCTTGGGCGAGATGATAAGCCACCATGAGGGACAAAATTTTAAATGGATGTGTTTTAGTTTTTAGGGTATATCTTTTGGTGTAGACCTCCAATTGAGGTGATTCTGGATTCGTTGTGAACTAGAGAAAGAGGTCTACAATTGTGGTAGAGATTGAGAGTTTGAATTTTGGTTAGAGGGATCGAAATTACCGAAAGAGAGTCTATTATAGTTTTTATCGTGACCTAAGAGTTATGTCTTGACAACTGGAGTTACCATTGGGGACTTAGTGAAGGAATTTGACCTAGTGAATAGTAAATTTTGGTTGTGAAGCAGGAGATAGCAGAATTGGATTAGAGTGTTGGAAAATCATGATCATGCATCGTACAATTTTGAATTTGAGACATATGCATTATTAAATTCCTTTGATTTGAGCATATAGTGATGAGAATTCGTTGAATTGTTATAGAGGCGTCGTTGGATCGTCAGTCTATGGATATTGCTGGGACTTCCAGGCAGTAGCTCGAAAGTTACAGGTGAGTAACCTAGTTGGTTCCTCAATCTTTGTGTGATTAAATATGCCGTGAATGTGTGAATCGTTGTCCATGTGAGTGTGATAAATGTGAAATAAATGTGCTGTGATTATGAGTAAATGTGATGAATGCTATAAGTGGAAGTGATCAATATATGTGCCATTGAATGTGCAAGTGTAAGTGCATGCTAGGCATGATTAGAATCGCTAAATAAACAGTTGTGACTGGAGCAATTAGTGATCAGAGCTTTAAGCTCGACTATCAGTGAAAAGGGCCTATGGCCAAAAGGAATAGTGAATACCCAGGGGGCTCTCCTATCCCTAAAGTGAGTGGGCAGTAGTGCATACCCAGAGGGCTCTCCTACTCGCCAAAAATGTGAATATTGATGCCCAGTCACAACACAGACATAAAATGAGAAGTGGCATGCATTGTGCATCAGATTGTGTAAAGTGTCTATTAGTGTTCCGATTGTGTATTGTGACTGTGAGATATATTGATATATATTACGTGTATATGCATGAGTTGGGTGAACCATCGATAATGGTTTCTCATTGAGTTTGCAAACTCACCCAACATTGCTAATATTTTTCAGGACAGCGTTAGTAGATTCTTAGCTCCCGTGTTAGAGTTTTCCTGCAGTGCAAGTGCTTGGACAAGTGAAGCGATGGCACACAGGTCGGTCAGCTGGGGCGATTTTTGGGGATGACTTAGTATAGACGTTTTTAACAGTTTCCTTTTTGGGATATTGTGTTAGACTGTAGGGAACTGATAGACTTGTCTTTATTTTGGATTGATGTTATGAAATGAAAGATTATAGTGGTTTTAAATTTAGTGATTTGTATTATGCAGTTAAATTATATTGATGCCATGCGAGTATTTAGTGATAGTTTCGAGCGTAGCACTTCCTCGCTGTGGGATATGCGTCGGAACGACCCACGGGCGTCCCGGTGCGTATCCTACGGTAAGGGGGCGCTACATTAGGTGGTATCAGAGCATGGTTTGGCATCTTTTGGGCATAGTGTATTTTAGGCTTGAATTTCAGTGATAAAAGTGGAAATTGATCAGATTCTTGTTGTTGTAGGTCATCCGTTCTCGGAGAGCAAGTGGATCAACCAGCTGACCTAGGATCTGTGAGAGCTAGTAGAGAGTCCCCTGTGCCTCATTCTGATGAGTTGCCTTCTAGAGTTCCCATGAGACGGGAGAGAAGTGCGATAGGTGCTGCAAGGTGGAGTGTCGACTTTATGGCAAGGCCGACCTGCGGAGGCAGAGGGATGGTTGGAGAGGACATAGAGAGTCCTCGATCAGATGGACTGCGACTCGAGGGCGTTTGACTATCTGATGTCTTTGCTTGAGTTTGACTTATCGGTGGTGGAAGGCGTTCCGGCGGTTCTTCCAGGCCCTGCATATTAACATGGGATGATTTTTTGAGGGCATTCAGGGATAACTTTATGCCCAAAGTTTATTTAGAGATGAAGATGCAGGAGTTTCTTGAGTTGAGTCAGGGGTCCATGTCAGTGGCCGATTATGAGGTCAGGTTCAATGAGCTGTCGGCGTATGCGTCTGTTTTGCTTGCCTCTGAGGCTGATAGGTGTCGGAGGTTTGAGGGCGGACTCAATATGGAGATCATGCAGTTGGCTTTGATCGGACATGGGCACTTTTATTGAAGCGAGGCTGGCCGTGAGGATTGAGCGATTCTTGGCAGAGTCACCGAGGTGGACCAGGACCCAAGGCAAGAGGCCCGTGATAGTCGGTCGAGTGCGATGAGGGTTCAAGTGGCGCGCACCGGGACTTTCAGTCGTCTGGAGGAGGTAAACGATCTGGTTTTTAGAGGCGGCGATTTGCTCAGTCTAGTGGTGGCCGTAGCGGTGTTAGAGGTTTAGGCCAGATGATCCCGCTATGTGAGTATTGTGAGAGGAGACACAGTGGGGAGTGCTGGAGGTTTACTGGAGCGTGTCTCAAGTGTGGTTCCATGGACCATCAGCTCCAAGAGTGTCCTTTTACTATGGAGGCCCAGCCCGCTATGACTGGTAGATCAGGCAGTACTACCACGGTGCAGCAGAGCCGTGGTGGTAGATCTGGATGGAGAGGTCGAGGCCGAGCTGAGGGATCTGCAGTGAGGACTGAGGGTCAGAGCAGCAGACAGCAGTCCCAGGCTAGAGTCTATGCTATGACTTGGCAGGAGGCTCAGGAGTCTCTAGATGTTGTTGCGGGTATGCTTCTGATTTCTGGCTTTGAGGTTTATGCATTGATGGATCCTGGATCCACTCATTCTTTCATTGCACCGCATGTGGCTTGTAGACTGCATTGTGATAGGGAGAGATTGCGGTGTGGGTTGGAGGTGAGTACGCCTCAGGTAGTATGACGATTTTGGGAGAGGTGCGCAAGGGTGTTCGATAGTGATTGATCGAGGCGAGTTGAGTGCGGACCTGATAGTTTTGTCTTTGAGAGAGATTGATCGATTCTAGGGATGGGTCGCTTCTCGCGATAGGGTGTGATGAATTGCTATACCAAGGAGGTTGTGTTAGAATCTCCTGGTCAGCCTAGAGTTATTTTTCGAGGTGTTAGTCAGGCAGTGCCAGCTAGGATGATTTCCTTTCTGAGTGCCCTGAGGTTGATGCAGGAGGTTGTGGCGATTTGGCTCGTGTGGTGGACACCGAGATTGAGCGAGAGGTTGCAGGACATTCCGTGATTAGGGAATTTCGGATGTGTTCCCGATGAGTTCTGGGTTTGCCACCGGATCGGAGCGGAGTTTGAGATTGACCTCGTTCCAGGTACCGCTCCTATATCTATACCTCCATATAGGATGGCACCGGTGGAACTGAGGGAGCTTAAGGCTCAGTTGCAGGAGTTGTTGGATAAGGGTTTATTAGACCCAGTGTTTCGCCACGGGAGCTCCAGTGTTGTTTGTGAAGAAGAAGGACGGGACTATGAGGTCGTGCATCGATTATAAGCGGCTCAATCTGGTTACAGTTAAGAATAAGTACCCACTGCCTAGGATCGATGATCTCTTTGATCAGTTGCAGGGAGCTCAGGTGTTTACCAAGTTGGATTTGAGATCCGGATACTATCAGTTGAGGATCGCAGAGGCCGATGTGCCTAAGAGTGCTTTTAGGAGCAGGTATGGGCATTTCGAGTTCTTAGTGATGCCGTTCGGGTTGACTAATGCCCCGCCAGCCTTTATGGCCTTGATGAATAGAGTCTTTCAGCCCTACCTGGATCAGTTTGTTATTGTGTTTATTGATGATATTTTAGTGTATTCGAGGAGTAGACAGGAGCATGTGGAGCATCTGAGGATAGTGCTGCAGATTATGAGGGATAGGCAGCTGTATGCCAAATTCACAAAATGTGAATTTTGGCTTGATGAGGTAGTATTCCTAGGCCATATTGTGTCTGGTGAGGGTATCCAGGTGGATCCTCACAAGATTGAAGCGATGAGGAGTTGGGAGATTAGAGGCGTGTCGAGTTGAGAGTTTCCTCGGTTTAGCAGGATATTACCGGAGGTTTGTCAAGGGGTTTTCAGTGATATCAGCCCCTTTGACAAAACTTCTGAGGAAGAATGTGGCCTTCAGATGGACTGATGAGTGTCAGAGGAGCTAAGGCATCGATTGACTGCGGCACCAGTGTTAGCTTTGCCGTCAGGGTCCAGAGGTTTTGATGTATTTAGCGATGCTTTGCAGCAGGGATTAGGCAGTGTTCTGATGCAGCATGGGAGAGTTATAGCGTATGCCTCGAGACAGTTGAGGTCTTATGAGAGGAATTATCTAGTGCATGATTTGGAGTTGGCTGCAGTGGTGTTTGCTCTGAAGATCTGGAGGCATTATTTGTATGGGGAGACGTTCCAGATCTTCACTGATCATAAGAGTCTGAGATATCTATTGAGTCAGCGAGAGTTGAATCTGAGACAGAGGAGATGGAATGAGTTGTTGAAGGACTATGACTGCACGATTGAGTATCATCTAGGGAAGGCCAATGTGGTGGCAGATGCGTTGAGTAGGAGATCTCATATCAGTGCAGCTCAGATTCAGATTGGGAGACTGCCTAGCTTGATTCAGTTGAGAGCGCTTAATGTGCATATGGATTTGGCTCAGGATGGAGCTTTGATTGCTACTCTGAGGCTGAGGCCGATGTTGCAGGACAGGATCAGGAGAGTCCAGGATCAGGATCCAGTGTTAGTGAGGTTAATGGATAGAGTCAGATCAGGGTTGACTTCTGATTTTGGGTTGAGAGATGTGACTCTTTGGATGGGTCAGAAGTTGTGTGTGCCAGATGTTGATGATCTGAGACGAGAGATTTTGGAGGAGGCACATGTGGCCGCTTATGCGATGCATCCTGGCGTTACCAAGATGTATAATATCCTTAAGTTGCATTTCTGGTGGCCAGGTATGAAGAGGCAAGTGGCTGAGTTCGTTTCTCGGTGTTTGACGTGCCAGCAGGTCAAGGCTGAGCACCAGGCCCCATTTGGGAGATTGCATTCGTTACCCATTCTGGAGTGGAAATGGGAGTGGATTACTATGGATTTTATTATGGGGTTGCCTAGGACGGCGAGGCAGTATGATGCGATCTGGGTCATAATGGACCGGTTGACCAAATCGGCTCACTTCTTGCCAGTACGAGAGAATAATACTCTCGATCAGTTGGCCCAGAAGTATGTGGCAGAGATTGTCTTGTTGCATGGGGTCCTAGTATCGATAGTGTCGATAAGGATCCCATTTACTTGAGGTTACGAGGAGAACTGCGATCGACTTTGGGTTGAGGTTGAACTTTAGTACAACATTTCATCCTCGAACGGATGGGCGAGTGAGAGGACGATCAAGGCTGTTGAGGATATCTTTGAGAGCTTGTGTATTGGAGTTGAGAGGTGCACAGGATCGATCTTGGCTCTGGTTGAGTTCGTACAACAATCGATGCAGAGCGTATTGGGATGGCACCGTATGAGGCCTTATATGGGAGACCGTGTAGATCACCTCTTTCTGGGATGAAGAGGTGTGAGGATGCTTGAGGTCCCGAGCTGGTCGAGATCTGATGGATAAAGTGAGATTGATTCGGAGTCGCATCAAGGCGGCTCAGGATAGACAGAAGAGTTATGTGGATCAGCATCGGCGAGAGATGGAGTACAGTGTGGGCGATAGAGTGTTTCTCCGAGTGTCTCCGTGGAGAGGAGTTCTCAAATTTGGCCGTAAGGGCAAGTTGAGTCCTCGATATGTCGGTCCGTATGAGATTACTGAGAGGATTGGACCGTTGGCCTATAGATTGGCTTTGCCTAGTGAGATGTCCCAGTTGCATGATGTGTTTCATGTGAGTATGCTCCGGAGATATCGATCAGACCTGACTCATGTGATTCCGGCTCAAGAGATTGAGATAGCTAGTGATCTGAGCTATGTTGAGGAGCCAGTGCAGATTATCGGATCTCGGGTCAAGCAATTGAGGAGCAGGGTGATTCCATTGGTGAAAGTCCTATGGAAGAACCACTCATCAGAGGAAGCAACTTGGGAGACTGAGGAGCACATGAGGAGGCAGTACCCTCATCTGTTCGACCAGTTAGGTATGAAGTTTCGGGACGAAATTTTTATTTAGGAGGAGAGAATTGTAACATCCCGTTACCGATGCGATGAGCATATTGGTACGGGTAGTTCTGTTATTGCATAAAATTGTGATCGAGTGCTTTGTGGCCTCTGATTTTAAAGAGATAGATCATTTTGCACATGCATACATAGTGACATGCATTCATGATTGTTCCAGTATTTAAATTGTGGATCTTGAGATAATTAGGTTAGATTGTGACTTGATTGAGAATTTAAGAATAATTAGGTTGTATAGTGGAATTAGAGTGAGAATTGAATTTTAGGAAATTGGAAATTGAAAATTGAGTATGTGATCAAGTGTTTTATATTTTTGAGGAATTATGGGAATTTTTCTAGAATTTTAGAGTTATATGTCGGATAGGAAAAATGACTTGAGGACCGATGATTTAGATTCCGGTTCCGAAAGTGAGTGATAAATGGCTTGGAAAAATTAGATTTGCGAGTTTAGGAATTTTTGTGATGAGCCAGTGAAATTTAGAGACTGAAATTAAAAGAAATTGAGGGCTTGTGAATTTGTGAGCAATAGGTTTAAATCTTTATATAAAGGAGTTAGGTTTTGAATATTGGAGTTAAACATTTCTCTTCTCTCCCCGTCGACGATTTCACCCTTTCCCCTTGGAGATTTTCGTTGGTTTCTCTTCATTGTGGTTGAAGAATTGCTGGAGTGTTGGAGATGTTGATGTTGAGTTAGTTATTGAAGGTTCATCGTGATTGTGGAAGGAAGGAGAAGGAGTTGGCGATTTTCGGAAGTTTTAGGGTTTTCCGTTCGATTATTTGATTTGGTAAGTTTATTGTGTTAAATGTTGTTATTTATTATGAGTTGTTGCATTTATGGTGTTTAATGAGTTAGGTGTGAGTAGATGAGTGTGTTTAATGCTAGTATAGAGAGAGAATGGTTGAAAATGGCGGAAAAACGAATTGGAGATGAAGAAGTTGGGCCGCACGTCGCGACGTCTGAAAAAAGGCCACACCGCGGCGAGAAAAGGTGTGCTCGCCGCGGCGAGCCGAATGAGATGCCGCGGCGAGCGAATGGATTTAGACGCCGCGACGAGTTAAGTGGTAGGCGTCGCGGCGAGGAGAAGAGAGGTGTTCGGCGCGGCGAACGGTTCCATCGCCATGGCGGCGTCCTCTCTCTTGTGCCATGAGAGACGAGAAGCCGTGGCGAGGGACAAAATTTTAAATGGATGTGTTTTGGTTTTTAGGGTATATCTTTTGGTGTAGACCTCCAATTGAGGTGATTCTGGATTCGTTGTGAACTAGAGAAAGAGGTCTACAATTGTGGTAGAGATTGAGAGTTTGAATTTTGGTTAGAGGGATCGAAATTATCGAAAGAGAGTCTATTATAGTTTTTATCGTGACCTAAGAGTTATGTCTTGACAACTGGAGTTACCATTGGGGACTTAGTGAAGGAATTTGACCTAGTGAATAGTAAATTTTGGTTGTGAAGCAGGAGATAGCAGAATTGGATTAGAGTGTTGGAAAATCATGATCATGCATCGTACAATTTTGAATTTGAGACATATGCATTATTAAATTCCTTTGATTTGAGCATATAGTGATGAGAATTCGTTGAATTGTTATAGAGGCGTCGTTGGATCGTCAGTCCATGGATATTGCTGGGACTTCCAGGCAGTAGCTCGGAAGTTACAGGTGAGTAACCTAGTTGGTTCCTCAATCTTTGTGTGATTAAATGTGCCGTGAATGTGTGAATCGTTGTCCATGTGAGTGTGATAAATGTGAAATAAATGTGCTGTGATTATGAGTAAATGTGATGAATGCTATAAGTGGAAGTGATCAATATATGTGCCATTGAATGTGCAAGTGTAAGTGCATGCTAGGCATGATTAGAATCGCTAAATAAACAGTTGTGACTGGAGCAATTAGTGATCAGAGCTTTAAGCTCGACTATCAGTGAAAAGGGCCTAAGGCCAAAAGGGAATAGTGAATACCCAGGGGGCTCTCCTATCCCTAAAGTGAGTGGGCAGTAGTGCATACCCAGAGGGCTCTCCTACTCGCCAAAAATGTGAATATTGATGCCCAGTCACAACACAGACATAAAATGAGAAGTGGTATGCATTGTGCATCAGATTGTGTAAAGTGTCTATTAGTGTTCCGATTGTGTATTGTGACTGTGAGATATATTGATATATATTATGTGTATATGCATGAGTTGGGTGAACCATCGATAATGGTTTCTCATTGAGTTTGCAAACTCACCCAACATTGCTAATATTTTTCAGGACAGCGTTAGTAGATTCTTAGCTCCCGTGTTAGAGTTTTCCTGCAGTGCAAGTGCTTGGACAAGTGAAGCGATGGCACACAGGTCGGTCAGCTGGGGCGATTTTTGGTGATGACTTAGTATAGACGTTTTTATCAGTTTCCTTTTTGGGATATTGTGTTAGACTGTAGGGAACTGATAGACCTGTCTATATTTTGGATTGATGTTATGAAATGAAAGATTATAGTGGTTTTAAATTTTAGTGATTTGTATTATGCAGTTAAATTATATTGATGCCATGCGAGTATTTAGTGATAGTTGCGAGCGTAGCACTTCCTCGCTGTGGGATATGCGTCGGAACGACCCACGGGCGTCCCGGTGCGTACCCTACGGTAAGGGGGCGCTACAAATAGAGCATCTCTTCTTCTCCTGTTCTTTCACGAAAGATGTCTGGGATTCTATCCGAGGTTGGCTCAGTATGCCAAGGGCTATGACGACCCTCCGGAGCTCCATTCGCTGGCTGCGTATCAATCATCGTGGCTCTCTCATCCGCTGCAAGGCAGCCAAACTTGCATTCGTAACCTCTTTATACCTCCTCTGGAAGACCAGAAATGCTGTAGTCATGGATGTCGCAACTATCGCCAGAACTGATGTTGTCACAAAGATTAAATTTCATGTTTATAAAATCCTGTACCGACTGTACCCGGTGGAGCTTATTGATTTTTGAGCAGTCTGCTTCCTACTGCATGAAAGTTCTTAACAGAGCTCTGTTTATGGGGATCGCGCCGGACTCTTCCTGTTGTATGCCTCCATCCGGGAAGTTTGGGGTGTGTGGCATTAGAGCCAAGTCGACGTATGATATCGGAGAAGATGACTAGCAGTTTTGGAGGGTTACATCGTCCCCTGCATGCCGCATGCAATGGTACGTGGGGGGGCTCGTTCCCCTGTTTCTCTTCATATAACTGCTTTGGTTTGACTGGTAGGGACATAGCAGGGTGCCCTGTTATGCTACAGCCTTGTCTACTGACATGGTGCAGTTTGCGCTTGCTGCACTATTCCCTGATGTGCTGTCGTGTAGCTGGTGCGACATCGTTTGAGTTGTCTTATTCGACGTCGTTTTATACGTGCTTAGTGGAATGCTGCCTCTTCTGTGGCCGCTGGCATTATTTTCTGCAGGGACTTGTCTGGTATGTGATGCCGTTTTTGTTCCCGCTCCCGCATGTAGACGTAGGGTGATGGGCCTAAAATTCCGAATAAGCCAAGTATCATCGAAGGAAAGGCAAGCTTGCAAACCAAAGATGATACTGCTCCAAAGCCTAGAGGAGAAGGGAGTTATCGTGTGGCTGTTCATTTTAGTACTGAAAATCCAAAAGGGGTGGGAGGGAGCAGTCCTCCCTAACCTCAACCATGATAGTGCTTTATTGGAATGTCCGGGGCCTCAACACGGCCTTGCAACAAAAAAGTATTTTACAAATTGGGTGGATGGAGTTCTGTCACAATTTTGATCACCACCCTGACAGTAGAATGTGCCTCATATGGGATCCTCAATATTACAATTGCAATGTGCTAGAGATTAGTGAACAATATATTCATGTTAGCATATAATGCAAGATAAGTTACGCTTTCAACCTGTTTTGTATACGACCTGTATAGAGTAACTGAAAGAAGGGAGCTATGGTAGAAATTAAAAGGAGTCAACTCAGATTTAAGGAGACCTTAGATAATATTGGGTGACTTCAATTGCGTTTGTGTTGCACGAGAATGCCATGGCTGCCAACCTCCTTCGGCCTACTTGCTTAAGGATTTATTGGATTTTAGAGTCACACTAGGTTTGGAGGATGCACCAAGTAGGGGAGAATTCCACACATGGAACAAAAACTTTTTATGGGCTAAGCTCGACAGAGTACTCCTCAACCAAGCCTAGAACTCGATGGAATTCCACTACTCTGCTCACTTCCTACCTATGAGAATCTACTCTGATCAAGGCCCAATTTTGGTAGACATAAACCGTATGAAATTGGTTGGAACCAAACCTTTTAAATTCTTCAGTATGTGATTAAAACACCCCAGCTATAAGACTTCATGGACCGAGAATGGGAGAGGACTATGGAGGAATATGCCCAGTATGGCTTGTGTAGGAAATTGAAAGGGCTCAAAAGTGCATTAAAGACTCTGAACTCATACTGTAATATCCCATCACCGATGGGAAGGGTAAATTGGTCATTTGGGACGGGCTAGGCGAGTGTAAATATACCTCGGCATGTTCATGCATCATATAGCCTCTATATTTATATGAATGGTAATTTTTGCACATGCACATGATTGTACATGCATTCATGACATTTTCCTGCATATAGGTCTAAATGTAATTTTGTGTGATTGATGTGATAATTGTGTTTGAAAAATTAAATTGGAGTGATTTATGTGTGTTTTACATTTTTAGGGAATTTCAGAATTTTTTTCTGAAAATTTTCAGGGAGAATTTCCGAACCGGAAAAATCGCCAAGTGGCGGATTGATTGGTTTCCGGTACCAAAAATTTCTGTCCAATGGCACTGGAATAATGGATAATTGATTTTTTTGGAGTTGTTATAGAGCCATTAGCATTAGATGGATTAAAGATTAATTTGTATTAGGGTTCTTTGATTAAATGGTATTACTTGACGTTTTTGTCTTTTTCTCCATTAAGTGACAAGTGTCCTCATTCATTTAATGGTTTTGTATTATTCCATTCATTCATTTACGACACTTCTCCTTGGAAAGACTAAAAAAATCACTTTGAAAGCCTAAATCTTCCTTCATCCGTGGGTGCTACTCTTCTCCTTCCTTCGTTGATGTTTATTCATTCATCATACAAGAAATTTTCTCATTTGGTTGCTTGCTCCTCCTTCCTACACACACAAAACCAACCTTAAGCTTTGTGTTGATGATGATAATTGTGCTATTGAGTGAGGGTTGTAGGTGTTGGTGAGAGGTAGAGAAATTTGAGTAATTGAAGAATTGAAGAGCTTGAAGCTTGTTTAGGTGAGAAATTTGTATTGTGTTCTTTCCTTGGTAGGTAGAAGTATTTATTGTGCTTGTTGGTGCATTAATTTCTTAAAGCTTATGGTTTGATTGTATGGGTAGGTTGCTTCTTTGATTGGTTTATGATTGGTAAAAGATGAATTATTAACATGTTTTGGATTGGTTTTGTGATGCTAGATGAATGGAAATTTAGGGAAGAAAATTGTGTATGTGGTGTGCTGGCAAATTGTGATTAATTACTCAAGTAATTGTCTTGATGAATTTGTGGCTGAATTCTTGGCTAAATGGGATGTTTATTGATGTGGTATTGATGTTTGCATGAAAGGAGTAGAGTTTGGTATGAAATCTAGAAAATGGAACTTGTGCATGTTTCAGGTATTTGTTTATAACTTTTGATGTAGTTATGCTATTGAGTTTAGGTTTAGTTTAAATTAAACTTGAGAAGTATGGCTAGAATTCCTATCAAGGAAGTTCTGTCCAATTGTGGCTTGAAGATCTTTGAATTTTTCTTGGAAGTTGAGATATGTGTGCTGGATGAATAGTATTCAGATTTTGGTTCCATTATTGAAGACCTGAAACTTTGAGAATTTTTCTAGGATAAAGGAGACAGATTTTGTGAAATTGGTCTGCATGAAAGTTGAAAATTTATTTGTTATATTTCTAACTCCACCGAGTATGATATTTTTCGATGTATAGATTGCAAGTTATGGTATGATGATGTTTAGGTAGTAATTAAGCCCAAATTGTGTTTTGGTGTGCAAATGCTCTAAGGGCATAGGTTTTGTGATTTTTGTGTTCTGATATTTATTTGGGACTATTAGGTGTGAAATTGGCTCAAGTGACCTTCTGGAAAGTTGTATAGGATTGTTGTAGCTTTCTAATGAGGTATTTTATGCGAATTTTGGATGTAAGGATTGTTAGATATAAATTTGTAAATTTTTGTTAGGGTTTAGGTTACATGCTGATTTCATAAACCCTAACAGGACAGCCACATTCATGAGAGGATTTGGCTTAGTTTGAATTGGAATTTGCTATGAGGTCCTTCTTGAGAATTGTAGTATATTGTCTGACCTTTTTATTGCTATATGGTATGGAATTTTTCGCTAAAGAGATGTGGAGTTATGAATTTTGAAAGATTGAGTTATTGTTGAGAATAATTTGGGTAGGCTGAAACTTTGTTTGAGAATTTGATTTGGTTAGAGATGGAATTGGCTTCCAAGTTGTTCATGAAAGTTGTAGTATTTGTTTTTCTCTTTTGATTGATATAAAACTTGGAATTTTTTACAAATGGGATGAAAAGTTATGATTTTTAGAAAGATGTTGTACTGTTGTAGTAAATGTGTGATTAGGCAGTGTCTTTGAGAGCAGTTTTGACACCCTTAGAGGTGTTATTAAATTTCAAGTTCTTCATGAAACTTGTAGTATTTTTCAAAATCTTTCCAACGAGACTGAATTTGTGATGTTTGGACATTTGTGTGAAACAATAGGTTATGTGAAAGAAGAGGTGGTATATGAATAAAGAAAGCAAGGTTATTAGTGAATTAGAAAATTAGGTTTTAAAAAAAATGAAAAAATGAATTGGATTTCCGAACCTCGCGTCTGGCGAGGGAGATCGAGGGCGATTTATCTGTTTATTTTATTTTATTTTTTTTCTTATTTGATTATTATGTAGTTTGATTTCTAAATGCTAATTCTTTTGTGCATAACTTTTGAACTCGACATCCGATTGACCTAGTTCTTGAGGCATCGGATTGGTATAATATTTAATTTCAATTATTTGTAAAATTGGGAATTTTCAGAGCTGAAATTATCGGGGATTGGTTAGGTCAAATTCAGGGGACCGGGTAATGATTTTTTCGTTCCACGTTTTATTTATAATTGGACCTAAAGAGGTCCGAATTGAGTGATTTTAGTGTCTATGACTTTCTAATTTTTAGAAGAAATTTTTGTGATGAGAATTTGTGGAATAGTGCCAGGAATGTCACGAACCTGTATTGTACACATCTAAATTGCTACATGTGCATTATTTAATATTTCTGATTGTGCATTTGGTAATGTGTGAATATTTTGAATGTTATAGAGGCACAGTTGGAACGTCATCCCACGGACGTTGCCGAGACTTCCTGGCATTAGCTCGGAATCTATTTGGTGAGTAACCTAGATGGTTTTTCAATTATTATTTGTTTATTATTTTGCAATTATAACACTGTGGAGAATAATGGCGGGCTTGTGCGTTTGTTTATGACTGGATTTCGGACAGGAGGTTCGATGTATTGGGAGAGTATGACATAGAAGTGATATATGTGATTTTAATGTGATTAGTTGTGAACTACTTGTGTGAATGTGTTAATTTGGGATTGATTATGATGTTGACTTTGTTTTATTTTGACATATACATTCCACGCATGAGTGCATGATCAGTTAATGACAGTTGTGACCAGAGCAGCCACCGAGAGCTTTAAGCTCAACGTATTTGGGCCTCGAGCACACAGTGTTTCAGAGCTGCAGGCTCAACGATTAATGCGCCCAGATTGGGACAGTTTTAGGCGCTCGGTCACAACAACGTAATAAATTGAAAAAAGGGTCACATATGCATTACTTATGCATTTGATTGAATGTCTTGATTGAGTGAAAGGTAAAACGCCTTGTGTTCATGTGAATCATCATGTGGTACTTCTAAATAGGCTATTATGATATAACTGTGCTCTGTTTGACTATTGCATGAATTGGGTGAACCATTGATGATGGTTCCTCACTGAGTTCGCAAACTCTCCCAAAATTATAAATTATTTTTCAGGATCGAGAGAGTAGACTCCTAGCTCCAGAGAGACTTTTCCTGCCATGTAGATCGTGTTGGCAAGAGAAGTCATGGCTCACAGGTTGGTCAGCTGGCATTTTCGAGGGATGACCTAGTTAGGATTGTTGTGTTAGATTTCTTTTGGAGTAATGTATAGACAGTGAAAAACAGACAGATGTGTAAATTACTGTTTTTGATGATCTGAAATGAGAAAATTTTATGGTTTAAAAAATTAGTGATTTTCAGTATTGATACTTTATGATTTGATGCCATGTGAGGTACAGTAGTGATTATTCGTAGTTTACCCTTATCGTAGGATATGTATCGGAATTACCTACGGGCAGGGACGGAGCCAGACTCAACTCTAAGGGGGGGCCGGGGGTCAAAATCTAAGGAGACACTTATATTTTTAAGGGGGGCCACTTATATTTATAATTTTAAAATTTTTAATTATATAAGTAATTTTTTTAAAAAAAATATTTGAAAGGGGGGCCATAGCCCCCCCTCCCCAATACATGGCTCCGTCCCTGCCTACGGGAATCCCGGTATATACCCTATGGTAAGGGGATGCTACATTAGGCTTTCGAGAATATGTCTACCAAAGCTAATAAGGCCCAAGAGGAATTCCAAGCTGCATATACAGAGGCCTTAAACAATTCGGATGATATTGAATTGAATCAAGTAATGAAGTGCAAGAGGAAGCATGCAGGGTTCCTAATGGAAGTGGAAAGAATGTTCTTCCGACAGAAAGCTAAATTTACCCATTTAATGGAGGCTAACAAAAATACTAAATGTTTTCATGCAGTAGTGAAGAAAAGAGGGAAGCAGAACATTATTACCCACATCATAAAAGATGATGGCACCCCATCTACCTCTTTAGACAAAGTTGCAAACTATTGCTTGAGATTCTACTAAGACCTCCTAGGGACCAAAGTAAATCTAAGCGGCTTAGATGAGGAAATTATGAGAAGTGGAGCAATATTGGATGAGTAATCAAAGATGATATTAGACGCTTTAGTATGTGATGAAGAAATAAAAAAAGCACTGTTTGATATAAGAGAGAACAAAGCCCCAGGGTCGGATGGATACTCCTCTGCATTCTTCAAACACCAATGGGACAAGGTAAGGGGTGATGTAATACGGGTTGTAAAGGAGTTCTTTACCTCAAGCAAGCTGCTAAAATAGTTAAATCATGCCACTCTCACCTTAATTCCGAAGACCTCAACAGCTTCCAGAGTTATAATATACAAGGTAATCATACAATGAGTTCAAACCGATTGCATGTTTGAATGTAATATACAAGGTAATCATAAAAATCCTGAATGAGAGGATGATGCAGGTGGTGGGAAAGATAGTGAATCCTGCATAGGCAGCCTTCATCCTAGGGTAAAATATTCTAGATAACATGTTCCTAGCCCAAGAACTAGTACGGTGCTACACCAGGAAAAGGATATCCCCTCGATGTATACTGAAAGTGGATATTGCTAATGCCTACGATACTTTTGATTGGAAGTTTCTTGAAAAAATGATGTTAAGTCTGGGTTCCCTCCACTTTTCACGGGATGGGTTATGGAATGCGTGCAAACCATATCCTTTTCCATATCAATTAATGGGGCCTTGTTTGGTATGTTTGAAGGCTATCGGGGCCTCAGGTAAGGCGACCCAATGTCTCCCACCTTATTCCTCCTTGGGCTGGAGTACCTATGAAGATTGTTAATGAAGAAAACAACTTCCCCCCAGTTTCATTACTATCCGAAGTCCAAAAAACAAGGTATCACTCACTTTGCTTTCACGGATGATCTCATGCTATTTGCCAGGGACAACCAAGCTTCTTTGGGCATTCTAGTAGAAGCATTGGTTGAATTGGAAAGGGTGGCAGGTTTGAAAATGAATGTAGCAAAATCCAATATATACATAGCTAGATTAGAATGCTATGAGAAGGAATCCCTTCAACAGATGGTGGAATATTCCTTAGGGGTGTTTCCAGTCCGATATCTAGGAGTACCACTAACACCAATGAAAGTGTTAGTAGCCCAATTCTCAGTGCTAATTGAATCTGTTGAGGGCTATCTTAACTTTTGGAAAGGGCGGTCCCTCTCTTACGCGGGTAGAATTGAGCTCTTAAATTCAGTTATTCAAGGAGTCCTAGCTTTTTGGCTACAGGCTTTCCCCATCCCTATCACTATCATGGATAGAATAACACCCATCTGCAAATTATTTTTTAGGGAGGTAAACATTTTAGAGTGGTTTGGGATAGTGTCTGCACACCAAAAGTCGAAGGGGGGCTGGGTTTAAAAAGTGGGAAAAAATGGAACAATGCCTTGCTAGCTAAGGTATTGTGGAATATTCATGCCAAAGTTGATTCCTTGTGGGTCCGATGGGTTCATGAAGAATACCTAAGGGAGACCTCAATATAGGAATGGGTATCTCACAGTCGTGACTCCCCCTTGATGAAAAAATTGGTAGCAATTTGGGATGACTTGGTTAAAAAGTTGGGAGGTAGAAATGAAGCAAGTCGTGGTATGCGAAAGCTTTGTGTTAATGGTAGCCCGTCTTTAAAAAAACTATATGAACTCCTCAGAGTAAAGTACTCAAGGAAACCATAGATGGCCTTCATATAGAAACAATAAATCCCCCCAAAATTCTCCTTCATTGCATGGTTAAGTATATGTGGAAGACTACCAATGGAGGACAATTTACAATTTTTAGAGCTTGATAGAACTTGTGGTTTTTGTAATGTAGAAGATGAAACTGTCTAGCACCTATTCTTCAAATGTATCATAACAAGGGAAATCTGGAAGGCTATATGAGTTTGGATAAGGCTAAATCGTACCATGACACCTCTTCCTAGCGCAATAAAATGGATCCAAAAAGACTTCCCCGGGGTACTCATCAAAAGTAAAGCAATTCGACTAGCACTTATGAGTACTATCTACGCGATATGGAAATGTAGGAATGAAATTCTGCTAGATTCTGCTACGGTATCGTGTGTAGACATGGTGGTGAGAATCAAAACCGTAATGTATAGAATTCTCTACAAATTATATCCGATTGACCTTATTAATTTATGAATTTCTACTGGTTGTAAAGGGGTTAGGGTTTGTTTCTCTTAGTATTTCTGACTGTACTGTATTGAAATATCGAACGCTGAACTGGATGTATAGGGGCCTTAGGTTGTGCTTCTGCCTAGGAATCCTCTCAGAGTTGCTCGCCTGTGGTTTTCTACTTTGATGTACTGTAGTGAAGCCAGACTTGGTTTGCTTATTGGCTTACCACCCCCCTTGACTTCGGCCACAGTTCATCTTCCTTAGATTGCATGTGGTTACAAGCAGGGTGTAGTGTTTCCCTGAGTCCTCGGATGTAATGGGAATCTTGTGGAGGAGGGCGGTAAATGGACACCAGTTTCTTTCTGAATGGCATTTTGCTCCCTATTTGGTGTTAGCCCCTCGTGGGGGTTCCTAGTATGGTGGCTGGGAAGGCTCTTGGATGTTGGAAACTACATACTGTTGCATGTATGATGGTTGATGGAATGGGCCTCGCGGGTTGGGCTTTTCGCTACCTATAAGGACAAAGTAGGGTAGAGAAAGGAGTGTCTTGGCATTGCTTGAGGCTGAGCCTACGGACTAGACTAGAGGCCTCCGGGGGACCATGCTAGCTTGTGTGATTTGTGAAGTTAGGCATATATGGATTGGCAAGGAGGTCATGGGGGCCTATGTTACTATGGGCTAGAGTGGGGCAGACGACCCCATCCTTTCAACTAGCCTCACGAGTCCATTATGTGCTGTGATGGTCTCAGGCACCCTGAGGACCATTGACCTCCTTCTGGCTAGGCTGAGTTGTTAAGGGCGATCCTTGGACTTTTTGTTATCCATAGGCTGGCTATTGCATGATGGTGGGCCACGCGACCTAAGCCATTTGGGTTAATGTTTATGGGCTGCCAGGGAGATCTTAGGAACATCGTATTGTTCCTGGTCGGGGTGGAGCCTATAGCCTCATCTCAGCCACCAATCCTCTGCATACTGTGTTCCCCCCTACTGAGATTCTTTTTTGGTTCCTTTTCGGTTGTAATGGGCTATCAGGGTACATGGATCTTACTTGGCTGTAAGCCACCTTTTGCTATGCCACTCTCTTATTTTTTGACTGGGGTATGCCCCTTTGAATTTGTACATACCTTTTGATGAATATACCATTTAGCGTTCATAAAAAAGATATTGTAGTACCCCAACCTTGTAGGACACGTATCCAACATCCATGATGATATATGAGTATGTACCCCGCAAAGGTGGCATGCTAAGATAGTCATTCGGTCAAAAATTCAATACAAAACTATGATTTGCTTAAAACAATGTACTCGTAAGTGAAAATCATTAATCAAAATGGGCCCACTTTATTTTAAAACATTTTCCATTCATAGATACAATTATAACAAACATTAGTATTCAACAACCATTTGCACCCATTTTAGATATAGAACAAATTACGTGCATGCATAATGTCTTTACAATTCAATACAACACCTAAGATGTAACATCCCACCCCACCCCCTACTGGAAGGGTAAAATAGTAAATTTGGCATAGGATGAGATGGATCGGAATGACTTAGGACTGTTCATGCATAATAGGATTGATACACAGTACCAATGGTGCACATGAAATTTCTGTACATGCATTCATGATAATTCCCGGTAATTGGGCCTAAACGAGATTTTACTGTGATTAATGTGGTAATTGTATTTGAAAATTTTATTGGACTAAGTTTTTATGTGTTTTCTATTTTATGGGAATTATAGGAATTTTTCCGGAGAAAATTCCCGGACCGGAAAAAAATCGCCAAGTGATGAACCGGTTGATTTTCCACTGTTATTTGGGACTAAACTAGTAAATATCTTGGTGGGACCCATAAAGGGACCCTTAAAAATAGATGCAAATTTTGGGTGAGTTTTGCGAATTCAGTGAGAAACCATCATCGATGGTTCACCCAGGGGACGAGATGAAGGAGGTTATGGTAAGTATCACCTTGAAAAGATGTACTCAATGGAATCTGAATTAGGCGCATGGTCTTTGGAGAAAAAGGTATTGGATGGATAAAGCGTGATGAGTGAATAGGTTCGAAAATAATGTCTTTGAGTCATAGCTCGGAAATGGCAAGTGAGATAGTTAAGATAGTGAGATCATGTTGTGACCTTATTAAGTCAAATCTCTTGTGATGAGTGATAATGAGTTAGCTAAATAAGTGACTGAACAACTGACTGAGTGTGGTTTGTGACTTTTCGGAAAAAAATGAATCATTTAATGGACAAGTGTATGGGACATGTAGGGTCATTTGATAACGGTCATAGTAAACCGTTGACTGAGAATTTCGAGGACGAAATTTTTATAAGGAGGGGGGATTGTAACATCCCACCCCACCCCCTACTGGAAGGGTAAAATAGTAAATTTGGCATAGGATAAGATGGATCGGAATGACTTAGGACTGTTCATGTATAATAGGATTGATACACAGTACCAATGGTGCACATGAAATTTCTGTACATGCATTCATGATAATTCCCGGTAATTGGGCCTAAACGAGATTTTACTGTGATTAATGTGGTAATTGTATTTGAAAATTTTATTGGACTGAGTTTTTATGTGTTTTCTATTTTATGGGAATTATAGGAATTTTTCTAGATTTTTCCGGAGAAAATTCCCGGACCGAAAAAAAATCGCCAAGTGGCGAACCGGTTGATTTTCCACTGTTATTTGGGACTAAACTAGTAAATATCTTGGTGGGACCCATAAAGGGACCCTTAAAATTAGTAGGAATCGAATTTTGGGTGGAGATTTATGGTTATTTGGATTAATTTATGTCAAAGACCCTTTCTTTGACTTTTACATTTGGCCTAATGGCCTTTTGCCACCTTTCCCCTTCTTTTAATGCCTAATTAATGGCTTTCTTGGTTTGCTCACTTCCCTCACATGGTTATGCCTTAAGAAAAGCATGAAAAGAGGACTTGGTTGTTTATGTTTTCATCATCCACGAAACTTGCTCCTTACTTTGGCCTCTCCATTGTTTTCTCTTCTTTCTTCTTTAAGAGAATCCTAAAACCTTAAGAGCTTCTCCATGCAACCAAGTTGTTGTCTTGCCATGGAGAACTTACACTTGCATAAGTGTTAGAGGAAGTGGTGAGAAAGTTAAGCAAAGAGTTGAAAGGAAGTGAAGGTTGGAAGCTAATTAGGTAAGTAAATGAATTAAGCTTTATATGATGTTTTAATGATGTTTATGATGTGTAATGAATGGAAATAAAGTATGGGAATTGTGTATATGTGTACTGCCAACTTTTGTGTAAGTATACAAATAATTGTTGTGTTGAGTTTGTGGCTGAATTGGAGTTGTAAATGAATGTATATTAATGTAGGTAAAGTGATAGAATGGAAGAGGATGAGGTATAGATGAAATCTGGAAAATTTGGTGTTGAGCCTATTGTAATTTTTTGATCATAACTAATTGTATAGGTAAGAAAATGAGGTGAGGTTTATGCCCAATTAAACTTTGGGATGTTGGCTATAACTTTGTGTGAAATAGGTGTTGTCCAATTTTAGCTTTAAGAGGTTGCAATTTGGCTTGGAAAGTTACTGCTTTTGACTGGAATGAATAGTACCCGAAACCATAACCTAGAGTTTTGCTAATTTTTATAAATTAATTGAGAAGGAATTAGAACAAATGAACTAAATGAAAGTTGAAGCCTATTAAGTTAGCTTTCCAATTCCACTGATTTTACAATTTTTCGATATGTCTATTAGGAGTTATGGACTGATGATTGTTGGCTGTTTTTATGCATTGAATGAAACCTAGCTGGAATGTCAAATTTTGTGTACATTCAGATTAGGAGGAATTTTAGTAATTTTTGTGCATTGAATTGGTGTTGGAAATCTACTAAAGAGTTTTATATGACACATTCATCTTGAAAATGGTGTATGGCATATAATTTCTGGAAATCATATGTGGGAGTTATGGATTTTCACAATTTGAACCTACATTGTGATGTTAATTGCTGATTATGTCAGAAACTTGCATAACAGATTTGACACTGTTAGAGGCTGAATTGGAGTCTGGTTATTTCATGAAGAATTGAATTTTGAGATTTTATCTTTTCAGGGATATAAAGTGGTGATTTTTTTGACTTGTATACAGGGAGATATGATTGATAGAAAGTTACTTCTCAAATTAAGTGATTTCAGGGACAGCAACCTTGAGTGAATTATTTGACCTAGTTAGTAAGTGAATCTGATTTTGGGTTGTTCATGAAAGTTGTAGATAACATTGTGATCTTGATGAGCATATTTATTGTGTAATTTTGGACTGCATATAATGAAAGATAGTGAATTTCCAATGACTGTTCTGTTTTAAGAAGTGAATGTGTGTGCAGTAGTTTCAATGGGACTTTTGACACCCTTAGGGGTGAACTTGATTTTTTTGGTCTTCATGAAACTTGTAGAGGGTTTCATGATCTTTCTAACGAGGTATGGTTTGTAATTTACTTAATTGTGTACAAAGAGTTATGGGTGTTGGAAGTTTGGTTGGAAAACAGGAAAAAGAGAAGGAAATAAGGGCTATATATCTATATATTCATTGTTGCATTTGGGTTTCTTTCGTGAATAACTTTTCCGTCCGACGTCCGATTGACCTGATTCTTGAGGCATCGGATTCACTGAATATTTAATTTCATTTTCTGAGAGATTGGGGATTTTCGGACTAGAAATTGACGTGAATCCGGGTAAAAGTCTGTGTAATCACTGTTTTGTTTAATTGAGGACCTATAGAGGTCCGATTTTACCGTCGGCCGCTAATAGGTTTCTAATTTTGGAGAGATTTTCTGATAAAAAAAGTAGGATTAGGACCGGGAATATCATGAACATGCATTGTGCACCTGCAAATTGCTTCATATGCATTATTAAATAGTTACGATTGAAAGTGATAATGGTTATATTTTCGATTATTATAGAGGCACATTTAGGCGTCGATCTCGGCGTTCTTGAGACTTCAGATATTAGCTCGAAGTACAGGTGAGTAACCTAGTTGGTTCCTCAATCTATATGTGATGAAAATTATGTGGTTATGCCATGTGGAGATAATGGAGGGATTATGTGTGTTTGCTTTTGATTGATTTCGGACCATAGGTGTCCGGAATATTGGGAACTTGTTATCGAAGTGCTACTTGTGTGTAATTGTTTGTGAATGATTACGTTTGAGATCTCGGACCAAAGATCCGAGGGAATGGAAAATTGATATTGAAGTGTTACTTGTTTGTTCGATAAATTGGTTTTGACTTTCAATGTGATATGGTAGAATTGTAATAAATGAATTCTGTATATGATTAATAACAGTTGTGACTGGAGCTGCCACCGAGAGCTATATGCTCAACATTTAATGAGCCCGAAAGGGACAGTTTAGAGCTTTATGCTCAATGCTTAATGAGCGAAAGGGACGATTGAGCTTTATGCTCAATGCTTAATGAGCCCGAAATGGACGATTCGAGCCATAGGCTCACCGATTAATCTTGCCGGATTGGGACGATCTGGTATTCGATCCAAAACATAATCTAAATGGGAAGAAATAGAAAAATGTTATGCATGTATTTGATTGTTGTGAATTGGGAAAAGCACCGAATCACTTTGCAATAAAATGGAAAGCGTCATGTATTTGAGTAAGTATGCATTAAATTGACTTTTGGATTGGGAAAGAGGCAATATGCCTTGCATTTTGTGACAACGCTTTGAATTCTTTCGATTATCTTGTTGTGAAAATCAGTAAATTGCCATATAATATTCGAATGTGCAATTGTGATAGTTTGTACGCTATTCGCGTGATGCATGAATTAGGTGAACCATCGATGATGGTTTCTCACTGAGTTCGCAAAACTCACCCAAAATTTGCATCTATTTTTTTAGGTCTTGAAGAATACCCCGTTTGACACGGGAGTACTGTAAGCAAGTAAAAGATAGAGGTCGGGATCAGTTTGCGTCTGCATTAGTGTATTTCTATTCCCTGATTTTCTGTATTATTGCTTAAGTAAGTTTGTAAAATCAACAGACTGGAGTTAATTGTATTTATGAAAAGGGCCCCGAGTCCATTGAATGGTGTATGTAAATTGTTTCCGTATTTGTTATAATGTGTATGTGTGTGTGAAGGAAAGAAAAAGAAGTTATCTTGAGTTTTGATCGGTCGAGTGATGTAGCACGCCACCCTCGTGGGACACGGACTCGGATATCACCATCGATGTCGGGTTCGGGTCATACGGGAGTGGGGTGTTACATAAGATTACACTTTCAACACAATATAAAGAAATACATATGCAGGTGCATACTGATCTCGACCTAAAACTCTTACTCGAAGCCTTTCTGGAGACCTTTATAAAGCTTGAAAAGACACGTTACAATTTTGATGAGTTTTGCGAACTCAGTTGAGTGAACCATCATTGATGATTTCACTGGATCACATACACATATCACATATTTCACAGATATTCATTCAGATTATATTTACATTCCTGATATATGATCACACAATTCACGTGGCCAAGTATAGCAAACAGTTCATATTGATTTATCACTCATTTTAGCTTTGCAAATCATTCAATAGATTTCGATCTTATAATGCTATATGCATGAGACTCACATTCGTTCTTATTGTTGTGACCGAGTGCCTATCACATGCTTATTCAAATATTGTCCTATAGGGCTCAGTCAGAATCACGGAGCATAACTCTATGTGCAGAACATATATCACGTAGCAAAGCTCTACGTGGAAGCGCTTCATACCGGCTACTCAAGGCATAACGCCTTTATTTGAGCATGCATTTTATGAAATGCATCTAATATTGATTATGTCATATCAGATAATCACATATGATGTTCAATCAGAAACTCATTATCATCAGACCTAAGTCTCGCATTCAACTTTCGTTGAGAATTCACATATCGTACAGGATTTTTCATCAAATCAAAGCACTTCCAATGCATTCCCAACTATTATACTCCTCGGACTTCAAGTCCAAAATTCAGAAATAGATCACAAACAATTCAATAATATTGGAAGTGTAAACGAATCAAATCAAATTAATCCTAGGAAATCATCTAGGTTGACTCATAGTACGCTCCAATATGCTATTGCCTGGGTGGTCCGACAATGTTTGACTGGCGTGCAATGAGTTCCTCTATATCATACAAACATATTTACAAAGATCACAATTTTGCACAAATGTAAATGTATTCTTTGATGCACATCGATGTATAGAAAGTATGCACAATACATATTCAATGACAATCCCGGCTATCATATTGTGTTCCTTATCATCAATTCATTCAGATATCCAATCCCTCATTAATGCCATTTGTATTCATAATTTGGGCCATAATTAATCAATGTGAAGCCAATTACAAAACTTTATTGACCACCTCAGATTTTGGGTTTAACATACATACGGGTCAACTTTGTATAATTAATCTGATAAGGAAATTGTCAAAATCAGGCAATACTTTCTTCTGGAAAGTTGTTTACCAATGTTTTGAGTTTCTAATGATACCAAGATCATTCAATTTGATTAATTATTCTATGAGTTATGCTCAAATTACCATAGACTATGTGCATTTGAAATTTTGGCTAATGCATGATTATGCATTCAAGTTGTACACCTCATATCTCTTAATTCCAATATCCAAAAATTACAAAATTTATGTCAATTTAAAGCTAAGATAATAAGCTATAACTTTTATGAAGACATCATTGCCTAAATTATGCCTATATCAATAAAGTTTATTCAATAACAACATGAACTGATTTTTGTCCTTGGTAGTGCTACTACCTAAGCCAAAACTTACTTTCAAACTCAATTTCAAGACCCTTAAGGATATAATTCAAATTTAATTTCTTCTTAACATTTGTAGCCAAATGTCTATAGTTCAATTTAAATCAAGAATCATTTAATTTATAAATCTAAAAATCAAAATATAGTGAAACTACCGAAGTATGTTCAGTAAAAACATTCCAGTTATCAAATTCCAACACACCTTAGCATTTTCATCCTAACACCCCCTTTCGGGATAACATTGCATGATCATTATGACACGGAAAATGGTGTAATTCAGTAACACTTTCTTCTAGCCAATTGTTCCACTATGTTTCTGGTTTCTAATAGGACCAAAATCATACAATTTTATTTAGTATACTAAAAGTTATACTCAAAACATTTAAGATTGTTTTAAAAACTGTAACGGCCATATTTTGAAATATTTAGAGATAGAATTAACCTTCGACTTCTTGAAGGAAGTTGTAGACATGTGTCTCTAATTTTTTATGAATGAAGATTCAATTTATTTGTATATTTACAATTCAAGATATTATCAAAATACTGAAGTCTATTCAATGAAAATTCTCTAGTTCATAACAATCCAACATACATCTTCACCAATATCTCATGCATTTCAGTCCAATTCACAAATCATTCTCGAACCATTTAACATGCCATAAACACTAATATTTTACTTACTTGTTCAGTTCTAATCCCAGATCAAAAGATCACTCCAAATCAGTACTCCAAACATGCAGAATCATCACACATTCAAGATGGAATTAAATGACTTTCAGCTATGATGAAACAACAATATTTAGCTGGTTCTTTAGCTATTTTGTGATTGGTAAAAGCATGTATTTAGTGTGGTAATTTAGCATAGCTTCAAGCAAAACACAAGAAGGGGAAGACAGCAGCAAGTTTCAGTGGTAAGAGATGAGAAGAGAAGATAATGAGTTTGGTTGAAACAACATGCAGAAACTTTACACCTAAGGTGTTAGATGTCACCATATTATTTCAACATGTGTCCTTAAGCATGTAAGCTACTTATCCCTTCCATAAGATACCAAATGTCACCATTAAAGCTAGGTCACATGTCATTTAAGTACAGTAGTCACTTGTCCATTTGTCAATGTCGTTTGTCATCAACTAACCAGCCCATTTGTCACATAATGATTGGTCCATTTGTCAATTCATTACTAGTCCATTTATCACCAATTTAACTATGCCAAATGTCATCAACTTACTAGCACATTTGTCACACTATTATAGGCTAAATCATTCAAATTTTTCGTTAATCAATTTATCCTACCACTTGACCTTTGTCCTAGTCCAAATGTACCCTAAAATTTTGAAATTTCCTAAGATTCACCAAAATTTTTGACACAACAAGTAGCAACACCAACACATTTAAACCAAAATTCTTAATATAATCACATTTATAAAACAATTATACCCGAAAAATGTCATGAATGCATGTACAATCATATTATTGTGCAAAAATCAATATTATCACGTATGTATATGCCATATTTTGCATAAGCATGAATTGTGTGTTCTAACTTCTCAGAAATTTCTCATGTTCACTATTAAAATCTTATCATAGGTAATGGGATGTTACAATTTTCCCCTTCTTAAAGAAATTTTATCCTCGAAATTCTTATCTGATTGATCAAAAAGGTAGGGATATTATTTCCTCTTTTTTTTCCCATTACCCAATTACTTCATCATTTGAATAACCTCTTCTACTGTTAGGCCCCAAATTTTTTTTTATGATGTCATTAAGCATGGATTGTGATAATTATGTGTTTATGGCTTAGTTTGATTAATTTGAGAATATTAGTGGATAATTGCGGTTTATTTGAGGTTAATGTGGTATAAATGGATATTATAGGGTAAAAGTTTATGAGGGAATTTTGGTCTTGGTACTTAAGATTTTAAGACTTAAGGCTTATATGAAAGGGCAAAATGGACATTGCACAATTAAGTAGGATTAAGAAGAAGAAGGAAAATAGAAGAGGAGGAAAGAAAAGAAAGAGAAGAAGAAGAAGAGGAAAGTCGTCGGTGGAGAAAGAAGAGAGGAGAAGAGGATTTCGTTCTTTGAGGATTTCAAACGGTTTGAAGCTATTTCCAGGTAAGTTTCGCTTTGTTTAATCTTATTTTGGTTGGATTAAACTGAAAGATAGGTTGGTTATAGCAGAATCGATGGTTTTAGGGTTTGAAAGTGGGAAATGGCTAGATTTCGTGGGTTTATGAGTTTGTGTCTGATTTTAAGGTTTGAATGGGTTAGAAATGTAGTATAAGGCTTGATCTAAGGCTTAGGTGTGTTGTATTTGAGTTTGGGAAGGGATTGAAGTTGGAAAATGCAGGGAATTGGGTTTCGGAGTCGAGCTCCAGACCCGCACGTCGCGACGTGCATATGAACACGCCGTGATGTGGAGTTCGTCGCAATGTATAATAATTAAATTCGTCGCGACGAGCGGGGAAGCGTTCGCCGCGACATGTGAAGGAGGCACACCGCGATGTGCAAGAGAAGCGTTCATCGCGACGTGCGAAGAAGACTCGTCACGACGTGCGAAGAGATTTGGCTCGCCGCAGTGAGCGTACCTTCGCCGCGGCGAACATCCAATTTTTCCGAAGGAGATTTTTGGGCATATCTTTTGATGTAGATGTCCAAATGAGGTGATTTTAGATTCGTTGTGATCTAGAAATAAAGGATTACAATTTTTATGAAGAAAAGAAGTTTTAAGTCAGTCTTTAAGATTTTATACCTTTCGGTAGGTCAATAGAAACGTAAGACAATGGGGACTTTTATGAAAAAAGTGACCCGAATGTGTGGACTTTTGGCAGAGTTTAGGTTTGTTTAGAATTTATCTTAGTGCATATGCAATAATTGGATCCCTAATTTGTATTCCTATTTGAATAGGAATTTTGCATTTGATAAAAGGAATCAAGGAAGGCAAGAGGATCAAGATGAGAGGTATCTTTTATGCATGTATCCGAGCGAGGATTTCAGGTGGGTTTCATGTTTATGATATAGTAATGAGCCACTAAAGTTTTCTCCCAAATCAAGAATAATTTCAATTACTTCATAAATATCGTTTTGTTTCTATTGAATGATTTGAAAAATGCTACATATTTCAGCATATGAACTTTTTGATGAATTTCAAATAAAGATCGGAATGCATTGAAATGCTTTATGTTATGCCTTGAAAATTCTTGGCATTTTGTATATTCGAAAAAGAAAGAAAAGAGCATGAAAAGCATGAAAGCTTTGAAAAATGTGCTTTGAGCATGGAACGATTCGTTATGTGTTTTGTTTGGGTAAGAGAGTTACGGATGGAGTCACGTGCACGTCGACGTATAGCCTTCTCCCGGCTGCCCGCTTGAGGCCACGAGATCCTTGAGAAATCGGACTCGTTTTGTTTACGGAATAAACTTCGGTTTATCCGGATAGTTTTACAGAACTCTCGAGCCATTTGTTTTTGCATTGCATCTATGAATTGTCCATTATGTGTATAAATTGAGCCTTTGTATTGATGATTGAATGAACACATTGTGTTGACATGATAACATTGTTCATTTTGAAACCACACTTTTCAACTATGAGTTTGAACTCAAGATTTCAGATTTGACCGAGAAATTTGGGAGCAAAGAGTTTTATGAATGGATTATGACTTTTGTATACCAAATAAACTTTTCAACAGTTTTGCTTGTTCTTTGCTATAAACCTGTTACCCACGAGCTATAAGCTCACCCCTTCATTCCATCCACGGTGATGAGAAGAAGATCGGTGAAGGGAAGTGAAGGTTTTCGATTTGTATATGTATATATGATGTATTATTAAGTTAGATTGGTATTGAGAATGTTGAGAGCTGTATATTTTTGTATATTCGGATTTTGATAGTAATATTGTATTGTGGCTCGGAATTTGATGTTAAGGCATTATGTATGGCTGGTGTCGAGTGGAAATTCGGTATTCTGGAGAAAGTTATGGATTGGATATGTATGTTAGATTGTGATTTTATTGTTGATTTATTTATGAGATGTGTTATGGAAAAAGAGAACATCGAATGGTATGAGACTCTCAACTTCGCGATTTCTTTAGATTGCGCCACGCTTATGGTTCAATGGTTGGACTTCGAGAGCGGGGCTCATCTCGATTGGTAGCATAGCAAGAAAGGATTTCAAGGAACCGCGCTGTAGTATGATGATATGTGTGCGAAGGTTGGATTCCAGGAATGGGGTCCAACATTTGTGGTATCAGAGCAAGTGTGATAGTGGTAAGTATGTAGTTGGGTTGCGGACCCAACATTTGTGGTATTAGAGCCCAGCATTATGATCTTGCATGGGCGCTTATGGTTGTAAAGTGTCTGAATGGCTAGTGAGAATGTGATTTTGCTGTGGAGGAATTTTCGTGAATTATTTGAGGAACCAAGGTGCTTGTTTGACTAGATTGACAAGAATGTTGATTAAGTTTAGGAATGTGATACGAAATTTGAGATTTGAATTTTGTGACGAATTGGGGTAAGTTGATGTTGAATCTCCATGTGTGAGATAAAAGTTTGAAAGATGAGATAAAGAATAGAAAGATATGTATGGAAGATCGATAGGTTAAGTATGAAATGATGATTGGTCCATATGGGATTCCTTAAGAAATGGGATGATTAGCTAGTGAAATGTGTTAAGGAATATTGAGTTGTGAAGAAAGTGTTAAGAATTTGAGGCGAGAAAGTGATATAGATACGAATGTATTGCCATGGATTGTTTGAGAAATATAGGGATATGAGTATACAAGATGAGATTAGAGTGTTCAAGTAGAGTACAATGGAAGCATAACTTTGATTATGATCTTAAGACGAGAAAGCTGGAACCAAAGTGGTCGTTCGATTAATTTGACAAGAGTTATGATCCACGATGCGAGGAAATTTGTGGAATTGAGGTCGAAGTTCACGATGATTATGTATCGAGAGTTTGAATTGATTGAGGAGATACATGTGGAAGATGAAACAAATGATTTTGGAAAATGAGATAGAAGTGAGGAAATAGAGAAAAGAAATGAAGTAGACATAAATGACCTTATATGAGGCGAATGAAATGGTATGTAGTTAGGAAAGATCATAAATGTGTATAAGATTATGCATGAATGAGATTGAGGAAAAGAATGAAGAACTCCATCTCGTAGAAGGACGCGAGGAGTTCTGAAAGGATCAGTTGCACCCGACTCTCTGACATTCTGTAGGGCAAGGTAGTGAGTCCTATGCACCCAATGTGGTAATGGATCCATGATGAAATGGTATAGCATGAGAAAAGGTGAATTTTGGAAAAACTAACATAAAATTTGTGATTAGTATGTTCGATAAGGAGAGAACTGTTGTCAAGGTCAATTACGATCAAGGTATAAATTGTGTAAGATATGAATTGGTGATTTTAAGGAGTAAAAATGCGGACAGAATGGCATGACTCTGTCGATGCCCAACCAAGTATATGTGATAGTGAGTATGTTCGTTACTCCATTGAGTTCTGAGTGTCTTGAACATTATCACCGTATGAGGATGAGAGAAATTGGTTTTCTTGAGGATTAAAGTAGCTGATGATGTGATGATGATAGTAAGTGATTGATAAAGATTTGTATGAATAGTATGGATGGTATCTATGATAGTAGCAAGAAATTCTCTTTTGAAGAAGAATTTCACTAAGTTAGATTAAGCAGATGAGCAATGAAAGAACTGATCAGAAAGGAATATGTAATGATTCGAAAGTGAGTATTGGAATTCTATCCCTAGCGGAGACTCAAGTAAAAGAGGTAGAAGATACTACTGAGAGTGTAAAGGATCCGACTATGAGGGTGGATTCCTAAAATTGATGGGTAAGTATGTTCGGGAAATGCAAATTTATCAGATGAAGATGTGACAAGCTCAGAGCATAAATGAGCAGATATTAGAATACGTCAATGCGAAATATGAGGAAATCTAAAGAATGGAGAAAATCAGTTAAGCAAGGAAGCACAATTGGGAAATTGAAAAGAACAAGAGGTAATAGTATCTTATGGAGGAATCAGTTAATTGAGGAATTGTTAGAACCAATAGTGGACATATGGAGTTTTGACAATATTTTCTCAAGTTAGTATCAAAGATGAAAGTGATCCAAGCGAAGTTTCATGATATGTTAAGTGTATTCGAAGAGTTGAGAAGAATAGGTTGACTTCTTGTGGCAAAATGAGTAAATCGTATGTGCAATGAAGGTAAAACAAAATTTGAGGAATTATATTACCGATATTCCTTATATTCTCTGGATTTGGAAATGCAGTGGTATAGTATACCAGGATGGTTGCAGAAGAGATCAGAATAAGATTCAAAGCAGTAAAATGAAGTGAATTTGTGTGTATGGAAACTATTGAAACCTCATAAGTTGAGTGTTGATACAGGAATTGAAAAGTGTTGTTGTAGTGATTGCTTGGAAGCTGGAGACATTATATGCACAGAAATTTTTTTGATTGTGTGTAAGGTATATAGATCGTGAAATGCGGTCGAGACAATGGGTAAAAAAAATTTCAGACAAATTATCTTTGAGCAAATGAGAGCAAAATGGTAAAGCTAATCTGCAATCGGATGCATTGAATAGAAATTGATAGCAATGAAGTATGAATTCAGATATAGAGGTTATCCGATGTAGTGCAATAAAGAGTCTTTGAATGGAATCGAATTGGGGCAAAAGGATGTGCCATTAGTCACGAGAAAATGTAAGATCGGTTTCACATGAACAAAGTGCAAATAGAGAATTCAGGAATTGTGAACCTTATCAAGAAATTGAAAGCGAATGTGAATTTTGAGCTCGAGTAGGAAAAAGGATACGGGTGATTGAGATAAGAAGTATGTGTCCGGCGAGGATGATTGAGCAAAGAGGCATCGAGAAAAGTATAAGTGGTGATTTAAGCTATCGTCTAGAATGTCAAGTGTGAAAAGTTTGAATTGTCGACGATCTTAACTGTCGGAGATATGCTTAAGACCAATGTATGGTTTGATTTGACCTTAAGCATCACAATCGTTACCAAGTTGTATGATGAGTTTGATGATAGAAAGAGTCATCACTTTCGTATTATGATGAGTAAAGCCTATTGGAGGCTAGAATTGGAGATGCTATAGACAGGTAATATTAAGTGATTCAAGAAAGATGGATGAATTAGGTGGATTTGTGCTAAGGACATGGAAATCAGTGAGATAATCGTAAGGATTAAAGGTACCGATACTAAGTGATGTGAATTAGCAAGTGAAAGATGATTTGTCTCTGAGGGTATCACCTTTCAGGGTGTGCTCATGGGGTACAAGGTGTGTTCAAGTGATGACAAAGGATTTGCTAAGCCCAATATGATTGGACTGTATGAAATGATTATGAGTTAGTGCTTCTGACAAGAGATGTCTTGGATTCGAAATGTGATATTCGTGAGTATGTTAAGGACATATTGATACAATATGGTATTGATTTTAGCGACATAGGAAATGGGAAAATTGAAAGTGAGTTGAAGAATAATGAAGAACTAGTTAAGGAAGTGAATTGCCTATCAAGAGGATGAAAGACCAAGTAAATCTGTTGACCACGGTCATTTGGAAGAAAGTATTCAAGTGATGAAGTTAACAGAGGAATGGAAGAGCATCCTGCACTCCTGTTCGATCAGATAAGAATTTCGAGGACGAAATTTCTTTTAAGAGGGGGAGAAATGTTAGGCCCCGAATTTTTTTTTATGATGTCATTAAGCATGGATTGTGATAATTATGTGTTTATGGCTTAGTTTGATTAATTTGAGAATATTAGTGGATAATTGCGGTTTATTTGAGGTTAATGTGGTATAAATGGATATTATAGGGTAAAAGTTTATGAGGAAATTTTGGTCTTGGTACTTAAGATTTTAAGACTTAAGGCTTATATGAAAGGGCAAAATGGACATTGCACAATTAAGTAGGATTAAGAAGAAGAAGGAAAATAGAAGAGGAGGAAATAAAAGAAAAGAGAAGAAGAAGAAGAGGAAGCCGTCGGTGGAGAAGAGAAGAGAGGAGAAGAGGGATTTCGTTCTTTGAGGATTTCCGACAGTTTGAAGCTATTTCGGTAAGTTTCGCTTTGTTTAATCTTGTTTTGGTTGGATTAAACTGAAAGATAGGTTGGTTATATCGAATCGATGGTTTTAGGGTTTGAAAGTGGGAAATGGCTAGATTTCGTGGGTTTATGAGTTTATTATCGATTTAAGGTTTGAATGGGTTAGAAATGTAGTATAAGGCTTGATCTAAGGCTTAGGTGTGTTGTATTTGAGTTTGGGAAGGATTGAAGTTGGAAAATGCAGGGAATTGGGTTTGAGTCGAGCTCGAGACACTTGCGTCGCGACGTCGTATGAACACGCCATGACGTGGAGTTAAATCATGACGTATAATAATTAAATTCGTCGCGACGAGCGGGAAGCGTTAGCGCGACATGTGAAGGAGGCACGCCATGACGTGCAAGAGAAGCGTTAAATCACGACGTGCGAAGAAGACTAAATCACGACGTGCGAAGAGATTTGGCTCGCCATGCGGTGGCGTACCTTCGCCATGGCGAACATCCAATTTTTCGAAGGAGATTTTGGGCATATCTTTTGATGTAGATGTCCAAATGAGGTGATTTTGGATTCGTTGTGATCTAGAAATAAAGGATTACAATTTTTATGAAGAAAAGAAGTTTTAAGTCAGTCTTTAAGATTTTATACCTTTCGGTAGGTCAATAGAAACGTAAGACAATGGGGACTTTTATGGAAAAAGTGACCTGAATGTGTGGACTTTTGGCAGAGTTTGGGTTTGTTTAGAATTTATCTTAGTGCATATGCAATAATTGGATCCCTAATTTGTATTCCTATTTGAATAGGAATTTTGCATTTGATAAAGGGAATCAAGGAAGGCAAGAGGATCAAGATGAGAGGTATCTTTTATGCATGTATCCGAGCAAGGATTTCAGGTGGGTTTCATGTTTATGATATAGTAATGAGCCACTAAAGTTTTCTCCCAAATCAAGAATGATTTCAATTACTTCATAAATATCATTTTGTTTCTATTGAATGATTTGAAAATTGCTACATATTTCAGCATATGAACTTTTTGATGAATTTCAAATAAAGATCGGAATGCATTGAAATGCTTTATGTTATGCCTTGAAAATTTGTGGCATTTTGTATATTCGAAAAAGAAAGAAAAGAGCATGAAAAGCATGAAAGCTTTGAAAAATGTGCTTTGAGCATGGAACGATTCGTTATGTGTTTTGTTTGGGTAAGAGAGTTACGGATGGAGTCACGTGCACGTCGACGTATAGCCTTCTCCCGGCTGCCCGCTTGAGGCCACGAGATCCTTGAGAAATCGGACTCGTTTTATTTACGGAATAAATTTCGGTTTATCCGGATCGTTTTACGGAACTCTCGAGCCATTTGTTTGTGCATTGCATCTATGAACTGTCCATTATGTGTATAAATTGAGCCTTTGTATTGATGATTGAATGAACACATTGTGTTGACAAGATAACATTGTTCATTTTGAAACCACACTTTTCAACTACGAGTTTGAACTCAAGATTTCGGATTTGACCGAGAAATTTGGGAGCAAAGAGTTTTATGAATGGATTATGACTTTTGTATACCAAATAAACTTTTCAACGGTTTTGCTTGTTCTTTGCTATAAACCTGTTACCCACGAGCTATAAGCTCACCCCCCTTCATTCCCATCCACAGGTGATGAGAAGAAGATCGGGTGAAGGGAAGTGAAGGTTTTCGATTTGTATATGTATATATGATGTATTATTAAGTTAGATTGGTATTGAGAATGTTGAGAGCTGTATATTTCTGTATATTTGGATTTTGATAGTAATATTGTATTGTGGCTCGGAATTGGATGTTAAGGCAATTATGTATGGCTGGTGTCGAGTGGAAATTCGGTATTCTGGAGAAAGTTATGGATTGGATATGCATGTTAGATTGTGATTTTATTGTTGATTTATTTATGAGATGTGTTATGGAAAAAGAGAACATCGAATGGTATGAGACTCTCAACTTCACGATTTCTTTGGATTGCGCCACGCTTATGGTTCAATGGTTGGACTTCGAGAGCGGGGCTCATCTCGATTGGTAGCAGAGCAAGAAAGGATTTCAAGGAACCGCGCTGCAGTATGATGATATGTGTGCGAAGGTTGGATTCCGGGAACGGGGTCCAACATTTGTGGTATCAGAGAAAGTGTGATAGTGGTAAGTATGTAGTTGGGTTGCGGACCCAACATCTACTTGACTATAGTCAGTGGAATCAATCAATTTTTTTCCAGTTACTTATTTAGATATCACACAATCTTGTCTGTTTCCTCAATATATTTCAGATCACTCAAGTTTTCATTTCCTATGCCAACAAAACATCTTAATCAGATTATAACACTTTTTCTTATCATACTCACATAACACACTTTATGCGTTTAAGACATCTTTGTTGGTAGTACAAACTCATACATTAATGGCCCCTTTTCTTACAATAATTTCATGTGGACCAATTTATGTTGGCTTTGATGGCTTAGCTTAACTTTTTCTAACACGAGTACACCTTGGCAAGGTGATACTCTCATAAACAATTCATCTTTTTCTTGAAAATTCACGTCTCTTTAGTATTAAAACACATAACTCATGTGTCTATCTTACTTTATTCCAAATCTTCGATGTTGGTCCTCCTAATTCATTCATTTTTCTTGAGTCACTTAATTCCTAATACACATCAACTTCACTTATCATCCACATCACCTATCACTTCCAACCTTAAACTATTTTTAGGCCTTATTCATCCAATATAAAGACACTCAACTCTTTCTGTGCTCATAACACCTCATATGATATTCGACTGATATTACTGTGATATTGATTGATATGCCTAAAGTCAAATAAAACTAAATATTGACCTTATGTTTCTACGCACTCCACAATATAAGCTTTACGCATATCTCCAACAGTTAAGACTGTTGGAAACAAATACATGTAGTCACTTGTTTTTGCATCCATAAGCATCGACATTATTTCATCGTATTCCTTATAGGATGTATAACATAAGTTTTTATTTGTGCTATCTCTAAAAATCTTTTACTCACTCATCCTTTTTGAGCACACAAACTTCATATTACAATCATAAGATATTATTTTCCTATTCAAACTTAAAATTTGGATTCATTTAAATTGTTTTTCAATTTCCTCAATAAGATTCATAACTTCTGAATCCTCAGGTCGGGCTTTGCTAGTCTTTTCACGCGAAACTAACTTTACATTCGTTAGCTAATATCACTTTGATTTGCCCAAAAGACAACTCAATATTCTATGCTCTTCATTGCACTAGATTTAGGAACCATAATATCTGAATTTGTGCTATTCCTTTGTCGAATTTTCTATTCAGACATCAGATATGTATGCTAGTTTTACTAAGACAGTACTCATTTGTGCAATCATAGTTCTTCAATACTTCTATCCACTGTCTCACTGTCATATCAAATTCTTTCAAACTCAATAAGTACCTCAAACGTACTCAATAAGTACCTCCAACGTTATTGATCTCTATATTTATAAAAATCTGAAATGTTTCACTGTACAATTAGTGTATCCAAGCTTTCAAGGCAATGGCTATTCAACAAATTTCAAATCATGTATCAAATATTCAACTTATGGAACTTTAATAGACTATATGCATACAAAATTAGTTTATTATGTTGCAACAAAGTGCATCTTAATCTCTTATGCGAAACATTTTCCAAATTCATTATTATTTGTTGTGATCGAGTGCCTTTCAAATTCAAATACAGATATTAGCCATTAGGCTCAATCATAAATAGAGATCATGGAGCATAGCTCTACGTGCAGAATTTTGAGTTTAAAGCTCTTTTAGACTGACTACTCTGATCACAATACCTTTATCAGAACATGTATTATATGAAATGCATTAAATAACAAAATATGCCACGTAAAGCTTTCATTTTCATGCATAGACAGAATTTCATATTCATTCGAAACCACAAAATTTTCTTAAGTAATCAAAATATTCTTTTCAACTCTTCGAATACATTCAAGATACCATAGATGGTCATAGTCACTATTTGATACAATTTTGCCTGGATCACTTAAATCTCCAATACCATAATACTGTTAGGGGCACTGTTAACTCCAACAAATCTAACCCAAAATTCCTTGTTCCCATGATTTGTTCTCATAATTCTTTAAGTATCTATCCTCAATGAGGTAGTGTTATCTCATATGATTATTTCTTCTTATTTCCCAATTGACTCATTTTCTCAAATGCTTTTCTCTATTTATACGCTTTCCTTTGATTTCACATTGGCTTATTGCAATGTCGAATCATACTTTCTAGTTTCTCCAATCATTCCCATTTATTCACAAACTTAACTTCCTGTGTTGGTAACACATTCATCAAATCAAATTTGTATCCCCTAACCATATTTTCATATAATATAATGTGGGCCTAAGTTCTTCTGACATTAGTAAGAGTGTCACCTCAAATTCAAGAATCCAATCACTTAGTCGGATGATTTACATCAAACAAAATGCATAGAGAGTGTAGCATAGTCTACATCTCATGCTTGAGTCTTCGTTGGGAATAGAACTCCAATATTCTCTTTTAATTTGTTCCATTTTCCTTTATTCTTTAAAGTAAACCATCTAATCTAATTAACATTATTCTATGTAAATTTTTTCTTCCAAAGAAGATTTCTTGCTACAATAAACTATATTGTTTATCTGATCCTTATCAATCAATTATTTCCATCATTGCTTATCAGACATTCTTAGTACCTCAAAAAGATCAATTTCAAATATTCTTAATATCTCAATAAGATCAATTTATTTCATAACTTATATAATCAAAATATCCTTTATAATAAAGCTCAATGAAACATTAAGGAGTTATTCTTATACCTTAGTATATACCATCAAGATCATTACATCTCATCTAGAGATGTATTTGAGACAATTCACTAATTAATAATTTATGCTCAAGATACCATAATCTCATTTGATTTAGGAAAAACATTTCTCTTTTTGGGCCTGACCTATGTCGTGGGAACTATGCCACAATCGTGCCTTTCTTCTTTTTTTCCTCAAATTCATCACACACAATAACATCTTTAACACTCTCAATCTGACCCTGATCGATCACTATAAGCACTTTCATGCATTACACTAGTTCATTTTAGACTTTGAATTATGGAAACTATGACTAACAAATATGCATATATCATAGATTTCTTCCTATATCATCTCAACACATATATCTTATGTGCTCGATTTTCACACTTGTCATGGTGATCCCATTAGTAATTATGTGCTCACAAAGTAACAAATTAACTTAACCGTGGCAACTTTTACAAATCTCACTATCTTTATCCCTTCTTCCAATTACCATTATATCGTCATACATACCTATGTTCATTATCAATTTGGAATTACAGATGCATAATCATCTTGAAATTCCGATGTCAATTCCACTAACATATTTTTGTAGCGATTCATAACTCTTATCATATTAATTAACAACCAGTTCAGTTCCAAGTTCATGTAATAAATTACTCGTATACTTTAACCTCATCATCTCCACTAATGTCTCTAATTTTCTCAACCAATCTAATATAATCTATTCACATCTATATCACATTCGAGGAAATATTATCACAGTCTAATATTGATATCATATTCTATAATACATCTACCAATACAAATGCATTACGTCATTATTTATCATATCTAACCATATACTATTTTCCCTTTCAAAATATCCATAAACTTTCATTTTCTCATAATCGAACAGATCATCATTCTTCCCCCTACTTTCATCAATTCAAACACTTAACAAATGCTCATGTATGTGATATATGCAACTCAGACTAGGGATAAGTTGCTATTGCCTGCTATGACATGATTAAATGCATGTAACTTCACACATATGTCAAAAAATGCCCATGTAAGATACTAAACTGGGCTTTGATACCAAAATGTAGCACCCCAACCTTGCAGGACACGTACCCAACATCTATGATGATATTTGAGTACGTACCCCGTAAGGGTGGCAAGCTAAGATAGCCATTCGGTCAAAAATTCAATACAAAACTTTGATTTGCTTAAAACAATGTACTCGTAAGCAGAAATCATTAATCAAAACGGGCCCACTTTATTTTAAAACATTTTCCATTCATAGATACAATTATAACAAACATTAGTATTCAACAGCCATTTGGGCCCATTTCAGATATAGAACAAATTACTTGCATGCATAATGTCTTTACAATTCAATACAACACTTAATACTACACTTTCAATACCACATAAAGAAATACATATGCAGGTTCATACTGATCCCGACCTAAAACTCTTATTCGAAGCCTTTCTGGAGACCTTTATAAAACCTGAAAAGCCACGTTACAATTTTGATGAGTTGCGAACTCAGTTAAGTGAACCATCATTGATGATTTCACCAAATCACATACACATATCACATATTTCACAGATATTCATTAAGATCATATTTACATTCCTGATATATGATAACACAGTTCACGCAGCCAAGTATAGCAAACAGTTCATATCAATTTATCACTCATTTCAGCTTTGCAAATCATTTAATGGATTTCGATCTTAAAATGCTATACGCATGAGACTCACATTCATTCTTATTGTTATGACTGAGTGCCTATCACATACTTATACAAATACTGGCCCATAGGGCTCAGTCAGAATCACGGAGTATAGCTCTATGTGCAGAACATATATCTTAGAGCAAAGCTCTACGTGGTAGCACTTCATACCAGCTAATCAAGTCACAACGCCTTTATTTGAGCATGCATTTTATGAAATGCATCAAATACTGATTATGTCATATCAGATAATCACATATGATGTTCAATCAGAAACTCATTATCATCGGACCTAAGTTTGACATTCAACTTTCATTGAGAATTCACATATCATACAGGATTTCAAATCAAATCAAAGCACTTCCAATACTTGCCCAACTATTATACTCCTTGAACTTCAAGTCTGGAATTCAGAAATAGATCACAAACAGTTCAATAATATTGGAAGTATAAATGAATCAAATCAAATCAATCATAGGAAATCATCTAGGTTGACTCACAGTACGCTCCAATATGTTATTGCCTAGGTGGTCCGACAATGTTTGACTGGCGTCCAATGAGTACCTTTATATCATACAAACACATTTACAAAGATCGTAATGTTGCACAAATGTAAATGTATTATTTGATGCCCATTGATGTATAGAAAGTATGCACAATGCATATTCAATGACAATCTCGGGTATTATATTGTGTTCCTTATCATAAATTCATTTAGATATCCAATCCCTCATTAATACCATTTGTATTCATAATTTGGACCATAATTAATCAATGTGAAACCAGTTACAAAAATTTATTGACCACCTCAGATTTTAGGTTTAACATACATGCGGGTCAACTTTGCATAATTAATCTGATAAAGAAATTGTAAAAATTAGTCAATACTTTCTTCTGAAATGTTGTTCTCCAATGTTTTAAGTTTCTAATGATACAAAGATTGTTCAATTTGGTACATTATTCTATGAGTTATACTCAAAATACCACAGACTGTGTGCATTTGAAATTTTGGCTAATGTATGATCATACATTCAAATTGTACACCTCATATCTCTCAATTCCAGTATCCAAAAATTACAAAATTTATGCCAATTTAAAGATAAGATAATAAGCTATAACTTTTGTGAAGACATTATTGTCTGATTCTGCTTATATTAATATAGTTTATCCAATAACAACAGGAACTGATTTCTATCCCCGGTAGTGCTACTGCCTAAGCCAAGGCTTACATTCAAGCTCAATTTCAAGACCCTTAAGGATAGAACTCAAACTTAATTTCTTCTTAACATTTTTAGCCAAATGTCTATAGTTCAATTTAAATCAAGAATCATTTCATTTAGAAATCTACATATCAAAATATATCCAAACTACCGAAGTATGTTCTGTAAAAACATTCCAGTTATCAAATTCCAGCACACCTCAACATTTTCATCCTAACATCCCCTTTCGGGATAACTTTGCATGATCATTATAACAAAGAAAATGGTGTATTTCAGTAATACTTTCTTCTATCCAATTGTTCCACTATGTTTCCGGTTTCTAATAGGACCAAAATCATGCAATTTTATTCAGTATACTGAAAGTTATACTCAGAACATTTAAGACTATTTTAAAAACTGTAACAGAACTCCTAACTCGATTTCCAGCCAGATTTTGAAATGCTTAGAGATAGAATTAACATTCGACTTCTTCAAGGAAGTTGTAGACGTATGTCTCTAATTTATTCTAAATCAAGAATCAATTTATTTGGATATCTATAGTTCAAGATATTATCAAAATTCCAAAGTATAATCAATGAAAATTCTCTAGTTCATAACAATCCAGTATACATCTTCACCAATATCTCATGCATTTCAGTCCAATTCACACATCATTCTCAAACCATTTAACATGCCATAAATACTAATCTTTTACTTACTTGTTCAGTTCTAATCCCAGCTTAAAAAATCACTCCAAATCAGTACTCCAAGCATGCAGAATCATCACACATTCAAGATGAAATTAAATGACTTTCAGCTATGATGAAACAACAATATTCAACTGGTGAGACAGCAGTAAGTTTCAGTGGTGAGAGATGAGAAGAGAAAAGAATGAGTTTGGTTGAAACAATATGCAGAAACTTTACACCTAAGGTGCTAGATGTAACCATATTATTTGAACATGTGTCCTTAAGCATGTAAGCCACTTATCCCTTCCATAAGCTACCAAATGTCACCATTAAAGCTAAGTCATATGTCATTTAAGTACAGTAGCCACTTGTCCATTTATCAATGCCATTTGTCATCAACTTACCAGTCCATTTGTCACATAATGATTGGTCCATTTGTCAATTCATTTCTTGTCCATTTGTCACCAATTTAACTATGCCAAATGTCATCAACTTACCAGCCCATTTGTCATACAATTATAGGCTAAATCATTCAAATTTTTCATGCATCAATTTATCCTACCACTTGGCATTTGTCCTAGTCCAAACATACCCCAAAATTTTGAATTTTCCTAAGATTCACCAAAATTTCCGAAAGAACAAGTAGCAACACCAACACATTTAAACCACAATTCTCAATATAATCATATTTATAAATCAATTATACTCAGAAAATGTCATGAATGCATGTGCAATCATATTATTGTGCAAAAATCAATATGATCACGTACGTATATGCCATATTTTGCATAAGCATGAATTGTACGTTCTAACTTCTCAGAAATTTGTCATGTTCACTATTCAAGTCTTATCATAGGTAATGAGATATTACAGATATAAGGTCATTAGAGACTTTTAGTGTGTACGACTCTATGTCGTATCCAATGATACAATACTATTCAAAAACTCAAATAGGGTTAATTGTTCTAGGGATTTTTAATGATTAGAGCACACGAAGCAATGTTATGAATACCGTATCAGATTTGGCATCGGATTGAGTTCTGGTGCAGTATCGAGGTTAATATCAGTTATCGTGTTGGGTAATTTTTTAAATTTATGAAATAGTCCTTGAATTTTTTTAAATTACAAAATAATCTATTTTTATATTATACAGTTGTACTATAGATTTTTAACCATGTTTTAAAAATCATAACAATAAATAATAATAAAATTTTAATTTAATTTATAAATTTAATTTAATAATTATTTAAAAATATAATTATATTTAATTATATTTTAAAATATATAAATTTCAAATAAATTTTGATTTAAAATTAAAAATATATAAAATAAATATTAGTTTATAAATAATAATTTTAAATTATTATTTTTAAATATAAAATATTTATATTAATAATTTATTAATAAATATTATATAAAATATTTAAATAATTTATTTTAAGTTTTATTTAATTTATAATTATTATTAGTAATAAAACATTTATTATTATTTTATATATAAAATTAAAATTCACAATAATTATAAAAGTTGAAATAAATAAAATAACTAATTAAAAACTTTGAAAAAAGGTGGGAAGGAGACATAAGAGGGAGAGAGGGGGATTTTAAAATTTTTTAAAAATTTTGCAAAAAAATCCACCTATTTTTTTAAATTTTTGGTATTGGTGGTACTGACCAGTACAATCTGAAACGGGTCAGTATCGATCGATATTTAAACCTAGTACAATCGACTCTTTATTTTGTACTGGTTTTGATTCTAAGATGCTGACGCGTCTTAGGTCGATCTTAGCTAGTACAAATCGGTATTCATAATGCTGACATAAAGACAAAAATGAAAGAAATAGAAAGGGAAATAATTGAACGGTGTTATTAATTGGAAAAGTAGTAATTACAATTTAGTGTCAACGGCTATTATAACCTTTACCCTCTTCTCTTAGATTTATTAGACTTATCTCATCCTATATAATAGTAACAAATTGGTCCACGAGGTTGATATTATCATATTGTTATCATAAATAATAAAGAATGTAAACTAGAATTGATTTTTCTTGTAGAGTAGTATAATGGTTTTATGCACGTATAGAAGGATGCAAGATAAGAAGAAACATGTACAAGATAGGAATAAATAAAAGTAAACCTACAAGCAGATGGGATGTCTATCACTAAATTTTAGAAAATATTTTGCTTATGATATTAGTCTCCCTCAAGCTAATGGTGGTTGATCAATGTGAGCTTGCTCCGAAGACAATGAAATGCATATGAAGAAAATGAATTAGTTAGAATATTAGTGAATTGATCAGATGAAGGGACATGTTGGATGTAAAGAGCTTTATTAGTGACCAATTCTCAAACAAAATGAATGTTGATCTCAATATATTTAACATATGTTGAAATCCAACTACGATCGTATCACAAGCGTAGCAGAAAATAAAATTTTACAAATTTCAATCAAACCTCGATAATTGTAAAATTTGGATAAAACTATGAATTGTAAAGAATGAATCATACCTAACTCACGTTTTCAGCTAAAACGTCAACCACAAATTATTCAATCGTCTGGCTTTTAACGATATCCATCAAAGCAATTTCTCAACTTTTGAGAGGAAGAATGATAAGTGCTAGTTCTTTTTGTTTGTCCTTCTTATTAATAGAAAAATTATTTGGAATTTTAATAAAATAAATTATTTAATTATAATTATAATTATAATTATAATTAATTTAATTTTAATAAAATCAAATATCTCATATTTGATTTCTAAAGTTTCTCAAACTTTATAATTAAGTTCAACTTAATTAAATTGATTTTCTTTCACAAGTTGCACTTTGATGGTGATACATTAGGTTAGTAATGTATACTCACAATAATTATAAATTATAATTGTAATTCACAATTATAATTAAATAAATTAAAACTCCTTTCAATTTATCTTTAATATTCCAATTAAAGAATTTGTAATCATTAATTAATATTGACGTTTAACAACATGTCATGATTATCCAAAATATCAGGAATGTCAAAGTGGTTTGACTTAACTTGTCATGGTTATGATGTATAATTTAATCCTTTCGTCATCCAATATTCTAATTGGATAAAGTATGGACATAATGTCTACTCTTTTGGTCCAATCACATTTGTTCTTGCTAATTAGCAATTGATTCATAATTAAAATTTGAAAACATATTTTCAAATGTCAATTCACTCTGGCCAAAGAATTCCATAAATCACTACTAATCAAGAGCAGTAGAATATTCTCTTTAATTACTCAAGCATGACAAATCCTTTATTGACTTACTTAACCATCTCTATATAGTTCATACTGCATCCAAGTACTACCAACTGAATTATCTTAACACAGTTCATAAGTAACATCACACGAGATACCTTGGTAACCTTAAGTCTAGGGATCAATTATACAACCATCATTATGAGAAAATCTACAAACACATAAGTAATATTCTATTTGAGATTTTCATAGTAGGGTCAATTCAGTGACTTATTCTCTAATAATCACCCATATATTAGTTTAATCCATACTTTAATTTATGAGATCAGTTGCTTTCTTCATAAGAAAGTGTTAGAGTAGTGCCCTGAAGGCAATCGCCTTTAGCGCATTTTGTACAAATTTGTGTACAGTCTTTATGAATAAATAAAGAAAGACATATTTCATTAACTTTCTGTTCATTATTTATGAATGGATATTGATCTATAAGCAAATTAATGAAGTCCATGATATATGACATAGCATGAAGGAAATTGTGATGTGATCATACTACTGAGATTCCTATCATGTGCAATTATGTCAGTATCTAAATTATCCCTAGTCATAGGATTACTGAGACTGGACATCGGTAATCCGGAGAGACTAGTACATCTCAAGCTCCTTGATTTGATCAAGCAGTAGATCTCAGAAGCTGTAAATATGAGATATTTAGGGTTGAGATGTAGATGCTTACTAGAGGTAGTAAGTACATTGGATGACCTGCTATGAGATCATCACATGTGTTGGAACCCCTCCCCGGTGAGTCGCGTGCCCGACGTCCTTCATGACATCTGGGCGCGCATCTCACGAGGGAGGAATTCCTCACCACGAAGGAAACCTCGAATTGAACTTAATTTAATGTCATCCGAACAAAACTTGATAAATTCACCCTAATTATCCTCAAGTAAAAAAATTTATTTGCTTAGGGCCCATAATGAAATCCGAAGCTAAAATGAAATTCTATATCTTTAGGGCAAATAGAAACGAACCTCACTTCAATCGGATCTCTATAGGTCACAAAAACGCCCAAAAATGGACTTATATCGAAACTCGTCACAAACTTGATTCTCTTTCGTAATGTCCGTAAAGTCCGACTAAAACCCGACACTCTCATTTTATCAAAAAGGGGTATGAATTTGTTTTAGAAACTCAATGCTTCGAAAACCGAGTGAATCCGAGGCCAAATGAAAAAGTTACAAGCAAAAGAGTGAGAGGAGGATATTCAGAGATTAGGCGTGGGCACGTCTAAGGATGAAGTCTGGATGTGTAGGAAAATTTCAGAATTTCCAAACCTCATAACTTTTGATCCTGAAGTCCAAAATTCATGAATTTGGTATCAATAAAAAGGTAAAAGGAAGCTCTACAACTTCCTAGAAGGATTTAAACACTAACTTAGCCATTAAGAGGGTCCTAAAATGCTTCAAAGGTTGCTGCCATTAAAACTTAAAATTTCCCTACACATTGCCATAAATTTGAGAATTCATATCTTTTAGCACACAAGTCTAAAAAAGACTTATTTTACCTCATTGGAAAGATAAAAAGATGTTCTACAAGTTTCATGAAGGGAGAAAAAATCGAAACAATCATTTAGAGGGGTAAAAACACAGCCAAAGGTTCAGCCTAAAAACTAGCCAATGAAACGGTAATTTACCTAAATAAACAGTAACTGTTGTCTTCTAAATCCCATAACTTTTTACTCCTAACTCGAAATAAGGCATAGAATACCTCATTAGAAAGAAGAAAGGATTACCTACAAGTTGCATGAAGAGTGAAAAAATCAATTCTATCATTAAAGAGGGTAAAAAAACACTTAACTTTTCAGCCTAAATGAAAAACCAATGGAACAGTAATTTGCCACAATGAACAGTAACTGTCAACATTCCCAACCTCATATCTTTTTATTCCTAACTCCAATGATTGCAAATCATACCTCATTTTAAAGATAGAAAGATAATCTACATTTTTCATGAAGAAAGAAAAAACCAAATCAGTCTCTAATTGGGTGAAAAATCTTTCCAAAGTTGCTGCAAAATTTCATGACTAACAACAGTGGCTGAAACCTTTCCACTCTCATAACCTTTTCATCCTAAGTCCAATTGAGACAAATTTTATGTCCTTGGAAAGCTCTAATCATGCTCTACATTCTTCAAGAAGACCATCCAAACCAATTCAAGCTCTAAACCAGTCTAAAATCAAATGAAAGTTGCTGCCCAATTTATGAAAAAATTGGACAGCACCTCCCCTATTTTACACCTAACCCAAATCTTCAATCCAATGCTACAACCTGCATAATAATTCAATACTCAAAAGCAGCAACACACTCCTAAGCTTCTAAACATTCTCAAATCACAAAGAACTCTTACTTCTAAGCATTTCTTCAATTCCAATCCATCAAGTTACAAGATTTTATTCTTTTCTTTTTGTCATTCTCAACCATACAACAATACATTCTTAGAAAACATATACAAAATACATTTTAAACTCAAACTCTTACTTTTTACATGGAAACAAGTAAATACAAAGCTTTAGAGGGCATTTTAGCGAATACATCAAAATTTCAAAGAACAAAATACAAAACATTAATTGTTCCAAAATGCAACCTAAAGCTTTGTTTTTCTTAAATACAACTTCAAAAGCAAAAAGTATCGGAGTATGCCTCAATCCCGATGCGGTGACTCGGTTTCTCGCTCGACACCTGTGGAGGGAAAATGGGGGGTGAGCTCGACGGCTCCGTGAGTAATAACTTAATAAATGAGAATATAAGCACAAATCATTAATCATTCTTTCATTTTCAAAACAATATCACATAAAGGAAAACATTAACAATTTTCAAATCTTATCGTCGAATGTATCACGTCAACAGTTTACAAATATAACATATCACAAAACAATCTGACTTTTCACAAAATCACAAACAAGATGGTTCGGGTGGATCCGAAACAAAACGTACTACATATTTCTGCAAAGCGGTCATGTGTAGCCGTGACAAATAGGAGTCATTGAGAGGAACTTTACGGCCACTAGCGGGCAGGCGGGAGAAGCCTATGGATAGACAGGTGCACCTGACTCAGATTGAACCACCACAAACCCAAAGAAAACATGCACATCACATAATTCACACAATTTACAAGCATTAGCCACAATTTTGTATCACTTTCACATAATTTGCACATAATCGCAAATTCACATATCTGCACCTATTCACTTAACAAACAATTTAACAAACACTTTCAACATAAACTTACATATAAAAGATACTTTATACAAATTAGAATCAATACATAGGATAATTCATTTAAAATTCTTAATTCATTAGAAAGCATAATTAACTTTTATTATAAAACTTTCATTTAGCCTATAACTCGATTATTAAGCAATCACCCACCTTAAATTCCTTTAGCTTTATGATTGATCCAAAGACCTTGCTTCTCCTCCAAATGCCTCAATTCCCCTTCATTAAACATGATTATCCCATAAGAACATAGGATATCAAAATTGGACAATTTTAAGGATACGAAAGCATGGAATTTAACCGATCTAACTTTACCCATAACCTTTCTAAGCTCTTTAAACTAAAACCTACCTAAATAAATCAAAGAAAATTCAAAATCCCTTACCTTAAGGAAACCCACGAATTTGCTCTTTTGGCTCTAATGGACGTTTAACTCCTCCTTTCCACTCTCTTCTTGCCTAAATCTCTAAAACCTCTCTTTTTCAACACATGAAAACCTAAGCTTCACTTCTCTTCTTCTTCTTCCTCTTCTTCTTCTTCAACCGAAAATCTCCTCTCTTTTCTTTCTAAGTTTCGAAACTCTCTCTTTTTCCTTATAGTTTCGTGGTTTCTAGAAAAACTAAGGAATTTATTCTAACTTATAACCTAAACCCCGCAAAGCGTGGTAGTTTCAATAACTCTTCTTTTCCTTGCTAAATTGTGGACTCCTTCATGTCATACTGCTACTCCATGCCTTACTCCATTTCTTCTTGTTTTAATTCTTTCCTTTCCTCATTTAATGGCATTTAGAAAGGGCTAAAGCCCATCTCTTAAGTCTTAAGTCTTAAGACCATATACAAACTTCCTAATTGGTCTACACCATCTTATTCTCTTTAACTCTAACAACTTATTAAAACTCTAATTTTAACTAAATTCCACCAATTAATTTCTATTAACTAAACATTAAAAATTCCAAAATCAATCTAAACCTCAAAACAAAGTAAACGTGCTTAAAGCGAATCGGGGCCCAACAAACTGGCTCAATGGTAAGAGGCGTCCACGTAAAGTGGAACAAAACACTGAGGTCTTGGGTTCGAGGGCTAGAACTCACCTAAGGCCAGAGGGGACAATACTGATTGAGTTGGATGCCGTGGTATAACCTACAAACACCGCCGTGGCATAACCGCAAACACCTAAGGGTGGGGGTGGGGTCCAACATTAAAAGGCACCTTTATGTAGGACCCCACCCCACTGAACTAACATTCCCACTCGGCGTGTGCTTGCGGGTTATACCACGGCGGGTGTTCTTGAGTTATACATGACATCAACCTGTCAATCTTGTCCTCTTTGGTCGAGGTGAGCCAGCTGAACAAGACCTCGAGGTTTTGTTCCACTTAAAGTGGACGCCTCTCACCATTGAGCCTGAGAGGCGTACACTTAAAGTGGAACCAAATCTTGAGGTCTTGGGTTCGAGCCGTGGCTCACCCTTGACCAAAGAGGACAGTACTGATTAAGGTTGGATGCCGCGGTATAACCCGCAAACACCCGCCATGGTATAACCCGCAAACACACGCTGGGTGGGAAATGTTAGCCCAGGTGTAGGGGGTGGGGTCCAACAACATGGATGTTCTATTCTAATGTCAGTGATAATCTCATCATAGCAATGGTGCAAGTATCCTTAGACTTGAGCTGCTCAAGGATATCTTGGATCTTGATTACGTGCTGACTCCATTCCTTGTTGCCTTATGAGGTCGCTCATAGGGTGGTGATTGGGTGCGACTTAAGGTATTGAAGGTAATTGAGTAGCCAATAGAGGATTCACCACTTACGTGATAGCGAAGATGATACCATGGCCTCTTGTCGGGGTCATTACTTGAAAGTCTCTGGCCGGAGCATATATGTCATGAAGAATGTCTTCATTGACATATTAAGTAATGAGTCCCAGGACAAGAACTGAAATCACTTGGACTAGATTTGACGTAGTCAGTCTAGTAAGAGTTGACACATTGCCCATACTCATAACCAAGTGGGGTATAGCATGGTGAAAGGACGAATTGCACGGTAATTGTCTATGGAAAGGTTCGTGATATGGTTCATGATGAATACATGTTCATTCGTCAAACCAATTACTTTCCGGTCAATTGGGGGTCATGATGTGTTGCTAGATACCGCTCATGACTTGCTTGGATTACATGTTAATCTAAGTGACCAACATAGCTGGAAACCTAATGGGTCAAACGCATAAGAGTGTCTCGGAGAATTCGTAAAATAGTTTTGGACAGAGTTCTAATATATGGAGAGCAAAAGGATTAAATGGATCCCAATGAGATCGAGATATGTCCTGATGAGATCGCGACATCGATATTGCTGAAAAAGGTTTTCGGGAGTTTTTCCCATACCGGGACCCGGTAGGCCGGTAGGACTGACCCCAGTGTGACTGAACCACTTCAGCATTTATTTATAGATAATTAATTAATTAAGTAATTAAAGAATTAATTAATTAATATATATATATGTATATACGTGGAAAGGAGAAAGGAAGCTTCTCCTCTCATGCTTAGTCATTAATTCATTTAATGACAAAAATTGAAGATGAAAGATGGGGATGATCGTTGGTTTTGCGTGAAAGATGAAAGGGTTTTGAGAAAATAGTTTTCTCTCTTCTTCATCACATCATCGATCTTCATCTTCTTCTCCAAGCTTCTTCTTCTCTTCATCGTTGATTCAAGCTCTCCAAGAACAAGGTAAGATCTAGCAGTCTTCAACTTGTTCTAGCTATTCCCGGGTCAATGGGTTTGCCTCGGTTAGGTTCTCCGATCTCTGCGTGGATACCGTTAGAGACGGTCTCCTTTGGCCGTTATGGTTTGAGTTTGTTATATAGACACATAGATCCTGGCTTTCGGGAAGGTCCCGGAACAAAAAATTTTGTTTTTCGGACCGTGGGCTTGTGATGCTCACACTGGGATTTTCCTACAGTGGTATCAGAGCCACTTGTTTCGTATATAACGAAGAAACCATGACTAGGTCGGAGTTGCCTATTGCTTGTGACGATGATGCATGTTGATTGTGTGAATTTCGAATTCAGTATAGAAATATAGTTTTCAAAATTTTCTTTCCCATATATGTTCAAAAGATTTTGTTGCATATGTCTGTGGAAGCTCGGAATTTATCAATGTGATTTGATATGGTTTTGCTAATTTATTCCCTAATGTTTTGGTTGCTGTCTTTGTGCACATTCAATGAACAGGCATGCGTATAACTTCGAGAATAAATTGTATAAAAATTGTTTTTCGGATTTGCTTTCACCAACATGTCTCGAAGATGTTTATGAATGTCTATGAGAATGGAAAAATGTTTTTGAGGTGATTTACTATTTATTTGAAAATTTATTGTGTGCTGCTGGGAATAACTGTGTTGAGGAACACAGATTCTACATTGGATTTGTTGCTGAGGTTGGATGAGTTTTTGTTGGAAATAAATCCTGAAAAACTTCATGGAACATTTTGTGAACATTTTGTAACCTCTGTAATTTTCTCAGAATTTATTGAAATTTTTTCAATGAGTTTTTCAAGCAAAACACAGAGCTTGGCAGTTTTGAGAAAGTTGCTGGAGCTGTATTTTTTAAAATGTAAAATTGTGTATTTCTCAATTCCAATGCCTTGGATAATTTTTAATGTGATTAAAAATGTGTTATATTGATGTTGTATGCTTTTCAAATTGAATTTCTTGAAATTGGGATTCCAAATATTTTTCGGATGTCAAATGTGTCACATTAGCGTCTCGTTAGTGCATTTCGTTGTCTTGATTATTTTGGCCGTCACAAATTTTGTGACCAGTGCCGAAGTAATCTTGATAAAGTTTAGACTACCTAGAGATACTTAGGGTTATAGTTTGATATTCTTAAATTATTTGGAGATCTGAATGAATAAGAGTGTATTCATTGATTTCAAGTTTTTCATGTATAGTTTGACTATATATGGTAAGCATGGAACAATGAAAGTGTTTCATTGGTACATCATAATAAAGGATATTACACTTAGTATTGTGAATTGGAACTGCACGGATTGAGAAATTAGCCGATTAGATAGCAATTCCACATGGATAAGTCGACTAATAAAGATATAAGTCGACTTGTTCGTGCACTGTAGACGCATAAGTCAACTTGCACAATGGTACAAGTCGACTTGTTCGTGCACAGCTGCAAAAGTCGACTTACACATGCATAAGTCGACTTACACACTAGCATAAGTCGACTTACACATGCATAAGTTGACTTACAAAAAGGTATAAGTCGACTTATACATACAGAAGTCGACTTACAACATGCAAAGGTAGGATGATTGATGATTTTATGTATAGACTCAATGTGATTGATGAAATACACTAAATCATTCCATATAGTCATGGTGACTATAATCCTACAGCTTGGAGGAGAAGAAGATGAGACCTGAAAAACCTCACATATAATATGAAAACTAACGCCTTCCATTAATATGGGGAGAACCAGAGTTCTTATAGAGTTGGGTTGTTGGGTAAACCCAAGCTCACTCTATACGGATATGTTCGAACCATGGAAATAAGATTTTCGGATTAATGGGTCGGTTTTCACTAGAAGCGTTGATTTGTTGAGTAAACTCAAGGTTAACGTGGATAGAGGCAAAATTGGGTAGTGTACATCAGATGTACGCGCATCAAGAGTTGATAACCCAATGTGTGTGCATACATCACGAGTTGATAGCACTAGTCGATAGTTGCATCTATGAAGCAAATGGTATGACCGATACCTGCTGATAGATCTAAGGTGGCTTGTTGGGTAAACCCAAGGTCATTTTAGTAATGTCGGATATCTATGATGCAATTGGTATGACCGATACCTACCGATTGACCTAAGGTGGCGTGTTGGGTAAACCCAAGGTCATTTTAGTAATGTCGGATATCGACCCACTAGGATATTTTGTCATAATGTTTCTTGGATTTGTACTGAGGGTTATGGATTCTTTGAAACTAGTGGGAGCCATATGCATGTCATGCAAGTCCTTATGATCATGCATGTAATTCTACTCTAACATTCTCTCTCTCTTTCCCTTTAGGTTGATTGAAGATGACTTCCAGTGTGAATTTGCGCTCACTAATGGACTCCAACAAATTAACTGGACCTAACTTTCTAGATTGGCTGAGAAATCTGAGAATTGTTCTCGGTCGAGGAAGCTGGGATATGTCTAGATGTTTCACATCTGATCCACTCTCTGCTGATGCTTCTGATGAGGATCAGAAAGCATATCGTAAGCATCTTAAAGACAGTGACATGGCTACTTGCATTATGCTTGCCTCGATGTCACCAGAGCTGCAGAAGCAGCATGAGTCTATGGATGCTAATAAAATAGTGTTTCATCTTAGGGAGCTGTTTGATGAGCAAGCTCGGTCTGAAAGGTTCGAGACCTCGAGGCTACTCTTCACTACTAAGATGACTCCAGGTTCATCTGCAGTGCAGTATGCACTGAAGATGAATGGGTATATTGAGAGGTTGGCCGTCTTAGGTTTCGTTATGGATTATAAATTAAATGTTGACTTAATTCTAGTTGGATTGTCTGATAGTTATTCACAGTTTGTGTTAAACTATCGGATGAACCAAATATCCACGACAATCCCTGAGTTGATCAATCTGCTCAAGACAGCAGAGCAATCTATCAAGAAGGATAGCAAGCAAGTGCTTATGGTGGACTCTTCTTCTGGTTCAAAGAAAAAGAAGCTGAAGAAGAAAAGGTCTAAGAAACCAAAAGGAAGTGCAGCCAAGAAGAAAACCAAAGAGACTGCACCAAAAGGAACTTGCTTCCATTGTGGCAAGACTGGCCACTAGAAGCGGAACTGTAAAGTCTATCTAGAAGAATTGAAGCAGAAGAAGGCACCAGATGCCTCGACTTCTTCAGGTATGTTTGTCATTGAGGTTAATACTATTTCTGACCATAACATATGGGTATTAGATACCGGTTGTGGCTCACACAAATGCAATGATATGCGAGGCCTCGAGGGACGATGAGTATTTCGTGAAGGGAGAACTAGACTGCGTGTGGGAAATGGAGCAAGAGTTGCTGCATTAGCAGAGGCACTTATTTCTTGTCATTCCCACTAGGCTTGTAATTAAATTGGATGAATGTTATTTTGTACTGTATTAACAAAGAACATATTTTCATTTCTTGTTTAAATAAATTTGGTTTCCATTTGACTTTTAGTAACAATGGTTGTTCTATTAGTTTGAATGGAATGCTTTATGGTACTGGTACATTATGCAATGGAATTTACATATTAGATATGTCACATCCAATTATGAATGTCAATGACACGAAAAGACATAAGCGAGATAATTTAAAATCAACTTACTTATGGCATTGTCGCATGGCCATATAAATGAGAGACGATAGCTAAGCTCCATAAGAGTGGTAGTTTAGGGTCATTTGATTATGAATCATATGACACATGTGAATCTTGTTTATTAGGCAAGATGACTAAATTACCCTTTAAGGAAAGGGTGAGCAGTGGATGGAGTATTATACCTAATACATTCAGATGTATGTGGTCCGATGTCCATCCATGCCAGAAGTGGTTTTCTTTACTTCATTACCTTTATCGATGATTATTCTTGATATGGGTACTTGTATCTGATGAGATACAAATATGAAGCATTTGAAAAGTTCAAACAATTCAGAAATGAAGTAGAAAACCAACTTGGAAAAAGTATCAAGACATTACGATCAGATCGGTGTGGGGAATACTTAGAGCAAGAGTTTTTGGATTATCTCAGAGATAATGGGATTTTATCTCAATGGACTCCTCCTTACACACCACATCATAATGGTGTGGCAGAAAGGAGAAATCAAACCTTGTTAGACATGGTACGATCCATGATGGGCTTTGCAAAGTTGCCAAAATCCTTTTGGTGGTATGCACTTGAGACAACTGTTTACTTGTTAAAAAGAGTTCCATCAAAGACAGTTGATGTTACTCCATATGAGATGTGGACTAACAAAAGACCCTATCTTACTCATTTGATAGTTTGGGGTTGTCCTGCTTATGTGAAGCGGACACAGTCAGATAAACTTGATGCAAAGTCTGACAAGTGTTTGTTCGTAGGATATCCTAAAGAAATAATGGGATATCAAATGGTATGACCGATACCTGCCGATAGATCCAAGGTGGCTTGTTGGGTAAACCCAAGGTCATTTTAGTAATGTCGGATATCTATGATGCAATTGGTATGACCGATACTTACCGATTGACCTAAGGTGGCTTGTTGGGTAAACCCAAGGTTATCCTTAGCAATGTCGGATATCGACCCACTAGGATATTTTGTCATAATGTTTCTTGGATTCATACTGAGGGTTATGGATTCTTTGAAACTAGTGGGAGCCATATGCATGCCATTCAAGTCCTTATGATCATGCATGTAATTCTATTCTAACATTCTTTTTCTCTTTCCCAATAGGTTATTGAATATGACTTCCAGTGTGAACTTGCGCTCGCTTATGGACTCGAACAAATTAACTGGACCCAACTTTCTAGATTGGCTGAGAAATCTGAGAATTGTTCTCAGGTCTAAGGAACTGGGATATATCCTAGATGTTCCACTTCCTGATCCACCTGCTGCTGACGCTTCTGATGAGGATTAGAAAGCATATCGTAAGCATCTTAAAGACAGTGACATGGCTACCTGCATTATGCTTGCCTCGATGTCACCAGAGCTGCAGAAGCAGCACGAGTCTATGGATGTTCATACCATAGTATATCATCTTAGGGAGTTGTTTGATGAGCAAGCTCGGTCTGAAAGGTTCGAGACCTCGAGGCTACTCTTGACTACTAAGATGACTCCAGGTTCATCTGCAGTGCAGTATGCACTGAAGATGAATGGGTATATTGAGAGGTTGGCTATCTTAGGTTTTGTTATGGATTATGAATTAAGTGTTGACTTAATTCTAGTTGGATTGTCTGATAGTTATTCACAGTTTGTGTTAAACTATCGGATGAACCAAATATCCACGACAATCCCTGAGTTGATCAATCTGCTCAAGACAACAGAGCAATCTATCAAGAAGGATAGTAAGCAAGTGCTTATGGTGGCTTCTTCTTCTGGTTCAAAGAAAAAGAATCTAAAGAAGAAAAGGTCTAAGAAACCAAAAGGAAGTGCAGCCAAGAAAAAAACCAAAGAGATCGCACAAAGGAACTTGCTTCCATCAGGCAAGGCATCGCCACCTGAAGCGCGGGCGTAAAGTCTATCTGGAAGAATTGAAGCGAAGAAGGCATCGATGCCTCGACTTCTTCGAGTATGTTTGTCACCGAGGTTAATCTTGCTTCGACCATAACATATGGGTATTAGATACCGGTTGTGGCTCACACATATGCAATGATATGCAGGGCCTCAGGGACAGTAGGCAGCTCATGAAGGGAGAACTAGACCTACGTGTGGGAAATGGAGCAAGAGTTGCTGCATTAGCCGTAGGCACTTATTTTTTGTCACTCCCAACTGGTCTTGTAATTAAATTGGATGAATGTTATTTTGTACCTGTATTAACAAAGAACATATTTTTTGTTTCTTGTTTAAATAGAGCTGGTTTCCATTTGACTTTTAGTAACAATGGTTGTTCTATTAGTTTGAATGGAATGCTTTATGGTGCTGGTACATTATGCAATGGAATTTACATATTAGATATGTCACATCCAATTATGAATGTCAATGACACGAAAAGACATAAACGAGATAATTTAAAATCAACTTACTTATGGCATTGTCGCCTTGGCCATATAAATGAGAGACGCATAGCTAAGCTCCATAAGAATGGTAGGTTAGGGTCATTTGATTATGAATCATATGACACATGTGAATCTTGTTTATTAGGCAAGATAACTAAGTTACCTTTTAAGGGAAAGGGTGAGCGAGCGATCGGAGTATTAGACCTAATACATTCAGATGTATGTGGTCCGATGTCCATCCATGCCGAAGTGGTTGTCTTTACTTCATTACCTTTATCGATGATTATTCTCGATATGGGTACCAGATATCGATGAGATACAAATCAAGCATTTGAAAAGTTCAAACAATTCGAAATGAAGTAGAAAACCAACTTGGGAAAAGTATCAAGATATTACGATCTGATCGTGGTGGAGAATACTTAGACCAAGAATTTTTGGATTATCTCAGAGATAATAGGATTTTATCTCAATGGACTCCTCCTTACACACCACAAAGATAATGGTGTGGCGAGAAAGGAGAAATCGAACCTTGTTAGACATGAATACGATCGATGATGGGCTTTTAAAGTTACCAAAATCCTTTTGGGGTATGCAATAGAGACAACTGTTTACTTGTTAAACAGAGTTCCATCAAAGACAGTTGATGTTACTCCATATGAGATGTGGACTAACAAAAGACCCTATCTTACTCATTTGAAAGTTTGGGGTTGTCCTACTTATGTGAAGCGGACACGGTCGAGATAAACTTGATGCAAAGTCGACAAGTGTTTGTTCGTAGGATATCCTAAAGAAACAATGGGATATCAATTCTACCTTCGAGGAACAAAAGGTGTTTGTTTCAAAGCATGCTGTCTTTAGAGAAAGAGTTTCTTTTATAAGAAGGCGGTGGGAGCAAGATTGAACTTGAAGAAGTTCAAGATGCTCGAACGACGCAGATCAATGCTCGAACTCAAAGCGTGACTCATACGGATGAAGTAATGATTCAACCTTCTATAACACACGAAGTTAAGTAGGGTCACGAGGATACGCTCTGTTCTCGAGAGATATGGATTTCGTGAATGAGCAGAATGACGTATTGCTCATAGAAGATGATGAGCCTACTACCTATAAAGAGGTTCGAAGAGTTAGAATCGAGAAATGGCTTCATGCTATGAAAGTGAAATGGATTCCATGTATGAAAACCAAGTATGGACTTTGGTTGAAGCACTGAAGGAATCAAATCCATAGGGTGCAAATGGGTTTTCAAAAGAAAACCGACATGGATGGTAATGTAATTACCTATAAAGCAAGGCTTGTGGCTAAAGGTTTTAAATCAAAGACAAGGAGTTGACTACGACGAGACCTTGACCCGAGAGCAATGCTTAAATCCATTAGAATACTCTAGCCATTGCCACTCATTATGATTATGAGATATGGCAAATGGATGTGAAGACGACTTTCTAAATGGAAATCTAGGCGAGGATGTGTATATGACACAACCCGAGGGCTTCACCTCCTATGATGGCTAAAAGGTATGCAAGCTTCGTAAATCCATCTATGGATTGAAACAAGCATCCAGGAGTTGGAATATCCGTTTTGATGAGGTAATTAAAGAGTTTGGTTTCTCACAAAATCCGGATGAACACTGTGTGTACAAGAAGGTTAATGGGACTGCAATCGTATTCCTTGTGCTGTATGTAGATGACATATTATTGCTAGGAAACAATGTCTCGATGCTACAATCAGTGAAGATTTGGTTGTCCAAATAATTTGCCATGAAAGACCTTGGTGAAGCAACTTATATCCTTGGGATAAGAATCTATAGAGATAGATCAAAAAGATTGCTTGGTCTTTCACAATCAACGTACATAGACAAGATGCTAAAGAGGTTTAGCATGGAGCAATCCAAGAGAGGGTACCTTCCCGTGACTAATGAGATAACACTCTCGAAATCTATGTGTCCTAAGACACAAGATGAGAGGATGCGCATGAATATGATCCCGTATGCATCTGCGGTAGGATCTATCATGTATGCAATGCTATGTACGAGACCCGATGTATCATATGCTCTAAGTGTTCTGGCGCAGATACCAATCGGATCTGGTGAGGTCTTTGGGTGGTCATCAAGAATATCCTTAAGTACTTGCGAAGGACTAAGGATGTTTCTTGATATATGGAGATGGAGACCTCAAAGTGAGCGGGTATACGGATGCCGTTTTCAATCGATAAGGATGATTCCAAATCCCAATCAGGTTACGTATTCACACCGAATGGCGGGGCAGTTAGTTGGAAGAGTTCCAAACAAGAGACGACTGTCGATTCAACGACCGAGGCAGAGTACATTGCCGCTTCAGAAGCAGCAAAGGAAGCAGTTTGGATCAAAAGTTCATTACTGAACTTGGTATGGTTCCTAGCTGTGATGGTCACATGCAGTTGTATTGTGACAACAATGGGGCTATTGCGCAGGCGAAAGAACCAAGGTCTCATCAACGATACAAACACGTACTCCGCAGATATCACCTGATCAGGGAGATCATTAGTCGAGGTGATGTGCAGATAGTGAGAATTCCCACAGAGTAGAATATTGCTGATCCGTTGACAAAGCCATTGTCATAGAAGAGTTTTGATTCTCATGTACTCGCCTATGGTATTAGATATCAAGGCGATTGGCTTTAGGTCAAGTGGGAGATTGGTAGAGTAGTGCCCTGAAGGCAATCGCCTTTAGCGCATTTTGTACAAATTTATGTACAGTCTTTATGAATAAATAAAGAAAGGCATATTTCATTACGTTGCTGTTCATTATTTATGAACTGATATTGATCAATAAGCAAATTAATGAAGTCCATGATATATGACATAGCATGAAGGAAATTGTGATGTGATCATACTACTGAGATTCCTATCATGTGCAATTATGTCAGTATCTAAATTATCCCTAGTCATAGGATTACTGAGATTGGACATCGGTAATCCGGAGAGACTAGTACATCTCAAGCTCCTTGATTTGATCAAGCAGTGGATCTCAGAAGCTGTAAATATGAGATATTTAGGGTTGAGATGTGGATGCTTACTAGAGGTAGTAAGTATATTGGATAACCTGCTATGAGATCATCACATGGATGTCCTATTCTAATGTCAGTGATAATCTCATCATAGCAATGGTGCAAGTATCCTTAGACTTGAGGTGCTCAAGGATATCTTGATCTTGATTTCGTGCTTTGACTCCATTCCTTGTTGGCTTACAGAGGTCGCTCATAGGGTGGTGATTGGGTACAGCTTGAGGTATTCGAAGGTAATTGAGTAGCCAATATAGGATTCACCACTTCTGTGATAGCAGAAGATGATACCCATGGCCTCTTGTCAGGGTCATTACTTAGAAATCTCTGGCCGGAGTATATATGTCATGAAGAGTGTCTTCAGTGACATATAAAATAATGAGTCCCAAGAAAAGAATTGATATCACTTGGACTAGATTTGACGTAGTCAGTCTAGTAAGAGTTGACACATTGCCCATACTCATAACCAAGTGGGGTATAGCATGGTGAAAGGACGAATTGCACGGTAATTGTCTATGGAAAGGTTCGTAATATGGTTCATGATGAATATAGCTTCATTTGTGAAACCAATTACTTTCCGGTCAATTGGGGGTCATGATGTGTTGCTAGATACCGCTCATGACTTGCTCAGATTAAGTGTTAATCTAAGTGGCCAACATAACCGGGAACCTAATGGGTCACACGCATAAGAGTGTCTCGGAGAATTTGTAAAATAGTTTTGGGCAGAGTTCCAATAAATGGAGTGCAACAGGATTAAATGGATCCCGATGAGATCGAGATATGTCCCGATGAGATCACGACATCGATATTGCTAAAAAAGATTTTCGAGGGTTTTTCCCATACCAGGACCCAGTAGGCCGGTAGGACCGACCCCAGTGTGACTGGACCACTTTAGCATTAATATATATATATATATTGTTAATTAATTAAAGAATTAATTAATATATATATATATATATATACCATACGTGGAAGGAGAGGAGGAAGCTTCATCTTTAAACTTTTTATATATATATATATAAGGTGGCTAACGTGGATGGCAAAAGAAGCTTCCATCTTTTGCCTTGTCATCTTTACATTAAATGGTAAGAAGACAAAATGAAAGATTGAAGATGAGTGTAATCGTTGGTTTATAAAGAGAAAAACGATGGATGAAGAAAGATGGCTTTTTAGAAAGAGTTTCTAAAAACATAAGCTTTCTTCTTCAAAGCTCCATCATCTTTCAAGCTTCTCTTTATCGTTGATTCTAGCTCTCCAAGAACAAGGTAAGATGTAGCAATCTTCAACTTGTTCTAGCTATTCCCGGGTCAAAGGGTTTGTCCTGGTTAGGTTGTCCGATCTCTGCGTGGATACCGTTGGAAACGGTCTCCTTTGGCCGTTATGGTTTGAGTTTGTTATATAGACATATGGATCCTGGCTTTCGGGAAGGTCCCGGAACAAAACTTTTTGTTTTCCACACCGTGGGTATGTGATGCTCACGCTGGGATTTTCCTACAGTGGTATCAGAGCCACTTGTGTCGTATATAACGAAGAAACCATGACTAGGTCGGAGTTGCCTATTGCTTGTGACGATGATGCATGTTGATTGTGTGAATTTCGAATTCAGTGTAGAAATATAGTTTTTGAAATTTTCTTGCCCAGATATGTTCACAAGATGTTGTTGCATGTCTGTGGAAGCTCGTAATTTATCAATGTGATTTGATATAGTTTTGCTAATTTATTCCCTAATATTCTGGTTGCTGTGTTTGTGCACATTCATTGAACAGGCATGCTTATAAATTCGAGAATAAATTGTAGAAAATTTTTTTTTTGGATTTACTTTCACCAACATGTCTCTAAGATGTTTATGAATGTCTATGTGAATGGAAAAATGTTTTCAAGGTGATTTACTATTTATTTGAGAATTTATTGTGTGCTTCTGGGAATAACTGTGTTGAGGAACACAGATTCTACATTGGCTTGATTGCTGAGGTTGGATGAGTTTTTGATGGAAATAAATCCTTAAAAAATTCATGAAGCATGCTGGGAACATGTTGTAAACTCTTTAATTTTCTCAGAATTTATTGAAATTGTTTCAATGAGTTGTTCAAGCAAAACATAGAGCTTGACAGTTTTGAGAAAGTTGTTGTAGCTGTTTTGTTTGAAATGAAAATTGTGTATTTCTCAATTCCAATGCCTTGGATCATTTTTAATGTGATTAAAAATGTGTTACATTGATGTTGTATGGTTGCCTAAATGATTTTCTTGAAATCGGGTTTCCAAACAATTTAGGATGTCAAATGTGTCTCATTAGCGTCTCGTTAGTATATTCCCTTATCTTGATTGTTTTGGCCGTCACAAATTTTGTGACAGGTGCCGAAGTAGTCTTGATAAAGTGTAGACTACCTAGAGATACTTAGGGTGATAATTTGATATTCTCAAATTATTTGGAAATCTAAATGAATAAGAGTGTATTCATCAATTTCAAGTTTCATGTACAGTTTGACTATATATGGTAAGCATGGAACAATGAAAGTGTTTCATTGGTACATCATAATAAAGGATATTACACTTGGTATTATGAATTTGAACTACACGGATTGAGAAATTAGCCGATTAGAGAAAAGGCCAAAAATCAGTCGACTAGCACATGTACCAGTCGACAGGCACATCTATTCAAATCATTGGAACATGCACCGATGATTGGAAAGTGCGATTATCCATCGGTCATTGGAACATGTACGATCTTGGAGCGTGCCTGATAACCTATAGTAGTCGACTAGCATAAGTTCCAGTCGACTGGCACATGCACCAGTCGACTAGAACATGCACCAGTCGACTACAACAACATGCAGAGGTGGGATGATTGATGATTTTAGGTATAGACTCAATGTGATTGATGAAATACCCTAAATCATTCCATATAGTCATGGTGACTATAACACTACAGCTTGGAGAAGAAGAAGATGAGACCTGAAAACCCTCACACATCATATGAAAACTAACGCCTTCCATTAATATGGGAAAACCAGAGTTCTTATAGAGTTTGGTTGTTGGGTATATCCAAGCTCGCTCTATACGGATATGTTCGAACCATGAAAATAAGATTTTCAGATTAATGGGTCGGTTTTCACTAGAAGCGTTGATTTGTTGAGTAAACTCAAGGTCAACGTGGACAGAGGCGAAATTGGGTAGTGTACATCAGATGTACACGCATCAAGAGTTGATAACCCAATGTGTATGCATACATCACGAGTTGATAGCACTAGTTGATAGTTGCATCTATGAATCAAATGGTATGACCGATACCTACCGATAGATCTAAGGTGGCTTGTTGGGTAAACCCAAGGTCATTTTAGTAATGTCGGATATCTATGATACAATTGGTAGGACCGATACCTACCGATTGACCTAAGGTGGCTTGTTGGGTAAACCCAAGGTTATCCTTAGCAATGTCGGATATCGACCCACTAGGACATTTTGTCATAATGTTTCTTGGATTCATACTGAGGGTTATGGATTCTTTGAAACTAGTGGGAGCCATATGCATGTCATTCAAGTCCTTATGATCATGCATGTAATTCTATTCTAACATTCTTTTTCTCTTTCCCTATAGGTTATTGAATATGACTTCCAGTGTGAACTTGCGCTCGCTTATGGACTCGAACAAATTAACTGGACCCAACTTTCTAGATTGGCTGAGAAATCTGAGAATTGTTCTCAGGTCTGAGGAACTGGGATATATCCTAGATGTTCCACTTCCTGATCCACCTGCTGCTGATGCTTCTGATGAGGATCAGAAAGCATATCGTAAGCATCTTAAAGACAGTGACATGGCTACCTGCATTATACTTGCCTCGATGTCACCAGAGCGAATAAAGACGAGTCTATGGATGCTCATACCATAGTATATCATCTTAGGAGTTGTTTGATGAGCAAGCTCGATGCGAAAGGTTCGAGACCTCGAGGCTACTCTTCACTACTAAGATGACTCAGGTTCATCTGCGCAGCGAGATGATCAAGATGAATGGGTATATCGAGAGGTTGGCTATCTTAGGTTTTGTTATGGATTATGAATTAAGTGTTGACTTAATTCTAGTTGGATTGTCTGATAGTTATTCACAGTTTGTGTTAAACTATCGAATGAACCAAATATCCACGACAATCCTCGAGTTGATCAATCGCCAAGACAAAGCAGAGCAATCTATCAAGAAGGATAGTAAGCAAGTGCTTATGGTGGCTTCTTCTTACGTTCAAAGAAAAGAATCTAAAGAAGAAAAGGTCTAAGAAACCAAAAGGAAGTGCAGCCAAGAAGAAAACCAAAGAGGCGCACTAAAGGAACTTGCTTCCATTCAGGCAAGGCCGCCACCGGAAGCGGAACCGTAAAGTCTATCTCGAAGAATTGAAGCGAAGAAGGCATCGGATGCCTCGACTTCTTCAGTATGTTTGTCATTGAGGTTAATCTTGTTTCGACCATAACATATGGGTATTAGATACGGGTTGTGGCTCACACATATGCAATGATATGCGAGGCCTCGTGGGATGAGGGGCGCTCATGAAGGAGAACTAGACCCGCTTGTGGGAAATGGAGCAAGAGTTGTTGCATTAGCAGTAGGCACTTATTTTTGTCACTCCCACCGGGCTTGTAATTAAATTGGATGAATGCTATTTTGTACCTGTATTAACAAAGAACATATTATCATTTCTTGTTTAAATAGAGTCGGCTTCCATTTGACTTTTAGTAACAATGGTTGTTCTATTAGTTTGAATGGAATGCTTTATGGTACTGGTACATTATGCAATGGAATTTACATATTAGATATGTCACATCCAATTATGAATGTCAATGACACGAAAAGACATAAACGAGATAATTTAAAATCAACTTACTTATGGCATTGTCGCCTTGGCCATATAAATGAGAGACGCATAGCTAAGCTCCATAAGAATGGTAGTTTAGGGTCATTTGATTATGAATCATATGACACATGTGAATCTTGTTTATTAGGCAAGATAACTAAGTTACCTTTTAAGGGAAAGGGTGAACGAGCGACTGGAGTATTAGACCTAATACATTCAGATGTATGTGGTCCGATGTCCATCCATGCCAGAAGTGGTTGTCTTTACTTCATTACCTTTATCGATGATTATTCTCGATATGGGTACCCGTATCTGATGAGATACAAATTTGAAGCATTTGAAAAGTTCAAACAATTCAGAAATGAAGTAGAAAACTAACTTGGGAAAAGTATCAAGACATTACGATCTGATCGTGGTGGGGAATACTTAGACCAAGAATTTTTGGATTATCTCAGAGATAATGGGATTTTATCTCAATGGACTTCCTCCTTAAACACCCAAAGATAATGGTGTGGCAGAAAGGAGAAATCGAACCTTGTTAGACATGGTACGATCGATGATGGGCTTTGCAAAGTTACCAAAATCCTTTTGGGGGTATGCAATAGAGACAGCTATTTACTTGTTAAACAGAGTTCCATCAAAGATAGTTGATGTTACTCCATATGAGATGTGGACTAACAAAAGACCCTATCTTACTCATTTGAAAGTTTGGGGTTGTCCTGCTTATGTGAAGCGGACACGATCAATGATAAACTTGATGCAAAGTCCGACAAGTGTTTGTTCGTAGGATATCCTAAAGAAACAATGGGATATCAATTCTACCTCTGCCGAGGAACAAAAGGTGTTTGTTTCAAAGCATGCTGTCTTTTTAGACAAAAGAGTTTCTTTTACAAGAAGACGGTGGGAGCAAGATTGAACTCAAGAAGTTCAAGATGCTCAACGCACGCAGATCAATCGCTGAATCAAAGCGTGACTCATCTGGATGAAGTAACATTCAACCTTCTATAACACACGAAATTGTGAGGTCACGAGGATACGCCTGTTCCCTAGAGATATGGATTTCGTGAATGAACAGAATGACGATTGCTCATAGAAGATGATGAGCCTACTACCTATGAAGAGGTTACGAAGAGTTCAGAATCTGAGAAATGGCTTCATGCTATGAAAGCTGAAATGGATTCCATGTATGAAAACCAAGTATGGACTTTGGTTGAAGCACCCGAAGGAATCAAACCCTTAGGGTGCAAATGGGTTTTCAAAAAGAAAACCGACATGGATAGTAATGTAATTACCTATAAAGCAAGGCTTGTGGCTAAAGGTTTTCGTCAAAGATAAGGAGTTGACTACGACGAGACCTTGACCAGCAGAACAATGCTTAAATCCATTAGAATACTCCTAGCCATTGCCACTCATTATGATTATGAGATATGGCAAATGGATGTGAAGACAGCTTTCCTAAATGGAAATCTAGCTGAGGATGTGTATATGAGACAACCTGAGGGCTTCACCTCCTATGATGGCGAAAAGGTATGCAAGCTTCAGAAATCTATCTATGGATTGAAACAAGCATCCAGGAGTTGGAATATCCGTTTTGATGAGGTAATCAAAGAGTTTGGTTTCTCACAAAATCCGGATGAACACTTTGTGTACAAGAAGGTTAATGGGACTGCAATCGTATTCCTTGTGCTGTATGTAGATGACATATTATTGCTAGGAAACGATGTCTCGATGCTACAATCAGTGAAGATTTGATTGTCCAAACAATTTGCCATGAAAGACCTTAGTGAAGCAACTTATATCCTTGGGATAAGAATCTATAGAGATAGATCAAAAAGATTGCTTGGTCTTTCACAATCAACGTACATAGATAAGATGCTAAAGAGGTTTAGCATGGAGCAATCCAAGAGAGGGTACCTTCCCGTGACTCATGGGATAACACTCTCGAAATCTATGTGTCCTAAGACACAAGATGAGAGGATGCGCATGAATATGATCCCGTATGCATCTACGGTAGGATCTATCATGTATGCAATGCTATGTACGAGACCCGATGTATCATATGCTCTAAGTGTTACGAGCAGATACCAATTGGATCCTGGTGAGGGTCACTGGGTGGCTGTCAAGAATATCCTTAAGTACTTGCGAAGGACTAAGGATGTTTTATTGATATATGGAGATGGAGACCTCAAAGTGAGCGGGTATGCAAATGCCAGTTTTCAATCTGCTAAGGATGATTCCAAATCCCAATCAGGTTACGTATTCACACTGAATGGCGGGGAAGTTAGTTGGAAGAGTTCCAAACAAGAGACGACTACCGATTCAACGATCGAGGCAGAGTACATTGACGCTTCAGAAGCAGCAAAGGAAGTAGTTTGGATCAAAAGTTCATTATTGAACTTGGTGTGGTTCCTAGCTGTGATGGGCCCATGCAGTTGTATTGTGACAACAATGGGGCTATTGCGCAGGCGAAAGAACCAAGGTCTCATCAACGATCCAAACATGTACTCCGCAGATATCACCTGATCAGGGAGATCATTGGTCGAGGTGATGTGCAGATAGAGAGAATTCCCACAGAGCAGAATATTGCTAATCCGTGACAAAGCCATTGTCACAGAAGAGTTTTGATTCTCATGTACTCGCCTATGGTATTAGATATCAAGGCGATTGGCTTTAGGTCAAGTGGGAGATTGTTAGAGTAGTGCCCTAAAGGCAATCGCCTTTAGCGCATTTTGTACAAATTTGTGTACAGTCTTTATGAATAAATAAAGAAAGGCATATTTCATTACGTTGCTGTTCATTATTTATGAATGGATATTGATCTATAAGCAAATTAATGAAGTCCATGATATATGACATAGCATGAAGGAAATTGTGATGTGATCATACTACTGAGATTCCTATCATGTGCAATTATGTCAAGATTCTAAATTATCCCTAGTCATAGGATTATCGAGATCGACATCGGAATCCAAGAGACTAGTACATCTCAAGCTCCTTGATTTGATCAGCAAAGGATCTCGAAAGTCGTAAATATGAGATATTTAGGGTTGAGATGTAGATGCTTACTAGAGGTAGTAAGTACATTGGATGACCTGCTATGAGATCATCACATGGATGTTCTATTCTAATGTCAGTAATAATCTCATCATAGAAATGGTGCAAGTATCCTTAGACTTGAGGTGCTCAAGGATATCTTGGATACTGATTCTGTGCTTTGACTCCATTCCTTGTTGCCTTACAGAGGTCGTTCATAGGGTGGTGATTGGGTACAACTTGAGGTATTCGAAGGTAATTGAGTAGCCAATAGAGGATTCACCACTTCTATGATAGCAGAAGATGATACCCATGGCCTCTTGTCAGGGTCATTACTTGGAAGTCTCTGGCCGGAGCTTATTTGTCATGAAGAATGTCTTCATTGACATATTAAGTAATGAGTCCTAGGACAAGAACTGAAATCACTTGGACTAGATTTGACGTAGTCAGTCTAGTAAGAGTTGACACATTGGCCATACTCATAACCAAGTGGGGTATAGCATGGTGAAAGGACGAATTGCATGGTAATTGTCTATGGAAAGGTTCGTGATATGGTTCATGATGAATATATGTTCATTCGTCAAACTAATTACTTTCCGGTCAATTGGGGGTCATGATGTGTTGCTAGATACCGCTCATGACTTGCTTAGATTAAGTGTTAATCTAAGTGGCCAACATAACCGGGAACCTAATGGGTCACACGCATAAGAGTGTCTCGGAGAATTTGTAAAATAGTTTTGGACAGAGTTCCAATAAATGGAGAGCAAAAGGATTAAATGGATCCTGATAAGATCGAGATATGTCCTGATGAGATCGCGACATCGATATTCTTTGAAAAAAGGTTTGAGGGTTTTTCCATACCGGACCCAGTGGCGGTAGACCAACCCTAGTGTGACTGGACCACTTCAGCATTTATTTATATATAATTAATTAATTAATTAATTAATTAATTAATTAATATGTATATACGTGCAAAGGAGAAAGGAAGCTTCTCCTTTCATGCTTAGTCTTTAATTCATTTAATGACAAAAGACAAAAATTGAAGATGAAAGATGGGGATGATCGTTGGTTTTGTGTGAAAGGTGAAAGGGTTTTGAGAAAATAGTTTTCTCTCTTCTTCATCACATCATTGATCTTCATCTTCTTCTCCAAGCTTCTTCTTCTCTTCATCGTTGATTCAAGCTCTCCAAGAACAAGGTAAGATCTAGCAGTCTTCAACTTGTTCTAGCTATTCCCGGGTCAAAGGGTTTGCCCCGGTTAGGTTCTCCGATCTCTGTGTGGATACCGTTAGAGACGGTCTCCTTTGGCCGTTATGGTTTGAGTTTGTTGTATAGACACATAGATCCTGGCTTTCGGGAAGGTCCCGGAACAAAAATTAATGAAGTCCATGATATATGACATAGCATGAAGGAAATTATGATGTGATCATACTACTGAGATTCCTATCATGTGCAATTATGTCAGTATCTAAATTATCCTAGTCATAGGATTCGAGATCGACATCGGTAATCCGAAGAGACTAGTACATCTCAAGCTCCTTGATTTGATCAAGCAGTGGATCTCAGAAGCTGTAAATATGAGATATTTAGGGTTGAGATGTGGATGCTTACTAGAGGAAGTAAGTACATTGGATGACCTGCTATGAGATCATCACATGGATGTCCTATTCTAATGTCGGTGATAATCTCATCATAGCAATGGTGCAAGTATCCTTAGACTTGAGGGGCTCGAGGATATCTTGAATCTTGATTCGTGCTTTGACTCCATTCCTTGTTGCCTTACAGAGGTCGCTCATAGGGTGGTGATTGGGTGCAACTTGAGGTATTCAAGGTAATTGAGTAGCCAATAGAGAATTCACCACTTCGTGATAGCGAAGATGATACCCATGGCCTCTTGTCAGGGTCATTACTTAGAAATCTCTGGCCGGAGTATATATGTCATGAAGAGTGCCTTCAGTGACATATAAAGTAATGAGTCCCAAGACAAGAATTGATATCACTTGGACTAGATTTGACGTAGTCAGTCTAGTAAGAGTTGACACATTGCCCATACTCATAACCAAGTGGGGTATAGCATGGTGAAAGGACGAATTGCACGGTAATTGTCCATGGAAAGGTTCGTAATATGGTTCATGATGAATATAGCTTCATTTGTCAAACCAATTACTTTCCGATCAATTGGGGGTCATGATGTGTTGCTAGATACCGCTCATGACTTGCTCAGATTAAGTGTTAATCTAAGTGGCCAACATAACCGGGAACCTAATGGGTCACACGCATAAGAGTGTCTCGGAGAATTTGTAAAATACTTTTAGACAGAGTTCCAATAAATGTAGAGCAACAGGATTAAATGGATCCCGATGAGATCGAGATATTTCTCGATGAGATCGCGACATCGATATTGCTGAAAAAGGTTTTCGGGAGTTTTTCCCATACCGGGACCGGTAGGGTGACCAATGTGTTGGACCACTTCAAAGACATTAATATATATATATATTGTTAATTAATTAATTAATTAATTAATTAATTAATTAATATATACCATACGTGGAAGGAGAGGAGGAAGCTTCATCTTTAAACTTTATATATATATATATATATATATAAGGTGGCTAACGTGGATGGCAAAAGAAGCTTCCATCTTTTTCCTTGTCATCTTTACATTAAATGGTAAGAAGACAAAATGAAAGATTGAAGATGAGTGTAATCGTTGGTTTATAAAGAGAAAAACGATGGATGAAGAAAGATGGTTTTTAAGAAAGAGTTTCTAAAAACATAAGCTTTCTTCTTCAAAGCTCCATCATCTTTCAAGTTTCTCTTCATCGTTGATTCTAGCTCTCCAAGAACAAGGTAAGATCTAGTAGTCTTCAACTTGTTCTAGTTATTCCCGGGTCAAAGGGTTTGTCCCGGTTAGGTTCTCCGATCTCTGCGTGGATACCGTTGGAGACGGTCTCCTTTGGCCGTTATGGTTTGAGTTTGTTATATGACACATGGATCACGGCTTTCGGGAAGGTTAGGAACAAAATTTTTTTTTTTTCGACAGTGGGCATGTGATGCTCACAGGGATTTTCCTACGAAGATGGAATTTGGTTGAGGCACCGAAGGAATCAAACCCATAGGGTGTAAATGGGTTTTCAAAAGAAAACCGACATGGATGGTAATGTAATTACCTATAAAGAAGGCTTGTGGCTAAAGGTTTTCGTCAAAGACAATGAGTTGACTAGGGCGAGACCTTGACCGAGAGCAATGCTTAAATCCATTAGAATACTCTAGCCATTGCCACTCATTATGATTATGAGATATGGCAAATGGATGTGAAACGACTTTCTAAATGGAAATCTAGGCGAGGATGTGTATATGACATAACTCGAGGGCTTCACCACCTATGATGGCGAAAAGGTATGCAAGCTTGAAATCCATCTATGGATTGAAACAAGCATCCAGAGTTGGAATATCCGTTTTGATGAGGTAATCAAAGAGTTTGGTTTCTCAAAATCCGGATGAACACCGTGTATAAGAAGGTTAATGGGACTGCAATCGTATTCCTTGTGTTGTATGTAGATGACATATTATTGCTAGGAAACGATGTCTCAATGCTACAATCAGTGAAGATTTGGTTGTCCAAACAATTTGCCATGAAAGACCTTGGTGAAGCAACTTATATCCTTGGGATAAGGATCTATAGAGATAGATCAAAAAGGTTGCTTGGTCTTTCACAATCAACGTACATAGATAAGATGCTAAAGAGGTTTAGCATGGAGCAATCCAAGAGAGGTTACCTTCCCGTGACTCATGGGATAACGCTCTCGAAATCTATGTGTCCTAAGACACAAGATGAGAGGATGCGCATGAGTATGATCCTGTATGCATCTGCGGTAGGATCTATCATGTATACAATGCTATGTACGAGACCCGATGTATCATACGCTCTAAGTGTTCGGCGAGATACCAATCGGATCTGGTGAGGGTCCTTTGGTGGTATCAAGAATATCCTCAAGTACTTGCGAAGGACTAAGGATGTTTTCTTGATATATGGAGATGGAGATCTCAAAGTGAGTGGGTATACAGATGCCAGTTTTCAATATGATAAGGATGATTCCAAATCCCAATCAGGTTACGTATTCACACTGAATGGCGAGGCGCTTAGTTGGAAGAGTTCCAAACAAGAGACAATCTGTCGATTCAACGGTCGAGCAGAGTACATTGCCGCTTGTAAAAGAAAAGAAGCAGTTTGGATCAAGAAGTTCATTACTGAACTTAGTGTGGTTCCTAGCAGTGATGGGCCCATGCAGTTGTATTGTGACAACAATGGGGCTATTGCGCAAGCGAAAGAACTAAGGTCTCATTAACGATCCAAACACGTACTCCGCAGATAACATCTGATCAGGGAGATCATAGGACGAGGTGATGTCCAGATCGAGAGAATTTCCACCAAGCAGAATATTGCTGATCCGTTGACAAAGCCATTATCACAAAAGAGTTTTAATTCTCATGTACTCGCCTATGGTATTAGATATCAAGGCGATTGACTTTAGGTCAAGTGGGAGATTGTTAGAGTAGTGCCCTGAAGGCAATCGCCTTTAGCGCATTTTGTACAAATTTGTGTACAGTCTTTATGAATAAATAAAGAAAGGCATATTTCATTACGTTGCTGTTCATTATTTATGAATGGATATTGATCTATAAGCAAATTAATGAAGTCCATGATATATGACATAGCATGAAGGAAATTGTGATGTGATCATACTAATCGAGATTCCTATCATGTGCAATTATGTCAATATCTAAATTATCCTAGTCATAGGATTCTTCGAGACCGGACATCGGTAATCCGAGAGACTAGTACATCTCAAGCTCCTTGATTTGATCAAGCGGTGGATCTCGAAGTCGTAAATATGAGATATTTAGGGTTGAGATGTAGATGCTTACTAGAGGTAGTAAGTACATTGGATGACCTGCTATGAGATCATCACATGGATGTTCTATTCTAATGTCAGTAATAATCTCATCATAGCAATGGTGCAAGTATCCTTAGACTTGAGGTGCTCAAGGATATCTTGGAACTGATTCTGTGCTTTGACTCCATTCTTTGTTTCCTTACAGAGGTCGCTCATAGGGTGGTGATTGGGTACAGCTTGAGGTATTCGAAGGTAATTGAGTAGCCAATAGAGGATTCACCACTTCTGTGATAGCAGAAGATGATACCCATGGCCTCTTGTCAGGGTCATTACTTGGAAGTCTCTGGCCGGAGCATATATGTCATGAAGAATGTCTTCATTGACATATTAAGTAATGAGTCCTAGGACAAGAACTGAAATCACTTGGACTAGATTTGACGTAGTCAGTCTAGTAAGAGTTGACACATTGCCCATACTCATAACCAAGTGGGGTATAGCATTGTGAAAGGACGAATTGCACGGTAATTGTCTATGGAAAGGTTCGTGATATGGTTCATGATGAATACATGTTCATTCGTCAAACTAATTACTTTCCGGTCAATTGGGGGTCATGATGTGTTGCTAGATACCGCTCATGACTTGCTTGGATTAAGTGTTAATCTAAGTGGCCAACATAACCGGGAACCTAATGGGTCACACGCATAAGAGTGTCTCGGAGAATTTGTAAAATAGTTTTGGACAGAGTTCCAATAAATGGAGAGCAAAAGGATTAAATGGATCCCGATAAGATCGAGATATGTCCTGATGAGATCGTGACATTGATATTGCTGAAAAAGGTTTTCGGGGGTTTTTCCCATACCGGGACCCGGTAGGCCGGTAGGACCAACCCTAGTGTGACTGGACCACTTCAGCATTTATTTATATATATATAATTAATTAATTAATTAAAGAATTAATTAATATATATATATATGTATATACGTGGAAAGGAGAAAGGAAGCTTCTCCTTTCATGCTTAGTCTTTAATTCATTTAATGACAAACGACAAAAATTGAAGATGAAAGATGGGGATGATTGTTGGTTTTGTGTGAAAGGTGAAAGGGTTTTGAGAAAATAGTTTTCTCTCTTCTTCATCACATCATCGATCTTCATCTTCTTCTCCAAGCTTCTTCTTCTCTTCATCGTTGATTCAAGCTCTCCAAGAACAAGGTAAGATCTAGCAGTCTTCAACTTGTTCTAGCTATTCCCGGGTCAAAGGGTTTGCCCCGGTTAGGTTCTCCGATCTCTGCGTGGATACCGTTAGAGACGGTCTCCTTTGGCCGTTATGGTTTGAGTTTGTTGTATAGACACATGGATCCTGGCTTTCGGGAAGGTCCCGGAACAAAAATTTTTGTTTTCCGCACCATGGGCATGTGATGCTCACACCGGGATTTTCCTACATAAAGAAATATAATATATGCTAGTTTTAACATTTCAACAATATCTCCTTTTGATGAAACTATAACTAGGAACATTTAGAAATAATACGTAAATGTAAATTGAATCTCACAATTATGATTTCATCATAATTTCAATTACACAGTAATTATTACATGAATTTTATCTTTAATATTAAAATATCAAATGTAATTAAATTAATACAAAAGATAAAGAATTCCTTTTTATTAATAAACAATAATGCCATACATCAAATTGCATCGAAATGATTGGCTACAAGGGCATAAACTAACAATCTCCCACTTGCACTAAATCAATCACCTATGTATCTAATACCATATCTATCTATATGTTGATTATGTCGCTTTTGAGATAGTGACTTAGTGAGAGGATCGACAAGATTCTCTTTAGTGGGAACTCGCTCCAATACTATGTCTTTTTGTTCTACTATCTCCCTTATCAAGTGAAACTTCGTGAGTACATGTTTGGACCATTGATGAGACCTTGGTTCCTTTGCTTGTGCAATAGCATTGTTGTTGTCACTATACAATATTATAGGCTCAACAATGCTAGGAACCACTCCAAGTTCAATTATAAACTTCTTAATCCAAACCATTTCCTTTACAACCTCTGACATTGAAATTTACTCTATCTTAGTTATTGAATTTGCAATGGTTGTTTGTTTGGAACTCTTCTAACTTACCGCACCACCATTAATTGTGAAGATGTACCCTGATTATGATCTACTATCATCGGGATTTGACTAGAAACAAGCATCTGAATATCCTTGAACTCTCAATTTAGCTCCTTCATAAACTAAGAAAATATCCTTAATTCTTCTCAAGTACTTTAAGATGTTTTTACCAGTTGTCCAGTAACCCTCACCTGGATTGGCTTGAAGCATGCTAGTTATACTCAAAGAAAACGAGACATCTGGTCTCATACATAACATAACATACATGATTGATCTAATTGCCGAAGCATATGGAATACAATTCTATGTCCGCTTGTGTCTTGACACACATAATCTGTGAGAGAGAAATCCTATGCAATATGGACAAGAATCCCCTCTTGGAATTCTCCATGCTAAACCTCTTTAGCACTTTGTCTATATATGTGGATTGGGATAGCCCAAGCAACCTCTTCAATCTATCTTTATAAATTTTTATTTCCAAAATATAGGCTGCTTCCCCTATATCCTTCATGGAGAAATTCTTAAATAACCAAATATTTACAAACCATAGCATAGGAATGTCATTTCTAATTAGCAATATGTCATCCATATATAGCATTAAGAAAATGATTGCAGTTTCACTAACCTTCTTATAGACATATGGTTCATCCACATTTTTTTTATAAAATCAAACGCTTTGATTGTCTCATCAAAACGAATGTTCCAACTCTATGACGCTTCTTTAAATCTATAAATGGACTGTTGTAACTTGCATACTTCATTAGGAAATTTCTTGGATTCAAAACCTTCAGGTTGTGTCATATACACATCCTCCTACAAATTTTCATTAAGCAATGTAGTTTTGACATCAATCTGCCAGATCTCATAATCATAATAAGCATCTATAGCCAATAAGATCCTTTTGGACTTTAGCATAGTTACTGGTAAAAAGGTTTTATCAAAATCAACTCCTTGTTTTTGTTTTTAACCTTTAGTCACTAACCTTGCTTTGTATGTATGCATATTACCATCCATGTTAGTTTTTCTCTTAAAATCCACTTGCATCTAATAGGTACAATACCATCAGGTGCATCCACCAAAATCCATACTTGATTAGTGTACATGGATTCCATTTCAAATCTCATAGCTTCATGTCGTTTTAAAGAATTAATATTAGACATTGCTTCTTTAAAATTAGCAGGCTCATCATGTATGAATGATACATTATCCTTCCCATGTTTTATACATAGATCTAATCTAGTTAGGGGACGATGTATCCTATTGCTACATCGCGAATTATGTCTCTCTTTAACTCTCAGTTGTACATCATATGTGTCATTATATTTATAATTTCAAACATAATCTAATTATGAAAAAAATATTCAAAACTTTTTATGATTCTAATTGTTGATTTGATAACTTAATTTAATAATTCAGCTCTCAAAAAATTAAATTAAATACAAAAATATTCCTAACAAAAATACCCTTTGAAATCAAAATTTCAAAATTTGAGAAAGAAAATTTTCAATTTTATTAGGGATATAAACAAATTTAAACTCCATTAAAATTAATAGAAATAAGGCTTGAAGAATTATTAAATAAAATACACATAATTTTAAAAAATGAATAGAGGCTATTTGGCACGCGCAAAGCACACGCTAGAAGCATCTGCAGAGTACTATGCGGGCGGGTGCAGATTGGCGTGTGTATTGCATGTGCCACTTCTAGAGTGTGGATCTTTAATGCTTCTACTGCCATCGGGTGCCTCTTACGATTCTCTAACCATTAGGAAATGAAAATGACTCTTCTATGTTCCTCCAACTGATGGTCAATGCTTCCATGTCTTTCTCCTCATCGCCGACCATTGCCACTAAGCAATGCCAATCATTGGTGTCACCACCCTCTATGCCATCTGCTATGACATCACGAGCGACACCCATCCAGTGCTGTCAAGCGACGCTTGGTGTCTTAGATAAAGATGCTAGCCAGTGGTGCTTACAGTGACCTAGTTGCTTTTCCCTATAGATAAGCGATTATTGTCCATCTGATTCAAGAAATGCAAAGCAGAAAATGCAACCAATTTCTAGAAATATCACAAACTAGGCAATATGATTTTTACAATTTCTAAATGGGTGTTTGGTTTGAGGGTTTAAGAATGAAGGAATTGAATAATTGTAAAAAATAGTATTTGCTTTGGGGTTTTCAATTCCAAGGGAATAGATTTATTCCATTAAGTTTGAGAATCTACTAAACCCTCCAAACGGGATGGGTAGCAAGTTTTCATTTCAATCTAATGGTTACTATTTATATCCGTCCCCTATATAAGCAAATTTTATTCTTAATTATATTACTCATCACTCATCATCATCATCATCATCATCATCATCATCATCATCATCATCATTATTATTATTATTATTATTATTATTATTATTATTATTATTAAGTTTTAAACTTATTATTATTATTAATTATTGTTGTTGTTGTTATTATTTATTTATTTATTTATTTATTATTATTATTATTATAAATTTTAAACTTTTAATAATAATAATATTATTATTATTAATTATGGTTCTTATTATTATTATTTATTATTATAAAATTTAAACTTATTATTATTATTATTATCCTTATTATTATTATTATTATTATCATCATCATTATTATTATTATTATTATTATTATTATTATTATTATAAATTTTGTAATAATAATAATAAATATAATATGAAAATATGATATGAAAATGATATTATATTATCTTTCATTCCCATTAATGCAACAAACCAAACAATATTATTGGTATTAATACAGAAACCCAAGTTACAAACCAAACATTATTTTTTATTGTTCATACCTATTCTCATCCCCTTCTACTATTATACCTATATCCATACCCAATCCTGTGTTCAAACCAAACGCCCCCTAAATGTTGGATAAAAAATATAAGCATGCTATATTTGGATAAAACAATAGAATTCAAAACTTTTTAGAAATCAAAATTGCAGCATAAGCAATATAACCAAATCATCATGTATAGCCATATATGATACAGTATAAGAAAAAGCATTTGCATAAACAGAAGATGAAAAAAATTACCGACTCCTTTGCTACAGCTTTAACTCCTCACTGTGCTATCCTATCCTTGGCAATGTATCCTCTCCTAGGTGATGTATCCTTTTCTTATTATTGTATTCTCTTGTTGATATTGTATCCTCGACCACTCTAATCCACCAGTTATTCTTCTTAGACAACTTAGTTAATAAGATCCTTTAGTGGGAAATGAGATGAAAACTTGAAGAGATTTTGCCTTAGAAGAAAGAAGCCAATGATGAGACACCTCTCATGCAATTTTTGCTCACATATGTAAGATAGGAGAGAGAGAGAGTAAAAATGCAAGAACATCTTCTCAATTCTTCTCAATTTCGGTTAACATCAAAAGGGAAAAGAGATTTGCATCAAATGCATCACTTCATTCTTTAATCAATCATAAAGAAGACAATAAATGAGACTCTTCTCATTTGTCTTTAAAATGGCTATATGAAAAGACTATTAACCTAATTGAGATATATCATTTTCATTTTTGTGATGGAAAGAAGGAAAATGGTCCATTAAATGTACCTCTTTCTTCTTTAATCTAATGAATGCTAATAGGTTACATGCTATTATTAAAAGACCACCATTAAACCATTTAATGATAAGGTTATAACTCCATTTAATGATGATAAAACATGTTTAAAAACCATCTTTAATATAGCAAACCAATGTTAAATGTGCAACTACACATTTACCCCATTAAAACCAAAAATCCACGTCCTTTTATCTTTAATAACTTTGTTTTAATTTAATTAATCTAATTAATCAAATTAAACCAAAGTCTAGCCCACTTCTAAATGTTCATATGGGCTTTTAATGAAAAATTAATTAAAGTAAGCCCAACATTCGATCATGGGCTTTAAAACCTCTATTTGTATTTCTTACTTTGCTTGATAACCTTCCTAGAAGCCAAATGGGGAATCTAATTGGACTTATATAATTCAAGCTCCAATAAGCCCGAAATTAATTTAATCTCATTAGAAATAATTCCAGCTTATTAACCAAAGGTCATTCTACTAAAAACAATTAGTTTAACTCTTGAATTACTAAATATTATGAGAACACGTGTTTTAAATATAATGTCCAATTGAAAACTCTAATAAGAACCATATTATAACCATCCACACAACAAAGGGTAAAATTACCATTTTGCCTTTATGTTGGTTTTTCCTTCTCCCGTTTTACTCCATATGGTGATTAATACATAAGATCTCATCTTGGTGTTAAGACTTGATGGGTAGCTAGTTTATGAAATTACTGGTGTCAGTTTAATCACCAATTTTCATAAAACATCTAGAAGTGATGATATCATTATAAACTCTTTATTTAAGTAAATGTTTCCTGATACATGTTTTAATTAATAATTCCAACATGCAGACATTGGATTAATACTTTGTAAAATCAAATCGATTATATCAAAAGTTATAATGAAACTCATATGAGTTCACTACTCATCAAGATTATGGTTCATAATAAAAAAGACTTAAGTTGTATGTTTTAATATTAAAGTAACGACCAACTTTATTCTTTAAAACATACTTGAATCCAAATTCATTTAATAGTGCCATTATTGATAGTCAACTACTATCATGATATGAAACTGATCATTCTCTTGAAGTAAACTCTTTTACCTAGTCGGAGATAAATCGCAACACTATAGTCTAAACTATAATTAAACTACTAACTTGATTATTCAACTGTGAATCAATTATTTTAGATTCTACTAGTATACATGTTTCCCATACATTTCTATATATACGTATATTACTTACAAAAAAAGCTCGATACCTTATGACTAGATATATATAATGCTCATATAAATAAAACCAAACTCTTTTATTTTATTAATAATAAATATTTTCATTACAAAAGTAACTCGAAAAAAATTAAGTTATAAGTAAATACACTTGCTTTCTAGGGCACTATATTTACAAAACTCCAACAATCTCTCACTTTTCCTAAAGCAAGTTTGATATATCCCTCATTCCCATCCCTACTAGATGACCCTCAAAACTCTTTTGAGACAACTTCTTCATAAATGGATTAGTAAGCTTTTGCTCTATGGGAATCTTTACCACATTCACCTCACCATGTTGTATAATCTCCCTTATGAGATGATACTTTCTCTTAAAGTTTTTGACAACGTTATGGTTTCGAGGTTTTTTAGAATTAGCTACTGCCCCACTATTATCACAATAAAGTGTAATGGCCTTTTCTGCCTCAGGAATCACCTCCAAATCATTTAAGAACTTGCGGAGCCAGACTGCTTCTTTTACATCTTCACAAGTAGCAACATACTTAGCTTCCATAGTCGAATCAGCAGCACAAGATTGATTGATACTCCTCCAGAGGATGGCTCCACCTTCTAAAAAAATATAGAACCAGATGTTGATTTTCTTGAATCAACATCTGATTGGAAATCATAATCTGTATATCTTGTTGGAATAAGGTTACTTCTATAGTAAACAAGCATTGAATTCTTCATCCTACGAAGATACTTCAGTATGCACTTCACTACAGTCCAATGTTCCATTCTTGGATTGGACTGAAATCTACTTACTAGTCCCATTACGTAACATATATTCGGTCTAGTGCAAAGCATAACATACATTAAACTTTCAACTGTTGAAGTATATGGAATGTTATGCATGCGTTCGACCTCCTCTTGGGTCTTAGGAGCTTGCTCTTTTAAAAGTTTGCTTTCATATCTAGTAGGTGTGAAACCCCTTTTGGATTCTTGTATGACAAACTTATTGAGCATATTCTCAATGTAGGTTATTTGAGACAAGACTATCAATTTGCTCTTACGATCCTATATAAGTTTGATCCCTAGAGAATAGCTAGCCTCTCCTAAATCCTTCATTGAGAACTATTCGTTTAGCCATCCCTTAACTGTAGATAACATTCCTACATCATTCCTAATGAGCAGAATGACATCAATATAGAGGATTAGGAAAATAACCTTATCTTCTTGTATCCTTTTATAGATAAAAGGCTCATCTTGGTTTTGTATGAACCCATAAGTTTTGATAGAATTATCAAACGTAATGTTCCAAGACCTAGATGCTTGCTTAAGCCCATAAATGGATCTCTACAATTTGCATACCTTATGCTCATTTCCTAGCTCAATGAATCCTTTTGGTTGGGCCTTATAAATGATCTCCTCAAGATCACCATTAAGAAATGCGGTCTTGACATCCATTTGCTATATTTCATAATCAAAATAGGCTACTATGGCCAAAAGAATTCTGATGGACTTAAGCATGGAAACTAGAGAAAATGTCTTCTCATAGTCTATACCCTCCTTTTAAGTGTAGCCTTTAGCTACCAATCTAGTTTTAAAGGTCTCTACCTTTTCATCTGATCTTCTTTTCCTTTTATAGATCCATTTATGCCTTATGGCTTTTACATATGGTGGTAGATCTACAAAGATCTAGACTTCATTGGCGTACATGGAATCTATTTCCGATTCCATTGCCTTGAGCCATTTTTTTGCATTAACATCATTAATAGCCAAGGCATAAGTAATGGGATCCATTTTTTCTTAGACTAAAATGGCTACAATACCTTCTCCTAGACTTAGATACCTGTTTGGTTGTCTCACAACCCTCCCACTACATCTAGGCATTACTTGATGTTTAGGTTGCTCTTTCGATTCAACTCTTGAATCCATTTTGACATCTTGCTCTGCTATATCCAAATCAACTCTTGGTTTGGATGAAATTGTTAACTCTTTTACTCATTGAGCACTACTTCACTTCTTCCTTTGTTATTTCTCATAAACTCTTCCTTTAGGAAGGTTGCATTTGTCGACCCAAATACCTTCTTGTCCTGAGGATTATAAAAATAGTACTCTTGAGTACCTATAGGATATCCTACAAACAAACATACTTCTAACCTTGGTTCCATCTTGGTACCTTAGAACATAAGCTGGGCAGCCCTAAGTCCTTAAATGTTGCAATGAAGGTACTCGACTAGTCCACAACTCCCTAGGTGTTTTAGGCACCGATTTGAATGGAGCAAATAGGTTTCCATTTTTATGGCATATCCCCATAATGATTCTAGAAGGATAGCGTAAGACATCATTGATCTTACCATTTCTAATAGAGTCCTATTTCTCCTTTCAGCTACACCATTCTGTTGAGATGTTCGAGGAGTTAACAAGTTAGAAACAATTCAATTTTTAATTAAATATTCCTAGAACTCTCCAGATAAGTACTCACCACCTCGATCTGATCGAAGTTGTTTCAATGGCTTGCCTAGCTACTTCTCAGCTTTAGCTTTGAATTCTTTGAACTTTTCAAAGGACTCATTCTTTTTATGCATCAAATACAAATATCCATGTCTAAAGTAATCATCTATAAAGGTCATGGAGTGTTTATAGCCTCCTCTAGCTTATACATTGATGGGCCTACACACATCAGTATGGACCAGGTCCAACATGGATTCAGATCTGTTTCCTTTAGAAGGAAATGAGGCTTTGGTCATTTTTCCTTCAATACAAGATTCACAAGTGGGTAATGGATCATTATCTAAGCCCATAAGGATCCCATTCTTTACTAACCTGTCAAGTCTTTTCTTATTGATATGACCCATTCTTAAATGCCACAAATATTTTGAATTAATGTTAGAGACATTGGATTGTCTTGGTTTATCTATTCTGTGGTGTTTAGTAAGTCTGTCATAGGTTCTATAAAGAACAATCCCTATTTAATTATCGCATTACAAATAAAATCGTTATTCCCATATATTGAAATAACATTTTCAAAATATAAGGAATAACTAGATTTTATTAGACAAAAAACATAAATCATGTTCCTTTCAATCATTGACATGTAATAAACATCCTCCATATATAGCCTATGACTACTAAGAAAGTCCAAGATAACTATTCCAACTGATTCTGCTAAAACATCAGATCGATATGCTATCTTGACTTGAAACTGGCCTTTTGTTGGGCCGTGAATTTTTTTATTTATTTATTTGAATTAATTAATTATTTATTTATGGATTTATTCGTTAATTATTTTATTTTACCTTAATTGATTTAATTATGTGTTTATATCAATATTTTTATGTTGGGCTTGGGATTTGAAGTTAGAATTAATTGAAGGCTTGGATTTAATGTTGGAAAGTATGGGCTTAGAGAATAAGTGGAATAAGAAGGAGGATTAGAAATTAATAGGTGAGGTGTAGTGGGCTTGTAAGTTAGAGGTGAGCCCATTATAGTTGCTTGTAAGAGGATAAGGGAGAGCCCAATATCAAAACTATGTAGTTTTGAGGTAGGATTTAAAGATGAGAATAGAAGAGTTAATGAATTAAAGGAAGAGGAGAAGAGTAGCAAGTGTCGTAGACTAAGGAAAAGAAGAGAAGAAGAAAACATGAGAGAAGAAGGAAGAGACTTTCGCCAAGGAAGAAAGGAAGAGAGAAAATCGTGGGAGGCTTGTGGAGAAGAAGAAAGAAGGAGAAAAAGAAGAGAAATCAAGTGAGAAAGGTAAGCTTCCATCTTTTCTTAGGTTAGGTTCATGAATGGTGTAAGATGGAGGTTAGGGTTGAGTAGAGATTGACGAAAGATAGGAAAGGAAGGTGGGATTAAGTGGATTTTGTGATTTCTAAGCTAAGGTTTGATTATTCTAGCTTAAATGAGTCATGGGTAGGTTAGGTTAAGGTTAATGTTAGTTTTCCTTTAATTTCTGAATATTATGACCTTTCCTATGAATTTAGAAATTGATTGGAGATGTGTTTTGTTTGAAGGAACTCAAGAAAACCCTACTCAAGACAAAGAGGAAGGGCAATCTTGACTTCAGATTCCGACGATAGGTGGGTAAAATGTTTATAGTTGTTGTGTAGTGGGCAAATGCCCAATGTGTTCTATCTTTGTTATATTATGAGCATATTGAAAGTGTATTCATATGATTTGAAAGAAAAGAATGGAACTTTGATGATTCGAAAGAATGAAAGAAGCATAAAATGCTACTTTTACGTATGAATATGTGAACATAATTTGTTTGTGTTTGGGAGAGAGAGAACCTCTATCGTAAAGTCACGTGCACGTTGACCCCTTTTGCCTTCTCCCGGCAGCCCGCTTGTGGCCCACGAGATCCGAAAATTGGACTCGTCGTGTTTACGGTAAACTTTGATTTTTGTCGTGTTTATAGAACTCTCGAGCCAAATGTGTGCATTTCACCATTTATTTGTGTTTATGATGCATAATATGTGTTTCAATTGCAAGAGGATTCCATATTATGCTTTATGTGATGAGTTGAGTAAATTGTGATTTATGTGACAAAGTTGAGTATTTCAGCATATTATGTAACTGCTAATGTTTGGATTGTTAATGATGTGTTGTGTGGCTCAATTGCGCGATGGCTATAAGCATGTTAGCCACTGAGCCGTGTTAGCTCACCCCATTCTCCCTCCTCAGGTGCAAATTCAAGTTGAACTCGGAACCTTGCAAGGCATTGGGCATAACTCCAAGGAATTTTAGAAACTTTGTATTAAGTTAGTAACTAGCTCTTGAAATGGCTTTGTAAGCATATTGACCATTGAGCATCTCATCTTTGTATTTTGCACTTGTTCTTGATGATTATGCCATTTTGTAACGAAGCTATGCATGGATCTGTTATGCTTGGAAGGGAACTGAGTGCTTCAAGACACTCTTTTCATGTGTTGGTATTGATTTTGTAGTTTGGGTATGGTCTGGGAAAATGTGTGTATGAGCCTTCTTTTGTTGAGTTCTTGTTGATTTTGTGCTTTGGGAGAGCTCTGGAGCGTTTGCCATGAGGTATGAGCTATTTATGGTGTGTAAATTGGTAGGTGTGAGTCGTTGGAGTTAAATGCAGGTGCTGTCAAAATGATAAATTGCTAGGAAGAGATTTGAGTGCACTTTTGACCCTCTTGGAGTTGGAATATAGGTCGGTAGTCTTCATGAAAGTTGTAGATAATTCTTTTAACTTTCCATAGACACTAAGTTTGCTAAATTTGGAGTTCTGGGTCAAAAGTTATGGAGGTCGCAAGTCCTGGTACTGTTTGTGGAGAGCTAGCCGACCTATCTTAGTGGGAATTTTTAATTCCCGTACAGCCCGAGCTTGCATGTGAGCCCTTCATGAAAAATATAGATTTTTCTCCTAGCTTTCCAACGCTTCCAACCGCGTCTAATTTAAAGCTCGGAGTCAAAAGTTATGAGGATTAGAAGTCGGATAGATCGGGCTGTAGAGCAGGTTGCCCAGCGCTCATGGCGAAGCGGCGCCACAAGACGCCCATGCAGGCGAAGCGCCAAGAGCCCGCATGCTGCCGCTCTTGAGCGTTGGGGTCGGTTTCTGGCCGACCGACCCCTCTCCTTCTTTTAGTCATAACTTTTGTACAGACCTCGATTGAGCTGATTTTGAGCGATAGATTCCTAAGAAAAATTTCTATCTTTCTACACCTGATTTATCATTATTTCTTTTAAATTGAAAAAGGTGGTTTGAAACAAAGTGTGGAGGTCGGCTGATTCTTTCTGAATATACTTTACTAATTTTAAAATATCTGGAGCTAGAGAGCTTGGATCGAAACGATTCTTATTTTAAATTAAAATAAAGTTATAAACCTACAAATGTTATGAAGGAGCCGACTGACAATTAAGCCTTTATGATTTTCAAATTCTGACCTAAAGTCGGTAGTGCTTAGTTTTGGCTGTTTTCTTTGAAATAGTATTTTTGCCATAACTTTTTCATTTCAAATCCAAATTGAACGTTTTCAGTGGCGTTGGAACCGTGAGAGAGTAAGGAACATATTTTCTTAAAAAGCCTGTCCAATTCTTCTATTGCAAGTTTCCCTTATTGTGGCAAATTTTGTGTCAGTTTTGGGTCTTCCATGTTTATATGAGTCCGAGTGAGTCATGGGTCTCCTATGCGTATGTGTGCTTGTGTGTTCCGAATGTTGGGCCTCGGAGATGGGGTCCAACATTTTTTGGTATCAGAGCTTAGGTTTCACTCCTAGGCTTATGTTGTGATATATGATTATATGTTTGCATTATGAATTGATGGTTTGCATTAAGTGACATGCATTTCATGCATACATATAGGAACTAAGATTAAAAAGAAATGTAGCTAATCAGTAAATGTTTTCATTGAAGGAGTAAGATGCCACCTCGTAGAAGGACACAAGGAGTTCTGCAAGGTTCTATTGCACCTGACTCTCCACAGAGAGAGGAGAGCACGGATGAGTCCGTAGCCCCGGGAGTGGCCGCAGCTGAGGGTTCTCTAGGGCAGAGTAGGGAGCCCCTTCGATCTCAGACTCAACAGTCGCTTAGTCAGTCTGAGCAAGTGCCTGCTCTAGACGCGAGGCTTTTCCAAGCATTTACCCAAGCATTCGTTCAGGCTATGGGTCAAATGCCCCAAGCTTCTGGTTCGGCCCCAGCTAAGAGGGGGAGACAATTTGACAAGCTAAGGAAGTATGGAGCGGTGGATTTCCACGGGAGCACTAACCCCGAGGAAGCTGAGACCTGGTTGAGGAAGACTGAGAGAGTCTTGGATCAGATGGAGTGCGAGGATGATGAGAGAGTGGTTTATGCTGCCAGTCTGCTTCAGGGTGATGCCTTACATTGGTGGGAGATTGTGCCAGGAAGTCAGACGAGACCAGTAGGGTTGACATGGGGAGACTTCCTAGCTGTTTACAGAAAGAAGTATCTGTCTGAAGTGTACATTCAGCAGAAGCAGAGGGAGTTTCTGAGTCTCACCCAGAGGGAGATGACTGTTGCTGAGTATGAGCGCCGGTTTACTCAGTTGTCGAGGTATGCTTCAGAGCTGATGTTCAGTGAGGCTGCCAAGTGCCGTAGGTTTGAGTCGGGCCTACATTTAGCTATCAGAGAGAAGGTGGTAGTGCAGAACTTTAGCGATTTTCAGCAGCTGGTTGAAGCGGCTCTGAGGGTTGAGAACATCGAGAATATTAAGAGTGCAGCTAGCAGAAAGAGGAAGGGAAGAGAGCAGTTCAGGAGGGGAGGTGGTACTTCTATTCCTGATAGATTATAGGAAGTTGAATCATGCCACCATTAAGAACAGATATCCGCTCCCGCGCATAGATGATTTGTTTGATCAGTTGCAAGGGGAGAGAGTCTTTTCCAAGATAGATTTGAGATCGGGTTATCATCAGTTGAGGATTAAGGAGACTGATGTGTCCAAGACTGCTTTTAGGACGCGGTATGGCCACTTTGAGTTTTTGGTTATGCCTTTCGAGTTAACAAATGCTCCTGCAGTCTTTATGGATTTAATGAATAGAGTTTTCAAGTCTTTCCTAGACCGATTTGTCATTGTTTTTATTGATGACATATTGGTCTATTCTAAGAGTGATGAGGAGCACGAGGATCACTTGAGGGTTGCTTTGGAGACCTTAAGAAAGAACGAGTTGTATGCAAAGTTCGACGAGTGCGAATTTTGGCTAAGAGAAGTAGTATTTCTCGGGCATGTAATTTCAGAGCGTGGAGTGCATGTGGATCCACAAAAGATAGAAGCTGTGGTTAAATGGGAAGCACCTAAGAATGTGGTTGAGGTGAGGAGTTTCTTGGGCTAGCTGGATATTACAGGAGGTTCGTGGAGGGCTTTTCTTTGATAGCTGCTCCACTTTCCAAATTGACGAGAAAGAATCAGAAGTTTGAGTGGACTGAGGAATGCCAGAGTAGTTTTGAGGAATTAAAGAATAGGCTTATTACTGCACCGATTTTGACATTACCCTATGGTGATGATGGATACATTGTGTACAGTGACGCTTCCAGGAAGGGTTTAGGATGTGTATTGATGCAAGGAGAGAAAGTGATTGCTTATGCTTCCAGGCAATTGAAGCCTTATGAGATGAACTATCCTATACATGAGTTGGAATTGGCTGCTATTATTTTCGCCTTGAAGATTTGGAGACACTACTTGTATGGAGTTACTACTAGAGTATTTACGGACCATAAGAGCCTTAAGTACTTGTTGACTCAGAAAGAGCTGAATCTGAGGCAGAGGCGATGGTTGGAATTATTAAAAGATTATGATTTGGTGATAGACTACCATCCGGGGAAAGCTAATGTTGTAGCTGATGCATTGAGTAGGAAGTCCACTATGGCACATGTGGAGATAGTGTACCTTCCCTTGCTGAAGGAATTAGCCAGACTTGATGTGACATTGAGGCAAGTTGACCCTGATTGTATTTTGGCGAATTTCAGAGTGAGATCGGTGTTGAGGGGGAAAATCAAAGAATTGCAGGAACGGGATGAGTACTTGAGTAAGCTTAGAGCAGAGATAAAAGATGGTAAGCCCTCTGATGTAGAGGTAAAGGAAGATGGCTTGATGGTTGTGGGTGATAGATTGTGTGTTCCCGATGTGGTAGAGCTGAAGGATGAGATCCTTGATGAAGCACATAACGCTCCTTATAAGATGCACCCAGGGAGTTCTAAGATGTATCGGGATTTGAAAGACCATTTCTGGTGGAAAGGAATGAGGAGAGATATGGCAGAGTATGCTAGAAGATGTTTAGTGTGTAAGCAAGTTAAAACTGAACACCAAGCACCTGCAGGCAAGCTTAATCCATTGCCGATTCCGGAATGGAAATGGGAGAAGATTACCATGGATTTTCTGATGGGATTACCGAGGACTAGCAAGAAGCATGACGCTATTTGGGTGATTGTGGATAGGCTGACCAAGTCAGCACACTTCTTGCCAATTCGACAGACAGATTCTTTGAATGTTTTGTCCAAGAAGTATGTGGATGAGGTAATTAGACTTCATGGGATTCCGAGTTCGATAGTGTCTGATAGGGATCCTAGGTTTACCTCCAGGTTTTGGGAAAGCTTACAGGAGGCTCTGGGGACTAGATTGCATTTCAGTACAACTTTCCATCCACAGACTGATGGATAGTTGGAGAGGACGATACGGACTTTGGAGGCTATGTTGAGAACTTGTGCTTTAGATTTCAAAGGTTCGTGGGATGATCACCTACCTTTGATTGAGTTTGCTTACAATAATTCCTATCACTCGAGAATTTAGATGGCACCTTATGAGGCTTTGTATGGTAGGAGATGCAAGACTCCTTTATGTTAGGATGAGGAAGGTGAGAGGAAGCTTGTAGGACCTGAGTTAGTGCAAGTTACTGTGGATAAGGTGAAGTTAGTGAAGCAGAGACTTAAAGCAGCTCAAGATAGGATGAAGAGCTACACAGATGCCCATAGGAAAGAGATGGAGTTTGAAGTAGGTGAGAAGGTGTTTCTTAGAGCTTCTCCATGGAAAGGTGTTTTGAGGTTTGGCAAGAAGGGCAAGCTTAGCCCAAGGTATATAGGCCCATATGAGATCATTGAGAGGATCGGGCCTTTGGCTTATAAGATAGATTTACCATTGGAGTTGTCTAAGATTCACAATGTGTTCCATGTATCGATGTTGAGGAGGTATAGATCAGATCCTTCGCACATAGTTCAACCTTCAGAGGTTCAGTTGAGAGAGGATTTGACTTATGATGAGCAACCAGTGGAGATCTTAGATTCAAAGGAAAAAGTGTTAAGGAATAAGATTGTAAAACTGGTTAAGGTCTTGTGGAGGAATCATTCGACCGAGGAGGCTACTTGGGAATCTTTGGAAGCCATGAAGGAGAAGTATCCGTACCTCTTTATGGATTCAGGTAAGGATTTCGAGGACGAAATTCTTTTAGGAGGGGAGAATTGTTGGATCCCGAATTTTTATTTATTTATTTGAATTAATTAATTATTTATTTATGGATTTATTCGTTAATTATTTTATTTTGCCTTAATTGATTTAATTATGTGTTTATATCAATATTTTTATGTTGGGCTTGGGATTTGAAGTTAGAATTAATTGAAGGCTTGGATTTAATGTTGGAAAGTATGGGCTTAGAGAATAAGTGGAATAAGAAGGAGGATTAGAAATTAATGGGTGAGGTGTAGTGGGCTTGTAAGTTAGAGGTGAGCCCATTATAGTTGCTTGTAAGAGGATAAGGGAGAGCCCAATATCAAAACTATGTAGTTTTGAGGTAGGGATTTAAAGATGAGAATAGAAGAGTTAATGAATTAAAGGAAGAGGAGAAGAGTAGCAAGTGTCGTAGACTAAGGAAAAGAAGAGAAGAAGAGAAAACGTGAGAGAAGAAGGAAGAGACTTTCGGCCAAGGAAGAAAGGAAGAGAGAAAAATCGTGGGAGGCTTGTGGAGAAGAAGAAAGAAGGAGAAAAAGAAGAGAAATCAAGTGAGAAAGGTAAGCTTCCATCTTTTCTTAGGTTATTTTCATGAATGGTGTAAGATGGAGGTTAGGGTTGAGTAGAGATTGACGAAAGATAGGAAAGGAAGGTGGGATTAAGTGGATTTTGTGATTTCTAAGCTAGGGTTTGATTATTCTAGCTTAAATGAGCCATGGGTAGGTTAGGTTAAGGTTAATGTTAGTTTTTCTTTAATTTCTGAATATTATGACCTTTCCTATGAATTTAGAAATTGATTGGAGATGTGTTTTGTTTGAAGGAACTCAAGAAAACCCTACTCAAGATAAAGAGGAAGGGCAATCTTGACTTCGGATTCCGATGATAGGTGGGTAAAATGTTTATAGTTGTTGTGTAGTGGGAAAATGCCCTATGTGTGCTATCTTTGTTATATTATGAGCATATTGAAAGTGTATTCATATGATTGGAAAGAAAAGAACAGAACTTTGATGATTCGAAAGAATGAAAGAAGCATAAAATGCTACTTTTACGTATGAATATGTGAACATAATTTGTTTGTGTTTGGGCGAGAGAGAACCTCTATCGTAAAGTCACGTGCACGTTGACCCCTTTTGCCTTCTCCCGACAGCCCACTTGTGGCCCACGAGATCCGAAAATTGGACTCGTCGTGTTTACGGTAAACTTCGGTTTTCGTCGTGTTTATGGAACTCTCGAGCCAAATGTGTGCATTTCATCATTTATTTGTGTTTATGATGCATAATATGTGTTTCAATTGCAAGAGGATTCCATATTATGCTTTATGTGATGAGTTGAGTAAATTGTGATTTATGTGACAAAGTTGAGTATTTCAGCATATTATGTAACTGCTAATGTTTCGGATTGTTAATGATGTGTTGTGTGGCTCATTCTTGCGATGGCTATAAGCATGTTAGCCATCGAGCGTGTTAGCTCACCCCATTCTCCTCCTCGGTGTAAATTCAAGTTGAACTCGGAACCTTGCAAGGCATTGGGCATAACTCCAAGGAATTTTAGAAACTTTGTATTAAGTTAGTAACTAGCTCTTGAAATGGCTTTGTAAGCATATTGACCATTGAGCATCTCATCTTTTGTATTTTGCACTTATTCTTGATGATTATGCCATTTTGTAACGAAGCTATGCATGGATCTGTTATGCTTGGAAGGGAACTTGAGTGCTTGATACACTCTTTTCATGTGTTGGTATTGATTTTGTAGTTTGGGTATGGTCTGGGAAAATGTGTGTATGAGCCTTCTTTTGTTGAGTTTTTGTTGATTTTGTGCCTTAGGAGAGCTCTGGAGCGTTTGCCTTAAGGTATGAGCTATTTATGGTGTGTAAATTGGTAGGTGTGAGTCGTTGGAGTTAAATCAGTGTCTTGTCAAAATGATGATTGCCGGGAAGAGCTTTGAGTCCACTTTTGACCCTCTTGGAGTTGGAATATAGGTCAGTAGTCTTCATGAAAGTTGTAGATAATTATTTTACCTTTCCATAGACACTAAGTTTGCTAAATTTAGAGTTCTGGGTCAAAAGTTATGGAGGTCGCAAATCCTGGTACTGTTTGTGGAGAGCTAGCCGACCTTTCTTAGTGGGAATTTTTGATTCGCATGTGAGCCCTTCATGAAAAATATAGATTTTTCTCCTAGCTTTCCAACGCTTCCGACTGCGTCTAATTTGGAGCTCGGAGTCAAAAGTTATGAGGGTTAGAAGTCGGATAGGTCGGGCTATAGAGCAGGTCGCCCAGGCGTCATGGGCGAGCGAGCAGCACAAGACGCCCACGCGGGGCGAGCCAGCCTTCGCCCATGCAGGCGAGCTCAAGAGCCCGGCATGCCGGGACTCTTGCAAGCGTTGGGGTCGGTTTCTGGCCGACCGACCCCTCTCCCTTCTTTTAGTCATAACTTTTTGTACAGACCTCCGATTGAGCTGATTTTTGAAGCGATAGATTCTTAAGAAAAATTTCTATCTTTCTACACCTGATTTATCATTATTTCTTTTAAATTGAAAAAGGTGGTTTGAAACAAAGTGTGGAGGTCGGCTGATTCTTTCTGAATATACTTTACTAATTTTAAAATATCTGGAGCTAGTGAGCTTGGATTGAAGCGATTCTTGTTTTAAATTAAACTAGAGTTATAAACCTACAAATGTTATGAAGGAGCCGACTCACAATTAAGCCTTTATGATTTTCAAATTCTGACCTAAAGTGGGTAGTGCTCAGTTTTGGATGTTTTCTTTGAAATAGTATTTTTGCCATAACTTTTTCATTTCAAATCCAAATTGAGCGTTTTCAGTGGCGTTGGAACCGTGAGAGAGTAGGGAACATATTTTCTTAAAAAGCCTGTCCAATTCTTCTATTGCAAGTTTCCCTTATTGTGGCAAATTTTGTGTCAGTTTTGGGTCTTCCATGCTTATATGAGTCCGAGTGAGTCATGGGTCTCCTATGCGTATGTGTGCTTGTGTGTTCCGAATGTTGGGCCTCGGAGATGGGGTCCAACACCTTTAGGTAGTCTTTTCCTTTGCTGGAACCCCTGGAAAGAATTGCAAACATGGTTAGTGGCTCCTAAATCTAATATCCAAGAATCAGATAAATATGTCACATTTCTAGTTGCAAACAAACTTAGGAAACCCATACCTTGTTTGCTTTTGAGGGACTCAAGATAGATTGGACAGTTTCTTTTCTAGTGGCCCATCTCATCACAATGGAAACATTTTCCCTTGATGTAACATCCCATCACTGACGGGAAGGGTAGATTAGTAATTTGGAATGGTGTATGAGTGCTTAGAATCGCCTTGATATGTTCATGCATACACATACCTGTGAATAGTGAATTTTGCACATGAAAATGACTGTACATGCATTCATGACATTCCCTGTATATTTTTTTAATAAATGTGATTGTTATGAAAAATGTGATTTGTGTGCTTGAAAATTGAGTTGGAGAGGGTCATTGATGTTTGAGAATTTTTAGTGAATTTTAGAATTTCTTATGAAAATTTCGAGGTACTTTCTGGACTAGGAAAAATGCCAAGTGGCAGACTGATTGTTTACCAGTAATAGAAATTACTGTCCAATGGAACTGGAAATTTACATCAATGAGTTTAGGATTTATTAATTTGAGTCATTGGAAATTTGGGGAGAAATTAGAGTAGAAATAGAAATTTAGTTGTAAAGAGCATAAAATTGTGACATGTGGCAAGTGACACTTGTCACTTGCCTAACATGCCACCATGTTAGTATTTGTATAAGAAAACCCACCCTTCTTTTAAGCCTTTCTCGATGCTTCTTCTTTAAAAGAGGTTTTGGTGATTTAAGTTAAAATTCTCCAACACTTTCGTAGCTCTCTTCTTCCTTGCTTCTTCTAGAGTTTTGATCATATTTTCTACCTTCTTTCACCTTGCTTTCCTCTTCTTGTGTTCACTAAAAAACTAAGCCTTCTACCCCCCCTCAAGTGGATGATGGTCATGGGTGTTAGTGGGAGTTAGAGAAGTGGTGGTAATTTTGAAGATTAGAAGAATTGGAAGCTTAATTAGGTAAAAAATATGGTTTATATTATGGATTTGTAGTTAAATCAATTATTTGTGATGTTATTTAAATTAAATTGCATGGAAATTGTGTTTGGAGGATAAGGGTATATGTTTGCGTGAATTGCTTGCCTTGATTGATGATTAATGATGTAGAATTTGATGAATTTTTTAGAGGTTTTAGAAGTTAATTGATGTTTTAGATGAGTGTAGAAATGTATGAAGGATTGAGTATATGTTGCTGCCATTTTGTGGACTCTTGTTCAAGTGGAGGTTTTGATTTGGTTGAGTTGATATATTGAGTGAAATGAGTGGTGTTATTGGTGTAGAAATGTATGGAAGAGATAGAAGAAGAGTTAGGTGGAAAATCTGGAAATTTGATTTGATATGTTTCAATGATTTGGCCATAACTTCTTCTATAATGGTGAAATTGAGATGATTTTTAGTTTGAATTAAACTAGAGGTGTTTGGCTATATTTATTATAAAGGAAGTGTTGTTAAATTTGTAGGAAAATCCCGGTGTGAGCATCACATGCCCACGGTGCGGAAAAATAAAAATTTTTATTCCTGGACCTTCCCGAAAGCCAGGATCCATGTGTCTATACAACAAACTCAAACCATAACGGCCAAAGGAGACCGTCTCTAACGGTATCCACGCAGAGATCGGAGAACTTAACCGGGACAAACCCTTTGACCCGGGAATAGTTAGAACAAGTTGAAGACTGCTAGATCTTACCTTGTTCTTTGAGAGCTTGAGAGGAAGCTTGAAGAAGCTTAAAGAGGATGAAGGAGAGCTTGAAGAAGATGAAGATGATGTAGAGCTCGTTGGTGAGAGATGAGAGAACAATTTCTCTTCTTTCTTTCACAAGCCAACGATGATCATTAGCCTCTAGAGAAAGAAACTCTTTCATTTTCCTTTTATATAAAACCAACGACCATCACCCTTCATCCTTTACATTTTGTCTTCAAGTCATTTAATTCACTTAATGACTAAGCATTAAAGGAAGCTTCTAAACCTCCTTCTCCTCCATCCACGTATACACACATATATATATATTAATTAATTATATATATATATATATATAAATAAATGCTGAAGTGGTCCAGTCACACTGGGGTCGGTCTTACTGGCCTACCGGGTCCCGGTATGGGAAAAACCCACCGGAAACGTTTTTCAGCAATATCGATGTCACGATCTCATCGGGACATATCTCGATCTTATAGGGATCCATTTAATCCTTTTGCTCTCCATATATTAGAACTCTGTCCAAAACTATTTTACGAATTCTCCGAGTCTCTCTTATGTGTGTGACCCATTAGGTTCCCGGTTATGTTGGCCACTTAGATTAACACTTAATCCAAGTAAGTTATGAGCGGTATCTAGCAACACATCATGACCCCCAATTGACTGGAAAGTAATTGGTTTGACGAATGAACATGTATTCATCATGAACCATATCACGAACCTTTCCATAGATAATTACCGTGCAATTCGTCCTTTCACCATGCTATACCCCACTTGGTTATGAGTATGGGCAAAGTGTCAACTCTTTACTAGACTGACTATGTCAAATCTAGTCCAAGTGATTTCAGTTCTTGTCCTGGGACTCATTACTTAATATGTCAATGAAGACACTCTTCATGACATATGTACTCCGGCCAGAGATTTCCAAGTAATGACCCTGACAAGAGGCCATGGGTATCATCTTCTGCTATCACAGAAGTGGTGAATCTTCTATTGGCTACTCAATTACCTTCAAATACCTCAAGCTGTACCCAATCACCACCCTATGAGCGACCTCTGGAAGGCAACAAGGAATGGAGTCAAAGCACAGAATCAGTATCCAAGATATCCTTGAGCACCTCAAGTCTAAGGATACTTGCACCATTGCTATGATGAGATTATCACTGACATTAGAATAGGACATCCATGTGATGATCTCATAGCAGGTCATCCAATGTACTCACTACCTCTAGTAAGCATCCACATCTTAACCCTAAATATCTCATATTTCTGACTTACGAGATCCACCGCTGATCAAATCAAGGTCTTGAGATCGTTAGTCTTTTCGGATTCCGATGTCCGATCTCGATAATCCTATGACTAGGGATAATTTAGATACTGACATAATTGCACATGATAGGAATCTCAGTAGTATGATCACATCACAATTTCCTTCATGCTATGTCATATATCATGGACTTCATTACTTTGCTTATTGATCAATATCAGTTCATAAATAATGAACAGCAAAGTAATGAAATATGCCTTTCTTTATTTATTCATAAAGTATGTACATAACTTTGTACAAAATGCGCTAAAGGCGATTGCCTTCAGGGCACTACTCTAACAAAATTTTGGCTTGAAAAGGTCCAAATTTTGACTTGAATGTGAGAATATGTGTAGGGACGAATAGTAGCTCTAGAATGGCATTTTTTGTGATTCGAAACTTTGTGAATTTTTCTGGGCTGATTTAGGCATATTTTGCTCAATTGGTTTTCATGAAAGTTGTAGCTTTTCTTGGTAGCTTTCTATCGCCTTAAAATGTGCCATTTTTTGACATTGGAGTTGATAGTTATGAGTGATTGAAATGTGGATATGGTTTAGGTGTTATTTTGTAATATCCCGGTCCCCCTACGAAGGGCTAGATCCCTAAAAATTTGGTGCACGTGAGCTTAGAACCCTAAAAATTTGTTGAGGGTATGAAAATTGTGTGTCTGTCAAACAGACATAGGAGTCCGTTTAACGGACAGCTTCGGGTGAATTGGAACACTTTGAATGGCTCATGTCCATTTAACGGACATGCAGGTCCGTTTAACGGACCTTCTCGGGTGAAATGGGATTGTTTTGTCGATTCATGTCTGTTTAACAGACATACAAGTCCGTTTAACGGACATCCCCGAGGCAACTTTAGTCAATCATATTTGTGATCGTTTTAAATTTGGTACTTGTGGCCTTAAGTGAGATTTTGATAAAAAAAATGCATCATATTTGGATAGACATTGATGAATTGAATTTTTGCACACATTAAAATCATTGACCATGCACTCAATTGACATTTTTCGGGTATAATTGGTAATAAATGGGATTGCTTTGAGATTTGTGAGTTGGGATTATTGAAAATTGATTTGGACAATGAAATTGTTAATTTTGTATTTTTGGAGAATTTTAGGAAATTTTCCTGAAATTTTTTTGGAGATAATTTTCAGACTAGGAAAAATGCCAAGTGGCAGATAAATTGAAAAATGGTAGTAGAATTTATGGTCATCTAGCATTGGAATATTAAATACAAGACTTAAGGAATTAGTGACAAGTGTACTTTATTGAAAATTGGGTTTGAAAGGACATTTATAAGACAAATGAATGAAAAATTGACAAGTGGAAAGTGACATGTGTCACTTTCCAAGCCATGCCACCTAACCCCCTTTTGAAGTATCTTCTAGACTCATTTATGAGTGTGTTCCACGACACTCTCTTTCATTTGGCCTCCCAAGTTGTGTCTTGTTCTTGTTTTTTTCTCTCCATTTTCGTGACTTCCATTCTTCTCTTCATCTCCTCCATGACTTGGTGATCTTTTGTGTAAAACCTTGCTTCATCTCTACCATCTTGTTGTTCCTTCAAGTTGGTCTAAGGAAAAATCTAGCTTAACCTCCTAGAAGATGAAGATCATGGAGAGGATAAAGCTAGGGTTACATGGAGATTTTGAAGGAATTGAAGGAAAATGAAGTAAGTTTAGTGTTATATGGCATGAATATGGTTAATTGAAGCTTGCATGATGAGGGTTTGATGAATTGATTTGTGTTTTGCAAGGTTTGTGTATATATATATCTTGAGTGATGTCAATTCATGTTCATGTTTGGTTTGGATGTATTTTGATGGGTAAGAGTGTATGTAAGGATATACAGAAGTTGAAGTGATTAAAGCTAAACCAAGAAAGTTGTGATTTTAATGTTATAAGTATGGTTATTGTAAGCTTAAATGATGGATTATGTCAGTGAATGATATGTATTTGGATCCTTATGAGGGGGGGGGGATTAATTTGGTGTCTTGACATGTGAAGGCTTAAGTAAGAGTAGACATAAAGTGAAAATGAAATTGAAGTTGATTGTGTGAAGGAAATTGATGACTACATATGTATGGATTGTCTTGATATTATTGTTTATGAGCAATAATGGGTTAAAAATTTGAGTATGACTGATGTAAAGTTCAAAGGGAATTAGCATATTGATCATTGATGAGTATTGCACTAGAAATGATGGGCTAAGTATGAGAAATTGGGTGTTGCAAGTGAAGAGTTAAAAATCTGGAAAATCTCAAAACTCAAATGAACATACTTTAGTGCAAGGGGCATAACTTTTTTTATAGAACTCGGAATGAGATGACCTAGGTATTGTTTTAAAGAATACTTCAAGAGCTACAACTTCTATTTCAGGCAACATTTCGAAATTCTGATGTTTTGAGGGTCGGATTTGCAAAGTGGTATAGGTGACCCGTAGCAGTCCTTTAAACGGACATTCACTGGACAAATGATACTAATTAAGCCTCAAATGGGTTTTAAAGTGAATCTAGAATGATCCTTGGTTTATGGGACTAATATATTAAAGGTTTGAAGTGAAATTGAAGGTTAAAACTTAGAGAATAAATGGATGAAATCAAAGTGTCAAATGCATAAGTGGATTGGAGATGAAAATGTTTATAGACTTGTAATGCTATTCAAGGAAGGTAAGTAATAGGTGTTCAATGATTATTTATGGAAGGGAATTAGATCTTATGCGATCATATGGGATTGGAAAATGAATGACGGAAAATTTAATTATGATACAAATGGGCAAATGTTCTTGAGATACAAGCTTATGGCTATGCTAGACTCTTAAAGAGTCAAATGTGCATTTATTTAACATGATCATATGAAAATGAAGTGTAAAACTTAGACTATTGAATTATGAGTAGAGAATGGGCATACAGTGTAAGTGTATAGTAAATACTCGGGATTGTCATTGAGCATGCATGATATATTGCACATATACACTTGTGAAAATGGGATGGCTATACAATTGTGCTTTTGTTAATGTGTGTGCAAATTGTGTTTTGTATATGGATGATACAGGATAGAACGTCCTCATTCAGACGTTTCCAGATCATCAAAGCAAATGCTATCTGGAGCGTACTGTGAGTAGACCTAGATGGTCTTATTTATTGGTGTAACATCCCGTTACTGATAGCAAGGGCATTATGGTAATATTGGGTCAGACTGATGGGTTTCATTGCATTCACTGGTCGGACTGATAGTTTTCAATGCATTCACTAATTGAGCGCGTTACTGGCCTCTACTTATAGAGGAACAGGTTTCTTGCATATGCATTTATTCATAGGTACATGCATTCATGATTTTCCGGCATTTTAATTGTAAGTATGAACTGATTGGATTGTGAACTGACTGGATTGTAATTGATTGAGAAATTAGGATTAAGTGAGCTTGAATGACTGATTTAGAATAGTCTAAGAGTGATTGACTATTGATAGTGGTTTATAGGAAATTTTCGGGAAATTCGGGAGAAAATGCCCGGATCGGAAATTTTGGAGTGACAGACCGATTGACCGTATAGTACTAAAAGAACTGTCCAATGGCAATGGAAAAATTAGAGTGATACTGTTAGGAAATTTAAAATGTTGAGCCATTGAAATTTAGAGACTGAAATTTGGACTGATTTGGAGACCTTTGTCTATAAATAGCTAAGTTTGAATGTGGGAATTACCTAAGGCATTTCTTCTTCTCTCCCACGGTGATTTCGATTTCCTCCATAGGTAAGGATTCTTCGATCTTTCCTCTATTGTTTTCTTCCTATTGTGCTAGCCTAACTGATTTATTGTGATTGATGAAGGTTGAGAAGGATTGGAGTGAGTTATCGTTAATTTGAGAAAGATTTAGGGTTTACGGTGATTTTGAGAGATTTGTGGATTGGTCTTTGATTGGTAAGTTTTAATGGCTTTAATGTTGTTATTAGTAGTTGTTTAATGTATTTATGGCATTTATTGTGAAAGATTGAGTAGTTAGGATGTTTAATGGAGGTTTTAAATAGCATTAATGGCAAAAAATCGATCGGAGAAGACGAAGGGCGACCCGCACATCGCGACGAGAGCAGCGAGACGCCTTGTGGCGAAGCGCTGGTTCCACCTTGGCGAGAGCGTAGAGGGACGCCGCCAGTTAAAGCGATCTTCTCGTCGTCGCGGCGAGGGCTATAGGTCGCGGCGAATGGCAGTTTTCTGATTGAATGAGTGTTTGTTTATTGGACATAATTTATGGTATAGACCTCCGATTGAGGTGATTCTCGATTCATTATGAACTATAGAAAGAGGTCTACAATTGAGGATAATTATGGGAGTTAGAATTTAATTTAATTGGTATTGATTTATCGAGATTAAGGCCAATTATGGTTCATAATGTGACCTAAATATTGAATTGTGACAATTGGGGTTTTAATTGGGATTTTCAATAGGGTTTTGACCCAAAGGATGTGGAATTGCTATAGGAGTATGCAATTGAGAAAATTGGTGAATTATAGGATTGGACCAATTATTGTCGATCAATTGGGCGAAGAGTTAGATTGGGATATAAGAGTTATAAATTGGGTTTTAGTGCTGGGAAAATCGTGAACATGCATTATACGTAATTTCATAGAGACATATGCATTACTGAACTGTTTAATTGAGCATCTAGTAATGGGACTGTATTTTCTTTGTTATAGAGCGCCGTTGGATCGTTATTCCACGGACATTGCTGGAACTTCCAGGTAGTAGCTCGGAAGTTACAGGTGAGTAACCTAGTTGGTTTCTCAAATTTTTGACTGTTTAAATGCTCAACGTGAATTACTTGCCAAATGTGAAACTATATGATTACTGAGATGTACATGATCAAATGACATGTTTTTACTGTACTGGACTGAATTACTGCATGATACTGAGAAATACAATACTGGGCTTTTATAGCCATACACAGAATGACTGGACACTGCATTGCTATTATCACTGAAAAGAGCCTCGAGCTCTAACTTTATCTTGACCGCCTCGAGCGGAGGGAGAAATCACGATCGTCCCCATCGAACACCGATCGAGCACTTGGGCACAATCTTGAATAAGCTGGAAAGAGTCTCATATGCATTATATACATGGTGATTGAATTGCCAAATTGTGTGATGATTCTTGGCGTGTGATGCCATGATTTATTGTAAATTGTGATGTGATATCAGAATCGTTTCTATGCTCTTCGTAATATTATTATCGATACTATACCTTGTTGTAAACTCATGGCGCTATATAATACTATCAATTGAATATTCTTGTGCGTCTTTGCACGCAATTTGTGTAATGCATGATTTGAGTGAACCATCGATGATGGTTTCTCCTTGAGTTCATAAACTCACCCAAAATTGCAACCTATTTTCAGATCGATAGAGTAGACCCCTAGCTCAGGAGATAGCCTTTTCTACCGAGCGTCTTTGGCGGGAGAAGCGATGGCATCTGGTCGGTCATTTGGGTTGGATTTTGAGGATGACTTAGGATAGGCGCATGTCGGTTTCTTTTTGGTTTTGTTTAGGGGTGATAGACTTGTCTATTACATTATTGGATATTATGTCAGTTGATATTATGATTTTAAAATTTAGTGGTTTAGATATTGGGTTATGTTATGGTTTTTAATTTATTTCGATGCCATGTGCATTTTTAATGGAAATGTTCTGGTGGTGCACCTTTATCGTGGGATACGTATCGGAGCGACCTTCGGGTTTCCCGACGTGTACCCTACGGTGAGGGGGCGCTACAATTAGTTTATTGCTTTTGTTTTAAATTGAATGAGCATGGATTAATTTTATTAATTGCGATTGAATATGGGTTCCGGACAGGAGGTCCGATGATTGTATATTGGTAATTGTGATAATGAAGTGTTACTTGAATGTGAACTGGTCGAACTGAGTGTATTGAAGTGATTAAGTGTTTCTGCATATGCATATAAGTGAAAATGTGATTTTGCAACTATATGTTAAATGTCGGACTATGGTCCGATGATTCATTGATTATGATTGAACAAGTTCATACAAATGTGAACAATGCATTTCATTTCATGAATGCACGAAATATAACTCGTTGTGACCACAAGAGCCAATGATCAGAGCTTAAAGCTCAACGGATGAAAATGAGCTTCGAGCTCAAAAGTGATTCAGAGCCTCAGGCTCAACGTTCAATGAGCCCTATATGGGACAGTTTACAATGAGCCCTATATGGGACAATTTGCAATGAGCCCCATGTGGGACAGTTATCAATGAGCTCGATATCCAATGGATACGGGACAGTTTAGGCACTCGGTCACAATGAAGAAATAAATGGAAATTAGGTCTCATGAACATATGTATACATGATATGACTGATTTAATTGCATTGAATGGGAATATAAAATTGCATTGAATGGGAATGTGAACTTGCATTGAATGGGAATATGAATTGTATTGAATGAGCATATGGAATTGTATTGAATGGGCATATGGAATTGTAATGAATGGGCATATGGAATTGTATTGCATGGGCATGTGGAATTATATTGAAAAGTGAATTGTATGTGCATTGCATAAGGATTATATGAATGATACAGTGTATGGAGCATGAAACAATATGTTTATGTGAAGTGATTGATCACATGTATGTGATATAATATGGCTGCTCATGCAATAATGCAAATGACATGGATCGAATAAGAGTGAATGTGAAATGATTTGATCGAATATATGTGATGCCATATGTTGATAATGAGTCACATTATTTGAATTATGTGTTGGGTGACTGGGCAAAACTCACCCAAAATTTGCATCTATTTTCAGATTAGGAAGAATACCCGATTCTGAATCTGGAGTAGACCTATGCATCTGAGAGAAGCGTTAGGGGTCGGGATCGGTTAGCGTCTGCATTAGGATATGTCTTATTTCTGTATCGCATGTATTCATCGACTTCTGTACAGTGTATAATTAAATGTTTCGGTGTAATAAGTGACAAAGTATGGGAATTTTAGAAATGTGAATATGAATGTGTATATTGATTGCCAATTGGAAGTGATTATATGTGTTTTGTGTTTTGAAATGGGCCCCAATAGCCCAAAGCAGACTGTTTTGTTATTGAAAAAGGGTTAAAAATGAAAATGGGCCCAAACGGACTATTGAAATTGTATCGATGGTACTGTTTTGAAAACAAGTTTTGTTTTTATCGCGACTGTTAACTATATATGGCCCACATTGGAATGTGAGTGTTTTAAAAAAAAATTATACCGGTTTATGAGTGATTGATTGTTTCTAGCATGCTACCTTGGCGGGCACGGACTCAGATATCACCGTCGATGTCGGGTTCGGGTCATGCGAAAGTGGGATGCTACATATGTAACAATATTTAATAGGGCAACCACAATCATGTGAGAATTTGACCTAGTTAGACATAGAATTTTTTTCTAAGTTCTTCATGAGAATTGTAGAATGTGTTCTGATATTTCCATTGATATAAAGCATGAAATTTTTGGACAATGGGATAGGAAGTTATGATTTTTAGATGATTGTATTATTGTTTACGATGACATTTATTGGGAAGTAACTTTGATTTAGATTTTGTCTCCTTTAAAGTTGGAATTTGTCTGTGAATCCTTCATGGAAATTGTGGGGCTTTCGGTGATCTTTCCAGTGATACCTAAGTTGTCAATTTTGGACACTTGTGTGAAAAGTTATGCATTGTAGAAGAAGAGAGGGAAATCAAGTGGAAAAGAAAAAAATAAAAATAAAAATAAAAATAAACGAAGCAGGCAAGGGAGTCGGCCCTCATGAGCTCAGCTCGTCTGGTAACTAAATCTCATGATCATGAGCCACTCTCTAGTGCGAGTGGCCAATTTCCCCAATCCAACCCTTTAGCCACTCTTTTGCTTATAACTTTTTCATCCGACCTCCGATTGGCTTGATTTTTGAAGCGTCGGATTTGTAGACATTTATTTACCTCTCCATGAAAATTTGTGAATTTTTGAGATTTAAATGAAAATTATGGAATTAAATCAAAGTGAGAGGACCGAGTGATTATTTTTTTGGACAATATTTTAGCAATATCCAGACCTATAGAGATCCGAATTGAGTAATTTTGGTGTCTATGGATTTCTAAAATTTAGGGGAACATTTATGATAAAAATTTATGGAATGATACGGGGATTGTCATGGAAATGCATTATACAAATTTTATTTCAGTCATGTGCATTATTAAACACTTATGATTGTACAAATTGTGACGTATGTGTATCTTGCATAAATGAGTTGTGCAGGATAAATGGCCGCATTTAGGTGTTTCCAGAAACGGGAAGCAAATGCTAATCTGGAGCGTACTGTGAGTAGACCGAGATGGTCTCACTTTATTGTTGGCTTTGTTTCATTTTGTATAAATTGACTGCTGAATGTGATTGACTGTATTGGTTTCTTGGCAGGAGGTCCGATGATTGTGATGTTGATTTGGATATTGAAGTGCTACTTGAATGTGAATTGGATGAACTATATGTACTTAATGTGATTGATACATATGTTATAAATGTGCATTTGCATATGAATTACGTGTAAATTTTCAACTCTAATGTTAAATGCCAGACTAAGGTCCGATGACATGAGAAAGTGATTGAATGGGATATGCAAATGTGAGAGATGCATGCCATTGCATGAATGCATGAAATATAATGGAAGTTGTGACCAGAGTAGCCAACGATTAGAGCTTAAAGCTCAATGAGTGGAAGTGAGCCTCGAGCTCAAAAGTGAATCAAAGCCTTAGGCTTAATGTTTAATGAGCCCTGTATCTCCCAAGTGGATAAGGGACAGTTATTAATGAGGCCTTTGTGGGATAGTTTAGGCACTCGGTCACAACAAAGTAACAAATAAAAAGTGAGTCTCACGTGCATTGCATATGCATAATATGAATGATTAAGTGTATTGAATGTGAATAATGTGAATGTGAAATAATGTGAAATGTGAAATAATGTGAGATGTGCGAATTATGTGTTATGTGACCGGGTGAGCCATCGATGATGGTCCTCCATTGAGTTCGTAAAACTCACCCAAAATTTGCAATTATTTTTCAAGACTCAGAAGAATACCCCGTTAGGCAACGGGAGTGTATCTATTGCATATGAGCGAAAGAAGAGGTCGGGATTAGTTCGCGTTTGCATTGTGTCCCTTTATTTTTGCACTGAATTGTAATTTCTGCAAATTATTGTATCTTGTGCATTTGAGTATATTTGTTGTGTATAACTTTCTGAATGGAAAAAAGGTTTTGCAAAAGAGCTTGATCAAAGTGTAATATGTGTTGTTTTTGGAATGGGCTAATCGACATTTTGTCTTGTAAATGAAAATGTTTCTGAATAAAAGTGGGCCCAAATTTGCCATTATTGAAAAAAAGTTATACCGACTTTTGATTGTTTTAGTACTCTAGCACACCACTCTTACGGGATACAGACTCGAATATTACCATCGATGTCGGGTTCAGGTCTTGCAGGAGTGGGGTGTTACATATGTGGTATCAGAGCCCAAAAGTACTATCTTATATGAGCCGTGTCTGAAATAGGAATCAAGTTACATGTATTTAAGTCATGTCATAGCAGACAGTGGCAACTGATCCCTAGTCTGTGTCGCATGAGTATGAGTCACACGCACGAGCATATGTTAAGTGTTTAAGTTGATATAAATAGTGAGAAAGGTGATGATTTGTCATAATGTGACAAGAGGGAGGTTGTGGATATGTAGAAATGAGAAATTGTATATGATTAGTTGGTGAATGTATTATGGGATACGAAGTTCATATGGAACTGTGAGGATATATCCTCGAATGTAAACTTAATGTTAATGCATTGTTGCGGATTATTTGAAGAAAAATGTGTAACCTGTAGGAATGATGAATGTGAAAAAAAGAGAAATAAAATAGTTATAAATGACTTTATAAGAGATGAATGATGTGTAGTATGGAGAAAGTTAGAAATGCCCCTAAGTTTGGATTTTATGTATGCACGCGATTAAGGAAAAAAATGATAAATCAAAGGAGAAGAGTGAATGCACTCAAATGAAATGATATGTAGCATTAGAAGAAGAGGTTAATGCTGGGAAAACTGGAGTAAAATCGATGTTAATAAGTGTGTTAATGTGAGGAAGAAAGTGTAGGGCACGATATTGGCCTACAAAAATAGGTTTATGTTACGATCGTGTTGAGGTACCCCAATTGTAAGCAGGAACAAAGATAAAAGTGTTTTCTGAACTTAATTGGACTTCAAGTATCAATAGCAAATGTTATTAATTGTTTAATTGACATAAATACATCGCTAGCCAAGATGTAATGATTTTTCCTTATTTTAAGGATGTTCGGATCATATAAGTTGTAATACAAATTGATATGATTTTTCTTGAGGTATGAAGAATAAGGATTTTATGAACAATATCGAGGTTAGTACCAAGAAATCACTGAGATAGGGTCAATAAGCTAGTTAATTCAATTTAAGAATGATCAATGAAGGAACAAATATGAAATGAATAAATAGTGAGTCAAAAGTGAATGTTGGAGTTACATCCCTAGTGAAGACTCAAGCATAAGAGTTAGAAAATGATACTGATAGTGTATGCATGTTGCTCATGTAGAGTACCAACTATGTAAGTGGATTTGTGAATTCAAGAGGACACCTCGCTAATGTAAGGGGAACTTAGGTCCATATTATAGTCTGTATATGTTTGGACTGTGTTACCAACACATGAAGTTATGTTTACAAATAAAGTGAAATGTGTGGAGAAATTGGTATGAATGAACAATCATTAGAATAAGTCAATGTGGAATCACAGGAAATCGAATGAACTGAGGAAATCAGTCGAGAAAAAGGGAGTTCATTGGGAAATTGAGCATATCGTGTGATAATACTATTGTACTGAGGAATTAGTTACTTAAGAATTACCAAAACAAATTATGGGCATAGCGAGTCTTAGGCATGTTTGTTGGAGTTAACAATGCCCCCGACAGTATTATGATACTAAAGGTTAAAATGATTCAAGCCACATGATATCAACTAGTGATTATGATCATAAACAGTATTTTGAATGTGTTTGAAAAAGTAAATATATATAAGTCGTATCAGTGATGAAGAATTTTTTTTAGGAAACTATAACCCCAAGGTTAATTATGCCATTTGGATTTGGAGATTATTCAGTATATAATGAAGTTTCATATCAGAGATCAATATGCAATCTATTGTAACAATATAAAGTGGTTTTGTATTCATAGAGACAATTAAAGTCTCATGTTGTCTCTAGGGCTAATTTTGATACATGGTTTAGAATTGCTCATAGTGATTGCTTTGAGATTTTGGAGACATTAGATATACCGAGACATTTCAGAAATGTACAAATCAATTAAGTTTGAGGAAAATAGGACTATATGTGGAAATGATGAGAATAAAGTGTACAGACCCGGTTAAAGGAAATAAAATTTTATGACCGTAAAAGGTAGACTTGGATTTGACATGAATGTCAGTGATACTGAGATTAAATTTCTTGATGATTCTGCATCTATAATTCTAAATGGATTGAGGTTATATATATGGACGGTGAAATAAAGGATAATAGGAAAATAAAAAAAGGGGGGAAATTTGTGCAGAATTTCTAACCCTAGTGTTAATTATACCGCTTCGATTTGGAGAAATTGCAATATATATCGAAGTTTCCTATTAGAGATTAAGATGCAATCTGTTGCAATAGTATAAAGTGATTTTGTGTACCTAGGGACAATTATCGCCTCATGAGCTGAAGTTTGAATATATGACTTGAATTGTGCTATAATAGAAATTGTTTTGAAAGCTTGGAGACATCAATTGTACAGAAACCTTATATAGATCAGCAAAGATTGAGGTACTTAATGAGTTTGCAAGAATTGAAAATGAGTATTTTCCAATTAAGCTAGTATTTTAAATTGATGCATTGAATAGAAAATTCAATAGTAGAGTATCTAAAACTTAGATGTTAAGACTATCAAATTGAGTGTATTAATGAGTGTAAAATGTCGAGCTAAAAAGGGGCAAAAAAAAGTATTATTAGTTATCAAATTTAAATGATATTTATGATTGGATTAAGCACTGTTAGAGAAAACATAAGAAACAATCGAAGTTATATGTCCTAGTAAGAGTACATCGAAAGAGCAATTGTTGGTAAAGAATGTAGAACCGAGGGATTACATGTTTGAGTTGCCAATAGTCTTGACTATTGGAGACAAGTGTAAAGCTTATATTTTGGAGTTTATAGGAACATGAGATTAATGTATCGTTGACAGTAGGCATATCAATCGTTATCTTGGTGATACCATTACAATAGTGTATAAGAGGTCATATGACAAAAAGGGAGTCGATCGCCCCTACATTGAAATGAAGAGGGTATGAAAAAATGGTTGAAGGCTATAATTGATTTGAGACAATATTGATGAACGAAATGAATCTGTAATAGGAGTTAAGTGATTCAAGATAATAATGATTGCGTTAAGTGGATCAACATTGAGGTGATGGAATATCGTGAGGTAAATATAAGAGTTACATGTATTAACACTGATGAGAAGTGAAAAAGATGACTTGTTTTTTTTAGTATCACCTTCGCCAAGGTGTGCTTAGATGGAGAAAAGGGTTCACTTAGATGGAGATAAAGGTGTAAATAGGGGATACTAAGTTTGACATAAAGTGGTCCATATAAAACTATGGCGATAATAGGCCTTTGGATTTGTGAGTTGTTTTGTGGTTATTGGATTCACACAGTGTTATATGGATATGGTTAGTATTGTTATGATCCTATATATATGTTGTTGAGACTAGAAGTGAAAATTTGAGTAATCTGAAAGTCATCAAGGAAATAATTAAGAAAGTGTGATATCTAAACAAGGGCTTGATAGACCTCTTGAATCTATCAACTGTGGTCTTTTGAAAAAAAAATATTCGAGTGGTGAATTGATATAGGAAATGGAGAAGTATATGAGATAATAGTACCCCCTGCCTTATTCCTTAATCAGAAATAAAATTTGAGGACGAAATTTCGCTAAGGAGGGGAGAGTTTTAACATCCCATCACCGATGGGAAGGGTAGAATAGTAATTTAGAATGGTGTATGAGTGCTTAGAATCGCCTTGATATGTTCATGCATACACATACCTGTGAATAGTAAATTTTGTACATGAAAATGACTGTACATGCATTCATGACATTCCCGGTATATTTGTTAATAAATGTGATTGTTATGATAAATGTGATTTGTGTGCTTGAAAATTGAGTTGGAAAGGTCATTGAGGTTTGAGAATTTTTAGTGAATTTTAGAAATTTTTCTGAAAATTTCGGGATACTTTCTGGACTAGGGAAAATGCCAAGTGGCAGACTGATTGTTTACCGGTAATAGAAATTACTGTCCAATGGCACTGGAAATTCAGATCAATGAGTTTAGGATTTATTAATTTGAGCAATTGGAAATTTGGGGAGAAATTAGAGTATAAATGGAAATTTAGTTGGAAAGAGCTTAAAATTGTGACATGTGGCAAGTGACACTTGTCACTTGCCTAACATGCCACCATGTTAGTATTTTTATAAGAAAGCCCACCCTTCTTTTAAGCCTTTCTCGATGCTTCTTCTTTAAAAAAGGTTTTGGTGATTTAAGTTAAAATTCTCCACCACTTTCGTAGCTCTCTTCTTCCTTGCTTCTTCTAGAGTTTAGATCATCTTTTCTACCTTCTTTCACCTTGCTTTCCTCTTCTTGTGTTCACTAAAAACGTAAGCCTTCTACCACCCCTCAAGTGGTTGATGGTCGTGAGTGTTAGTGGGAGTAAGAGAAGTGTTGGTAATTTTGAAGATTAGAAGAATTGGAAGCTTAATTAGGTAAGAAATATGGTTTATATTATGGATTTGTAGTTAAATCAATTATTTGTGATGTTATTTAAATTAAATTGCATGGAAATTGTATTTGGAGGATATGGGTATGTGTGTGTGTGAATTGCTTGCTTTGATTGATGATTAATGATGTAGAATTTGATGAATGTTTTAGAGGTTTTAGAAGTTAATTGATGTTTTAGATGAGTGTAGAAATGTATGAAGGATTGAGTGTATGTTGCTGCCATTTTGTGGACTCTTCTTCAAGTGGAGGTTTTGATTTGGTTATGTTGATATATTGAGTGAATTGAGTGGCGTTATTGGTGTAGAAATGTATGGAAGAGATAGAAGAAGAGTTAGGTGGAAAATCTGGAAATTTGATTTGTGTATGTTTCAATGATTTGGCCATAACTTCTTATATAATGGTGCAATTGAGATTATTTTTAGTTTGAATTAAAATAGAGGTGTTTGGCTATATTTCTTGTGAAGGAAGTGTTATATTATTTTGGCTTGAAGAGTTCCAAATTTTGACTTGAATGTGAGAATTTGTGTAGGGATGAATAGTAGCTCTAGAATGGCATTGTTGGTGATCCGAAACTTTGTGAATTTTTCTGGGTTGATTTTTGCATATTTTGCCCAATTAGACTTCATGAAAGTTGTAGCTTTTCTTGGTAACTTTCTATCGCCATAAAATGTGCCATTTTTTGACATTAGAGTTCATAGTTATGAGTGATTGAAATGTGGATATGGTTTAGGTGTAATTTAACAATATTTAACAGGGCAGCCACAATCATGTGGGAATTTGACCTAGTTAGACATAGAATTTGCTTCTAAGTTCTTCATGAGAATTGTAGAATGTGTTCTGATATTTCCATTGATATAAAGCATGGAATTTTTGGATAATAGGATAGGAAGTTATGATTTTTAGAAGATTGTATTATTGTTTAGGATGACATTTATTAGGCAGTAACTTTGATTGAGATTTTGATTCCTTTAGAGTTCGAATTTCTCTGTGAGTCCTTCATGGACTTTTGGTGATATTTCCAATGATACCTAAGTTGTCAATTTGGGACACTTGTGTGAAAAGTTATGCATTGTATAAGAAGAGAGGGAAATTAAGTGGAAAAGAAAAAAATAAAAATAAAAATAAATGGAGTAGGCGAGGGAGCTGGCCCTCGCGAGCGTCTCGTGGCCGCGAGCCACTCTTGAGTGCGAGTGGCCAATTTCCCCAATCCAACCCTTTTGCCACTCTTTTGCTTATAACTTTTTCATCCGACCTCTGATTGGCTTGATTTTTGAAGCGTCGGATTTGTAAGACATTTATTTACCTCTCCATGAAAATATCTGAATTTTTGAGATTTAACTGAAAATTATGGAATTAAATCAAAGTGAGAGGACCGAGTGATTATTTTTCTGGACAATGTTTTGGCAATATCTGGACCTATAGAGATCCGAATTGAGTAATTTTGGTGTCTATGGATTCCTAAAATTTAGGGAAACATTTATGATGAAAATTTATGGAATGATACCGGGATTGTCATAAACATGCATTATACATATTTTATTTCAGTCATGTGCATTATTAAACACTTATGATTGTACAAATTGTGACGTATGTGTATCTTGCATAAATAAGTTGTGCAGGCTAAATGGTCAGATTTAGGCGTTTCCAGAAATGGGAAGCAAATGCTAATTTGGAGCGTACTGTGAGTAGACCGAGATGGTCTCACTTTATTGTTGGCTTTGTTTCATTTTGTATAAATTGACTGCTGAATGTGATTGACTGTATTAGTTTCCAGACAGGAGGTCCGATGATTGTGATGTCGATTTAGATATTGAAGTGCTACTTGAATGTGAATTGGATGAACTATGTGTACTTAATGTGATTGATAAATGTGTTATGAATGTGCATTTGCATATGAATGAACGTGTGAATTATCAACGCTAATGTTAAATGTCGGACTAAGGTCCGATAACATGAGAAAGTGATTGAATGGGATATGCAAATGTGAGTGATGCATGCCATTGCATGAATGCATGAATTATAATGACAGTTGTAATCAGAGTAGCCAATGATTAGAGATTAAAGCTCAATGAGTGGAAATGAGCCTCGAGCTCAAAAGTGAATCAGAGCCTCAGGTTCAACGTTTAATGAGCCTTGTATTCCCCAAGTGGATAAGGGACAGTTATTAATGAGCCCTATGTGGGACAGTTTAGGCACTCAGTCACAACAAAGTAACAAATGAAAAGTGAGTCTCACGTGCATTACATATGCATAATATGAATGATTAAGTGTGTCGCATATGAATAATGTGAATGTGAAATAATGTGAAATGTGAAATAATGTGAGATGTACGAATTATGTGTTATGTGGATGATGGTCACTCATTGAGTTCACAAAACTCACCTAAAATTTGCAATTATTTTTCAGGATTTAGAAGAATACCCCGTTAGGCAACGGGACTATATCTATTGCATATGAGTGAAAGAAGAGGTCAGGATCAGTTTGTGTCTGCATTGTATCCCTTTATTTTCGCACTGAATTGTAATTTCTGCAAATTATTGTATCTTGTGTATTTGATTATATTTGTTGTGTATAACTTTCTGATTGGAAACAAGGTTTTGATCAAAGTGTAATATGATTTGTTTTTGGAATGAGCTAATCGACATTTTGTCTTGTAAATGAAAATGCTTCTAAATAAAAGTGGGCCCAAAATTGCAATTATTGAAAAAAAACTTATACCAACTTTTGATGGTTTTAGTACTCTAGCACACTAATCTTGCGGGATACGGACTCGAATATCACTATCGATGTCGAGTTCAGGTTTTGTAGGAGTGGGGTGTTAAACTTGATGTTCTCTTTGGCTGGCTTTTTCATAGGTTGGGCCTTGACCCTTGTTTGGGCCTACTTTTTTGTTGGTCCTTTCCTCTTTTGCTTGCCCTTACCCTTGGGCTTAGAAGAAGATGCTACATTATCTTCTAGCTCATAAGCCATCATATTTAATATCTCTTCCGTACTCTGGAGATATTCCTCAACTCACTCAAGGTGTAATCCTTGCTGTTAAGCTCATAGAACTTAAACTGTTGAAAAGATGAGTTTAAGTTATTGATGATCATAATCATCTACATGTCCGCATCCGTGTTCGCCCTAAGTATCTCATCCTTAGTAACTGCAGAGATTACCTTAAGCATGTAATCCCGCACCAGTTCACTGGGTTTTTGTCTAAGATTATGAAAGATTTGGATAGCTTTCACTCTTGCAGATGTGATCCTCACACCAAACATCGCATGTAGGTGATAGACCATTGCACTAGTAGTTTTCATACAAGCAATTTGTTTTTGTAACATGCCACTGACAGAAGCTGGAATATAACACTTAGTAGTCTTATCAGCATTCTGCCAATGCTTATATTATTGGACTAGCTCAGGAGTTAAATCCCTACTCGGAGATGTAGGATCATTTTTAGTTAACACCCATGAAATTCATTCATATTGAAGAATAGTGTCAAGGTTACATATCCATTCATTAAAATTCTCTAAATTTTTCAATTTTTTATTTGTTAAGAGCAAAGTGAGTGAATTCATTTTGTGGTGATTATGTATGAAAAAATAAATTATTAATGAATAAGCATACTAGTCAATAACATTGGAACTTGGTATAAAATCATGATGTATGTATGCATGATGATAGATTTAACAAAACTTAAAAAATTAAATCTTTATACGACGGTTTATTTTTCTTATCTATAATGGACTAAATGATGGTGGACATTCTTATCCATCAAAAGAAAACTGGGACCCTCCCACTAAAAAATCCACCAAGCATCTTCATGCCTAACTTTTAAAGAAGTGTCATAATTTGGTCCACACTTTTACCAACAGAGCTACAGTGGGTACGTTATTGATAAAATATGTTAAATATGTAACCATTTAATTCATCTACTAAAGGTACTTGCAAACCATGCCTCAGTGGGAGGTCATATTTTCTACCAATAAATGGACTTATCCATAAGAAGAGCCAAACCATGCAAGATCTAGGATTCATAACCTGCGTTGGGGAGTAACACTTCACCATATACAAATGGGCCATCATATGGAGACCGTGGACTCTCACATGAGCATCCTCTCCCACTCAATATTTTTGGGCTTTAAGTTTTAATAAATACCATCTTTTCTAGTTGCAATTTATTATCTATTCTATGTTGTTTCATTATATATCTCACACATAATAAATGTATGGCAAAGCCTAGGGTTGGCAATTTTCTAAATGACATGCAATCACATATTATTTGTATTCATTTATCCATTCATCACATGAACTAATAAGTCACTGTTGATTGTCCATCTTAGAAACATAAATACAATTACAAGGATTTTAGGCCCAACAATTTCTTCTTAGACTTGGATCTTCCACTTCAAACACGTCGCTCACATGACCCACCCCATTCAGTAAAAAGTATGTAATGGTTTTTCTTTTAAAACAAAGTTTTGATTTTCATAAAAACGAATTTGTCACTTTGAGAACAAAATTTTCAACACTAGTTTTTCATTAAAACCGAAACTTGTCCATATGAAACAAAAAATCCAACACTTTTTTTTCATCAAAATTGAAACTTGTCCATATGAAACAAAAAATTCAGCACTTTTTTTTAATCAAAACTGAAACTTGTTGTGTCATAAAATCGAAAATTTGTAAACACAAAATTTCAGCACTTTGGTTTTTTAAAAACTGAAAATTTGCCAATACACTTTAGGCAAAACCGAAACCTTACCTCTTCATTTCTTCATCCATGGCTTCTTCATCTTCATCATTACATGATTTTGTACATTACATAATCAACGAAAACATAAAAACGAAACTAAAGAGGAACCTAAAATTATACAAAAGAAAACTATCTTTGATACCAATTAATGTAGCGCCGCGTTACACTAGGGTACATACCGGGATGCCCTACTAACATTCCAGTACATAACCTATGATAATGGTGTGCTAAGTCCAATCACAACATTCACTTAGTATGGCATCATATATCTTTATTCTCTTATAAGACATCATTTAGAAAGTCACAATATTTTAAAACTAAATTTCCCCATTTTATTACATAAAACTGAACATTATACAATGTACCTTTCAAACATCCCTATATGTACATCATCATAGCCTAATACAAAATGTGCTACATGAAAGAGGAAATTACATAAAAATCTATCTAATCTGTCTAAACCCTAGCTGACCAACTTTTAAGCCATTTCTTCTTCTCCCAAAAGTACAAATCTATGCTGCTTGTAGTATCCCTTAGTAGCTAATGTTGTTTCTCAGTCCTAAAAAGTCAACATTGCAATTTTGGTGAGTTTTACGAACTCAATGAGGTAATCATCATTGATAGGTCACCCAATTCATACATCACATCAATACACTTAACATATTATTCACATATTTGCATACTCATAAAATATCTCCTTTCACTTTCAGAAAAATCATAATGGTCATTTCATTCATGTAAAAATACACATATCAAGTATAAATGCAATGCATATGAGACTTACTTTCATTTATTATTATCGTTGTGACCGAGTGCCTTTTTACTAGCTCATATCCCTTACTGGATACCAAGCCGTGTCAAATTATGTTACATATCCCTTAGTGGATACTGGGTACATTTTTAACCAAGCCCGAGGCTCTAATCACACTCTAAGCTTTAAGCTCTTTTTCCTAGTGACTCCAGTCATAACTTCCTTTATCTTAGATGCATTCATATATCGGAATGTTTCACATATCTTATGCTCAATCGATCACATGCTTGCACATTTATAGTCAAATCAAAATTTTCCATTGGACCTAAGGTTCGACATGCAACATCATTGTTGAGTAACATATATTCCGTCACTTTCACATACAAGTAGCTATTCAATATTATGTTAATATATCAAATCTCGGACCTACATTGTCCAGCATCAATATAACTAATTACATTCATCTTATCATTCAAAACATATTTTTAAACAAACAGTTAATTGAGAGAAACCGTCTAGGTTACTCGCAAGTTGTTCCCGAAGCTATTACCTGGAATTTCTGGCAATGTCTAGATTTTGACATTCCAGTTGCTCCTCTATACCAAGCAATATACACCTATCATAATTTGCACAATTATAACTGTTTAATAATGCACATGTATGTAAATGAAATATGTATAATGCATGTTCATGACAATCCCGAGTATCGCTCTATTATTCTCGCTATATAAATATTCATATATCAAAACTCACCTAAGTATAATTTGTACTTAGGATTATATCTCAATAAAACCATTAAAATCACAATTCTAACTCATCGAATCATTTCAAATTTTTCCAAAAACTGACTTTCGAGTCTACTATTCTTGATCAAATATACGATGCAAAAGAAGTAATTTGACAATACTCTCCTATATAAAAATGTTCTCCTATCTCTTAAGTTTATAATAATACCAAGATAGTTCAATTTGGTTTAGTAATCTGAAAGTTATACACTAAACATTTTCAGTTTGTTCTTATACTAAAATAGTGCCTTGTACTTAACTTCCATCTAAAAATTGAAATTCTTAGAGACTAAATTACAACTCAATTTTATCAGAAAATTTGTATCCCTATGTCTCTAGTTTACTCCAAATCAAAAATCATCTCATGTGGATGAATATAAGGCAAAAAAAGGAAGGATTTTTGGGTTACAAAAACCTCTCAAACACGATTATGCACTTTTAACCTAACTAGAATTAAGTCACGGTTATGCAACATCAGCGCATGGCTATGCATTCCAAGATAATGAAGTCACAAGAGTGCAATCATAATGTATGTCCATGCACACACCAATAAATACGTCATGACTGTGCAACCTTAACGCATGGTCGTGCCCAACTAAATTCTAGAACCAATTCCCGTCTTAATTTTATCAAGCAATCTCTCCCAAATGATTTAGATGGATAAAATTTTTGGTGCAGAAGTAGAACAATGTGGTTTGAATCTAATGGTTTAAGTCCTATGTCATTTAGAGGCCAGGAGAAGAAAAAATGGCCAAAAGATCAAGGGATGTTCACGTTTGTCTCCAGTCAACAAGGTCGTGACTTTCAAACTTAATAGGTGCTTTTCCAAGTTCTTTACAAAGTCATAGTCGTGCAAAAGCATGATAATGCTTTTCTTTCATCTTTCTTCTTCCTAAATTTGTAACTTCTTCTTCTTCTTTCCTTTTTTTTAATTCATCCATTTCTATCTCTATTTTCCCTTAATTTCTCTTCATTTTTGACTTTTATTTCAGCTCAACACACTCTTAAACAAATTAAAAACCATAATTAAACCCAAATATCCAAACCATAAAATCACTCACGCAACTCTTGATTTTTGACTTCCATTCAAAAAAAAATCATTCACAAACAACTCCAAATTCCAGATTAAAATGCATACTTCAAGACAGAAAATTCATTCACGCATATCTCTATTTTACTACACTGTTTCACTCTCATTTTTCTATACATTCAACTTCTGCATTTTCTTCATTTCTTCCTCAAACTTTCATTTTAAATCATTCATTCTCCTTCCTAGATATCACCATATAAGTAACAGTTTAGACCACCCGCTCGCAGGTATTGTCCACTTTGGGCCAAGATCTTCGTGCCAAGCACCCGCACAATTTTATTTTTCCAGTGTGTAGGCCTCTTTTGGACACTACTCCCACAGGACTTCCTAGGAGGTCACCCATCCTGGTACTGCTCTTGTCCTAGCACATTTAACTCCGGAGTTCTAATGGGATCACATACGTTGGGGAATAGAAAACATGTCTATAAGGGGAAAGTATCCACAACCTTATAAGGCATGCTTCATTCTCCTTCTCGACCAATGTGGGATAGAGCCAATAGCCTTAGTGCTACCGGGATAATATAAGTAGCACTTCAATATCACATTTATGCATAAAGTCTCGGACCTTCATTGCCTGGCATCAACATAAGCAAATCACATTCATATCAATTATATTCACCAAGTGAAATTTTTCCTAGTATAATAATATTCAACATTTTCAAAATTTATTCCTAAAATTCACTATAAATTCAAAATCACTAAACACACTTTCCAATTAAATTTTTAGTATACATAAACCACAATTCTCAATTAAATCACCTTTCACATTTAAGTCAATTATACCCAGAATGTCAATGAATGCATGTATAGTCATTTTAATGTGAGAAAAAATTCAAATTCATGTGCATGTATGCTAACAATATGCATCAGCATGAAAATGCAGTTTTGTTAATCTCTCATTGATCTCACATGTACCGTATTTTTGGGTTCTAACTCTTAATATGGGAACGGGATGTTACAACATACCTATTCTTTAACTCTAAATTTATTTTCAAATTCAATTTCAGTTTATTTCAAAACATCCAAAAATTCATGCTAAAATAGTGAATACCAAGCATATACGTATTTCACCAAAATAGAGTATAACTTTCTGGATCAATTTCATACACATTTCATTGCTCTTTCAACTCTAAAGATCATTTCTACACTACCTTATATCATATTTATCCTCAAATCTGAAAAATCAACACATCCATATTTTTACTCCATACATGGTTTTCATTAAAATGTCCATTTTTCTTATGAATATGAAATATCAACTAATCACCATTTTTTTTCATAAAACGAAAACTCTAAAGGATTTATACAATACATACTTGATATAGCTTTAAAATATGCAAAAACTTAAGAAGCCCTAAAATTCATGCAACTCACGTACATCATTGTAGAGGTTGGCAAGTTTTGATTCTTTTTTAGGAAAATGAAAGGAAACCAAAGTTGGGAGTAGCAAAAGAATAGATTAGAACAAGGTTTTTCTTTAGTGAAGATTTGATGAAAAGCCTTGTGTAAACGAAGCAACTTTAGAGAAGAAAGCAACGAGAGAGATGAAGGTAGGAACAGTAACTTATCTTTTAAAGTTAAGAAAACTTAACTTTGGACTTTGACACTTGTCCTAATCCTAAGGTCTTAGCTAGTTTTCCAACTAACTAGTTCTTATTGAACTAGTTCCATAACTCCCATCTTTTCATTCCAATTATCACCAAAATATTCCAATAACATCTTCTCACAAATTTTAAAGTCATCTTTAAACTTTCAAAATCATTTTCAAAATCCTCCAATATCATTTGGTTTCTCATTTCTAGTTTCCATTCATCAATTTACTCGCCAAGTGGCATTTTTCCTAGTATAATAATAGTCAACTTTTTTGGAAATTGTTCCTAAAATTTGCCAAAATTCAAAATTAACATTACACTCGCTAATTAAATTTTCAATACACATAAACCATAATTCTTAATAAAAATCTCATTTCACATAAATAAAGCAATTATACCTAAAAATTGCCAATGAATGCATGTACAATTATTTTCATGTTCAAAAATTCAATAATCACATGTATGTGCATATCATATATTGCATGAGAATTTAATCTCTCAGTAATCTCTCATATTTCCTATTTTAGCCTTGACATGAGTAACGAGATCTTACAATTCTCCCCTCCTTAAAGGGAAATTTTATTCTCAAAATTCTTACCTGATTGTTAGAACTTGTGGGGATATTACCTCCTCATATGCTCTTCCGCTTTTCAAGTTGCTTCTTTAGTTGAGTGGTTCCCTCAAAGGGCTTTCACTAATGGAATGACTTGGCTGCTCAACTACTTGATCTGAGATCCCACTATCTTGATCGGTTCCTCAATATAGCTTAAGTTACTAGCAACCTCAATATGTTGAGCCGGCATCACTTGTGTCAAATCTGATCGATATCTTCAGAGCATACTCACATGAAACACATTATGTAATTGAGACATTTCATTTGGTAAAGCCAACTTATATTGTTGGATCCCGTTCCCGGAACCCAACCTCGAAACAATACCATCATACTTACCTATAATCCGATGGAGTTGCATTAACCTTCATCGATTCATCTTCTTGCTTTGATACCACAAATGATGGACCCTGTTTTCGGAATCCAACTCAAACCAAAACCATAACAATTACTAACCTGCTTTGATACCGCAATTGCTGGGCTCCGTTTCCGGAACCTATCCTCGGTACAAAAATACCGTCTTACTGAAGCGTGATTTGCTGAAATCTCTTCTTACTCTGCTACTAAACAAGATGAGCCCCGAACTCGAGATCCGACCATTGAACCAAAACATTGGCTTGTATATAAATACATATGCATAACCAAAATTTCCAGTCCAAAAATCATATCATAACAATAACTCCCTCAAGAAGACCAAATTCTCACTCAATATCAAAGGATAGAATGCTACAAGCTTTAATGGCATTCCTCGCCACAATACAATACCAAGATCAAATATCCGAATATACAAAGATTCAAATCCCATAATTTCCAATACCAATTTAACGTAGAACAATATAATAAGTACACATATAAATCGAAACCTTCACTTCCCTTCACCCGATCTTCTTCTCATCACCTGTGGATGGGAATGAAGGGGGGTGAGCTTATAGCTCGTGGGTAACAGGTTTATAATGAAGAATAAGCAAAACCATTGAAAAAGTTCATTTGTTATACGAAAATCATAATAAGTTCATAAAACGTTTTGCTCCCAAATTCTCAGTCAAATCCGAAATTGAGTCAATCTCGTAGTTGAAAAGTGTAATTGCATAGTGAAAAATGTCATCACATCAACACAACATGTTCATTCAATCACCAATATAAAATGCTCAATTTATGCACATACTTGACAATTCATAGATGCAATGCACAAAAAAATGGCTCGAGAGTTCCGTAAACGATCCGGATAAACCGAAGGTAAATCCGTAAACAAAACGAGTCCGATTTCTCAAGGATCTCGTGGCCTCAAGCGGGCAGTCGGGAGAAGGCTTTATGTCAACGTGCACGTGACTCCATCCGTAACTCTCTTACCCAAACAAAGCACATATCCATTCGTTTCATGCTCAAAGCATTTTATCGAAGCTTTCGTACTTTTCATGCTTTATTCTTTCTTTTCTGAATATACAAAATGCCATGAATTTTCCCAAGGCACGACTTAAAATGTTCAATGCATTTTTATCTTTATTTTGAAATTCATCAGAAAAGTTCATATGCTGAAACATTTAGAAATTTTCCAAATCATTCAATAGAAAAAAAACGATGTTTACGAAGTAATTGAAATCATTATTGATTTGGGAGAAAACTTTAGTGGCTCATTACTAAATCATAAACATGAAACCCACCTGATATCCTTGCTAGGATACATGCATAAAGATACCTCTCATCTTGATCCTCTTGCCTTCCTTGATTCCCTTTATCAAATGCAAAATTCCTATTCAAATAGGAATACAAATTAGGGATCCAAATATCACATATTCACTAAGATAAATTCTAAACAAACCCAAACTCTGCCAAAGTCCAAACAGTCGGGTCACTTTTCCTATAAAAGTCCTCATTGTCTTACATGTCTATTGACTTCAAAAACATTCAATTGGTTCAAAAACCCGAAAGTATACCCCAAACAAGTTGAGACTATCCTTATGCTGAAACAAGAATCTATACCCAACTCGTGACCCAAATTTTAAGATTCTTATAGTTTGACTTGTCAATTTCATTGCTTCATAAAACTTGTATAACTTTGTGTCTATTTCACAACGAATCTAAAATCACCTCAATTGGACATCTACATCAAAAGATATGCTCAAAATACCAAAATTCATTATTGCTAGAAAACAGGGGTTCGCCATGGCGGAAGCTCGTCGTCATGAACGCCCGTGCTTTCGCCATGGCGAAAGCACACAAGTGTGTGCCACGATGTACACGCACGTCGCGGCGAACATAGGTTCGCATGTCGCGACGAACTCTTACCCGCACGTCGCGACGAATAAACATTTATTCGTCGCGTCGTTGCTTCCTTTTCTCGCACGCCGCGGCATGTTCATACGCACGTTGCAACGTGTGGGTCTGGAGAACGACTCCGAAATTCGATTTCTAGCATTTTCCAACTTCAATCCTTTCGTTTCTCCAAATACAACACATCTAAACCTTAGATCAAGTCTCAAACTACATTTCTAACTCAATTAAACCTCAAAATCAGTCACAAATCCAACAACTCAAGGAAATCTAACCACTTTTACCTTTAAACCCTAAAACCACCGATTCTACTACATGCAACCTATCTTTAGGTTTAATCCAACCGAAATAAGATTAAGACAAACAAAACTTACCCGGAAATGTCCCGAACTTGTCAAAAACTGCAAAGATCGAAAATCCCTTTTTCTTCTCTTCTTCCTCCACCGATGGCAACTTGCTCTTCTTCTTTTCTCCTTTCCTATTCTTTTAACTCTTTCTTTTAATCTTACTTAATTGTCATATACCCATTTTGCCCCTTTCACTTAAGCCTTAGGCCTTATAACCTTAAGTGCCATGACCAAAATACCCTTATACATTCTTACCATTTTTAATACAACCAAACTATAAAATAAATTCTACCGCCATTACATAGCAAGTAGGTCCAAAATTTTATCCATCAAACCTCATAATTTATTTAAATCATGCTTAATTCAATACGAAAAATTCGGGCCAACAACTCTCCCCCCTTAAAAAGAATTTCATCCTCGAAATTCTCTGACCGATAAAAAATGCAGGATGTTCCCGCAATGCCCGTTTAACTTCGTCACTCGAATACTTTCTTTCAATTGATTACGATCAACGGACTCGCTTGGTCTTTCAATCCCTTATTTGGCCATTTACTTTCTTAACTCGTTCTTTATAATTTTCATATCACTCACAATTTTCCCACTTTCTGTGTCGATAAAACCAATACCATATCATATCAGTATTTCCTTAACATACTCACGTACATCACATTTAGAATCCAAGACATCTTTCACTTGATAATTCACATCACTTTAGTATCAGCACATTAACCTCTTATGTCTATCTCACTGTATTCCATGTCCTTGGCACAGATTCGCCTAATTCATCCATCTTTCTGGAATCACTTAATCTCGTCTGTCCATAACATCTCCAAATTTAGCCTCCAATGACCAGTAGGCATTACTCATCATAATACAAAAGCAATGAATCTTTTTATCGTCAAACTCATCATACGAAATTCTATTAGAATTACGATGACAACGATTGTGATGCTTAACGTCAAATAGAACCGTACATTGGTCTCATATTCCCATGAACTCCACACTATAGACTTCAACCATATCTTCGACAGTTAGGACCGTCGACAATTTAAACTCTCCGTTACTTGACATATTTCTTCTAGGACGTATAGCTTAAATCACCACTTGTCCTTTTCTGACAGTCTGTTTGCTCAATCATCTTTACCGGTACGCATACTTTTTATCTCAACCACCCAATATCATTTTTCCTACTCGAGCTCAAAATGCACATTCATTTTTCGCTTTCTTGGAAGGGTTCACAATCTCTGAATCCTTACTTTGAGCTTTATTCATGCGAAACCGATCTTACATTCCAGTGACTAAGGGCACTTCATTTTCCCGAATTCGACTCCATTCAGCACTCTTTATTGCACTAGATCTGATAACCTCTATCTCTGAATTCATACTTCACTGCCATTGAAGTCTCTATTCGATGTGTCTGATTACAACACTAGCTTTACCATTTTTAAATACTCATTTGTACAACATAAACTTCCTGTAACTCTGTCCGTTGTCTCCATCTCACATTCAATTTCTTCAACTCAATACGTACGTTAATTGAATGATCTGTATATCTTACACACAGTCCAAATATTTTTGTATATATAATGTCTCCAACTTTTTGGCAATCACAGCAGCTGCAAATCATGCGAACTTCATATACAAATTCCCAATTTTCTCCTAACGTACCCCAATCCAATGCATATACAATTATACGCAAATTTATAACTTAATTCCCTACATAAATACATATCTATAACAAAACTTATATGCCTTTTTGCCAAAGAATCTCACACATGACTTATACAAAATCTTATCATTCCTCTCTTTTACCAACTGACATTTACCACACAAATCCATAGACTACCATACAAAAATTGGACAGTATCACGACTGTATTTTAAAACCCAAAACCTGCAATTAACTTTAAATACTTCTATACACCAGCTCAAACAAATCACAAAATTCCTCGGACCTCCCGCCCGAAAATCCAAACTCAATCCTAATCACATTATCCAAATCCAATTCGCATTTATTTTACTTCGTGGATCTTGTCCTGCTCTCTCATGCAACACCATTGCATACTACCGAATTCCCAATTCCAAATGATATATTTAATATCCTGAAAATTTTACTTACCTTCGTCTCTCATATAATTTACTCATTTTCCTCAAGTAGTCAAACTATTTTTTTCCCACTCTTCGAATACACTTAACATATCATCAAACTTCGCTTGGATTACTTTACTCTTCATTCTATAGTATTGTCTAGGAACTCTATATGTCCACAACTGGTCCTAGTAATTCCCCAATTAACTGATTCCTCAATGAGGAAATCTTATCGCTTGTTATTTTCCAATTCCCAATTGTCTTCCCTTTCTTGACTGATTTTCTCCATTCTTTAGATTTCCTCATATTTCACATTGACGTATTTTAATGTCTGCTCATTTATATTCGTTCCTCCACACACTTTAGTTTATTTGCAATCTTAGCTTCCTATGCTTGTCACACCTTCATCGGATAAACTTGCATTTTCCAACATATTTACCCAGAACATAACGTGAACCGCTATGCTCCTCCTCCTCAACTTTAGGAATCCACTCACCTAGTTGGATCCTTTACATCAAATCAAAAATACATACATTCTCAGTAGTATCTTCTACCTTCTTTACTTGAGTCTCTGCTAGGGATAGGACTCCAATACTCGCTTTTGAAGCATTACATACTGCTTTTTATCTGTTCTTTCATTGATCAATCTTCATACAAACCATCTGATCTGCTTAATCTAACTTGGTGACGTTCTTCTCTAATCCCTCGAGAAGACCAATTTCTCTCATCCTCATATGGTGATGAACATACTTCCTATCACATATGCTTGGATAGGCATCGTCAAGGTCATGCCATTTTGTCCACAAATTTATTCCTTCAATTACCAATTCATATCTTACACAATTGATACCTTGATCTTCACTAATCTTAGACAACCGTTCGCTCCTTATCGAACAGACTAACACAAATTTTATGCTAGTTTTTCCAGAAGTCACCGTTTCTCATGCTATATCATTTCATCATGGGTCCATTACCATATTGATTGCGTAGGGCTCACTTCCTTGCCTTACAGAAGCTTCATCATTTTCTGGGGCTACTGATTCATCAGTACTCTCCTCTCTTGTCGGAGAATCGGGTGCAACTGATCTTTTCAGGACTCCTCGTGTCCTTTTTCAAGGTGAACTTCTTTATTCTTTTTCTTAATCTCATTCAGGCATAAGATGGGAGCTTATACGCATTTGCATCTTATACGCATTTGTGATTTTCCCCATACTACATATCATTTCATTTGTCTCATACAAGGTCATTTACGTCTACTTCATTTCCCTTTCTCTACGTCCTCACTTCTATCTCATTTTCCAATTATTCTTTATTTCATCTTCCACATGTATATCCTCAATCAATTCAAAATTATCGATGCATAATCACAATAACATCCTGACCTCAAATCCACTAATTTATTCTTACTGCGGATCATCACTTTTGTCGTATGGTCGAACAACCAAAATCATAGCAAAGTTATGTTTCCATTGCACTCTACTTGCACACTCTACTCTCATCATGTATACAAACAATCTATGGTAATACATTCGTATCCATATCACTTTCAAAACATATCACCACAGTATACTATTGCTGTAATACTTCTAATACATCCTCCAATACAATTACATTGAGTCATTATCTGTTCCGCTTACCCATACTCTATTTCTCCTTTCTCATTATCCACAACTTTCCTTTTTTCTCAGATCGTGACAGATGGACCAATCATCATTTCTTTATCTCACCTTTCCAACTTTATCTCACACACATGGAGACTCATCATTACTTTATCCCAATTCATCACAATATTCACAGCTCAATTTCCTCAAAATTCTTGTCAATCTAGGTCACACAATCACCTTGGCTTCTCAGATTCTAACACCTCATTATGCGTGTAACCCATACACATGCGCCCATGCAAGATCATAATGCTGGGCTCTGATACCACAAATGTTGGATCCCGTTCCCAGAACCCAACCTCGAAACAATACCATCATACTTACCTATAATCCGATGGAGTTGCCTTAACCTTCATCGATTTTTCTTCTTGCTTTAATACCACAAATGATGGACCCCGTTTTTGGAATCCAACTCAAACCAAAACCATAACAATTATTAACCTGCTTTGATACCGCAATTACTGGGCTCCGTTTTCGGAACCTATCCTCGGTACAAAAATACCGTCTTACTAAAGCGTGATTTGCTGAAATCTCTTCTTACTCTGCTACTAAACATGATGTGCCCCGAACTCGGGATCCGACCATTGAACCAAAACATTGGCGTGTATATAAATACATATGCATAACCAAAATTTCCAGTCCAAAAATCATATCATAACAATAACTCCCTCAAGAAGACCAAATTCTCACTCAATATCAAAGGATAGAATGCTACAAGCTTTAATGGCATTCCTCGCCACAATACAATACCAAGATCAAATATCCGAATATACAAAGATTCAAATCCCATAATTTCCAATACCAATTTAACGTAGAACAATATAATAAGTACACATATAAATCGAAACCTTCACTTCCCTTCACCCGATCTTCTTCTCATCACCTGTGGATGGGAATGAAGGGGGGGTGAGCTTATAGCTCGTGGGTAACAAGTTTATAACGAAGAATAAGCAAAACCGTTGAAAAAGTTCATTTGTTATACGAAAATCATAATAAGTTCATAAAACGTTTTGCTCCCAAATCCGAAATTGAGTCAATCTCGTAGTTGAAAAGTGTAATTGCATAGTGAAAAATGTCATCACATCAACACAACATGTTCATTCAATCACCAATATAAAATGCTCAATTTATGCACATACTTGACAATTCATAGATGCAATGCACAAACAAATGGCTCGAGAGTTCCGTAAACGATCTGGATAAACCGAAGGTAAATCCGTAAACAAAACGAGCACGATTTCTCAAGGATCTCGTGGCCTCAAGCAGGCAGTCGGGAGAAGGCTTTATGTCAATGTGCACATGACTCCATTCGTAACTCTCTTACCCAAACAAAGCACATATCCATTCGTTTCATGCTCAAAGCATTTTATCGAAGCTTTCGTACTTTTCATGCTCTATTCTTTCTTTTCCGAATATACAAAATGCCATGAATTTTCCCAAGGCACGACTTAAAATGTTCAATGCATTTTTATCTTTATTTTGAAATTCATCAGAAAAGTTCATATGCTGAAACATGTAGAAATTTTCCAAATCATTCAATAGAAAAAAAACGATGTTTACGAAGTAATTGAAATCATTATTGATTTGGGAGAAAACTTTAGTGGCTCATTACTAAATCATAAACATAAAACCCACCTGATATCCTTGCTCGGATACATGCATAAAGATACCTCTCATCTTGATCCTCTTGCCTTCCTTGATTCCCTTTATCAAATGCAAAATTCCTATTCAAATAGGAATACAAATTAGGGATCCAAATATCACATATTCACTAAGATAAATTCTAAACAAACCCAAACTCTGCCAAAGTCCAAACAGTCGGGTCACTTTTTCCATAAAAGTCCTCATTGTCTTACATGTCTATTGACTTCAAAAACATTCAATTTGGTTCAAAAACCCGAAAGTATACCCCAAACAAGTTGAGACTATCCTTATGCTGAAACAAGAATCTATACCCAACTCGTGACCCAAATTTTAAGATTCTTATAGTCTGACTTGTCAATTTCATTGCTTCATAAAACTTGTATAACTTTGTGTCTATTTCACAACGAATCTAAAATCACCTCAATTGGACATCTACATCAAAAGATATGCTCAAAATACCAAAATTCATCATTGCTAGAAAACAGGGGTTCGCCATGCATGAAGCCCTCATCGTCACAATGAACGCCTGCGTTTCACTCATGATGTACACGCACGTCGCGGCGAACATAGGTTCGCCCATCGCGACGAACCCTTACCCACACGTCGCGGCGAATAAACATTTATTCGTCGCGTTGTTGCTTCCTTTTCTCGCACGCCGCGGCATGTTCATACGCACGTTGCAACATGCGGGTCTGGAGAACGACTCCGAAATTCGATTTCTAGCATTTTCCAACTTCAATCCTTTCCTTTCTCCAAATACAACACATCTAAACCTTAGATCAAGTCTCAAACTACATTTCTAACTCAATTAAACCTCAAAATCAGTCACAAATCCAACAACTCAAGGAAATCTAACCACTTTTACCTTTAAACCCTAAAACCACCGATTCTACTACATGCAACCTATCTTTAGGTTTAATCCAACCGAAATAAGATTAAGACAAACAAAACTTACCCGGAAATGTCCCGAACTTGTCAAAAACTGCAAAGATCGAAAATCCCTTTCTCTTCTCTTCTTCCTCCACCGACGGTAACTTCCTCTTTTTCTTTTCTCCTTTCCTATTCTTTTAACTCTTTCTTTTAATCTTACTTAATTGTCATATACCCATTTTGCCCCTTTCACTTAAGCCTTAGGCCTTATAACCTTAAGTGCCATGACCAAAATACCCTTATACATTCTTACCATTTTTAATACAACCAAACTATAAAATAAATTCTACCGCCATTACATAGCAAGTAGGTCCAAAATTTTATCCATCAAACCTCATAATTTATTTAAATCATGCTTAATTCAATACGAAAAATTCGGGGGCCAACATATATGCCAAAGGTCCTATCCTCTCAATGATCTCATAAGGACCAACGTACTTAGGGCTTATCTTGCCTTTTTTACCAAATCTTAATACTTCTCTCCAAGGTGATAATTTGAGAAACAATTTGTCTCCTACACTATACTCCATATCTTGTCGGTGTTGATCTACATAACTCTTCTGTCTATCTTGAGCCACTTTAATTCAACTTCGAATCAATTTCACCTTATCCACCATATCTTATATCAATTCCAAGCCTTCAACTATTCTTAATCCCTCTTCATCCCAATATAGTGGCGATTGACATTTTCTGCCATATAGTGCCTTATACGGTACCATTCCGATACTACTGTGGTAATGGTTATTGTAAGCAAATTCTATCAGTGCTATATATTGATCGCAAGCTCCTTGAAACTCCAATGAACAAGCTCTGAACATATCAAGAGTCTTGATTGTCCTCTCACTCTGTCCATCTGTTTGAGGATGAAATCTCATGCTAAAGTTCAACTTTGTACTCATAGTAGACTACAAACTCTTCCAGAATCTCAAAGTAAATCTGAGATCCCTCTCTAATATAATGGATATTGGAACTCCATCCAGTCTAACTACCTTATTCACGTATCTCTGGGTCAACTGCTCTACTGAGTTATTCTCTCTCATTGGTAAGAAATGGGCTGACTTAGTCAATCGGTCCGCTATAACCCATATCACATCGTTCAACCTTGAGAGTCTTAAGGAATCCTATTGTAAAATCCATGGTAATTTGTTCCCATTTGTACTCCGGAATGGGCAACGAATGTAGCTTCCCTACTAGAGCTTGATGCTCAATTTAATTTGCTGGCATGTCATATATTTAGATACATTCTCTGTCACTTGCTTCTTCATTCTGAGCCATCAGAAATGCTGCTTTAGCATGTTATACATCTTGGTAGCACCAGGATGTATAGCATAGGCGGCCATATGAGCTTCCTCTAGAATTTCCTTCATCAGATGATTCACATTAGGCACACATAGCCTCTATTTCAACTATAATGTCTCATCCCTCAACTCAAACTCATAATTCGGAATCATCTTTAATTTCTCTATAACTTCACCATATCAGGATCTTTCCCCTAGACTTTTCTGATTCTATCATATAGCATCGATCTCAACTTAAGAGTAGCAATCAGTGTCTCATCCTACTCCAGATTCAACTCCACATTCAAAGCTCTCAAATGAATCAAGTTGGGTAAGCTCAATAACTGAATCTGAGCTGCACTCGTATAAGACTTTCTACTCAAAGCATCAGGCAAATCATGCAATCATATTCTTTTAATAACTCTATCCATATCCTTATATTCTTTTAATAACTCTATCCATATCCTTTGTCTCATATTCAATTCCTTCTAACTCAATAGATGCCTCAAACTTTTATGGTATAAATCTAGAGCATCTCTCCATACAAATAATGTCTTCATATCTTTAGAGCAAAGAAAAATGTAGCAAGCTCTAAATCATGTACCAGATATTTAATCTCGTGAGACCTTAATTATCTCAATGTATAGGCCATCACCTTGTCATACTACATCAATACACATCCCAATCCTTGATGCGAAGCATCACTATATATCACATATCCTCTTGTTTTTGATAGATTTGTCAACACCGGTGTCATAGCTAATTGATGCTTAAGCTGCTCAAAGCTCTTATGATATTCTTTATTCCATCTAAATACTACATTCTTCTTCAGAAGTTTTGTTAGAGGGGTTGAAATCAAGGAAAACTCCTCGATAAATCTCCAATAATATCTGGTCAATCTTAGGAAGTTTTAAATTTTAGACACATTTCTCAAAGCTTCCTAATGTATCACTACCTCTATCTTCTTTGGATCTACCTGTATGCCTTGTCCAGTTACTATATGCCCTAAACATACCACTTGATCCAGCCAAAATTTACACTTACTGAATTTGGCATATAGTTGTTTCTCTCTCATGATCTGCAGTATTACCCTCAAATGTCTGGCATGCTCTTCTCTATTCTTTGAATACACCAAAATATCATCGATAAACACTATCACAAAGTGGTCTAAGTAGGGCTGAAACACCTTATTCGTCAAGGCCATAAATGCTATCGTGGTATTAGTTAACCCAAATGGCATAACTAAGAACTCTAAGTGCCCATACTTGCTCCTGAATACACTTTTAGGTCCATCAACCTCTACTATCTTCAACTGATAGTACCTCGATCTAAATTTAGCTTAGTGAATATCTGAGTTCCCTGCAACTGATCAAGCGAATCATCAATTCTAGGTAACGAGTACTTGTTCTTCACTGTCACCCGATTAAGTTGCCTATAATTGATGCATAACCTCAAAGTCCTATCTTTCTTCTTTGCAAACAAAACTGAAGCTCCCTAAGGTGAAACACTAGGTCTAATGAAACCTTTTTCCAGTAGCTTCTATAACTGAGCCTTCAAATCTTTCAGTTCTACAAGTGTTATATTGAGGAATATATATAGGAGAAACACCTGGAACTAGATCAATTGTGAACTCTGTTTCCCGATCTGGAGGTAAGCCATGTAACTCAACAGGAAACACATCTCAGAATTTCCTAACCACAGGAATGTCTTGCATACTCTGCTCAGCTCTAGGATCAACGACGTGGGCTAGATAGGCCTCACATCCACCTTGTATCATCCTCAATGCACTCATGAATGATATCAACCTGGCTAGCACTGCTTGACTAATTCCTCTGAAAACTACTCTCGGTTGATCAGGAGATTCTAGTACTACCTCTTTGGTATAGCAGTTCATGATAGCCTTATGAGCAGTGAACCAATCCATGCCTAGGATAATATCTATCTCTCTTACCTGTAGTATAATTAGATCTGCCTCCAACGCTGCTTGATCAATCCGAATCAAGCATATCTTACAGACCTCTCCTATAACTGTAGTACTACCTATCGGTGTACTAGCCTCTAGTTCATACTATAATAGGTCTCTATCACAAAGCAACCTAAATGCCAGATGTAGTGCGATAAAAAATCCTAGATCTAGCAATGCAAATGCTTCATAATCATAAATAAGTAGCACATTTGCAAAGACATCTGGAGAGTTCTGAGCCTCCTGCCTAGTCATGGCATACACTCTGACTTAGGATTATGATCGACTGCTCCATACCTTAGTCCTGATAGAAGGAATCCCAGAGCTCACTCTGCCTCTACCACAGCCTCTCTGTCCGTGCCCACTACCTTTGCTCTACTAGATAGTGGCTTCACTCACAAATATCCTACTCACACCAAATTGGGCTCTAGCAATGACAGGACAATCTCTGATTCTATGCTCTAGAGAGCCACAATGAAAACAAGCTCCTGATAGTGACCAGTACTCACGGTCATGCGTGTTGGGCTCGGATCAGGTCTCTCTTACAAAGTATTCTTTATCTTCTTTCTTAAACTCTCTAGGCTTTAGCCTTTCTTTCTCTCTCTAGGAAAGATATTTTTGAACTTCACATTATAGATGTATTCACTCTTTTTCTTTTCGCACTTTGAATACATAGTTTCTCTAAGTATTGTACAATCAGATTTTCTCTCTTATAAAAACGTTATTTAGTTTACGACTAGAACTAGTATTTATAGCCTAAGTCTTCAACTGTCTTCTTGAATCTTCTAGAAATCATTATTAATTGAGTCATCTAACTAACTCCAACTAACTGACAGACTGACATTCTAGAATAGCTTTCTTTTGTATCTTCTGGTACTATGCTTTTTTTTGTGTCACTTCATCTGGTATTATGCTTCTTCTATTTGACGTGTATGTTCTTGTGTCACGCTTTTTATGCTATCAATGTGTATCTTTTGTGATGACGTGTATTATATGTGATGACATGTATCATCTGTGATGACATGTATCATTTGTTGTTGACCACACATCGTTTAGTGTTGACCTTGTGTATCTTCCGGGTTTGACTAAGTGTTACTTATATTTTTATGCCAACTTAACAAACTTATCAAAGTATTTCATACATTTCTAAGATTATTATTATTCGATTGCCATCAAAATTAATAGAATTGAAGTCTTCTTGACTTAACACACTGGTCCTCTTCAATCTAGACCCTTACCCAGACTCTGCTTGTCCCTCTCTCAGTAGCTGCTCAATTGTGATTGAAGAAACTCTCAACACAGTAAAATTGCTTAAGTTGGAGATCGCTAGTCTTGTTTTGATCTCCATATTTAGCCATTCTCAAATCTTATACACTTGTCTTCTTCGGCAGGGATTAAAGCAGTAGCATATCCCATCAACTCATTGAACTGGATCTTCCTATCAAAGTACATCCTACCTTGCTTCAAATCTAGGAACTTTTTCATCTTCCTGTCCAAGTAGATCTTGGGCATGTAATTCTCCTCGAAGATCCTCAGAAAGTCTTCCCAGTTCAAGTGGCAAGGCCTGATGGTATTGCCTGGGACAGTCTTCCACCACTGATAAACTGGGCCCTGCAATAAGGACAACACATAGTCGAACCTCTTGTCTGGATCAAAGTCCATCTGATCAAAAACTCTTTCCATCCTTTCTAACCATCCTTCAGCCTTATCAGGGTCTATGCTGCCATAGAAATCCATAACTCCCTGCTTCTGCAACCTATCATACCTCCTCTCCCTTCTCTCGAGAACTCTAGGAGACATCTCCTCTGGTCGAGCTACTGAGGACTCTCTGCTGGCTCCTACTGACCTAGGTTAGCTGGTTGCCTCAATTGATCACCTATGGAAGATGACCTATAACAAACAATAACTTCAATCATTATCTACATTGCTCACGATATTTCATGTTTAAAATTCCTATATGTCCTTATGGATGTCAACCATGCTCTGATACCACCCAATGTAGCACCCCGCTATACCAGGATTCCCTACGAACATTCCAGTACATAACCTATGATAATAGTGTGAGGTAAATCACTTGTTAGTATAATCTTTACGTACAATATACAAAATGCACAAGAAGGGGGGTTGAATTGTGTATTCTTTTCTTGAATACAAGCCCCTTTGATATTTCTTCAAAAGCTAATTTTTTCAAAGCTATTAAATAAATATCACAATGTTTATACAAAAATATTTTTGCGATTAAATTACAAATAACTTCTATATACTTGTATAAGAACAGTAGCAATTAAAGTAAAAAGTTAGAAGATGGACATGACGATTTTATCCTGGTTCACCCCAAACCTTAGGCTACGTCCAGTCCTCAGAATTCTTCTGAGATTTCACTATTCTTCTTGAAATGTACAAGTATTCTTTCTCTACAGAGCCTTTTCAGGTCTCTTACACCAAGTATTATTTTCGCTCTCTTAGCCTCTTCAGGCTCTCAGCTTTTCTTTTCTCTCACTAGAAAGATATTATGAGTTTTGTTACAGTAAAGATAGCTCTTATGTTTTACACAACGAATATAGAATTTTTTGTAAGTAATAACTTGAAAGCTAAAAGATTGTTCAGTCTTCAACTATGATTAATATTTATAGCCTAAGTCTTCAACTGCTTCTTGCTTCTTTATAACTACTTCTTGCTTGTTACTTCTTGTATCTTGATAACCGTTATTCAATTGAGTTCTGTAACTAAATCAAACGGACTAACTGTCTGACGTACTATATGTCTTCGCCTTCATATCGTCTGTGTTTTCACTCTTCTTCTATGCTTTCTTCATTTTATGTTTTCTTCCTTTTTTTTTCTTCCTTCTGTGTTTTCTTCACGCTTAACACACTTATCAAAACATATCATTTCTTTCTAATATTATTATTATTTGATTGTCACCAAAATTATTAGACATAAAATCATTTTAACTTAACAATCTCCCCCTTTTTGATGATAACAAATAATCATAATTTTAGAAAGATAATCGAGTATTATTTATAAGAACATATACAATTGTGAAAATTGTAAGCAAGCAATACTATCTTCTTTTACTTTTCTCTAGTCTCCCCATGTTCTTTCTTCTTTTGCTTCTCCTATCTTTCTTTTCTTCTTTTCTTCTCTTCTCCCCCTATTTGTTATTAATCAAATCTTCACCGTATATGCTTCATAATTTCAAAAAACATTCGTTGCATGTCAGTGCGGATCAACTTGAGGTCTTCTTCCATAGAAACTCGTAATGAGCTACTTCCTCATGTAAATCACCCACTGAGTCATACAGATCATCAACCTTGTCATGAATTTCTTCAATTTCCTTAATCAAGGCTTCATGAATCCCCTGCTGTATATGACTAACTTCTTACAAACCAATAGTAGGATCATGCTGCAGTGGTCTTCGTGGAAGGAAGTTTGTAGCAACAAATGGTTCTGAAGGTAAAACATCCAATTCAATGATTGTGAAAACAGGAGGTTTGAACGATAGATTTCCTTTAAGGAGATCAAGGTCATCAGGTCTAGGTAGCTTTGGAATTGGTTTTCCAAGAAGGGGTAGTACATCTTTAATTGAAGATATAGAGCTCAAAGGTCTAAGGTACATAATTAGGTGTACAAGAGTCTCTATGTTGAAATTAATACCTTCAATCCTGATATTTCTATACTACCCTTTTGTTATTCTTCCAATTACCTGAGAAGTTTCGTCTGTGGTGAAGTGGCCACACCAACTTCCTGTTGACTTTCAATAATCATGTGAAATATAGATCCCTCTTGTTTAAGCTGCATAATATGCCTCATCTATGTTCCTCACTTCTTCTTCTATTTGATCTTCTGCAAGATCACCTGTATTTCCTTCTGGATCCATTTTCTTCTTCCCCTTATCTTCATTGCGTATAATTGAAGGTTTTGGTTGTATGTCAGGTACAATTTTGATCACTGTTCTTTTTGTGTCTGGGAGAATTGTATGTCACTCCTTAGTCATTTGCAGTAGATATGGTTCTAACTTTTCATCTCGTAGAACACCATACAACCTTTTCTCTCCATGATTGAACAGATGTATTGATCGACTATTGATCAAAGTTGGTTCGAATTGTACCTTGACCAACCTTCTCACAAGTTCTCTTATAATAATTGAGCTTCTATTCTTGATAATAACTACTTCTTCAATCACCTTCAGTTTTAAATCCTTTTTTCTCATAGGTTGAGAAGAATTTAGCTGTGTTAAAGTCTGTTCAACTGCCTTTTTTCTTGTTGAACATCAGTTGAAGTATTCTTTTTCTGACTGGTCTTCTGCTTCTTATTTTCTTCTACCAGCCTAGAAGGAGGTTGTTGTTGAGGCTTCTTCCTTTTGAACACCAACTTCCTCTTAATTTATATTTCTTTAGTCAATTTTGCTGGCTCCTCTTGCAAAATTGAGACTAAAGATCTAGTAGCCTATGATGCTTTCTTTTCAGAATCTCCACCATGAGTCAACTCTTTCTTCTGTTCCTGTTGACGCAAGGTTAACAATCTTGGTGACTTCTTTGATTGTTTGGATTTCTCGAAATGAAGCGTCTTCCCCTTTCTTTTCAAGGACACTTGTTTTTTAGACTGTTTCACTTGGATTTCTTCTTTGTGAGAGATCATCTTAACTTTCATTGATTCATCTGACAGTTTCTTTTTTTCTTCTGTAGACATTCTTCTAGTGGATTGAGATTTTGTTTTCCTCATGGGAGTAACCTTTTCACTCAAACTGCGTTTGACAATACGCTCCCCCTCAATCCTTGCTTTCATCATATAATCTATATCCTCCTTTTCTTAATTCTTCAAGCCCATTTTACTGACAGTTGTTACGTTAATGATGCTTTTAATGTTCATCTTCATTCTCCTTCCTCTCTCAAGGAAAATTCTAGAATCTCTGAAGATTCTTGTCAGTAGCATACCATACAGTAGGGAATTCGAGTCTCTCTTCGACTTTATCATGTAATTGAGGATTAGGTGTGGAAGATCTATGGGCTGATGGTTGAGTAGATGGAACAGGCGTTGCTCATCTATCGTTGTCACCACATTCTTCGATCCTATTCTTGGAAGAACACAATGAAAAAGTAGCGCATGTAGAACCCTAGCCTTCGGCACAAAAGTTGAGGCCTTCTTTTCCTTTGGGTTACTACATCCATAGAGTTATCGATTGATTTGTGCCTTCTCTACACTGACTTGAGTCATCCATCTTGTTTTATGAGCCACCTTTGCTCCAACACATGGACATTTGCTAGCTTTCTTAATTGATTCCAATGTCACAATGACCGACAATCTATCCACCACTGATACTAAAATATTGTCTTCTACTTTTGCATTCTTCCAGAACTCATATACTTCATTCAGGTAAACTGTTTCATGAACCTGAAAGAAGTTCTTCCATCCAGCTGCATCAATCTCTGGTTCAATATCCATCTGGCTCTTCTTCAAGGAATCAAAATCAACGTGTCTTCCATAAATCATCGATTGCTCCATTTGTAACATGTAGAAAACAAAAACTAAATGGACAAATGTATTTTTCTCAAAAGATGATGTTAGTATCTAAGGTTAAGAATGTGAACCGAAAGAGAGCTTGATAACAAGAACAGAGTAATGAAATGTTTTTTTAAGAGTTCTGCAAAAGTCGATTTCAGATTATTTCAAGAGTATTATAGAGTAGGTGATATTCTCAAGGCTTTGAGAAAGATTTCCCTCTAAAATTTTCTCTTGAAAGAAATTACCGTCTGTAACTTATTATTACTGTTGCCTTAAAAACTTACGACTTTTTATCTTCTTAACTAAGAAGATCATCTGGGTCATGACGTGTCAGACGATTGATCACTCAACACTACCATGTTCAGGTTTCGTCTAATTTCTTTGAATCTTTCTTCACTCAATAGCTTAGTGAAGATATCTGCCTATTGATAGTTTGTCTTTAAAAACTGTAGACTTACGATCTTCTTCTGTACATAGTCTCGTAGGAAATGATGTCTAACTTCAATATGCTTTACCCTCGAGTGTTTTATTGGATTCTTCGATAGGTTGATAGCACTTGTGTTGTCACAGAAGATTGGGTTTTTTTATTCTTGTATTGAATAATCCTCTAACTAGTACTTAATCCACAACGTCTATGATCAACAACTTGCAACTGACATATATTCAGCTTCTGCAGTAGATAAAGCAATTGAACTTTGCCTCTGACTTGATCAAGAAATTAGATTATGGCTAAGAAAGTGACATCCTCTACTCGTACTCTTTCTATCAATCCTGTCTCTAGCGTAATCAGCATCACAATAGCCAATTAACCTGAAATCTTTACCTTTATCATACATAAGCAAAGATCTGTAGAACCTGAAAGATATCTCAAAATTCTTTTAACAGCAATATAGTGAGATTCCCTAGGATCTGCTTGAAATCTGGCACATAAATAGACACTAAACAGAATATCAGGTCTGCTTGCTGTAAGGTAAAGTAAAGAACCAATGATTGCTCTATAAAGGGTTTGATCATCCTTCTTACTTGCTTCATCCTTAGATAAAAGGTTTGAAGGATGCATAGAAGTTGACATAGGTTTCACTTTTTCCATTCCATATTGAACCAAAAATTCATTGATATATTTCTGTTGATCAATAAAAATATTTTCTTCAGTTTGCTTAACATGTAACCCAAGAAAGAATTTTAATTCACCCATCATGCTCATCTCAAATTCATTCTTCATCAGATTCTCAAAACTGGTACATAGCTTTTTAGACGTTGTACCAAAGATAATATCATGAACATATATTTGTACTATGATGAAATAATTCTTAATGCTTTTTCTAAATAAAGCCTTATCTACATGTCCTCTACTAAAATCATTCTCAATCAGAAAAGAACTTAGAAGATCATACCAAGATCGAGGAGCTTGTTTCAATCCATACAAAGCTTTATGAAGTCTATAGACATAGTCTGATTTCTTAGAGTCTTCGAAACCAGGAGGTTGCTTTACGTAAACTTCTTCATCTATTAAACCATTCAAAAAGGCACTTTTCACGTCCATTTGAAAAGGTTTTATATCATGAAAAACAACATATGCAAGAAAAATCCTAATAACTTCTAATCTGGCTACAGGAGCATAAGTTTCATTATAGTTTATTCCTTCCTGTTGATTATAGCCTTGAGCTACTAATCTAGCTTTGTTACGACTTACTCTACCTGAATCGTCTAGTTTATTCTTAAAAACCCATATGGTTCCTATGATAGACTTTTTGGGAGGTCTAGGAACTAAACACCAAACTTTATTCCTAGTAAATTGGTTCAGCTCCTCTTGCATGGCTAAAATTCGAACTTCATCCTGAAGAGCTTCATCAATTTTCTTAGGCTCTATTTCAGAAATAAATGCTACATTTTCTTCTCTTATGAATTTCGACCTAGTTTTCACACCTTCTAAATTTTCTCCTATAATCATATCTTTTAGGTGAGAAGACTTATATCTCCAATCCTTTTCCAGACCAAGATTTTTAAGAATATATTCTACTTTGTCTAAAGGAGTATCTGTTGGTGACACATCTTCACTATCAACCAAGGGTACTGATAGGGTTTCATTATCAATATCATTCCCTCTATTTGGTTGAGAGCTATCATCAAATTTGACATGAATAGATTCTTCAACAATCTTACAAGCAAGATTATAAACCCTATAAGCTTTAGAAGAAAATGAATATCCTAGAAAAATTCCTAAAAATGTTTTAGAATCAAATTTATCCAAAATTTCCTTTTTATTCAATATAGTATACTTGCAACCAAATGGATGGAAGTAAGAGATATTAGGCTTCCTTCCTTTCCATAACTGGCATTCCCTTCATCATCCATTGGTATATATGGTCTATTCTCGATGATCTCCTAAAGATCAATGTGTGTTGACTCTATGAAGAGTTGCATCCTGTCTTTCTAGTAATGATAGTCTTCACCATTGAATGCAGGAGGTGTTGTGACGGAGACGTCTTCAGCTATAAAAACATATGATTCAACTATAGATCTTTGTCCTCACTTTGTAATGGTGGTTCTTGGAAACCAAGCTTTGATACCAACTGAAGTAAATCACTTGTTAGTATAGTCGTTACGTACAATATACAAAATGCACAAGAATGGGGAGTTGAATTGTGTATTCTTTTCGTGAATACAAGCCCCTTTGATATTTCTTTGAAAACTAACTTTTTCAAATTTATTAAATGAATATCACAATGTTTATATGAAAATATCTTCATGATTAAATTGTAAATAACTTCTATATACTTGTATAAGAACAATAGAAATTAAAGTAAAGAGTTAGAAGGTGGACACGATGATTTTATCCTGGTTCACCCCAAACCTTGGGCTACATCTATTCCTTAGAATTCTTCTGAGATTTCACTATTCTTCTTAAAATGTACAAGTATTCTTTCTCTACAGAGCCTTTTCATGTCTCTTACACCAAGTATTATTTTCGCTCTCTTAGCCTCTTTAGGCTCTCAGCTTTTCCTTCCTCTCACTAGAAAGATATTGTGAGCTTTGTTACAGTAAAGATAGCTCTTGTGTTTTGCACAATGAATACAAATTTCTTTTGTAAGTAATAACTTGAAAGCTAAAAGATTGTTCAGTCTTCGACTATGACTCACATTTATAACCTAAATCTTTAACTGCTTCTTGCTTCTTGCTTCTTGTATCTTGATAACCGTTATTTAGTTGAGTTCTGTAACTAACTCAAACCGACTAATCATCTGATGTACTATATGTCTTCGTCTTCGTATTGCTTGTGTTTTTACTCTTCTTCTGTGTTTTCTTCTTTATGTGTTTTCTTCCTTCTGTGTTTTGCTTCACTCTATTTTTTCTTCCTTCTGAGTTTTCTTCCTTCTGTGTTTTGCTTCACTCTGTGTTTTCTTCCTTTTGTGTTTTCTTTCTTCTGTGTTTTCTTCCTTCCATGTTTTCTTCCTTCTGTGTTTTCTTCACACTTAACACACTTATCAAAACAGTTCATTTCTTTGTAATATTATTATTATTTGATTGTCACTAAAATTATTAGATGTAAAGTCATTTTGACTTAACATAGTGCGCTACATTCAATCACAACATTCACTTAACATGACATCATCTATCTTTATTCTCTTATAAGACATCATCAAGAAAGTCACAATATTTTAAAACCAAATTTCCCTTTTTCATTACATAAAATTGAATGTTATGAAAAAATGTTTACATTAAGTTCACACAATGTATTAGAGTAAGAAAGTAGCAATACACATATGAGAACTAACACTGTAGCATCTATAGCATATCACTTCAACTCAAAACATCTAAGGAGGTGCTGGCAATCCATCTCTGCTTAAGATTCTAACCAAAGAAGATGGAGGTGCTAAGACCCAATTACCAATGCACATCTTCTTGCTGACTTGCTTTGCTAGCCAATCAGTGGCGCTATTGGCTTCACGTTTTATTAGCACAAATCAATACCCTTCAAATGTTTTATTTTGTACAGTATATCAGTAATATATGATTGAATTCTCCACTTTCCTTTCCCTTTATTCTTAAGAATTTCATTATGAACAATCTGTGAATCCATCTCAATCTGTACATTATGATATCCTTTCTGATCCAACAACTTCACTCCTTCGTACACAGCTCTGGCTTCAACCTCAAGTGTTGAACCTGCTTTACATTCTTTAGCAATAGCATCAACAATGGTTCCTTCATCATTTCTTATAATAACTGCCAAACCTGCATCCCTATTTTGATAAGCTCCATCACAGTTCATTTTCAAACATCCTATAACTGGCTTGGTCCATTGAATCTGGTGATGTTGCACTCTATTCATACCAACCTGCTGTCTTGGAGGTCTACATTATGCCAACAATTCATTACTTTTCACAATACTTCTAATAGGATTTGGCTCGCCATTTTTAAAAACCAACTTACATCTCTGCTTCCAAATGTTCCAAAGTAGAATAGCAATTAACACCAGCTTATCACTACCATTATCAGCCTTCTAATAAGATTCACTCATATCCAATATCCATTGATCTAAAGTGGTCAGCCCTTCCTTTGTTATTTTAAAACCCAATTCACTACCAAACCATACACATTGTACCCAGGGACATAATAACAACATATGTTTAAGAGTCTTAGGTTCACAATAGCAAATAGGGCACAAGTCATCACTTTTTACTTTTCTTTTAACCAAATTAGATTTAGCAGGCAGTAAGTTTCAAAGTGTTTTCTGGAGAAATACCTTAACCTTGGGTGGGAGAGTTAGCTTCCAAAGCCATTTCCAAAGTTTCTTATCCACATAATGAGAAGCTGCAACTTTTTGTTGACTGTATTTGCTGTAGCTTGTTTCAGAGCCTGATACCGCACCCTAATTGAATAAACTCCATTTTCAGCTACTGGCCAAATGTATCTATCCTATGACCCTTTACCACACAAAGGTGTTTCCTCAATCATTTTTTTTCTGTTCACTAGTTAAAAAGTCACTCACAGTCTCCAGTTTCCACCTTTCAGCTTGAGTATCAGTCAACTCCTCCACTTTCTTAGGAGCACTTGCAGGTAGTCCCTCAGGTTTAGCAACTGATATACCCTGAATCCATGGCTCATCCTAAATATTAATACTTCTGCCATCCATAACTTGCCACTGAATATGTTTCTTCAAGAAATCCCTCCCTTCCAACATACTAGACCAAAGCCAGGAGGCCCTTGAACCTTTCTTAGCCTACAAACATGAAGTTTTAGGGAAATGTAACCCTTTCAACACCCTTGCCCATAAAGCAGTTGAATTTGTAAACAATCTCCAACACTGCCTTGCAAGCAAAGCAATATTCAAAAGCTACATATCCTTAAAAGCCATGCCTCCAGCACTTTTACTCTTTGTCATCTTTATCTAGCTAGCCCAATGAATTCTGTGTTCATCATCCTTCTGCCCACACTAGTAATCAGAAAACACAGCATTAATTTCATCACATGTTTTTTTAGGAAACTTGAAACACAACATAAGGTAAACGGGCATAGCACAGGCAACAACTTTTATAAATATTTCGCTTCCCCCTTGACTGAGAAACTTTGTCTTCCATCCTTTAATTTTCTTGATAATTCTTTCTTTGATTAATTCCACTGCTCTTCTCTTTGTCTGTCCCCAGAAATTAGGCAGTCCCAAATAAGTCCCAGGATTAGGAGCTTCAAGAATTCCAAACAGCAACTTCAATTCATTCCTCTTGTCCTCAAGTGTATTGGAGTTGAAAATAATGCTTCACTTGGACATATTCACCTTCTGTCCTGAAGCTTTACAGTACTTATCAAGAAGATCAAACATAAAGGATACATTAGCAGCATCATCAGGCAAGAAAAATAAGGCATTATCAGCAAACAATAAGTGGGACAGGACTGGACAATCTCCTACTAACCTAAAACCCTCTAACTGCCTAGACTCAAAGGCTTGATTGACCATTCTTGATAGAACATTCACCACAAACAAAAACAGGTAAGGGGATAGAGGATCCCCTTTCCTAAGACCTCTAGATGGAGTTATAAGACCTGTTTTCTTAGCATTGACATTGAGATTATAAGTAACAAAGGAAATACACTCCATGATCCACCTTATCCAAGTTGAATTGAAGCCCATTTTCTCCATTACTTTCTTCAAAAATATCCACTCCACTCTATCATAGGCTTTGGACATATCAAGTTTCAAAGCTAAACCATACTTCTGCCTTTTTCTAATCTTCAAATTGTTAAACACTTCACTTGCCACCAGAATATTATCCTGTATCTGCCTCCCCTCCACAAAACCACTCTAGTTGCAAGTAATGATTTCACCCATATAAGCCCTCAATCTCTCAGTTACAGTATCTAATATAAATTGTGATATATCCTCTGAAGTCTTCACTTTGGGCACCAAGGTCACACAAGCCTTATTCATTTCTTTCAACATATAACCATTCTGAAAGAAACTCTTAACACCAGCAACAATAGAATTCTTAATAATACCCCAAAATTTCTAATAGAATAACTTATTATATCCATCAAGCCCTAGAGCTTTCATTGTTTCAAGGTTAAACACAAATGCCATTATTTCTTCTTCAGTTACCTCAGCAACCAAAATCTCATTCATCTCTTCTGTAACAACCCTAGGGATAGTATGGAGAACTTCATCAATATCACTACATCCCTTAATAGTAAACAGGTTTTAATAAAACTCACTAAACTGATCAATCATAATGGTCATTTCATTCATGTAAAAATACACATATCAAGTATAAATGCAATAGACATGAGACTCACTTTCATTTGTTATTTTCATTGTGACTGAGTTCCTTTTTACTAGCTCATATCTCTTAATGGATATCGAGCTACGTCAAATTATGTCCCATATCCCTTGGTAGATATCGGATACATTTTCAACTAAGCCTGAGGCTCTAATCACACTCTGAGATTTAAGTTCTTTATCCTGGCAACTCCAGTCATAACTTTCTTTATCTTACATGCATTAATATATCATAATGTTTCACATATCATATGCTCAATCGGTCACATACTTGCATATTCACAACCAAATCATATTTTTCCATCGTACCAACGATCTAACATTCAACATCATTGTTGAGTAACATATATTTTGTCACATTCACATATATGTAGCACTTCAATATCACATTAATATATCAAATCTCAGAGCTACATTGTCCGACATCATCATAATCAATCACATTCATCTTATCATTTAAAATATATTTTTAAGTAAACAGTTAATTGAGAGAAATCATCTAGGTTACTCACAAGTCGCTCCCGGAGCTACTACCTAGAAGTTTCGGTAACGTTTGGATGTTGACGTTCCAGTTGCTCCTTTATACCAATAATACACTTATATCATAATTTGCATAATTATAAGTGTTTAATAATGCACATGTATGTAAGTGAAATATGTACAATGCATGTCCATGAGAATCTCGGGTATTACTCTATTATTCTCACCATGTAAACTTTCATATATCAAAACTCACCCAAGTATAATTTGTAATTAGGCTTATACCTCAATAAAACCATTAAAATCACAATTCATAACTCATTGAATCATTTCAGTTTTTTCCAAAAACTGACTTTTAGGTCTACTGTTCTTGATCATATATACAATGCAAATGAAGTAATTTGGCATTACTCTCTTCTAGAAACGTGTTCTCCTATCTTTTAAGTTTTTAATGAAGCTAAGATTGTTCAATTTGGTTTAGTAATCTAAAAGTTATACTACAAATATTTTCAGTCTATTCTTATACTAAAACATTATCCTGTACTTAACTTCCACACAAAAATTGAAATTCTTAAAGATTGAATTATAACTCAATTTTATTAGAAAATTTGTAGCCTTATATCTCTAGTTTACTCTAAATTAAAAATCATCTCATTTGTAGGGCCATAGAAGAAGATATAGGCAAAAGAAGGAAGGATATTTGGGATGCAAAAACCTCTCGAGCACAATCATGCACTTTTAACCCAACTAAAATTAAGTCACGACCATGCACTGATGATGCATGGCCATGCATTCCAAGACAATCAAGTCACAGGCGTGTAACCATAAAGCAAGCTCATACACACACTAACAAATAAGTCATGGCTGTGCAACTTTGACGCACGACTGTGCACACTCAAATTCTAGAACTAATTTCCATCTCAATTTTATCACTCACTCTCTCCTAAATGATCTCAGATATCTATAATTTTTGGTGGAGATGTAGAACAACGTGTTTAAAATCTAATGGTTCAAGTTCCATGTCATTTGGAGGTCGGGAGAAGAAGATATGGCCAAAAGATCAAGGGACGTTTGTGTCTATCTGCAGCCATAGAATTCACGATTATGGAGGAGCATGATCGTTAGTTTTCAATAGGTTTCAAAAGTCGCGATCATGCTCTAGCAAAATCGTGACTGTCGAACTCTATAGAAAAAGTCACGATCATGCAGAAGCATGATCGTGTTTTTCCAAGTTCTTTACAAAGTCACGGTCATACAAAAGCACGATCGTGCTTTTCTTTCATCTTCCTTCTTCCTAACTCTGCAACTTCTTCTTCTTCTTTCCTTTTTCTTAATTCGTCCATTTCTATCTCTATTTTCCCTTAATTTCACTTCATTTTTGACTCTTATTTCAGCTCAACACACTCTTAAACTAATTAAAAAGAATAATTAGACCCAAATATCCAAACTAGAAAATCACTCACGCAACTCTTCATTTTCTGCATTTTATTCATCTTTTTCTCTTCTTTCTCTCTATATGACATTTCTAATTTGATTCTACTCTCATTTTTGTCTTGCATTCAACTAAAATCATTCACAAACAACTCCAAATTCTAGATTAAAATGCATACATCAAGACAGAAAATTCATTCACGCATTTTTCCATTTTACTACACTATTTCACTCTCATTTTTCTGCACATTCAACTTCTGCATTTTCTTCATTTCTTCCTCAAACTTTCATTTCAAATCATTCATTATCCTTCCTAAACATCACCACATACATATTCTTTAACTCTAAATTTATATTTAGTTCATTTCAAAACATCCCAAAATTCATGCTAAAATAGTGAATACCAAGCATATATGTATTTCACCAAAACAGAGTATATTTTTCTGAATCAATTTCAAACACATTTCCATTTCTCTTTCAACTCTAGAGATCATTTCTACACTACCTTATAACATATTTATCTTCAAATCTAAAAAATCAACACATCCATATTTTCACTCCATACACGGCTTTCATTAAAATGTTCATTTTTCTTATGAATATGAAATATCAACTAATCACCATTTTTGTTTCATTAAATAACAACTCTAAAGGATTTACACAGCACTTACTTGATATAGCTCCAAAATCTACAAAAACTCAAGAAGCCCTAAACTTCATGCAACTCACGTACACCATTGTAGAGGTTGGCAAGTTTCGGTCTTTCTTTAGAAAAATGAAAGGAAACCGAAGTTGGGAGTAGCAAAAGAATAGATGAGAACAAGGTTTTTCTTTGGTGAAGATTTGATGAAAAGTTTTGTGTAAAAGAGGTAACTTTGGAGAAGAAAGCTACGAGAGAGATGAAGACAAGAACAATAACTTGTCTTTCAAAGTTAAGAAAACTTAACTTTAGACTTAGACACTTGTCCTAATCCTAGGGTCTTAGCTAGTTTCCCAACTAACTAGTTCTTATTGAACTAGTTCCATAACTCCCGTCTTTTCATTCTAGTTATCACTAAAATTTTCCTATAACATCTTCTCACAAATTCTAAAGTCATCTCTAAATTTTCAAAATTCTCCAATATCATTTGATTTCTCATTTCTATTTTCCATTCACCAATTTACTCACTAAGCGGCATTTTTCTTATTATAATAATATTCAACCTTTACAGAAATTATTCCTAAAATTCACCAAAATTCAAAATTAACAATTACACTCACCAATTAAATTTTAAATACATATAAACCACGATTCTCAGTAAAAATCTCGTTTCATATAAATAAAGCAATTATACCCAAAAATTGTCAATGATTGCATGTAGAAGTATTTTCATGTGCAAAAATTTAATAATCACATGTATGTGCATATCATATAATGCATGAGCATGAAATGCATTTCTAATCTCTCATATTTTCTATTCTAGCCTTGACGTGAGTAACAGGATGTTACAAATTGTTGGATTGAAAACATAAGCATGCTATATTTGGATAAAACGGTAGATTTCAAAACTTTTTAGAAATCAAAATTGCAGTGGAAGCCATATAACCAAATCAACATGTATAGCCATACATGATATGGTATAAGGAAAAACATTTGCATAAACACAAGATGAAAATAATTACCGACTCCTTTGTTACAGCTTTAAGTCCTCGCTATGCTATCCTATCCTCGGCAATGTATCCTCTCTTAGGTGATGTATCATCGTCTTGTAATTGTATCCTCTTCTCAATATTGTATCCTCAACCAATCTGATCTACCATTTTTTTTTCTTGGATAACTTGGTTAACAAGATCCTTTGGTGGGAAAGGAGAAGAAAACTTGAAAAGATTTTACCTTAGAAGAAAGAATCCAATAATGAGACACTTTCATGCAATTTTCGGGTCACACATGCAAGATAGGAGAGAGAGAGTAAAAAATACAAGACCACCTTCTCACTTCTGTTCAATTTTGGTTAACGTCAAAAGAAAGAAGAGATTTGCATCAAATGCATCACTTCATTCTTTAATCAATCATAAAGAAGCCAATAAATGAGACTCTTCTCATTTGTCTCTAAGATGGCTATATGAAAAGACTATTAACCTAAATGAGACATATCTTTTTATTTTTGTATTGAAAAGAAGGAAGATGATCCATTAAATGCACCTCTTTCTTATTTAATCCAATGAATGTTAATAAGTTACATGCTATCATTAAAAGACCACCATTAAACCAATTAATGATAAGATCATAATTCCATTTAATGATGATAAAACATGTTACAAACCATCTTTAATATAGCAAACCAATGTTAAATGTGCAGCTACACATTTACCCCATTAAAACCAAAAATCTACCTCCTTTTATCTTTAATAACTTTGTTTTAATTTAATTAACCTAATTAATTAGATTAAACCAAAGTCTAGCCCATTTCTAAATGTTCATATGGGCTTTTAATTAACAATTAATTAATATAATCCAAATATTCAATCATGGGCTTTAAAACCTCTATTTGTATTTCTTACTTTGCTTGATAACCTTCATAGAAGCCAAATGGACATCTAATTGGACTTATATAATTCAAGCATCAATAAGCCCGAAATTAATTTAATTTTATTAGAATTAATTCCAGCTTATTAACTAAATGTCATTTCACTAAAGACAATTTGTTGAACTCTTGAATTACTAAATATTATGAGAACACATGTTTCAAATATGATGTCCAATTGCAAACTCTAATATGAACCATATTATAGCCATCCGCATAATAAAGGGTAAAATTACAATTTTACCCTTATGTTGTTTTTTCCGTCTAGATCTCCCGTTTTACTCTATATGGTGATTAGCACACAAGATCTCATCTTGGTGTTAAGACTTGATGGGTAGCTAGTCCATCAAACTACTAGTGCTAGTTTAATCACTAATTTCTGTAAAACATCTACAAGTGATGATATCACTATAAACTCTTTATTTTAGTAAATATTCCCTGATACTTATTTCAATTAATAATTCCAACATGCAGACATTGGATTGATACTTTGTAAAAAATCATTATGATCATATCAAAAATTATAATGAAACATATATGAGTTGTTGGGACCAAAACCCAACTACTTAAACTTAACACTATCACTCTTGCTCTGATACCATATCTGTTGGGACCCGATCCGATGGCCGGATCCCAACCGGATAAGCGAAAAACAAATATGAAATGAAAGCAAAATCGAAAGAAAGGAACATTAGGCGGAAGCAAAATCATAAGCGAAAGCGAAGAATGGTATTTACAACACGAAGCAAATCCAATCTTAAAGCGAAAGAATCGGAAGCAAATCAAAACGAAGCAAACTTCGGATCAAATCGAATCGAGACCAATTTTCGATATCCGTGAACAAATATTTTAGGAAAAGCATCGCGTTGGAAACCTTAAGACTATCGATCTAAAGTAATCCAAATCTGTGTACCTTTTTTTTCTTTCTTTTTCATTTTACTCATTCTCATACAAAGCCATACCCCTTTCCAATCTGGAATTCATCAATTCTATAATCTCAATCAAAAACTCAAATCCAGAAACACAATTTATATACAAGACCATTCATATTCATCTCATCTCAATTCAGTATGCAAATCCACATTCCATATCCATACACAATTTCATAATCCATACACATCATAAATTAATTACTTATAAAACCTTAATGGCATTCCAAGCCATAATACAACATCAATATCCAAAATTCGAATGTGTACACAAATACAATGATGGCAAAATTCTCAACAACAATCTAACTTACAAACAAAACAATATGCACACATACAAACAAACAAAAACCTTCACTTCCTTTCACCCGATCTTCTTCTCATCACCTGTGGATGGGAATGAAGGGGGGTGAGCTTATAGCTCGTGGGTAACAGTTTATAATAAATAAATAAGCAAAACCTTTAAAAACACTTTTCTTTTCTTTTCTTGCAGAAACTTTGTTTGAAACTCATAATGCACATTTTCAAAAGTCCTTTTCTCACAGTAGTCGAAATCATAATTTCCAAAACATAGATGCATCAATCATATGACTTCACAATGCCAATGCACACATAACGGCTCGAGAGTTCCTTAAACACAACGGTTTACACCGTAACACAACGAGTCCGATTTCTCAGGATCTCATAGCCTCAAGCGGGCAGCCGGGAGAAGGCTAAGGGTCATCGTGCACGAGACTAACGAAACAGGTTCTCTCTTCCCCAAACAAAAGCACATAATCTTGCTTAAATCAATTTATCGAATGATCTTTTCTGAATATACGAAATGCCATGAAATCTTTCGAGGCATAACACAAATGTATTTTGCAATTCATTAAAAGTTCATGTATTGAATCAATAATGATTTTTCAAACCATTCATATAATGATGCAACATTTATGATGCTTGAAATCAGAAAATCTCTTTGTTTAAAGAAAGCAGTAGTGGCTTATAAATTCTATTATAAACAGGTACCCACCTCATTTCCATGCTTGAAGCTTGTCCAATGCTTCAATTTGACCATTTCTCCTTTTATTCTTCCAATTGAAAAATCCCTCATCCTTCTCCATTTTCGGATATATCTTGGTTTGGAAGAAAACTTTCATCATCTTCCATCCTTTTTCCCTTGGATCAACTCAAAACTCCCTTGAAATCTCCCAAAAATTGAAAACCCTATGCTTTCTCTCTCTTTTCTCCATCACCGAAGCTTCTCTCATTCTCATCTCTTTCTCTTCTTTCTTTTCTTCTCTTGCGGTTTTTCTGTCTAAGTGTCGTGCATTCTCTCCTTATAAAGGACCACAATCTTGCCATGTCATTAAATGACTTCAAATTGACCAAATTGCCCTTACTCATAAGCCCAAAACCTTAACTCTTTAAGTAAACTTCCAAAATTGCCCCTTCCTTTTTGCCTTAAAAACTTTAGAGAAATGTCCCTCTATGCCTTACGAATCTATCGCTTTAAGAATCAGATCCTTCGGATCTCTATAGTTCAAGATATCTCCAAAATACTGTAGTCTGCTCTTCAGACCCGAGGCTGAACACTATATCTAAATTCCGATCCAAAATTGAAAGTCTTAGAGGCTTAATTGTCAATCAGATCCTTCAAATAAATTCTAGATATATGTCTCTAGTTTGATTTTCAAGAATAATCAATCGATCGGAGCTCTATAGCTCGAGATATCTCCAAAATACTGAAGTATGTTTAGACCATTACAAAACCAAAACTGAACACTATACCTAATTCCGATCCAAAATTGAAAGCCTTAGAGGCTAAATTGTCAATCGGCTCCTTCAGATAAAATGTAGATCTATGTATCTAGTTTAATTTGCTATAAGAATCAACTCAATCGGAGCTCTACCGATCGAGATATCTCTAAAATACTAAACACTGTTCAAACCATTACAAAACTTAAATTTTACACTACACCTAATTCCGATCTGAAATTGAAAGTCTTAGAGGTTAAATTATTGATCGTCTCCTTCATGACCTTTGTAGACCCATGTATCTAGTTTAATTTTCAAAAAGAATCAGATCAATCGGAGCTCTATAGCTAGAAATATCTCCAAACTACCGAACGATGTTCAGACCATTACAAAACTGAAACTGAACACTACATCTAATTCCGATCCAAAATTTAAAGTCTTAGAGGCTACATTATCGATCGGCTCCTTAATAACATTTGTAGATCCATCTATGTAGTTTAATTTTCAAAAAGAATCAGATCGATCGGAGCTCTATCGATCGAGATATCTCCAAAATACTGAACCTTGTTCAAACTTTAACAACCGATCAGCTCACTTTGCTCTAATCAACCTTTTTCAATTTAATTCCAAAATTGATCAATCTAGTATGGAAAGATAGAAAAAGGTCTTAGGAATCCAACGCTTTAAAAATCGAGTCGATCGGAGGTCGGACGAAGAAGTTATGGCCAAAAGAGTGAAGGGAGGTCGGTCGGCTGAAAATTTACCCCGCGGGCCGATCGACTAGCGCGCGGGCGCCTCGCTGTTCGATCGGTGAAGGTCGGTCGAACATACTGGTCCGAACGGGCATCGCTGGTGGTATAGATCGATCGCTCAGCGATCCGACCTCCTAACTTCCGACCTTTATATCTTTTGACTCCAAGTTCCAAATTTTACTAACTTAGTATCGTTGGAAAGATAAAAGAAATATCTACAATTTTTAAGAAGGACTCAATAGCAAGCTCGGTCTTTAAAGGGGTCAAAAATGTACTAAAAAATAACCGATCGATAATCTTCTCAAAACTTTAAACAACACCTCAACTTGTAAACATCATAACTTTTGACTCAGAACTCTAAATTTGACAAACTTGGTGTCTACAGAAAGGTAAAAGGACCCTCTACAACTTTTATGCAGGCCTAAATGGGTCAAAAACTCCACACAAAGTGACTGGTCGATCGGCTTCACACTAAACAGCATCAAAACTTCTAGCAATCATAACTTTCTACTCCCTTATCCAATATTTTTGTGCTTTATATCATTGGAAAGATAAAAACAAGCTCTATAATGTTCATGAAGAACTCCAAAGCAACTTCAGCCTCTAGCTAAGTCACTTTTTCAATCAAAGTTTCTGCCCTTTTAGCAATCACCTAAGCAATATCCAAACTTCAATTTATCATAACTTCTTGCCCCGGTATCGAAAAATTGCATACTTTACGGCGTTAGAAAGCTGGAAACATGAGCTAAAATTTCATTAAGACCCTATGAACAAATTCTACATCAATGAGGGTCAAAATCTAAATCGAAGCTACTGCCTAGAAATTTTCATACTAAACAACATTCGAACTTCACAATTTCACATCTTTCAGACTCCACATCCAAAACTTTCATATTATACATCACTTTAAAGCTATTCTAATTCTCTATAACTTTCACATAAACCATTTACTCTAATTAAAACCATATCAGTATGGCGATCGGCCTCAAAGCACAATACACACAAATCTATACTTCATAGTATCTTTACAAAACAACGTCAAATACACTTAACTCCGAAATCTCATAACTTTTGATTCTGATATCAAAAACTGTCAAAATTTATGGCTACAGAAAGCTCTCAACATAATCTACAAATTTCATGAAGATCATTTCCTCAAAATCTTCCTAAATCAAAAAGTCAACTCTCTACTCTGAAAAGTCAAACTTTCTAATTCTTCAAAATTTTACACTTTCACTTTCTATTTCTTGATTTCAACTTCCATTTCAATCATCTCATCCACCTAAACTTTCATAACCAAAACTAATCTTCAAAGTCATCAAAACCAATAAATTCTTTTTCTCATTAATTTCCTCAAGGCATAAAAATTTCTATAACACAATTCATATCCGAAAACACTCATTGAATTCATTTTAATATTTCAAATTTTCACCGAAAGTTCAGGGTCCAACATGAGTTCACTACTCATCAAGATTGTGGTCCATAATAAACGAATGCTTAAGTTATATGTTTTAAGATTAAAGTAATGACCCACTTTATTCTTTAAAATATTCTTTAAAACATACTTGATTCTAGATTCATTTAATAATGCCATTGTCAATAGTTAACTACTATCATGATATGAAACTCACCATTCCCTTGAAGTAAACTATTTTTCTTAGTCGGAGATAAATCACAACATTAGAGTCTAAACCATAATCAAGCGACCAACTTGATTATTCAACTGTGAATCAATTATTTTAGATTCTAATAATATACATCTTTGCCATACATCTCCATGTATATGTATATTACTTAGAAAAGAAACTCGTTACCTTAAGACTAGATATATAATGCTTATACAAATAAAACCAAACTCTTTTGTTTTATTAGTAATAAATATTTTCATTACAAAAGTAACTGGGAGAAAATTAAGTTATAACTAAATAAACTTACTTTCCAAGGTACTATATTTACATAACTCCAACACTAAATGCAAAAATGCATAGGCAGACAGCGATTTTAAGCAAAATTGGGAGGGGAGATTGCAATTTGAAAATTTTCAATGAAAGCTAAGCCAAAAGTGAAAACACATAACATATATATATAACCAATTTTTTCAAATGTGAAAAGCCAGAATATATGTATATAGATTCTCTCAATTCAGAATTCAAAATGCAATTCCATATATAAGTTCTGATTTAGTAGTCTAGAACAAAGCAATTCATATGAAGACTCGTATGCCTTTTCTAGAACAAATATACATGTATAAACAAAATTCCAAAAGTATGTGAAAGGTTAGTCCTAAAGCAAGAGAAAAATAGTAGTGAAAAAACCTTAAATATTTATCAAAATCAACAGCAATCAAGCACATAATCCAAATTAAACAATTAACGGGGGCTCTCATACTACTATTGGAATCCAACAGTGATCAAATCATGGATGCAACGGAAAACAACATTTTATATATTCTAATCAGATCTCAATAATTGTAAAACTTGAATAAAAACACAAATTGTAAAGAATGAATCATACGTTATTTGTATTTCCAGTTGAAATCTTTGGACAAATTCTTTACTATGTCAACCACAAACTGTTCAATCGTCCAACTTGTAATGGTATATACCAAAATAATTTCTGAACTTTTGAGAGGAAGAATAAGAAGTGGTAACTTCTTTGTTTGTTCTTCCTATTAATAGAAAATCATTAGAAATTTTAATTTTATTAAATTAAATTATAATTAAAATCTAAATCTAATGAAATCAAGTATCTCATATTTGATTCCTAAAGTTTCTCAAACTTTATAATTAAGTCCAACTTAACTTAATTGAATTTTCTTTCACAAATTGCCCTTTAATGTGTGACCCATTAATTCATAATGTATATTGGCAATGATTATAAATTATAATTCTAATTCACAATTAGAATCAGATAAATTAAAACTATTTTTAATTTATATTTATTTTTCAATTAAACAATTTACAATCATAGATCAAGATTGACATCTAGCAACATGCCATGACCACCCAAAATATCATGAATGTCAAAATGGTTTGACTTAACCTATCCATGCATGGTTATGATGTATAATTTAATCCTTTCATCATCCAATATTCCAATTGGATAAAGTATGGATATAGTATCTACTCTTTTGGTCCAATCGCAATTGTTCTTGCTAATTTGTAATTGATTTATAATAGAAATTTGAAAACATCATTTCAAATGTCAATTCACTATAGCTAGAGAATTCTATAGATCACTACTAATCAAGAACATTATAATATTCTCTAATTACTTTAGAGTGATGAATCCTTTGTTGACTTACTCAACTATCTCCATATAGTTCGTAATGCATCCAAATACTACTGAGTGAATTATCGTAGGATAGTTCATAAGTAGCATCAAAACACAGTAATTCCCACACAAGATACCTTAGTAACCTCAAGTCTAAGGATCAATTATACAACTATCAGTATGAGAAAAACCATAGAAACATAAGTAATATTCCATTTGGGATTCTCATAGTTGAGTTATTTTAGTGACTTATTCTCTAATAATCACCTACACATTAGTTTAAGTATCTCCATACTTTAATTTATAAGATCAATTACTTTCTTTATAAGAAAAAAGCATAATGTGTGCTAGTTTTACCCTTTCAACAACATCCTATTTTGATGAAACTGTAACTAGGAACATTTAGAATATTATATAAATGTAAATTGAATCTCACAATTATGATTTCATCATAATTTTAATTACATAATAATTATTCCTAGGATTTTATCTTTAGCATTAAAATATCCAATGTAATTAACTTAATATAAAAGATAAAGAATGCCTTTTTCATTTATAAACAATGATGTCATACATCAAATTGCATCTAGATGATTGGATGCAAGGGTATAAACTAACAATATAAGCATAAGAGATTCGATCTATAATAAGGAATGTAGCTGTAACACCCCACTCCCGTAAGACCCGAACCCGACATCGATGGTGATATCCGAGTCCGTGCCTCGGGAGGGTGACGTGCTACATCACTCAGTCCAAAAACTCAGTATAAAATTTTCTCCTCTCTTTTTTTTTGAACCATTCATTAACGCGGCATAAACAGTAAGAAACTTGAGCCCATGTTCACAATTAATCATTTTCATTTATTACAGTGATCCAATAATAATTTACAATCAGTCAATGTGTAAAACAATAAAACCACAATGGGCTCATTATAATACAAAGAATTATTGCACAATGATTACGGAATACAATTCGATAAGATACTAATGCAGACACGAACTGATCCCGACCTCTATCTTTCACTTGCATACAGTACTCCCGTGTCAAACGGGGTATTCTTCAAGACCTGAAAAATAGATGCAAATTTTGGGTGAGTTTTGCGAACTCAGTGAGGAACCAACATCGATGGTTCACCCAATTCATGCATTACGCGAATAGCATACAGATTATCACAATTGCACATTCAGAATATCATATGGCAATTTATAGATTTTCACAAAAGCATAATCAGAAAGATTTCAAAGCAGTATCACATAGATGCAAGGCATGTTGTCTCTTTCCTAATCCAAAGTCAATTCAGTGCATACTTACTTAAATACATGACATTTTCCATTTCATTTCAGTGATTCAATACTTTTCTCAATTCACAGTACAATCAAATACATGCATAACATTTTTCTATTATTTCCCATTTCGATTACGTGTTGGATCGGCTTTGTCTGAGTCCCAATCCGGGCGCATTAATCAGTGGGCCTATGGCTCTGAACTGTCCCTTTTCGGGCTCATTAAGCGTTGAGCATAAAGCTCTGAACTGTCCCTTTCGGGCTCATTAAACGTTGAGCATAAAGCTCTGAACTGTCCCTTTCGGGCTCATTAATCGTTGAGCATATAGCTCTCGGTGGCAGCTCCAGTCACGACTGTTATCAATTAACCAGGTATAGAATTCATTTATCACAATTCTACAATATCACATTGGAAGTCAAGTCCAATTTATCGAAACAGACAATTCATTCTCAATTATTCACAATAATTCACAATCACGGACTATCACATTGAAAGCATAAAAGTTTCTCAATCACAGACAATTAACACTCGAACCTTTGGTCCGAGATCTCAAACGTAATCATTCACAAACAGTTACACACAAATAGCACTTCAGTAACAAGTTTTCAATACTTCGAACACCTATGGTCCGAAATCAATCAAAATCAAACACACATAAGCCCTCCATTATCTCCACAAGGCATAACCACATTTTTTTTTATCACATATAGATTGAGGAACCAACTAGGTTACTCACCTGTACTTCCGAGCTAATACCTGGAAGTCTCAGTGATGTCGGTAGATCGACGCTCCAAATGTGCCTCTATACCGGCCCAAGATGCAATGATTACCAAAATCCAAATCGAATTATTTGTAATGCACATGTAGCGCTTAAAATGTGTACAATGCATGTTCATGATTTTCCCGGCCCTAAATCCAAATTTTTAATCACAAAAATCCGTTTAAAAATTAGAATTTTATCGGCACTGACGGTACTCAATTCGGACCTCTATAGATCCAAAAATAAATAAAACAGTGATCAGAAAATAATAAACTGGACCCACGTCAATTTCCCGTCCAAAAGTTCCCAATTTCTCAAAAAATGAAATTCAATATTTTACAAATTCGACGCCTCAAGAATCAGGTCAATCGGACGTCAGACGGAAAAGTTATACATCAAAGAAATCAAAAATCAAAAATTAAAACAAAAATCACATATATATACATTTCTCCTTTTTGGCTCGCGAGGGCAAGCTGTCGCCCTTGCGAGTTTGGCGACTTACCTCGCTTCGCGAGGGCGAGCCGTCGCCCTCGCGAGGGGCGAGGTTCCAAATGCTTTCTCCCCTTTTCTTCTTTTTCCAAACCGAACTTCAATCATTCATAACTCTTCCCAAACAATTCAGAAAATTACAAACCATATGTCGTTGGAAAGATTAAGAAAAACTCAACAAGTTTCATGTAGAACACAAAAATCAATTTCACCCCTAAGGGTGACAAAAATCCAGTCAAAGCCACTGCCTACTCAAAACCTCTCAAAACAGTGCAGTACTTTACAAAATCAGTAACCTTTATTCTCTTCAGTCAAAAATTACAAAATAAATATGCTCAGGAAGATCACAATGTGATCTACAACTTTTATGAACAATATGAAATCAAATTCAGTGGCTAACTAGGTCAAATAATTCAGTGAATGCTGCTGCCCCTGAAAGTACTCAATCTGGACAGTAATGTTCTATCAAGCATAACTCCCTGTACACAAGTCAAAAAAATCAATACCTTAAACCAATGGAAAGATAAAACCACATACTTCAAGTTTCATGAAGAGCTTAAGAGCCAATTCCATCTCTAACCAATTCAAAACTGCCAAACAAGTGACTGATCAGGGCAGAAGTTAAAAACCTAATGCAGGTTCCATTTTTTAAAACTCATAACTCCCAAATCTGATCTCCAAAAATCACATGCTATATATCATTTTTAAGATAATTTCTTCCTTTACAACTCTTCAGAATATCACTCAAGCTAAATCAATTCACAGAAATTTCTAAAATTGCTTCCAATCAGAATGCTCACAAATCTGACACTTAGGCTAGGTTTCACCACAATGTACAAAATCAGTCAATAGTTAACAACTCATAACTCCCTATACATAGGGAAAATGTTTTTCAAACTTTCCAGACCTCTAATTAACACATAACTTTACATTTCTTCTTTTATAACCATGGTCTAATTCGGTCATTAAGGACATTCAAATCTTCCATTAACAATCAGCTTTAACATGCAGTCACAGATTGGACCCTGTATGACTAAAAACCTTATAACTCATTCATTTCACATCCAATTAAGGTGATTCAAAGTTTCATTTTTCATAACCTCATATGGCTATCACATATCCAAAGCCGGTTCGAAAATAATATAAATTGGATTTATTGTGATTTTTACACACCTGACCTATTTCTGTTCTCTTCTGTATCACTAAGGTTAGGAACAATCTTCACTTATTTTGACATAACTAGCAGAATACTTATCAAATTAAAATTTCCTTTATACAGATCTTAAATGACACATTTTGGAACATTTCGTAAGAAGAACTCATCATCCAATTCCAACTCTAAGGTCCTCAAACAATTAACTTTCAGGTCTTAGTTCAATCTCGCTGGTGTTCTGAACCCGATTCAATTAGGGGCCTATTACTCTCATTTGGCTCACCCTAAAATCGTGGCAATATTCATGGAGATAGTAGACCTCTAGTTCTACAACTTCTATGTTTTGAGTTTCTTTAGATTCGAACGTTAAAAGGCTCAAAACAATTAGACAAGTGGAGCCACGAATCTGTCTTTGCAATCTCAAACCATCCCAACTCAAGTTAATCATCATTTTTGTTCAACTTAGCCATGCAATTAACCTTAAGTAACATCACAAGTAACTATAAATCCATCATAAAAACATATGATTTACCTTAAGCAAGCTTCCCCTCTCCTAGACTTCACAAGCTCACAACCCTCATCATCACTTTGCAAGGAAAGCTAGGTTAAACTCTTAGAAGCAAGATGAACAAATAGAGAAGAGTAGCACTTTCGGATGATAAGAAGTTTTTTAACTTTCATGGTGAGTTTTTTTAAGTCTTTCAAGAAGCAAGAGTCGTGGATGAATGGAGAAACATTAAATGAATGAAAGATGAGTCACCTAATAAGAGAAAAAGACAAAAACAAGAAAAGGACAAAACATGTAATAGGATTTCTTAAGAAACCCTAATGAAATTTGACCCAATCAATTCCAATGGCCCTCATTTCAATCCCAAAATAATATACCCAATATTGTAGTGCCATTGGATAGAAATTTTCGCTACCGAAAATCAACCGGTTCGCCACTTGGCGATTTGTCCGGTCTGGGAATTTTCTCCGGAAAAATTCAGAAAAATTTCTAAAAATCTCTTAAAATATAAAACACACTTTGGATCAGTCAAAATAATTTTTCAAACATATTAACCACGTTAATCACAATAAAATTACCTTAGGCACAAAAACCGGGAATGTCATGTATGCATGTACAGTAATTTCATGTGCACAAATGATACTGTGTCCCAATCCTATTATGCATGAACAGTCCTCAGTCATTCCAATCCATCTCATTCCATGCCAAATTTACGATTTTACCCTTCCTGTCAGGGGTGGGATGTTACAATTCCCCCCTCCTAATAAAAATTTCGTCCTCGAAATTCTCAGTTAACGGTTCACTATGACAATTATCAAATGTCCCTACATGTCCCATACACTTTTCCACTCAATGATTCATTTTCCGAAAGGTCACAGTAACCACACTAAGTCAGTTGTTCAGTCACTTATTTTGCTAACTCATTATTACTCATCACAGTAGACGGACTCAACAAGGCTGTCAGTTGGCGATCTCACTATCTTAACTATCTCACTTGCCATTTTCAGAGTAGCCACTACCTTTCGTTACGATCTTTGTGACTCAGTTCATTATTTCCGAACCTGTTCACTCATCACGTTTTATCAATTCAATATATTTTTCTCACTATACCCTCCAATACCTTTTTCTCACTACATAGACTTCTTCCAATAACTTCATTAATACCCTTTTTGCCAATACTGCGTATACTTAGTCACGCTCTCGCCTGCGACGCTTCCCTTTCCTTTGGTACCGACACAGTGGCACTTATCTCCATTTTTCACTATAATCGGTGGTAGTCCATCTAACGCATTTATCCCTCTTATTACATTGACTCTTAGTCCAGATTCAGTGTTCTTTTGACATTTCATTGTTCTATATGCATTTAATTCTATTTCATATGTCCGATCCTGATCCACTTCAGCTAACCCATGCAGTTTTCCTAAGTCCTATCCTTTGTTTTACTCATCACAAGCATCTCGTCTCAATATTGGTCTTTACCTCTTGTTAGGCTTTTTTTGTGTAATACAAGCGTGTACAATTCCATCTTGTGATCACCATTAGTTGTATAATTATTCATTCAAAACTACATCATGAGGTTATAATTATATAATCCTCTGCAGTCCAAACACTTAAGCACTTTTCCTATTGAACCTTCAAATCTCTACGCACGTGAATCTAATTACTTCATTCTATACCCATAGTTATTCAATTTCACTTGTCGCATATACTTACTAGAATGTCTAGCTTCGACTGTTCACTTTCTTGTTCTATCACTTTTTGTCGGGTATACATACTTCTTCTTTGAATCATTCAATATTGTTTTTCCGATTTCACTCGCATATTCAGACTCCTTATAGGACTCACCACTTTAACTCCTGCACTCTTAACCTTTCTTACCTTTATCCAGTATCTCAATTTTCCAGAAACACTTCACAATTACTCATAATCTACTTGACATTCTTTGGAAATCCCAATATTTGTGATTGGTCATTCATTGCAACATTATCATTCTCACTATTTGAATTTAGTAGCGTAATTGTCATTCATTTCATAATTGTCGGTATAGTAGTCATTGTCAGTTTCCCTTTATGACTTCTATCTCTACTCATTTTCTCTTTTCCATTGATTTCCTATCATTCACATCGACATATGCTAATACCTAGTCATCCGTACTTGGACCTCCATCAATTCCACTTCATGTCGTTGGATACTTTACATTTCCGTACACACAATGCAGATAACCTCAGTCGTATATTTCACTTGTTTTCGATTTGTTTCAGTCATAACCATTAATCTTACTACCGTCATTATACTGTTCACGAAAGTCTCATCAGCCAATTAGTGTCCCTAATTGCTTTTCAATCATTCTCAACTATACGCACAATCTCAATTCGAAAAAAAATTTATGCCATAATTGGAAAGATCAGAACATTCCTTGCACTAAGGTGCTGTGAAAAACGCAACACTTTCTTTGACCCTTATATTTTAATATACACATCACCAAAAATCATTTCATCTTATCCGGAAGCCAATTAGTAACCTATACAATTCAGACTTCCACAAAAATCCCTTCCTTTTATGCTAATCCTCAAATAGAGGACGTATGCCATAATCATTATTCATCTCCTCCCATATGAACCTTACACTATAGAAACTATGAATAGCACTTATTTAACCACTCACCGATCATTTTCTCTTTTATTCCCATGTATATTTTCCACATATGTTTCATTAATCATGATCGACTTACTTACTATCCAATATATTTCGCTTACGTTTCATTACACATATTTTTATTCCCATATCATTCATGTGTCAGCTTGACCTTTTAAGGTCATAGCCACTTGGCTTATACAATGTCATCTCATTATTGCTACGTATCTCTTTATTTTCCTCAAACAATCTATGATAGTGTATCTCTGTCTATTTACCCATCCATTTAATATTTTTGTATCCAAATACATCTTTTCAACCAATCCATAATTTCCCGATACATAATCAGTAAAATTTGTCAGTCTGTCTTTTTCTCTTACGATCTTATTATACTGATCTCCAAACTCTTAGCACCATATTCGCATAACCATTTCAGTCTCAAGCTTATGCGCTCATAATCATTCCCGTTTCACGAGTTCATTTCAGTTTATCTATACACTTTTATCTCACCATATCTACTTTTTCTTACCCTACTAGGCACTTTGCTTTTTCAGTTTATTTTTTTCAGTTCTAGGTAGATCGTTACGGTACAATATTGATCTTATTACAATCTCACTATCATCATCTATCTCTGATATCTACTGATATCGAACACAAATGCAGTGAAACAATATCTGCTTGATCGGACCATCTACGTTTTACTCAGTTCCAATGTTTCCCATTTCATCGCATATACAATCAGAGCTCTAATTACTTCATCATTTACTTTCACATAGGCCTACTATAACCAGTATGTTTCTCATATCTCCAGTGGACCTCTCCAAGTTCTAGACATATTCGTTTTCTGTCTCCGTAATATTGCACATTAATTCGGGGACTCAGTTTGATATCAATTCTTTCCTTAATCAGTCTAGGCCAATATAGTCATTCTAACCACAGTACATTTTAATTCTCATTATCGATGTTTCCTTTTTCCCATTCCCAATTGCTCATACCCTTTCATGGGTTCACATTTTGATACCTTCTCACTTTTCTCACACTTAATCACGTAACACATGTTCACACGTAGGATTTCAACTAGCGCGACTCAGACTGGGGATCAGTTACTACGGTCTGCAATGACACGACCCCAAATGCATGCAACTTGACCTATGTTTCAGACTGTGCCCAGATACAGTCGTATTGCTGGGCTCTGATACCACCTAAATGTAACACCCCACTCCCGCAAGACCCGAACCCGACATCGATGGTGATATCCGAGTCCGTGCCTCGGGAGGGTGACGTGCTACATCACTCGGTCCAAAAACTCAGTATAAAATTTTCTCCTCTCTTTTTTTTTGAACCATTCATTAACGCGGCATAAACAGTAAGAAACTTGAGCCCATTTTCACAATTAATCATTTTCATTTATTACAGTGATCCAATAATAATTTACAATCAGTCAATGTGTAAAACAATAAAACCACAATGGGCTCATTATAATACAAAGCATTATTGCACAATGATTACGAAATACAATTCGATAAGATACTAATGCAGACACGAACTGATCCCGACCTCTATCTTTCACTTGCATACAGTACTCCCGTGTCAAACGGGGTATTCTTCAAGACCTGAAAAATAGATGCAAATTTTGGGTGAGTTTTGCGAACTCAGTGAGGAACCAACATCGATGGTTCACCCAATTCATGCATTACGCGAATAGCATACAGATTATCACAATTGCACATTCAGAATATCATATGGCAATTTATAGATTTTCACAAAAGCATAATCAGAAAGATTTCAAAGCAGTATCACATAGATGCAAGGCATGTTGTCTCTTTCCTAATCCAAAGTCAATTCAGTGCATACTTACTTAAATACATGACATTTTCCATTTCATTTCAGTGATTCAATACTTTTCTCAATTCACAGTACAATCAAATACATGCATAACATTTTTCTATTATTTCCCATTTCGATTCTGTGTTGTGATTGGCTTTGATCTTGTCCCAATCCGGCGCGATTAATCAGTGGGCCTATGGCTCGAATCGTCCCTTTCGGGCTCATTAAGCGTTGAGCATAAAGCTCGAAGCTGTCCCTTCGGGCTCATTAATCGTTGAGCATATAGCTCTCGGTGGCGCTCGATCACGATCGTTATCAATTAACCAGGTATAGAATTCATTTATAACAATTCTACAATATCACATTGGAAGTCAAGTCCAATTTATCGAAACAGACAATTCATTCTCAATTATTCACAATAATTCACAGTCACGGACTATCACATTGAAAGCATAAAAGTTTCTCAATCACAGACAATTAACACTCGAACCTTTGGTCCGAGATCTCAAACGTAATCATTCACAAACAGTTACACACAAATAACACTTCAGTAACAAGTTTTCAATACTTCGAACACCTATGGTCCAAAATCAATCAAAATCAAACACACATAAGCCCTCCATTATCTCCACAAGGCATAACCACATTTTTTTTATCACATATAGATTGAGGAACCAACTAGGTTACTCACCTGTACTTCCGAGCTAATACCTGGAAGTCTCAGTGACGTCGGTAGATGACGCTCCAAATGTGCCTCTATACCAGTTCCAGTATGCAATGATTACCAAAATCCAAATCAGAATTATTTCAGAATGCACATGTAGCGCTTAAAATGTGTACAATGCATGTTCATGATTTTCCCGGCCCTAAATCCAAATTTTTAATCACAAAAATCCGTTTAAAAATTAGAATTTTATAAAGCCCGACGGTACTCAATTCGGACCTCTATAGATCCAAAATAAATAAAACGATGATCGAAAATAATAAACTGGACCCACGTCAATTTTCCGTCCAAAAGTTCCCAATTTCTCAAAAAATGAAATTCAATATTTTACAAATTCGACGCCTCAAGAATCAGGTCAATCGGACGTCGGACGGAAAAGTTATACATCAAAGAAGTCAAAAATCCAAAATTAAAACAAAAATCACATATATATACATTTCTCCTTTTGGCTCATGACGGAAGGCGTAAGCCCTTGAAGTTTGGCGACTTACCTCGCGAGGGGCGAGGTTCCAAATGCTTTCTCCCCTTTTCTTCTTTTTCCAAACCGAACTTCAATCATTCATAACTCTTCCCACACAATTCAGAAAATTACAAACCATATGTCATTGGAAAGATTAAGAAAAACTCAACAAGTTTCATGTAGAACACAAAAATTAATTTCACCCCTAAGGGTGACAAAAATCCAGTCAAATCCACTGCCTACTCAAAACCTCTCAAAACAGTGCAGTACTTTACAAAATCAGTAACCTTTATTCTCTTCAGTCAAAAATTACACAATAAATATGCTCAGGAAGATCACAATGTGATCTACAACTTTTATGAACAATATGAAATCAAATTCAGTGGCTAACTAGGTCAAATAATTCAGTGAATGCTGCTGCCCCTGAAAGTACTCAATCTGGACAGTAATGTTCTATCAAGCATAACTCCCTGTACACAAGTCAAAAAAATCACTACCTTAAACCACTGGAAATATAAAACCACATACTTCAAGTTTCATGAAGAGCTTAAGAGCCAATTCCATCTCTAACCAATTCAAAACTGCCAAACAAGTGACTGATCAGGGCAGAAGTTAAAAACCTAATGCAGGTTCCATTTTTTAAAACTCATAAATCCCAAATATGATCTCTACAAATCACATGCTATATATCATTTTCAAGATAATTTCTTCCTTTACAACTCTTCAGAAGATCACTCAAGCTAAATCAATTCACAGAAATTTCTAAAATTGCTTCCAATCAGAATGCTCACAAATCTGACACTTAGGCTAGGTTTCACCACAATGTACAAAATCAGTCAATAGTTAACAACTCATAACTCCCTATAAATAGGGAAAATGTTTTTCAAACTTTCCAGACCTCTAATTAACACATAAATTTACATTTCTTCTTTTATAACCATGGTCTAATTCGGTCATTAAGGACATTCAAATCTTCCATTAACAATCAGCTTTAACATGCAGTCACAGATTGGACCCTGTATGACTAAAAACCTTATAACTCATTCATTGCACATCCAATTAAGGTGATTCAAAGTTTCATTTTTCATAAACTCATATGTCTATCACATATCCAAAGCCGGTTCGAAAATAATATAAATTGGATTTATTGTGATTTTTACACACCTGACCTATTTCTGTTCTCTTCTGTATCACTAAGGTTAGGAACAATCTTCACTTATTTGGACATAACTAGCAGAATCCTTATCAAATTAAAATTTCCTTTATACAGATCTTAAATGACACATTTTGGAACATTTCGTAAGAAGAACTCATCATCCAATTCCAACTCTAAGGTCCTCAAACAATTAACTTTCAAGTCTTAGTTCAATCTCGCTGGTGTTCTGAACCCGATTCAATTAGGGGCCTATTACTCTCATTTGGCTCACCCTAAAATCGTGGAAATATTCATGGAGATAGTAGACCTCTAGTTCTACAACTTCTATGTTTTGAGTTTCTTTAGATTCGAACGTTAAAAGGCTCAAAACAATTAGACAAGTGGAGCCACGAATCTGTCTTTGCAATCTCAAACCATCCCAACTCAAGTTAATCATCATTTTTGTTCAACTTAGCCATGCAATTAACCTTAAGTAACATCACAAGTAACTATAAATCCATCATAAAACATATGATTTACCTTAAGCAAGCTTCCCCTCTCCTAGACTTCACAAGCTCACAACCCTCATCATCACTTTGCAAGGAAAGCTAGGTTAAACTCTTAGAAGCAAGATGAACAAATGGAGAAGAGTAGCACTTTCGGATGATAAGAAGTTTTTTAACTTTCATGGTGAGTTTTTTTAAGTCTTTCAAGAAGCAAGAGTCGTGGATGAATGGAGAAACATTAAATGAATGAAAGATGAGTCACCTAATAAGAGAAAAAGACAAAAACAAGAAAAGGACAAAACATGTAATAGGATTTCTTAAGAAACCCTAATGAAATTTGACCCAATCAATTCCAATGACCCTCATTTCAATCCCAAAATAATATACCCAATATTGTAGTGCCATTGGATAGAAATTTTCGCTACCGAAAATCAACCGGTTCGCCACTTGGCGATTTTTCCGGTCTGGGAATTTTCTCCGGAAAAATTCAGAAAAATTTCTAAAAATCCCTTAAAATATAAAACACACTTTGGATCAGTCAAAATAATTTTTCAAACACAGTAACCACGTTAATCGCAATAAAATTACCTTAGGCACAAAAACCGGGAATGTCATGTATGCATGTACAGTAATTTCATGTGCACAAATGATACTGTGTCCCAATCCTATTATGCATGAACAGTCCTCAGTCATTCCAATCCATCTCATTCCATGCCAAATTTACGATTTTACCCTTCTTGTCGGGGGTGGGATGTTACAGTAGCCCTAAGATTGTCATACCAAAGAGAAGGAAAACCAATTTTACCAATGAGAGACATGATCTAACATAGTTCAAAAATAGAAAGGGCAATACTCAAGTTTTTAACCTCAACGATAGATTTGGAAACAATAGATTACTTCTTGACATTCTAAGAAATAAGATTAGGACCAAAGAAGATGTAGTAGCCAAAACTAGTGTCATATCCTTCCTCCTATAATTGTTAAGAGATTAAACCGTTTGAGTCACATGAGTTATTTCATTTAAGAATTTACGAGGTGCATTCATTCACATGCATAATATTAGTACACACATGTGAATCATGTTTTAGAAAACATTGCAAGATAGTATATACACTCAATTGACATATTCCAAGCCATGGAATGAAAATAATAAATGTGATATGAATGTACATTCCCAATGTTTTGCATTTTGATTTACCAATAACATGAATTGATGGATTTTAATTAGTGAATTGGTAATTTATTGTTACAATTGAGTAATTGATGGGGGTGATATGTGCATCTAGTCTAAGAAAAATGTTAAAGAGAAAGACAAATTGATACATGGGAATTTAGGTTGATTAGGCATATGAAATGGTCACATGTGGCATTAGGAATAAGTGAAAAATGGCTCAGTTAAAAGAATAACAAGTGGCTTGAGTATAATTGCAATAAGTTTCCCTTTAAGTCTTGGAAAAATGGAACTTTATAATTATGACATGTGGAGCAATAGAATGGTATTGGTGACATATGTAGCTTTACAAATGTTAAGATATATAGCCTTACAATTGGTGACATGTGTCGCCTTATAAGTGATGACATATGGAGGCTTAAAATGAATGACATGTGGAGCCTAAAGTAAGTGACACATGGACCAATAGAATAGAAACATATAGACCAATAGAAGGATAACATATTTACCAATAGAGTGGTGACATATAGACCAATAGAATGGTGAAACATGGATTAGTTTGACCTTCCTGAATTTTCTAGAGAAAATGGATGACAAGGCAATAGAAATAAGAGTGAAGGTCTTCCATGAGGTTAGAAGAGTGTGAAAAACAAAAATGAGAAGAGAAGGATAGAAAAAGGGGAACATAAGAGGGGAAGGAAAGAAGTTATCAAGGTAAGTTGAAATTCTAGTTTCAATTTCATCTTTCTGTGTCTATCTATCTTTCATATTCTTAGAGCACGAATTTTAAGAAACTTAAAGAATGAAAGTTGTAGATATAGGTCTTAAATTGACTTTTGTGAAAGTTTCTTGATAAAATAGTGACCAGAGCTCGAGTTATGCTTGTTTCCCTTGTACTACCTATGATAGACCCCTATGCAGGAACCTTGTATTATTTCATGATTTTTTAGGACCTTAGTCCGAATTAGTGACAGTAAAAAATATGAAAAATGATAATTGATGTCTTATTAACGCTTCTGTGAAATGGTTTTGTTAGGAGATGTATTGATAATGATTTATTGTGGTTTGTGTATTGGTTGTTAGTTTTTTTCTTACCAGAAATAGGACATAATTTAGATGGAGATTATATTTTAAAGGGAGATGCCGTTTGTTTAATTTTTGGATATATTAAGACTAATGGAAGTCTAGACCCCTTTGTAGGAACTTTGTATTATTTCCTAAATTTTGAGGACCTTCGTGTTCGAATTAGTGAAAGTAGAAAACATGAAAAATGATTATGGATGTCTTATTAATGCTTATGTGAAATGGTTTTGTTAGGAGATGTATTGATAATGATTTATTATGGTTTGTGTATTGGTTGCTAGTCTGTGAATTTGGATGCAGATTATATTTTAAAGGGACATACTGTTTGTTTAATTTTTGGATATATTAACCTTGTATTATTTCCTAATTTTTTAAGACCTTAGAGTCTAAATTAGTGAAAATAGAAAACATGAAAAATGATTATTGATTTCTTGTTAATGCTACTGTGAAACAGTTTTGTTAGGAGATGTATTGATAATGATTTATTGTGGTTTGTGTATTGGTTTCTAGTCTGTTTCTTACCAGAAACCAGACAAAAATTGGATAGAGATTATATTTTAAAGGGAGATGTTGTTTGTTTAATTTTTAGATATCTTAAAACTAATGGAAGTCTAGTTTCAGGGGCATAATAATCATGGCATTTGGATTTTTGTAGAGAGTTTTATGTTTCAAAGAAGACAACTTATTCATAAAGAAATAGTAGGAAGAAAAGGATGTAAATATTGCATATAAGGTTATGTTAGCTTGATGGTTGAGGAGACATTGAGCTGAATTAGTAAGTGAATTATTGACCTATTGACATATGTTAGAATAACATTTATGATGGCTGATTAGGGATGAATTTGTTTGTGGTGGCGTATGAATATGAGATACATGTTTAAGTAGTAAATACATTGTATATTTGTATGTATAAAGGCTCAAGAGCAATGGATCAAGTAGCTCATACCGAGGATTATTGAATTAAAAGGAGTGTACACTTTCTTTCAAGGAGAGTTGGGGAAACCATATCTATTAAATGAGATTAGAACATCCTATAACATGCATGATGACTTGTATATGGATTTCGAACCTAGGTAAATAGTAAAATTGAGTCTCAAATATATGTTAGTATATTTGTGTATTTAATAAATAACATTGTTTTAAATCACTCTCTGCACTTGAAGTGCAGCTGATATTTTTATTACGCATTTTGAGAAATGATATTGTTTGAACAAACCTGTACTTGAAGTACAAAAGATAAGGTTTTATTTTCTGAAACTACATTTTTGAATAACTTTGCACTTGGAGTGCAAAAGATGACTTTTATTGCATGAAATAATGTTTTGGAGCTTACATATGCATAATCGATTCATGTATGGTACATGTATATATTCTCTTTTAGCTTAGAGCTATGGCAATGTTCCATTTTATCAGTTGGACCAATAAATAAAGGCATGGTGCCTTACTTGATTTTTGTAATTAATATTTTTATATGATTTTTTGTGATTGATGAGGTAACAATTGGTCAATTGTTTGTTAGGTACAACAGATTAAGCGACCCTCATACCCTTGACGTTGGTATATAAAAGTCGAGTCCCTATGTCGACATCATTCTATGGGACTTACGAGTTATTCCACACTTAGCGTCTGGGCACCGACGAGGTCATGACCTAGGCTCATGACGTTCTTGTCGACTATAGTTCGGACTCACCACAGATGAAAGTCGAGCCAACATTGGGAATCGGTACGTGTGCAGACTCGTTTGGCCGACTAGTGGTGACACACATAATTGTTTTGACTTATTCGGAGATTTGTTTTTTGACGAGCTTTGATTTATACATGTGATATTTTTCTACTTTTGTGTACTGAAAATGAACCTATGTTCACCAAATGAGTGATTAATAGGTTAGGCCTATATGGTTCCTAACTAGTATATGTTGAGTATTGAGTCATAGGCTAGGACTATGTGTTTCTATGTCATGTATGTTTGCTTCATAGGTTATTTACACCGTCTTGGTGTGTATCGAGTTTTATTTGCGATATATGTTTTTCCTGCTCACTTAGTACATAGTGTACTCACCCCTTCCGCTTTCCAACAATGCAAATAATTTAGTGAGTTTAAAGCTCTGTGTAGATCGCGTAGTCTTTTCACATTTTTAGGGCATTACCACACGTGGGTAGTCTCTGTTTGTACTTTTGTTGTACAGTGGCTCTTGAACTTTTTTTTGTTAAGTTGGTTACGTTGATACGCTTTATGATTTTGTAAATTAACTTTTGACTATCTTGTGGTTTGTAAATGACCTTATGTATAAACCTTTTATACTATTGTTGAGATTGCTCTTGAGTGGACTTAAAAGTCTAGATGTTATGTTAGAGTTTTAAATGTGAATATATAAGTGCGCTTAAAACTGATTTATAGGTATTTTAATTAAGTTTTGGGGTTTTCAAAATGTAGTCATTGTGTTATCTAAATGTTTTAAAAGGATATTCAGCTAGCCTTGCATAATCAGGTTAAGCGTACCATGAGTATCCTTAGTTAGGTATGCGATGGTTGTCATGTACCCTATGTGGTTTCAGGATGTGATAAGTAAGGTGTCAGTCATCAAGGCATCCAACCCAATTAACATCTTGTAAGGTAAGAAAATTAGTGTGATGTATTGTATAATTCTTTTAAACGCAGTCTAGTAAATATTAGTAAGACAATGTAACCATTGAGAAACTTTATTGATAACAAATTGGATGTTAGGGTGAGTAAGACAAAAGGTATTGAAGGGCACCAACAATACTTTGATATCCAGTAAGATCAGGAAAGGGATGGCTATGATTTTTGGAGAGGGAAAAGTAAGTGTAAGAGGTGTGGCAACAGGTTTGGAGGTATCAAGTCTTGTTTGATGAAGAAGATCTTTAGTGCATTGATTTTGGGTAGTAAAATGCGTTTAGGTGTGTTGATGGCTTCAAACCCAAGGAAGTGATGAAAAGGAACAAGATCTTTAATGAAGAAGGCAATATTGAGATCACAAATGAGAGATTTGATAAAATATAGAGAAGAACCAATGACTAAGATGACATCTATATAGACTAAGAGATATGTTACAAGAGTTGAAGTTGAGTGGACAAAGAGGGATGTGTCTGATTTGGTAATAGTAAAATGGAGTTTATAGTTTTTGACTGAGGTGATAAAACTAGGCATGGGGAACCTGTTTGATACTTTGGAGATCTTTTTAAAGATGATAAACATAAGAGGGATGATGAGGATTAATAAAACTGTGAGGTTGGGACATAAACATTAGTTCTTACAGATGACTATAAAGAAAGGTATTATTAGCAACAAGCTGAAAAACATGCCAATTATTAGAGCAGACAAGAGTTAGGATAATACAAATAATGGTGGGTTTGATAATAGGACTAAAGGTATCTATATAATCATCACTTAAATCGTGAGGATACCTTTTAGTAATTAGACGACCTTCATAATGTCCAATGGTACAATCAGGGTTCCATTTAATGTGAAAAACCCATTTACAATTAATAATATTAAAATTAGAGGGTGAAGGAACAAAAATCCAAGTATGATTTTGATTTAAAAAAATCATTGAACTCATCAAGCATGACTTATCACTAGTGAGAAAATTTATTAGTTTAGGTGAAGGAAATGTGATCATGAATAGATGGATTATAGGTGATGGTAAAGTAAGTGATGAAATTAGAAAAGGTACTAGGAATACGAGTGTCATCGTGCATGAGAGTGATCATAAAATGTGAATAAGAAGATAAGGAGGAAGAGGTAAAGGTGGAGGGGAGAGGTTGAGAAGAAGTTGAAATAGGGGAAGGAGAAAACTTATACAATAGAGGTAATGTGACATCAAAAACACATGGTGTGGCATTTGGTGAAAATTTTTCAAAATGAGAGTAACTTAAGAATGGAAAACACACATATCCAGCAATTTAAAAACAAGAGAAATTTAGTTTGATGAGAAAGAGAGGCTTATAAGGCAACTTATGGTGAAGAACAGGGTAGGTAAAAAATTGATGAGATAAAAATAGTAAAAATACTTCATAATAAAAAATTTTAGAAACAAGGCATGAATAAGGAGGATAAGACAAGTGTTAGTGATCATTCAATAATGGCATTTTATTAAGGACTATAAAGCAAGATATATAATAGGTGATGCCATAAGAAGTAAGAAAGTGAGCAAAAATAGCTTTGATAAGTTAAGAAGCTCTATCACACTGAAATATTTTAATAGTGATAGAAAAACATTTCACCTGTTATTTTGAAAGTTTAGAAGTGAGAAGGAGCATTAGAATTATAGATTAGGGAAAATACCTATGTATAACAATTGGAATCATTAACGGAAACAAAAAATATATATCACAAGCCAAAAAGAGAAAGAGAGGGGGTCCCTAAAGGTTATAGTGAATGATTTATAAAGGGCTAATAGAGATACGAGAAGATAAGGAAATAAAAATTCTAGTACTTTTCCCTTTAAGACAAGATATACAATGATGTTTGACACTTAATTTTATAAAAAAAGATGAGATAATCTAGAAATAGTAGATGAATAAAGATGACCAAGATGTTGATGCCAAAGACTACAGAGCATAAGTGAAGGAAAAGCAACATGATTTTTGAAGTAAAGAGGTATCTTTATAGGATAGAGATTATTATGGATTGAACCTGCAAATAATGGTATCTTAGTGTTGAGGTCTTTCATAATGTATCAAAAAGGGTTAAATGCAATAAGGCAAGAATTATCGTTTACAATTTGGTTAAAGAGATTAGATTAGTAGTAAAATAGGGAACAACTAAACTATTAGTAAGTGGTAACACCAATTTCAGGTAACCATTCAGTAATGATATTGGAGGAAATCTGTGATTTGTCAGGAGGAGTTGGAATATTTAAGATAGTAAAGGCTATAAGGAAAGTATGAGAATTAAATGAAGGTTTAAGTGGATGGTTTTGGGATTTAGAATACTGAAAGCAACAATGAGTAACAATATGCCCCTATTTCTAATAAATTTGGCATTAAGTTAGAGGTTTATTATGGGAGTTAGGTTAGTTAAAATGATAATTAGGTGGAATATGGGCTTGAGTATAATTTTGGGCTTGACTATAGACTAACTGGTGGCTAGAAGTATTAAAGGATTAAAATAAAAGATTGGGCCATATGATCCAAAGGAGAATATAAGTCCATGTGATCCATTGTAGAGTATTAGTGGTGTATAAGATGGCAGCCTAAAGGTTAAACCAGAGGTAGGGTTAACAAGGTAAGAAGATTGTATTCCTCTTCGTTCTTTGGACCTGTCGCGACTTCCAAACGCATAAGAGGTACGCTCGTTAATTTAGGGGACTGTGAGAGCCATATTAAGTGTTACCAAAGAGTGATATGCTAAAAGACTTTATTCATAAATACATAATTTTGCCCGAAGCTAATGGATGATGAGAATTGCTTGAACTTGATTGTGCCAAATGAGGTAATTAGAGAAGTCTAATTAATTGGTTAAGAAATTTGTAATTTGATTGAATGAAAAAAAAGGTGAATTACAGTCAGCCATTGTATTTGTGTAGGGAAAGTCAAATTTATATTTTATGTGATTGTGTTGAAAGGATGTTTTCTGCGTTTGTGATAAAAGAGTGGTGCTATAAATAATGCTAAAGTACTAAATCAAATACAAGCTCTGATGCCATGATAAAGTATATAAATTGAGATTAAGTTTTCTTGTATTTCCTGTGGAGTAGTATAGTAAATTTATACACATTTGAAAGGGTACAAGATAAGAAGAAATATAAGCAAGATTGGAATAATTCAAAGCAAACTTACAAGTAATTAAAATATATATCACTAAATTGTAAGGAATATTTTGCACATGTTAGTGATAAATCATAAGTATGCAATATTTGCAAGATTGTTTATAGAACACTAAACCAATTTTTGAATAGTAAATTTATTAAATCGATGAATAATACATCGATCAAGACTAGCGATTGATTTCATGTAATAAACTAAACATAGGAAGAATGGTGAGAATAAATTTTCAAAATATCCACCACATATTTCTTAAGCTGATAAATATGGAAAAGTTTATGAATCTTGGAGCTTTTGGACAAATCAAATTTGTTAACAACTTGTCTAAGCATTGTAAAACCTTAAATCATCCAAAAAATAAGAAAAGTTTCTAATTATTTCAATGATGCACACTAATTTGACAATAAGATTGAAACTTAACATAAATCCAGTCATTCACTTCAAAGACATAATTAGAGATGCTTTCTATCCATCAATTGCTTTATATAACATTGAGCAAAAATGCTAGAAAATTTGACAAGCTTAAGGGAAACTTCTTTATCCCTCAAATTTTAGCTCACCATCAACACCTTAGATTCGTAATCCAAATCAGGAATGTGAACTGAAGGGACAAAACCATATAATTCCATAAAAGGAGAATATCGAATGGTGATATACAATATAGTATTATACCACCACTCTTACCAAAAGAAGCCACTTACTTTATTGTTGAGGAAAATCACCTACCATGTGATCCAAATAGGTCTCTAAAGTTTGATTAGGCACCTCTATTTGACCATCAATTTGAGGATAGAAAATAGAGACACCTTAAAGCAAAAAAATTATTGCCAAAAAGTGCTCAAGAAATGAGATCCTTATCACTAATAACAGTGATATTCGTACCATACAATTTGTAAACATGATAGATATCAACAGAAGCTACTTTAGTCGCTGAATAGTGATAAGATACAGGGATGAAATGAACATCATTTTTTAATTGATCAATGACTGTAATAAGAACTTCATAATCTTTGTATTTAGGCAAACCTTCTATATAATTCATATTAACATCAATCCAAGCTTGGTTAGGAATCGGTAATGACTAAGGCTTCCTTAGTGGTGCCAAAGTTTTATTTTTGTTTAATTGAAAATAATAGCATTGTATGTTGAATTCCTTTATGTAGTTGTGCATCTTTTTCTGTTAAAATTACAAATTCAATCTTTTTCTGTTAAAATTACAAATTCAATCTTACCGTAGGATATACACCGGGACTTCCGTGGGTCATCCCGATACATATCCCACAATAAGGAAGGGCTACGAGCAGTCAGTCAATCCAATGCTCTCATGGCATCATATTTACAAAACCACAATATAAACTCACTAAATTTTAAAACCAAAAGCGCTTTCTCATTTCATAACATCAAAACAGAAATTCACATGTCTATCAGATTTCCACTGTCTATATACATTACTCCAAAGGAAACTGATACAAAAATCTAACTAGGTCATCCCCAAAAACAATCCCAGCTGACCGACCTGTGTCCCATGACTTCTCTTACCAACGCGATCACTCGGCAGGAAAAGTCTCTCTAACTGGAGCTAGGAGTCTACTCTATTGATCCTGAAAAATAAATTGCAATTTTGGGTGAGTTTGCGAACTCAATGAGAAACCATCATCGACGGTTCACTCAATTCATGTATTACGCAAATAGCGTACAGATTATCACAATAGCATGTTCAGAATATCATCTAGCAATGTACAGATTTTCATAATAGCATATTCAGAGAGAATACAAAGTAATATCACATAGATGCAAGGCATGTTTCCTTTTTCCCAAATTAGAAATCAATTCAATGCAAAAAAACATGAATACAAGACGTTTCTCATTTTATTTTAGTGTTGTGACTGAGCGCCTGTACTGTCCCAATCTGGGCACATTAATCAGTGAGCCTGAGGCTCTAAACTGTCCCAAATGGGCGCATTCAACGTTGAGCTTGTAGCTCTAAACTGTCCCTTTCCGGGCTCATTAAGCATTGAGCATATAGCTCTGAACTGTCCCTTTTCGGGCTCATTAAGCGCGTCTTAGGGGTAGGAGAGCCCTCTAGGTATGCACTACTTTCCACGCATCTTAGGAATAGGAGAGCCCTCTGGGTATATACTATTCCCTTTTTAAAAACAAGGCAATCTTCCAGTAGTCGAGCTTGTAGCTCTCGATGGTAGCTCCAGTCACAACCGTTATTAATCAATCGTTCGTGGAAATTCATTTATCACAATGTTACAAAAATCACATGCCATCAGAATCCATTTATCAAAATCAGACATAACATTCTCAATCTGAAATCTTATCATACAGTAGCAATTTATCACTTTCACAAACTGTTTAGACATTAAAATAACAATCCCTAATCCCTCGGACCTTCGTTCCGAAGTTACAATAAAAAAATTCACATATACCTGTCATTTATCTTCACAGAACTATAAGTGCAGAACTTCAACAATTTAGATTGAGGAACCAACTAGGTTACTCACCTCTAACTTCCGAGCTACTTCCTGGAAGTCCCAACAATATCTGTGGAATGTTGATCCAACGGTGCCTCTATAACAGTCAAAGTAATCCCATGTTACCAAATGCAAAATCAGAAAGGTTTACAGATGCACATGCTGAAATGCAAAGATGTACAATGCCTATTCGTGACATTCCCGGCGCTATCCCAACTTCACTATCTTTTGCCTCGAACCCAACTTTTCATACTATAAATACTATAACTCAGTTCAGAAAAGTCAGCCTCGTCGCAGCGAAAGGATTCACGCCGCGATGACACGAGGTCGCTTGTCGCCACGTCTAACTTGCTCGTCGTGACGTGGAAATACGGGCTCATCGCAATAAACCCCTCACACACGTCGCGGCGAATAATTAATTATTCGTCACGACAAGGCACTGGCATGTCGCGATGAGATGTTGGCACGTCGCAACGTGCAGGTTCCAGTTTGTCTTCTCTGACCATTTTCACCTATTTCTCTCTCTAAAATCAGTCATAACTCAAATCAACTACCTCAATCTTTCACTTTAAACACTATAAATCCATTTAATCCAACAATAAACAACATATAAAGAGATCACTTACCAAATCAAGCTCTCACTCTTAAAACTTCCGAAATCTTCTCTAACTCTTCAACCCCTACGGCTCCCCCTCAAAACCTCATAAATCTTCATCATCTTTAGGGTTTAGAGTTGATCTTGAACACAAAGAAGAAGCAAGCAAGAGAACAACGAAGAATCACCCAAGGAAGAAGAAAGGAGAATCGATCGAAGGGGAAGAAATCATACCCTAGGTAATGAAATTTTTACTACCAAAAGATTTCGGTAACTTTCAAAAGGAAAAGTCTAGAACTTAGGGCATTTAGGTTAAACCAAAATACATCTTTAAACCCTAACCACTTTTTTTTCAAACACTCTTTTAAATCTCTTTCTCTTTTCAAAATCATTTCTACTCAAATTCACCTCCAAATTCTAATGGCTCAACATATTAAAATTCCTAAAATCATGTCTAATGTTCCCATTGCCATTGACTAGTTATTCTAGTACAATAAAGTCAATCAGTCCGTCACTTAGTAAATACTCCGGTCCGGACTTTTTCTCCCAAATTTCCAGAAAATCTCTAAGGGGTCACTACCAATTGAAAATCACTCCCAAGACATTCCAAATTCAAATTTCAAACACAATTATCTCATAATTCACAAATCACAACATATTCACAAATAAATACCGGGAAATGCCATGAATGCATGTACATATAAGTGCATGTGCAAAATATTTCATTTCTCTAAAATTATAGGCCAAAAGTATGCTCATATCAAAATATGCAATTTAACCTGCTGGCCCGTCCTAATTTACCAATATACCCTTCCCATCGGTGATGGGATGTTACAATTCTCCCCTCTTAATAAAAATTTCATCTTTGAAATTTCATACCTGAATGGTCGAATAGATGAGGATACTGTCTCCTCATGTGCTCCTCAGTCTCCCAAGTTGCTTCCTCAGTTGAGTGGTTTCTCCATAGGACTTTTACCAGTGGAATAACCCTGTTCCTCAATTGCTTGACCCGTGATCCCACAATCTGAACTGGCTCCTCAACATAACTCAAATTACTGGCCACCTTAATCTCCTAAACCGGAATTACATGAGTCGCATCTGATCGATATCGTCTGAGCATACTCCCATGAACCACATCATGCAACTGGGACATCTCACTCGGCAATGCCAATCTATATTCCAACGGTCCTATCCTCTCGATAATCTCATACGGACCAATGTATCTAGGGCTTAACTTTCCCTTCTTGCCAAATCTCAAAACTCCTCTCCAAGGCGACACTCGGAGGAAAACTCTGTCTCCCACACTATACTCCATCTCTCTCCGATGCTGATTCATATAACTCTTCTGTCTATCCTGGGCTGCTTTAATGCGACTCCTAATCAATTTTACCTTATCAACTGTATCCTGAATCAGCTCTGGACCCTCAATAATCCTCACCCCTCTTCATCCCAATACAGAGGCGATCGACACTGTCGCCCATATAAAGCCTCATATGGTGCCATCCCAATACTACTGTGATAATGATTATTATATGCGAATTCAATCAGAGCTAAATACTGATCCCATGCCCCTCTGAACTCCAATACACAAGCCCGAAGCACATCCTCAACAGTCTTAATCATCCTCTCACTCTGTCCATCAGTTTGAGGATGAAAAGTTGTACTGAAATTCAACCTAGTACCCAAAGCAGACTGCAGACTCTTCCAGAACCTCGAGGTAAATCTAGGATCCCTGTCTGAGACTATAGACATCGGGACCCCATGCAATCTCACTATCTCTGTCACATACTTCTGGGCCAACTGATCAAGTGTATTGTTCTCCCTCACTGGCAAGAAATGGGCCAATTTAGTCAACCGGTCCACTATGACCCAGATCGCATCATGCTGCCTCGGCGTCCTAGGCAACCCTATAATGAAATCTATAGTAATTCATTCCCATTTCCACTCCGGAATGGGTAACAAATGCAATTTCCCTACTGGATCCTGGTACTCAGCCTTAATCTGCTGGCACGCCAAACATTTGGAAATATACTCTACCACCTGTCTCTTCATGCCAAGCCACCAGAAATGTGGCTTAAGAGTGTTATACATCTTGGTAGTACTAGGATGCATAGCATAGGCGACCAAATGCGCCTCCTCCAGAATCTCACGCCTCAAATCATCCACATCAGGAACGCAGAGTCTCTGACCCATCCATAATGTCCCATCTCTCAACTCAAAATCAAAACTCAAATCAGATTTCACACTCTCAATCAGTCTCACCAAAGCAGGATCCTTGTCCTGAACTCGCCTGATCCTGTCATGTAGCATCAGGCTAACCCTCAGAGTGGCCATCAAAGCCCCATCCTAATCCAAATTCAACTGTACATTCAGAGCTCTCAACTGAATCAAAATTGGCAGTCTCCCAATCTGAATCTGAGTTGCACTGATATGAGACTTCCTGCTCAACGCATCTGCCACTACATTAGCCTTTCCGGGATGGTACTCTATCATACAATCATAATCCTTAAACAGCTCTACCCATCTCCTCTGTCTCAGATTCAACTCTCTCTGACTCAACAGATACCTCAAACTCTTGTGATCAGTATAAATCTGAAATGTCTCACCATATAAGTAATGTCTCCAATTCTTCAGGGCAAAAACAACTGCAGCTAACTCCAAATCATGCACTGGATAATTTGCCTCATGAGACCTCAACTGTCTTGAGGCATAAGCAATCACTCTACCATGCTGCATCAAAACACATCCCAGTCCCTGATGCAAAGCATCGCTATACACCTCATAACCTCCAGTCCCAGATGGAATACCTAACACCAGTGCAGAAGTCAACCGATGTTTCAGCTCCTCAAAGCTCTCCTGGCACTCCTCAGTCCATCTGAACGGTACATTCTTCCTTAGAAGTTTTGTCAGAGGGGATGCGATCAGTGAAAACCCCTCGAAAAATCTCCGGTAATAACCGGCCAATCCTAGGAAACTCCGAATCTCAGACACATTTCTAGGAGTCTCCAAATTAAACATTACCTCAACCTTGTGAGGATCCACCTGAATAACCTTACCAGTCACAATGTGCCCCAGAAATACTACCTCATCCAGCCAAAATTCACATTTATTGAATTTGGCATAAAGCTGTTTCTCCCTCATAACCTATAAAATAGTCCTCAAATGCTCAACGTGCTCCTATCTACTCCTAGAATATACCAATATGCCATCAATAAACACTATCACAAACTGGTCCAGGTAGGGCTGAAAACGTTATTCATCAAGGCCATAAAAGCTGTCGGGGCATTAGCAAACCCAAACGGCATCACTAGGAACTCGAAATGCCCATACCTGCTCCTGAAAGCACTCTTAGGGACATCAGCCTCTGCTATCTTTAGCTGATAATACCCAGATCTCAGATCCAACTTAGTCAACATCTAAGCCCCTTGCAACTGATCAAACAAATCGTCGATCCTAGGCAATGGATACTTGTTCTTTACTGTCACCCGATTCAGCTGCCTGTAGTCGATACACAGTCTCAAAGTCCCATCCTTCTTCTTCATAAACAGAACCGGCGCTCCCCACGATGAAACATTGGGCCGGATAAATCCCTTCTCCAACAGCTCCTGAAGCTGAGCCTTAAGCTCCCTCAGTTCTACCGGTGCCATCCTATATGGAGGTATGAATATAGGAGCAGTACCTGGAAGGAGGTCAATCGTGAACTCCGTCTCCCGATCCGGCGGTAAACCCGGTAACTCATCGGAGAACACATCCAGGAATTCCCTAACCACGGGAATATTCTGCTCCCTCTGCCCGACTCTAGTATCAATAACGTGGGCTAGATAGGCCTCACATCCTCCCTGCATCAACCTCATGGCACTCAGAAAAGAAATCATACGAACTGGCATTGCCTGACTAACTCCTCGAAATACTACTCTAGGTTGACCAGGAGACTCTAATACGACCTCCTTGGTATAACAGTCCATGATAGCCCTATGTGCAGTAAGCCAGTCCATCCCCAAAATCACATTAATCTCTCTCAGAGGCAATACTATGATATTTGCACTCAGTACTGCTTGATCAATCTGGATCGAGCACCCCTTGCAGACCTCTCCCAATGCAGTAGTACTACCTAGAGGTATACTCACCTCTAGCCCATACAGTAATCTCTCCCTATCCCCATGCAGTCTACATGGAAAATGTGGTGCAACAAACGAATGTGTGGATCCAGGATCCAACAATGCATAAGCCTCAATGTCAGAGATCAGAAGCATAACAGCAACCACATCTGGGGAATTCTGAGCCTCCTGCTGAGTGATGGCATAGACTTTAGCCTGGGACTGCGGTCGGCTGTTCAGTCCCTCTGTCCTCACAACGGACCCCTCAGGTCTGCCTCGGCCTCTACCTCGGCCTCTCAGTCCAGATCCACCACTACGACTCTGCTGCACTGTGGAGTTGCTGCTAGATCTCCCAGTCATAGCTGACTGAGCTCCCACTGTCGCAGGGCAATCCCTGATCTGATGTTCCATGGAGCCACACCTGAGACAGGCTCCGGTCAATCTCCAGCACTCCCCACTGTGCCTCCTCTCACAATGCTCACACACAGGAGGAACCAGGCCTGAACCTCTTCCACTGCCACTGCCACTACTAGTCTGAACAAATCTCCCTCTCTGCCCAAATCTGAAAGGTCTAGCTCCTCCTGATGACTTGAAGGTCCTGCTCTGGCGCTTGCCATATCCCTTGCTAGAACTGCCCTGGCTATCACTCAGCCTCTTACCCCTGGTCCCCAACCCGGACTCGGCTGGAGTCTGTCTTTAACAACTTTCAACTCGAGCAAAGAAGAACCCTCACCAACAATGTGCCCATATCAGATCTGGCCAATCTGGTGTGAATCTCCAAGTTGAGGCCATTCTCGAACCTCCGGCACCAATCAGCCTCAGTAGAAATCAGAGCAGTAGCATATCCCATAAGCTCGTTGAATCTCACCTCATAATCTGCTACAGTCATCCTACCCTGTCTCAATTCCAGAAACTCCTGCATCTTCATCTCCATATAGACCTTGGGTATGTAATTATTTCTGAAAGCCCTCAAGAAATCATCCCATGTCAGAATACAAGGCCTGGTGGTACTGCCCGGGACAGTCTTCCACCACTAATATGCTGGGCCCTGCAGAAGGGAGACTGCATAGTCAAATCTCTCATCAGAGTCACAGTCCATCTGATCGAAGACGCTCTCAGTCCTTTCCAGCCATCCCTCGACCTCGGTGAAGTGCATCTTTGCCACGAAGTCAACCCCACTTGCCTTATGATCTGTCGTACCTCCTGTTGGGCCCGGGTCCCGGATACCTATTCTCGAGGTGGCCCCTCGGGCTGCGCCCGTGACGCATGCCCCAAACGCTCGGACCCAATCCCAACATCCATACATAATTCAATTCACACATGCATTTTCTCACACATTAAACATACACACAATCATTCGAATTAAACACCCCATAAACCAAAGGGGCTACATGCCATAACAATCTGAAGGAAATTCAAACAAGTATTCTCAATATAACACGATACAGAATAAAGTCTAAATCCAAAATACATGAATATGCTCCATAATGATATGCTCAGAGGGCCAACCAAAGTACTAACTTAATACAAAACTCCTAACTAGCATGAAGTTTCCGATGCCTTGCAAGATCAACGATCGCCTCGTTCTGAACTTGAAGAGTGGGAGATGATGGGGTGAGCTGCGAAGCTCAGTGGCATATACATTTATAGCCATTGGCAACGAGCCACACATTCAAACAAATATACATATACAAGCATAAACAGTCAACATTTATCAACTTACAATCATCACCATAATATGTCATATGATTTCGCAACATATCAATTAACATGCGTCATGCACAACAAATCAATAATGAATGCACACAAATGGCCCGAGAGTTTCGTGGAACAAAACGGATAAACCGAAGTTTATACCATGAATAAAACGAGTCCGGTTTCTCAAGGATCTCGTGGCCTCAAGCGGGCAGCCGGGAGAAGGCTATACGTCGACGTGCACGTGACTAACGAAACGTTCTTCTCTCGCCCAAACAAAGCACATAATCATTCATTTCATGCTCAAAACTTGTTATCGAAAGCTTTCATTCTTCTTATGATCATCATGCTTTTCTATCTTTTCATCCATTCAAAAGTTCCATAATGCCTATCAAGGCAGTACATAATCATGTTCATCATGCATTTGCAATATTTTTCATAATTTAACACAAGTAGTCTCACACACATGCAAGCAAGCATACACATATTGCCCATACACATAACAACCATAAATATATTACCCACCTAGTATCGCTTGAGAATCCAACTCACTGTTGTCCTTCCTCTTGCGATTGGATCAGGTCGGCTTGGTTTCCTAAAACAAACCAAGTTAAATCTCAATTTTCTATTTAAACCACATTAAACTCAATTAAATCTCAATTTTCCACTAATACATCCAATTTAATCAAACTAATGCATAAACACATAATTAACACAATTCATGCGTAATAACATCATATAAAAAATTCGGGGTCCAACATTTCTTCCCCTCTTAAAAAAATTTTTGTCCTCGAAATTATTACCTGAATCATCGAAGAGATACGGATACTTCTCCTTCATGGCTTCCAAAGGCTCCGAAGTAGCCTCCTCTACCGATTGATTCCTCCATAGGACTTTGATTAGCTGTACTGTCTTGTTCCTAAGGACTTTTTCCTTGGTATCCAAGATCTCCACTGGTTGCTCCTCATAACTCAGATCATCTCGCAACTAACCTCACTAGTCTGAATGATATGAGACGGATCCGGTCTATACCTCCTCAACATGGAAACATGAAACACATCATGAATCTAAGACAATTCCAGAGGTAACGCCAACCTGTAGGCGAGTGGTCCAATCCTCTCAAGGATCTCATAAGGACCCATATACCTCGGGCTCAACTTGCCCTTCTTGCCAAACCTCATTACTCCTTTCCAAGCAGTCGTTTTGAGAAATACCTTCTCACTGACTTCAAACTCCATCTCCTTTCGATGTGCATCAATGTAACTCTTCATCCTATCCTGTGATGCCTTAAGCCGCTGCTTAACCAGATTGACTTTCTCAACTGTCGTCTGAATCAATTCTAGTCCTATCAGTTTCCTCTCTCCTTCTTCATCCCAACAGATCGGATTCCTACATCTCCTCCTATACAAAGCCTCATATGGAGCCATCTGAATACTCGAATGGTACGAATTGTTATAAGGAAATTCGACCAATGGAAAATGCTCATCCCAAGCTCCTCAGAAATCTATCACACAAGCCCTAAGCATCCCCTCAAGAGTCCGAATGGTCCTCTCAGATTGACCATCCGTCTGAGGGTGAAAAGCCGTACTAAAATTCAGCTTAGTACCCAAAGCTTCCTGCAAACTATCCCAAAACCTCAAAGTAAATCGAGGGTCTCTATCAGACTCAATCGAATCTGGGATCCCATGCAATCTCACTATCTCATTAATATACTTCTTTGCTAGCACATACAAAGAATCAGTCTGCTTAATCGCCAAAAAGTGAGCTGACTTAGTCAACCGATCCACAATAACCCAAATGGCATCATGCCTCCTACTAGTCCTGGGCAATCCTATCAGAAAATCCATGGTCACCCTCTGCCACTTGCATTCCGGAATAGGCAACGGCCTCAACTTGCCTGAAGGTGCCTGGTGTTCAGCCTTGACTTGCTGACACACTAAACACTTACTGACAAACTCTGCTACATCCCTCTTCATGTCTTTCCACCAAAAATGCTCTCTCAAATCTCTGTACATCCTAGTGCTACCTGGATGCATGGCATAAGGCGCATTATGTGCCTCATCCATAATCTCATCTTTTACCTCCTGCACATCTGGGATAGACAACCTATTCCCCACTGTCAAAAGCCCATCATCCCTCACTACTACTTCAGAAATCTTACCATTCCGAATTCCATCTCGAAGCTTGCTTAATGCTGCATCTTGAACCTGCAACTCTCTAACTTTCTCCCTGAGTATCGGTCTTACACAGAAGTTATCTAAAAGACAATCCGACTCCTCCTGCTTCAAGCTTATCTTAAGCTTGGCCATCTCTTCCAATAAAGGAAGATAAACTATCAGAACATGAGCAATCGAAAACTTCCTACTCAAAGCATCCGCCACTACATTGGCCTTGCCTGGATGATACTTAATCAGCAAATCATAATCCTTAAGCAACTCGATCCACCTTCTCTATCTCAAATTCAATTCTTTCTGGCTCAACAAATACTTAAGACTCTTGTGATCGGTAAAGATCCTCGTCTGAACTCCATACAAATAATGCCTCTAAATCTTCAAAGCAAAGATCATAGCTGCCAACTCCAAATCATGCGTCGGATAGTTCAACTCATAAGGCTTCAACAGCCTTGAAGCATAAGCAATCACTCGGTCTCCCTGCATCAAAACACAACCAAGACCCTTCCTCGAAGCGTCACTATACATGGTATAACCCTCATCTCCCGAAGGCAGAATCAAAATCGGAGCACTTGTCAATCTGTGCTTGAGCTCCTCAAAACTCTTCTGGCACTCATCACTCCAGATAAACTTCTGATTCTTCCTCAACAACTTAGTCATCAGAGCAGATATCATGGAGAATCCCTCCACAAATCTCCTGTAATAACCTGCCAAACCTAGAAAACTCCTCACCTCTGCTACATTCTTTGGGGCTTCCCAATTCACCACAGCTTCTATTTTCTTTGTATCCACATGCACTCCTTGCTATGAGATCACATGTCCAAGAAATGCAACTTTCCTCAGCCAAAATTCGCATTTATCGAATTTGGCATACAACTCATTTCTCCTCAAAGTCTCCAAAGCAATCTTCAAATGCTCTGTTGGATCCCGTTACCGGAACCTAACTCTTTTTCTCACTTATAAAGCCTTGCTTATTATGGATCATGAAACGGGAGTGTGAACATAACCTTGGAGGGTTAAATTTTTTTTTCATTCTTAATCCATTTAGACATCATCAATTTATCTTCATGCTTATAACAATCCAAAATTCACTTACAATATCTTCCATGGTGTGCCCAAACAAAACAGTCACTATGCTTAACCTCATTTCTCCTATTTGTGCGCAGAATTTGGAAGACTTAACATCTTCAATTCTTTTTGACTTCTTCGTAGAAATCATAGCTATATATCTCTTGTTCGTTTTAAAGAAAGAATCACTTCAATTGGAGCTTTATAGCTTAGGATATCATCAAAATACTAAAACGTGCACAAACCCTAATCATGCTCTCCTAACCGACCTCTTACTTGCTCTAATACAAATTTCCTCAAATCATCTCCAAATGCTACAAAATTTTATGCAGAGGTAGATACATGTCTTAGAAAACTATTGCCTTAAGAATCACCTCAATTGGAGGTCTGATGAGGGAGTTATGATCAAAAGAGTATACCATGTTCATTCCCCAAAATCAATTTGAACATACTTTGGCGTGATTTCCATAACGTTTTCTAAAAATATCCAAATTCCTTCGTTCTTATTCCATTGGAAAGCTAACATCGAGATCTACACCTCGTATTAGAGGCCTCGAAATGAGATTCGGCTTCAGAACTAGTCAAAAACGTAAATTACTAAAGTTGACCCGAGGCTGTCCGTTAAACGGACATGGAATGGCCAAACTGTCCATTTTCACCCGAGACAGTCCGTTAAACGGACATCCATGTCCGTTTAACGGACACACACTGCCCAAAGTGTCCAAAACCATCAGAGAAGGTCTGTTAAACGGACTTGTATGTCCGTTTAACGGACACATACGGGGCAATGTGTCCCAAACCTTCTTTCAAGCATCTCCAATGCTTCAAACTTCATCCTAACACCATATATACCTATACACTTTATAATTTTCATTTCTTATCATGCAAAATCACTTCCTAGTAACTCAACCATCAATCTTATTTCATCAATTTCTCAAATCTTCTCTCAATTGCTTCATCAAAACTACACATTCATATCAATTTTCAATCCCTCTTTACCATAACATTTCAATTCCAAGCAAAGGCAACTCATATTCAAATCCCTTAATTCAATTGATTTACTTCTTCCATTTTACTTAATTTCAATCCAAGCTCATCCATGATGAGTCATATTTCAACTTCATTTCATTTTTACTCTTCACATTAACGCCAATTCATAAGATTTCTTACATTCAACAACGTTCATCATAACCATTCATTTACATATATAACAATATGTCATTCCTTAACTCAAAAGGATAACCTTATTCATTTGCATCTAATTTCAACCCACATCATCATACACAATACATAATTCATATTCATATGCCAATCCATATTGCATTAACATCATGCATCAAGAGTTTTTACAATTTTATTGGCATTTCCAAGCCAATTTACAACATCTATATCAATATCCAAATTACATAACATACACATTCCAATAATTCTTAACATACAACTAAAGCCTTATTTACATTCATTTTTCCAAACACAACCAAAACATGCAATTGGTGCCTTGAGCCACTTCCACTTGATTTCTTGCTAAAAAACCTGGAGATAGGGGAAAAGAGTGGGGTGAGCTTGGAAACTCAGTAGGTAATATGCTTACAACTAAAATAACAAGCAAAAACTATTCAAAAGTTCTTTATCATGAAAACTTCCTTTTTGAGTAATAAAACACATATTTCTTTCAAGATTCTTGTCATATGCTTAAAATCACCATTCGTGCTTTTTTTTTTTACATAAAACCATGAATGCAGTAAAGTTGTCACAATTCAATCACATAACACATAACATCTAACACATCATAATGGTTTGGCAAGTCCACAATTCATGACGAACTACACAATTCCATAGAATGGCCTTGTGTAGTCGTAAATTCTTGAGGAGTCCTAAAAGGAACTCCTTGCCACTTCATGCGGCAAAGGGAGAAGCCTATTCATGGTCAGCGTGCACGCGACAGTTCTTGGGTGGACTATACCTAACCCACAGAACATGTAATCATGCTCTTGAAAAATGATTGCCCCAATTGGCAAAACTCTTGGAATTCTTGTTTTTCATAAATCATGCAAATTTTCATGAATCCTTTCATGAGCATGTAACATTCCATATGAAAATTCATCATCATTTCTCAATTCATCTAAACACAAGCATCCATCATTTCATCATTTGTTCAACCAAATTCACATAGAGTTTCTCAAGCATTCAAACAATAAATGCATCAATTGCAAAAATTTCTCAAAGCATTTAAAAATAATGAATTTGAAATCATTTATCTTCTTGATTTTGAAAATATATCAATGGCCCATTATTCAACTATAAACATAAAACCCACCTTAAAAAATCCTTGCTTGTTCTTGGAAATCCCAAATCAATGGCTTCCTTCTTCTTGCCCTTGGAAAGGTCTTTAATAGCCTTAACACAAACAAAATTCCATAAATTTCCATTAGATTTGGAAAACCCCCAAATTTCCCTACTTATCACATAAATTCCATAAACCCTAATCAAGCTCTAATCTAACCCATCCATGGTTCATGTGGGTTAGAAAACTTCAAATCTAGCTTAGAAACCCAAAACTCCAAAGGATTTCACCATCTTCTTCTTCCTTTTAAATTTCTCTCTCTAGAACTTCTCCATGAACAAACCCTAACCATTTCTCAACAAAGAAGATGAAAAGTGGGAGAACTTACCTTAGAAAGCTTGATTCCTCTCCTTGTTCCACGAAATTCCTTCCCTTTCTCTTGGATTTCCTTCTCTTCTTCTCTTCTTTCTCTCCCTCTTCGTTTTCTTCTTCTCCTCCACGACATCTCTCCCTCTCTTCTCTATTTTCTCTTCTTTTTTCTTCTAATTTTAGTGACTCTCATTCCTTATATACCAAGCCCACATGTCTTTTGCCCATAATGCCCAAAATGATTGGCCTTTCAACACAAATGACTTAAGTTGTCTTCCCATTTTGCCCTCAATGCTATTTACCACCTTAATACACTTAATTCATGCCATATGATCTTAGTAAAATTAACATGTTAATTAAATCCCATTAACATGCTAATTAATTTCATAAAATACTTTAATAAGACATTAAAATTCATTTAATTCATACTTAATTTTCTCCAAAGATCAAGACATTTTCTAATCATGAAATTGAAGGAATTTGACAAAACTTCCTTTTAGACAATTGTTCCCCATTGTCTTAATTTCATAAAGACACCCAAAATTATTCAATTTAGTTTCATATCCTAAGAGTTATTCACCAACATTTCATACTGTTCTTATATTAAAACATTTTCCTGCACATGATTTCCATCCTAAAATTGACCTTCTTAACAATCAAATTAGAACTTAATGTCTTCATACAACTGGTAGCCTTATGTCTCTAATTTAATCCAAATCAAGAATCATCTCATTTGGATAACTATAGATCAACTTATGGCTGAAACACCACAACATGCTCAATGAACTTACATTTTCTAGCTTTTCACTTCTAATATTTCTCATGCAATCCACCCTGTATCGAAACCATCTTTTCCATTTCTTATCAATTTCGTAAATTCCTAATTTCTTTACTCATGAATAATCATCAAAAATTCTCATTTAATAGCCTTAGCTTACTAAAAGATTCGGGGTCTAATATTTCTTCCCCTCTTAAAAGAATTTCTTCCTCGAAATTTATCTTACTGATAAACATGTACTCATAGTAGTATAAACATGTAGCTCTGAGAGTATCACAGAGGCAACTTGTCTTACGCTTGAAAATTCTCATCTGGGTAGTGCTAAGTGACTGTGTGCTAACACAACTCTCATGCCTATTCTTACTAAATTTCATGCCCTTGACTTTGATCCTTCTAATTTATTCATCTTTCATAATTCACTTGATGCTTATCATTCATCCATTTCACTTGTCCAATACATCTCCAATTCTAGCTTTTTAACGACATGTAAGCCTTACTCATCATAATACAAAAGCAATGACTTTTTCTATCTTCTAATTCCTCATACAGTGTAAGTTCAACTAGAACTTTACTTGGATCTTATGGTCCTATGAACATCAAATTATAAGCCTTAAGCATATTTTTGATAGTTAAGACCATCAATTTAACTATTCACTTGCTTGCTTTGACATTCTTAGTTTCTAAAAAAATCTTTCATTGTATTCTTGCTGGGATGCATAGCCTATGTCACCAGTTGCACTTTGCAATTTCACATACTTCTTATTTCATTCACCATGTATCATTCTTCCTATTCAACTCAAAGTTCAAATCTATATTCAATCCATCCATAAACTTCACAATTCAAGTCATTTATGGAAAATTGTCCGAACCATTGTAGATTTTTCGTAAATCATTTGGAAACAAAGACCATCTGTTGGATCCCGTTACCGGAACCCAACTTCTTACACTGAACACTCATAACCCCATTGCTTAAACTAAAAATGATCACTCTTGACACGAATCCGAAACGGAACGAAAAACAATGAATCGGATCATATAGCGAAGCAAACACATGAGTCGGAAAAGAAATCGAATAAACGGTCAAAATAAAATTATCGAACAACAGAAATACGAAACACATATGGATCGAATTCAATTTGGGAATCAAAACATACAAATGAAGTCAAATCGAATAGCATTACAAGTGTCCAACATCTGGGAATAATTATCTTAAGGAAGCGTTGCATTGGATACTTTAGACTTGACCTATCCGAATCGGTATAAACTTTTTTTTTCATCATTTCATTTCTTTCATGACATAATCCATCTTATTCTAAAACAAACAAGTAATTTCTACTTTTGGAAATTACTTTATCATACTTGGAAACTTATCCTTAACTCATACTAATCTCAAATTACTTGAGTCTTCTTATTCATCATATTCTAATTCTTTACCATAACAATCTCATACTCATGCCAATAAATCCATAAATTCATACACAATTTCACTTATTCATATACTACCATATAAAATCCGATAGCATAACGACTACACTTTCAATAACCCAAACCTGCAAATAACTTGAATACACTTCTATATATTTCAGGCAGTTTCACATACCTCAAATCCACCGGACCCTCCGTCCGAGATCTCAGCAGAAACGCAAACCTAAATTCTAAACCACTTCGAGTCATTTTTCATATCCAATACATATTCATCACATACAAACTCATATGCAATTTCCATTAACTCATATACAAATTTATGCTTCTATCAAACTCAACCAATCGAATTTATAAATCTTCACAATCTTTTCCTCCTCAATTTGGGATATACTAAACCCCCAATTCCATGTTTCTTTTTGCATTAGTTCTGATAACCTCAATACTGAATTTCTACTTAAGGTATCTGATATAACACTTAGCTTCACTTGGAATTTCTCACTTGTACAATCATAGGCTTTCAGTATTTACATCAATCTCCTGAGTCTCATATTTAATTCTCCCAATTCACTAATTGCCTTGAACTTATACGATCTGTACTTGCATATGCATACCTAAAATGTTCCTGTACATACATTATCTCCAACTTTCAACATCATCATTAATGCGACTGTTCTAAATCATGTATCAAAATCAACTTATAGATCTTTAGCTATCTCCATACATGTAAAATCAATGCATTATGCTACCTTTAATTTAGCCAAAACTCTTAGTGCTAGAGTAGAATTTCCAAATCCATATGATAAAATCTGTATCAGCACAGTTCTTTCAAATGTCTTTTTACTTACATTGCTTATACGTGTTAAACATTCTTCTTCATGCATTCATCCATACATCATCAAATCTTGGATCATATTAGTCTCCAATACCATAACGCTATCGGGCATTGGTAACCCAAACAATTATTATCAAATTTCATGTACCTCATGATTAGCCCTCGTGATCCCTTAATTAACTGATTCCTCAATGAGGTACATTGTCTCACTCTCTTTTCAATCTCCCTATTAACTTCCTTGCTCAACTGATTTTCTATATTCCTTGCATCAACTTCTTGTGATTTTAATATATTCGTCAAATCAGATTTGTATCTCCCGAACATACTTTCACATAATATATATAATGAACTTATATATATACTCCTCGTAATAGCAATCCATGTCTCCTCAATTCATAATTTCACTCATGTGAACCTTTACATCAATAAAATACAATCTTGTTCAATAACATGATCTACCTCTTGACTTGAATCCCTGTTAGGGAGGGCACTCCCTTTTAAATCATTAATATTCATTTCCGATCACTTCTTTCATTGATCACCCTTAACAAAAACTATCTGATCTGCTTATTTTAACTTAATCAAATTCTTCTTGCAAAGAGGGTTTCTTGTTACCATCATCTATACTATTCGTGCAATCTTGATCAATCACCTATTATCATCACATTTTCGGCTATTCTTAATTTCTCAGGAGGACCAATTTCTATTATCCTCACAAGGTCGTAATGTTCAAATCACTCAAAACTCAATGGACAAATGAACACACTTATTGTCACATATGCTTGGGTGGCATCATCAATTTCATCCCAGTTGCCCACTTACAATTTCTGTTTCGCATACTTGCTACTTTGGTCCCCATTAATCCTAGACAATATTCTTCTCTTGATCTTCGAATTTATTCTTTATTGTAACATTTTAACAAATCTCTATCTATCCACACATATAGCACCTATGTGCTTAATACACTCACTTACATATGATGGATCATCATATAGATACTCACAATAACAAACGATTTAATCTTCTTGTACCTGTACAAATATAACTATCATTCATCCCATCTTCCCATTATCCTCCACATAACATCTTGCATACATATATATATCTATATATATATATATATATATATATATTCACCATTAATTCAAAAATTCAATCTTATACGTGAAAATTCATTACACAAGTCACATATCACATATCAAACAAGTGGCAATCGTGCAATGCATTCAAGGCAAGACTTATGCAACAATTATGATGCAATTTAAATCATGAAATTTTCTTGCTTTAAAGAAAACAATTTGGCTTATTATAAGCATGTACCCACTAGGTTCCGATTGCATCCTCTTAATACCATAAGAATGTCTGCTTTCAATACGTTCCCCTTGTTCACTTTAAGCTCAACCTTTCCCCCTTATATCCTTGTCTTCCTCAAATAAGCCATGATCATGTATTTACATCTAGATCAGATTCAGGGACATATCACCATAATGCCATACCATGCATGCTCCACTACACAACATCGAATCATTATCTGTCATATTTGACCATGTACTATTTCTCATTTTCATTTTTCCACCACCATCATTTTTCTCACTAATTCAATCTTATCCTTTCAAACTCTTCTCAATTCCTCATGCATATCACTTATACATATGCACCCATATAAGATCTCAATTCTGGTGCTTTGATAACACAAATGTTGGATCCCATTACCGGAACCCAACTCTCTTGCTCACTTAAGAAGCCTTGCTTATTCTGGATCATGAAACGGGAGTGTGAAAATAACCTTGGAGGGTTAAATTTTTTTTTCATTCTTAATCCATTTAGACATCATCAATTTATCTTCATGCTTATAACAATCCAAAATTCACTTACAATATCTTCCATGGTGTGCCCAAACAAAACAGTCACTATGCTTAACCTCATTTCTCCTATTTGTGCACAAAATTTGGAAGACTTAACATCTTCAATTCTTTTTGACTTCTTCGTAGAAATCATAGCTATATATCTCTTGTTCGTTTTAAAGAAAGAATCACTTCAATTGGAGCTTTATAGCTTAGGATATCATCAAAATACTAAAACGTGCACAAACCCTAATCATGCTCTCCTAACCGACCTCTTACTTGCTCTAATACAAATTTCCTCAAATCATCTCCAAATGCTACAAAATTTTATGCAGAGGTAGATACATGTCTTAGAAAACTATTGCCTTAAGAATCACCTCAATTGGAGGTCTGATGAGGGAGTTATGATCAAAAGAGTATACCATGTTCATTCCCCAAAATCAATTTGAACATACTTTGGTGCGATTACCATAAAGTTTTCTAAAAATATCTAAATTCCTTCTTTCTTGTGCCATTGGAAAGCTGACATCGATATCTACAACTCGTATTAGAGGCCTCAAAATGAGATTCGGCTTCAGAACTGGTCAAAAATGCAAATTACTAAAGTTGACCCGTGGCTGTCCGTTAAACGGACATGGACTGGCCAAACTGTCCATTTTCACCCGAGACAGTCCGTTAAACGGACATCCATGTCCGTTTAACGGACACACACTGCCCAAAGTGTCCAAAACCATCAGAGAAGGTCCGTTAAATGGACTTGTATGTCTATTTAACGGACACATACGGGGCAATTTGTCCCAAACCTTCTTTCAAGCATCTCCAATGCTTCAAACTTCATCCTAACACCATATATACCTATACACTTTATAATTTTCATTTCTTATCATGCAAAATCACTTCCTAGTAACTCAACCATCAATCTTATTTCATCAATTTCTCAAATCTTCTCTCAATTGCTTCATCAAAACTACACATTCATATCAATTTTCAATCCCTCTTTACCATAACATTTCAATTCCAAGCAAAGGCAACTCATATTCAAATCCCTTAATTCAATTGATTTACTTCTTCCATTCTACTTAATTTCAATCTAAGCTCATCCATGATGAGTCATATTTCAACTTCATTTCATTTTTACTCTTCACATTAACCCCAATTCATAAGATTTCTTACATTCAACAACGTTCATCATAACCATTCATTTACATATATAACAATATGTCATTCCTTAACTCAAAAGGATAACCTTATTCATTTGCATCTAATTTCAACCCACATCATCATACACAATACATAATTCATATTCATATGCCAATCCATATTGCATTAACATCATGCATCAAGAGTTTTTACAATTTTATTGGCATTTCCAAGCCAATTTACAACATCTATATCAATATCCAAATTATATAACATGCACATTCCAATAATTCTTAACATACAACTAAAGCCTTATTTACATTCATTTTTCCAAACACAACCAAAACATGTAATTGGTGCCTTGATCCACTTCCACTTGATTTCTTGCAAAAAAACCTGGAGATGGGGGAAAAGAGTGGGGTGAGCTTGGAAGCTCAGTAGGTAATATGCTTATAACTAAAATAACAAGCAAAAACTGTTCAAAAGTTCTTCATCATGAAAACTTCCTTTTTGAGTAATAAAACATATATTTCTTTCAAGATTCTTGTCATATGCTTAAAATCACCATTTGTGCATTTTTTGTGTGTGCATAAAACCATGAATGCAGTAAAGTTGTCACAATGCAATCACACAACACATAACATCTAACACATCATAATGGTTTGGCAAGTCCACAATTCATGACGAACTACACAATTCCATAGAATGGCCTTGTGTAGTCGTAAATTCTTGAGGATTCCTAAAAGGAACTCCTTGCCACTTACGGGCAGGCGGGAGAAGCCTATTCATGGTCAGCGTGCACGCGACAGTTCTTGGGTGGACTATACCTAACCCACATAACATGTAATCATGCTCTTGAAAAATGATTGCCCCAAATGGCAAAACTCTTGGAATTCTTGTTTTTCATAAATCATGCAAATTTTCATGAATCCTTTCATGAGCATGTAACATTCCATATGCAAATTCATCATCATTTCTCAATTCATCTAAACACAAGCATCCATCATTTCATCATTTGTTCAACCAAATTCACATAGAGGTTCGCATTCAAACAATAAATGCATCAATTGTAAAAATTTCTCAAAGCATTTACCCCTTCTTCACAAAAAGAACCGGAGCTCCCCAAGGTGAAGAGCTCAGTCGAATATACCCCTTCTCCAACAATTCCTCCAACTGCTCCTTAAGCTCTTTCAATTCCACCGGAGCCATCCGGTAAGGCGAAATTGAAATCGGCGCCGTACCTGAAAAGAGCTCAATGGGAAACTCAATTTTCCTAGCTGGCGGTAGTCCTGGTAATTCCTCGGAAAAGACATCTGAGAATTCCCTGACTACTGGAATATCCTCAAGCTTCCCTCTATCTGCCCTGGAATCTATCACATAGGCCAAAAACGCCTCACATCCCTTCCTCACCATCTTCTCTGCTATCATAGCTGAAACAATTCTGGGCGGACTCGCTTTTCTGTCCCTACAAACACCACTCTCCTACCGTCATCCAATGCAAATTTCACCATCTTCTGTTTACAATCCAAACGGGCATTGTACTTCTCTAACGTATCCATGCCCAAAATCACATCTAATCCTCCCATCTTCAGTGGCATTAAATTCACAACCAGAAGTTCTCCACCAATACAAATCTCACACTCTCTATACACTTGACTAACAATAATATTCTGACCAATTGGAGTACTCACCATCAGCGGAGTATCCAAAGGGTTATCATTTCTATCACACCCAGGTCTACTCGAGGAAACAAACGAATGAGTAGAACCCGGATCAATCAAAGCAAACACGTCATCAGAAAAGAGTCTAACCATACCAGTGAAAACTTCTGGAGCAGTCTCTACATCCTCCCGAGTCATCGCAAACACCCTAGCTGGTGCCTACCCCCTGGGTCTACCTGGAAGATTCACCCTCTTAGCTGCATCAGAACTGTCCACTTCTGTTGCAGTCCTCTGTCCCACGGTCTCTATTCTTCTAGGAGTTTGCATCTGTGATCCCTCTCTTTTGGACGGCTTAGGACACTCTCTAGCCAGGTTTCATTTCTGTCCACAATTAAAGCATGCTCCTGATACTCTGTAACATTCTCCCCTGTGGGGTCTCCCGCAGTGCTCACACATCGGAATAGATGGCCTATCCCCATCTCCCCGTCTACTGCCACCCACTGTTGAGGCTTGGTGAGAGACAGTAGGGGTCCTCATAGGTCTCGATCGACTCGCATCACTGCTCCTCTCCTCTGACTGAACAAGGAAACTCCTAGCACTCCTGTCAGGCATAGGAGTACTAGTACTACCTACCCTCTTGAACTGCTCTTTTCCTTTTCTCTTCTTGTTCACAGCACTGTTGATGTTCTCTATGTTCTCAACCCTCAATGTTGCCTCAACCAACTGCTGAAAATCACAGAAGTTCTGCACTATCACTTTCTCTCTGATGGCCAAATGCAGTCCCGACTCAAACTGGCGACATCTAGCAGCCTCACTCAGCATTAGATCCGAAGCATACCTCGCCAACTGAGTGAACCGATGCTCATACTCACTGACCGTCATCTCCCTTTGAGTAAGACTGAGGAACTCCCTCTGCTTCTGCTGAATGTACACCTCAGACAGATATTTCTTCCTGAAAGCAGCAAGGAAGTCCTGCCATGTCAACCCTACTGGTCTCATCTGACTCCCTGGCACAGTCTCCCACCAATGCAGAGCATCTCCCTGAAGCAAACTGGTAGCATAAACAACCCTCTCGTCATCCTCACACTCCATCTAATCTAGCACCCTCTCAGTCTTTTTCAGCCAAGTCTCAGCTTCCTCGGGATCAGTGGTCCCGTAGAAGTCCACTGCTACATACTTCCTCAACTTGTCAAACCATCTGCCCTTCTTAGCTGGGGCTGAAGCAGAAGACTGTGACATCTGACCCATAGGTTGAACAAATGCCTGAGTGAACGCCTGAAATAGCCTCGGATCCAATGGAGGCACTTGCTCCTGCGGAACTAGCAACTCCTGAGTCTGCGATGGGACGGGCTCACTACCTAGCCCTACAGAAGCCTCAGCATGCCCTGGGGCTACTGACTCATCAGTCCTCTCCTCTCTGGTCGGAGAGTCAGGTACAATCAATCTTTGCATAACTCCTCGTGTCCTTCTACGAGGTGGCCTCGTACTCCTTCAATTATAAACACTAAGGATTAGCTACATGTCAAAATTCCTATATGTATGCATGATATGCATGTCACTTAATCAATGCCACAATTAATCATATAACAAACAATTCATCCTACTATGCAGTCTAAGCCAAGGACATTAAACCTAGGCGCTCTGATACCAAACATGATGGAGCCGGGTCCCGGATCCCTATTCCCGAGGCGACCTCTCGGGCTGCGCCCGCGACACGTGCCCCAAACGCTCGGACCCAATCCCAACACCCATACGTAACTCGGTTCACACATGCATTTTCGCACACATTAAACATACACACAATCATTCGAATTAAACACCCCATAAACCAAAGGGGTTACATGCCATAACAATCTGAAGGAAATTAAAATAAGTATTCTCAATATAACACGATACAGAATAAAGTCTAAATCCAAAATACATGAATATGCTCCATGATGATATGCTCGGAGGGCCAACCAAAGTACTAACTTAATACAAAGCTCCTAACTAGCTTGAAGTTTTCGATGCCTTGCAAGATCAACGATCGCCTCGTTCTGCACCTGAGGGGTGGGAGATAATGGGGTGAGCTGCAAAGCTCAGTGGCATATACATTTATAGCCATTGGCAACGAGCCACACATTCAAGCATATATACATATACAAGCATAAACAGTCAACATTTATCAACTTACAATTATCACCATAATATGTCATATGATTTCGCAACATATCAATTAACATGCGTCATGCACAACAAATCAATAATGAATGCACACAAATGGCTCGAGAGTTCCGTGAAACAAAACGGATAAACCGAAGTTTATACCGTGAACAAAACGAGTTCGATTTCTCAAGGATCTCGTGGCCTCAAGCGGGTAGCCGGGAGAAGGCTATACGTTGACGTGCACGTGACTAACGAAACATTCCTCTCTCGCCCAAACAAAGCACATAATCATTCATTTCATGCTCAAAACTTGTTATTGAAACCTTTCATTCTTCTTATGATCATCATGCTTTTCTATCTTTTCATCCATTCAAAAGTTCCATAATGTCTATCAAGCCAGTACATAATCATGTTCATCATGCATTTGCAATATTTTTCATAATTTAACACAAGTAGTCTCACACACATGCAAGCAAGCATACACATATTGCCCATACACACAACAACCATAAATATATTACCCACCTAGTATCGCTTGAGAATCCAACTCACTGTTGTCCTTCCTCTTGCGATTGGATCAGGTCGGCTTGGTTTCCCAAAACAAACCAAGTTTCCATTCAATTAATAGTCGAAAGAAATATTCCATAAAGCTTGGCAATCAAAAGTAAAGCACTAAAAGTCTACATCCAACTACCATCTAAATTCTCGAATCCCAAAATGCTGATTCTGAACTTCCCTTCTTCATACAACTTGTAGCTCTTTATCTCTAGTTCACAACGAGTCGAAAATCACCTCAATTGGACATCTACACCAAAAAATATGCCCAAAAAGATACAATTCCTCATTCATTGAAGCAGGGGGCTCGTCATGGCGAAAGCCCTCATCGTCACAATGACGCCTTCGCCGCCAGCACATGACAATCTTGTGCAAGCAGCACCATCCTCTCAAGACGTCACGGCAGTGCTCCTCACGCTTCGTCATGACGTGCGGGCCTGAGAACGACTCGAACTCGCTTTCCAGCATTTTCACACTTTAATCCTTCCCCAAACACAAATGTAACACACTTAAACCTTGATTCCAGTCCTATACTACATTTCTAACTCATTCAAACCTTAAAAAACGCCACAAACTCATCAACCCAAGGATTTCCCCTAATTTTTCCGAAAAACCCTAAACCACCAGTTCTACTACATTCCACAACCTCTAAGTTTAATCTAACTATAACAAGATTAAACAAAGCAAAAGTTACCCGAAATCGCTTCGAATCTGTCAGAAATCGCTTAGGCAAGCAAACCCTCTTTTCTTCTCCTCTTCTTCACCTACAACTTCTCCTTCTTCTTTTCTTCTATTTCCTTCTTTCTTTTCTCTTCTAAGTCTTAAGACTAAAAGAAAACAAAGACCACAATACCCCTCTTGTAAAGCCTTAACCTATCTAATTCAAACAACCTTCCCAAAATGCCCTCATCTATTTTTATCCTTAAATTCCTATTTAAAACACATTAAACTCAATTAAATCTCAATTTTCCACTAATACATCCAATTTAATCAAACTAAGGCATAAACACATAATTAACACAATTCATGCGTAATAACATCATAAAAAAACATTCGGGGTCCAACACCTCCTCTCTCGTCTCACAGGAACTCTAGGAGGCAACTCCTCAGAACGAGGTACCGGTGACTCCCTACTAGCTCCGACTGATCCTTGGTCAGCTGGTTGATCTATCTGATCCCTAAAAACGAATGACCTATAATAAAACATAGATTCTGATCAAATTCTACTTTTCTAACTGTAATTCAAGCCTAAATATGCACTATGTCCAACAGATGCCAAACCATGCTCTGATACCACCTAAATGTAGCGCCCCTTTACCGTAGGGTATACACCGGAATGCCTGTGGGTTATCCCGATACATATCCCACAATAAGGGAGGGCTACGAGCAGTCAGTCAGTCCAATGCTCTCATGGCATCATATTTACAAAACCACAATATAAACTCACTAAATTTTAAAACCAAAAGCTCTTTCTCATTTCATAACATCAAAACAGAAATTCACATGTCTATCAGATTTTCACTGTCTATATACATTACTCCAAAGGAAACTGATACAAAAATCTAACTAGGTCATCCCCTAAAACAATCCCAGTTGATCGACTTGTATGCCATGACTTCTCTTGCCAACGAGATCACACGGCAGGAAAAGTCTCTCTCACTAGAGCTAGGAGTCTACTCTATCGATCCTGAAAAATATATTACAATTTTGGGTTAGTTTGCAAACTCAATGAGAAACCATCATCGATGGTTCACTCAATTTATGCATTACGCAAATAGCGTACAGATTATCACAATAGCATATTCAGAATATCATCTAGCAATGTACAGATTTTCACAATAGCATATTCAGAGAGAATACAAAGTAATATCACATAGATGCAAGGCATGTTGCCTTTTTCCCAAATCAGAAATCAATTCAATGCACAAATACATGAATACAAGACGTTTCCCATTTTATTTCAGTGTTGTGACTGAGCGCCTGTACTGTCCCAATCTGGGCACATTAATCAGTGAGCCTGAGGCTCTAAACTGTCCCAAATGGGCGCATTCAACGTTGAGCTTATAGCTCTAAACTGTCCCTTTCCGGGCTCATTAAGCATTGAGCATATAGCTCTGAACTGTCCCTTTTCGGGCTCATTAAGCGCGTCTTAGGGGTAGGAGAGCCCTCTAGGTATGCACTACTTTTCACGCATCTTAGGAATAGGAGAGCCCTCTGGGTATACACTATTCCCTTTTTAAACACAAGGCAATCTTCCAGTAGTCGAGTAGCTCTCGATGGTAGCTCCAGTCACAACCGTTATTAATCAATCGTTCGTGGAAATTCATTTATCACAATGTTACAAAAATCACATGCCATCAGAATCCATTTATCAAAATCAGACATAACATTCTCAATCAGACATCTTATCATACAGTAGAAATTTATCACTTTCACAAACTGTTTACACATCAAAATAACAATCCCTAATCCCTCGGACCTTCGGTCTGAAGTTACAATCAAATAATTCACATATACCCGTCATTTATCTTCACAGAACTATAAGTGCAGAACTTTCATAATTTAGATTGAGGAACCAACTAGGTTACTCACCTGTAACTTCCGAGCTACTGCCTGGAAGTCCCAGCAATATCCGTGGAATGTAGATCCAACAGTGCCTCTATAACATTCAAAGTAATCCCATGTTACCAAATGCCAAATCAGAAAGGTTTACAGATGCTCATGCTGAAATGCAAAGATGTACAATGTCTATTCGTGACATTCCCGGTGCTATCCCAACTTCACTATCTTTTGCCTCGAACCCAACTTTTCATACTATAAATACTATAACATTTAGACAATACCCTTAAATTCTCAAGGAAGACCTCAAAGCCAAAGTTACTATTTATTCGGTCAAATTCACCCATTACACTAAGTTTCTAAAACCCAAAATCATTTTATTTAATTCAAAAGTCTCCAAATTATACTCCAATTATCATACAACAACACTTAGGTTGAAATAATAACCTATCCTCAACTTTCATTCAATAATTGCGATCTGACGAATTGAATTTAAACTTTCTTTCTTCACCTCAGTGGTAGACCTCTTCTCTAGTTTATAACGAATCAAGAATCACTTCATTTGCAGGTCCACATCACTAGTTATGACCCAAAAACTCAACTAACTCAGTTCAGAAAAGTCAGTCTCGTCGCGGCGAAAGGACGCACGCCTGACGACACGAGGTCTCTCGTTGCAACGTCTAACTCGCTCGTCGCGATGAGAAAATACGGGCACGAGGCGCTGGCACGTCGCGATGTGCGGGTTCCAGTTCGTCTTCTCTGACCATTTTCACCTATTTCTCTCTCTAAAATCAGCCATAACTCAAATCAACTACTTCAATCTTTCACTTTAAACACAATAAATGCATTTAATCCAACAATAAACAACATATAAAGAGATCACTTACCAAATCAAGCTCTCACTCTTAAAAGCTCTAAAATCTTCTCAACTCTTCAACCCCTACAGCTCCCACTCAAAACCTCACAAATCTTCATCATCTTTAGGGTTTAGAGTTGATCTTGAACACAAAGAAGAAGCAAGCAAGAGAACAACGAAGAATCACCCAAGGAAGAAGAAAGGAGAATCGATCGAAGGGGAAGAAATTATGCCCTAGGTAAGGAAACTTTTACTGCCAAAAGATTTCGATAACTTTCAAAAGGAAAAGTCTAGAACTTAGGGCATTTAGGTTAAACCAAAATACATCTTTAAACCCTAACCACTTTTTCTTCAAACACTCTTTTAAATCTCTTTCTCTTTTCAAAATCATTTCTAGTCAAATTCACCTCCAAATTCTAATGGTTCAACATATTAAAATTCCTAAAATCATGTCTAATTTTCCCATTGCCATTGACTAGTTATTCTAGTACAATAAAGTCAATCAGTCCATCACTTAGCAAATACTCCGGTCCGGACTTTTTCTCCCAAATTTTTAGAAAATCTCTAAGGGGCCACTACCAACTGAAAATCACTCCCAAGACATTCCAAATTCAAATTTCAAACACAATTATCTCAAAATTCACAAATCACAACATATTCACAAATAAATACCGAGAAATGCCATGAATGCATGTACATATAAGTGCATATGCAAAATATCTCATTTCTCTAAAATTAGAGGCCAAAAGTATGCTCATATCAAAATATGCAATTTAACCTATTGGCCCGTCCCAATTTACCAATATACCCTTCCCATCGATGATGGGATGTTACAGTCAAACTTTGACAAACCATTACTTTTTGTGTTATTCACACCTTTCTTGTATTTTTTTCAAAATCCAATTCCAACTAACTTAGAAAACCAAGTTTGTTGAAATATAGTGGAAAATCACCTAATCAAGTAAGTATTTGAGGCTCTTATAATTGGTTTGAACCATATGTTTCCTACTTGTTAACTAATGACACAAATATTTAATAGCTAATACCAAATGCAATAGTTCTTTCTCACATATAGTAGAAGTCAATACTTCTCAAATAAAAAATTGTTTATATATGCCATAGGATGTCCATCTTGCATTAGGACAACTCCCAATCCTCCAATACTATCATCAACCTCAATCACAAACACCTTAATAAAGTTATAGAAAACCAAGATATAAGAAGATACCAATTTGACCTTAAATGCATTATCAACTTCTTGTTGCCATCTAAATGTATTTTCTTTAATAATTATATCAGTGGTTTGTTTACTTACCAAAATCATTTAATGAATCCTCTATAATCAATGTTTTAAAAATTGAATGGGAAGTTAAATCGATAAGATAAAAGCTTTGAGGTTTAAAAGTTCAATTGTTATTAGCAATCATAAAACTAGTTAAATATTGAATAAAATTAAATAATTTAAAATATTATTAAAAGAGACTGTCCTTATTTTAAAGTTTAATTGGAAATGAAGGTTATTAAATAGAAATTAATAGTTTATTTTAGTTTATAAAATTGGTTAGCTTACAAATATTGGCCAATTAATTAACAAACTGATCGATTTTTAACAAGAAGTGTTATTAAAGTAATTCAAACAAAAAATTGAAAATTGAACTAAAAATTTTGAACCGATTTGATTTTTAATCATTGCCTATAATAACCTTTTAACCTAAAGATTCCTTTAAGTTATTGTTTAGTATTAATAGAATTGGTCATTATCGGACTATTAAAATTTTCCTTATATCTATAGCCACTCCTACTGTAATGATGAAAAGATTAAGGTATTCCACCTTCCTTACTCTAAATAAACATTTAGATTTTTCAATAACCAATTGTTGATCCCTCAAAATTTGTAATATTTACTAAAGATAATTCAAATGTTTATATAAATAAGATATATAAACTATAATATCGTCAAAAATACCAACATAGACTTACTCAAGTATGGTTTGAATATGACATTCCTAAGAATTTGAAAAGTTTTGGGAGAATTGTTTAAGCCAAAAGGCATAACCTTCATTGCCTCTCATGAGTTCTAAAAGCAATCTTTTAAATTTCACCTTCAAACATAGGAATTTGATAATAACCTACTTTGAAGTTCAACTTGGAAAAGAAGTTGACTCTTCTTAATTCATCCATAGGAGGGGAATCATAAAATTATCTTTCATTGTGCAACTATTTAAGATTTTATAAATCACTTACATTCTATATGAATTATCTTTATTTTTAACTAAAACTATAAGAAATGAAAAATGGCTAACACTCTCTTAAATAACACCTTGCTTCAATATTTTCCTGATTAGCTCTTTAATTGCTCTCTTTTATAACCCCATGTGTTTATAGGGTCTTATATTGGTAACCTCGATACCCTCTTTCAAAATAATTTGATGATCATGTTTACTTTTAGGGTGGTAAACTATCTTGTTTAAAAAAGGCATCATATTATTCTAACAACTCCTGGATAAGTTAATGATTTTTCATACTTCCTTTCTTTTTTTCCATTTGCATCTTTAGGTATTGAACTTCATATTTCATTCTTCCTATTATATTTTTTTCCAAATGATTCAGTAATAAACAATTACAAATAATATCGACATCGACATCTTTTATATTTTTCCTAAATTATCTCCTTGATATACATTTTACTCCCTTTTTTGAGTCATTGTACAACTTTGGGCTTTCTCCTTGCAAATCAAACATTATTACCATTCTTGTACTTAAAAATTATATAATTGAAAGTAGTTAAACATTGAACCCCTAATACCATAATACTTCTTCCAATCTTAGTCATTAAAGCATTTGAATGGAATGAATGACTATCTATCATCCACTTCACATTCTTATACTTTTGATTACACCAAATCCTCATCCCTCTTCCAATAATGATCATTACATGTTTTATATCCTCCAACACTAACTTCTTAACTAAATCCTCATCGATGAAATTATGAGTTCTACCTCTATCAATGAATATATGGATCATTCTTCCATTAAAATAACCTCTCCCTTTTATTTGTTTATATTGAGCAATTGCAATACTTGTCATAGCTTGCATAGAAGTGACATGTAAACAATCTAACATCTCCTTTTTTCCATCATATTTCATAGTTATGTCCTCCACCTCTTGTATTTCATATATGTGAAAATGTTTCTTCTTATATTTATGCCCTAAAGTGAACTTTTCATCACACCGAAAGCATAGCCCCTTAGCCTTTCAATCATCAATCTCCTTATTATTGGTTGCCTCTATTACTTTTAACTTACTAATCATTGAGTATAGTTTAGGTAATAACCCTTGTTGTAATCTTAGAGCTTAAGATATCCCTTATACTCCTTATTGATGATTCCTCTAATTGGTACAATAAATTGGATAACAATGTTGAAACATTAACTCCTACTTCTTGACTATTTCATATGCTTATTGGAGGTTCCTTCCATTAAACAACTTCATTGGGTGCATAATTTCCATATTTAAATTCTTTAAAAATATAATCACCAATTACATTTTTAAAATAAAGAATTTATGCAAAAAAATTAAACTTTATTCAATATTCTTTCATAATGGTTTCCTTTTTAACTTCTTCAACTCCCCCACTAGATAATCAAATAATGATTCTCTAAACCTTTGTTCCAAAGCTATCATATACTCACCCCAAATGAGTGATTATATTGTCAACCTATTAGGCAAATATAATTAATCCTATGATAGAGCTTCTTTGACTAAATGCATTGTTACAATATCCTTTTCTCATCTTCCATTATTCTTCAATTCTAATTACTATTTACATGTAATTACAAGATCATTTCCTTCAACTCCTTCATTACTTTCTTATACTTGGCTTCTGTTTCTTATATATGATTTTTTTAATTTTCTTCTAAAGCCCACAAAACTAAATTAAAACTAAAACTATAGCCCAACCCATTAAGCCATTAAAAAGAGGAGTATATAGATAAGCAATCTGCTGGAAATACTCTGCTATCTTCTTCATCTTTTCTCTTCACATTTGGCAGCGCGTGTCAAGTATGTTGCAAAATTTACCTACCTCTGCACACTATAATTTGTAGTTACAAAAGGAATGTTCGGTTAATTTCTATAACCAAAGTTAATTGATGCAAGGAAAAGATAAAAGGGAGTTTTTGGATTTTTAGCAATTTAGAAATAAAGTAAAAGTAAATTATGAAAAACAAATTACACAAGCAATCGAAAATGAATAAATTATTGAATATATGTAAGATCTAGTTCTAGGTTCAATCTCCGCCTAAACATGATTAAGCATATTTCATCATCCTAATGTCTTTACAACTCTCTTCCAATTATCGTTCTGAGAATAATACAATACTCTCCTATTCTCGATTTTTACTTAGGTTTTGTTTAATCAAGAAACAATCTTTAAAACCTAATTATCAAATAACCTAGGATACAATCTCTAGGTTTAATTTGGCAGTCGCATTACTAAGTGAAAAACGATCAATATAAGCAATAACCTCACACGTTAGAGTTATCTAACCTAAATTATATTGTTCCTAATGATATTAGATCATTAGATGCTACTCACAAACATCAAAAGTAACTATTATGGATTATATTCAATGTTTTAGCAATAGGTTTGAAATAAAACAATCAAAATAACGTATTAAGATAATTCATCCTAAAAATCAATCAAATCAACGCCAACAACACATCAATCCAAAAAGAAATTATAACCTTAAAATAATAAAAATAACTTAACCGTGACTTGGCGTCGATATTCCCACTGAACCAGTATTGGGAAGCTAGCCTTCAATCTCCATGTTTATGCTCTAAGCGTAAGCCATCTTCTCCATGCTTTGATGGTGGGAAAAAATGAAGAAGATAACCTTTTATTTCACACCCCTCCTATTCATTGATGTGACGAATTAATCTTGTGTCCATGCTACTATTCATGTTCCTCTTCTTTTACTGTGCATTTTGAGCAAAACGTGGATCATGCATTTAGGCATTGAACACAGATGCGTTGTGCATTTAACACATAATGCCTACATATGCAAACGTTGTCTATGTTTAACGTAAACATCTACCCTGCATGTGCAACGTCATTTTGGTCCTTTTTTCCCTAACCAGTTGCTATCGTTTCATGCTTAATTTGATGTCATTTTTTGCTCCATTAAATTGACCTTTTTGTATAGTAAAAACATGCACTTGCATTGCTTTCTATGATTCTTATTCTTTGTGTTCCATTTTTCTTATCATCCCCTTATCTTTTAATTTTCTTCTTTTCAATCCATGAAGATAAGTGAAAATTATTCTTTGAAAAAGGACTCATATATTGTGCTTTCGACTCACTTTAACTTCTTTACTTTCAAATTGTGCCCAAAATTACAAATGAGCCAAAGTTTATTATGTAAGAGACATTAAAGATTCTAATTGACAAGTTGTTGTGAAGACAAAACCGTGTGATTTATATGATTTGTTTGATGAAATGTAGATGAGTCATGCTAAGAAATTGAAGAGATTGGTTTTTACGTTTCATGGAGCTAATTTGGAGGAGGCTGATGATATGGTATCATTGAATAGATCTGACTTAGCCACAACAATTATTGAAGGAAATCCCATAAATATTAATATCATTGGTGTTGAAGAAGATGAAACTGATTATGATGAATGTACTTTTATTAATGATGATGAGATAAAATAACAAGTGAAGATGAGGCAAATGAAGATGACGATGATAATTAAACATTTATTTCAAAATTATTTATGGATTTTAGATTGATTTAGACATCTACTTGATACTTTAATATAATAATTTAATTTTAATCTCTTTTGTTGTGATATCTTTCTAACGTAATATTAAATTTAATTATTTTTCTAAAACATTTTTGTTGAAATATTTACATAGGCTAATATAAGAAAAGATAAATAATTTTATTTCTAATTTTTATTTATTGAACTATTTTCAATTGTAGTCATAACATTTTTATCACAAACTTAAAATATTTATGTGAGAAAATATTTTCAATGACAATAATTTTGAATAATATTGACCATAAGGGTAAGTTTATTATTGTGACGATATTTAATCGGCATTAATTAGTTAGGCTTATATTTAGTAAAAGTTTTAATCATAAAAGGTTTAAAATTTATGTGATTAAAAGATTTCTCGTTACAATTATTTTAAAAGTTATGTGATGAAAGTGGTCCATATGCTCTTGTGACGATATATTATTACCACTAACCATTTTTCTTATATTGATAACAATTGTCATCACAAAATATATCAATTAAGTGACAAACAATTTTCTCGTTGCGATAACGAATAATAATAGTGACAATAATTTATTTGTCATAATTACTTTTCATTCATGCTAAAATGGTGTAAGCATTTAATATTTAATACTATTAGTGACAACTTAAGAGTGACAAAGCTATTATTGGCAATAGTAACATATTATTAGTGGTGACCCAATTATGAAAGACTTGGTAGTGTCATAATTAATACACCATTAGTGACTACGTAATAATTTATCACAAATAATAAAAGTAATAGTGACTTACAAATTTTTTGTCACAATAACAATCATATTTGTGATGAAATATTTCAATGTCACAACAAATGTCACCGAATGTCTTAATTCTTGTAGTGCTATTTAAATACATCTTTAAATTCCTACAATAATTGTTGCAAAGCCTTTATCTCTTTTACTATCATTTGCTTTTAATAAACATCGATATTCATTGCTTAATAACATCACTATAGTGGATCACTCCATTATGTATGCTCATACTAGTGCAATACAAAAATTGGCATACATGCTTTGTTCTCTTTTTATAGTTTCATATAACGTTATTCAATGTGGACAACTGCTAAACACCTAACATCATATTGCTATTGCTTCCTCCATAATGATGACCAAATTGTCATTTAAAAATTAATGGACATTCGCCCAATCAAAATCTTTGCAGATCCTTTAACATTTAATTTGTTGTCCACCCACTAATATTAATACAAGTTCAAACTCCTTTATCACACACTCCTATTTACATACTGACTTTTATAAATAAAACTACGAATATTTCCTTTATTAATCAATATATTGATGACTTTTTCTTTATAGTTCCCCAATACTTTCATCTATTATAATTTTGAAGAAATCATACATGTCATGTCCTATAGAGAAATTGTAGCTTACTGTTCTTCCTCTTGTTCCTTTTCATCCTCTCCCTCCTAATTTTCATCTTCTAAAAGATATGTATGCATCATTTTCTACCTGGAAAATTGTTGGGCCCGGGCCCCGTAAGTCCATTCCCGAGGCGGCCCCTCCGGTCGCGCCTGCGACGGCGCCCAAATACCGTCGGACCCGATCCCAACATCCATACAAGGAACCATTCGATTCGTATAACAATACATATGCGCTTTGTACACATGCATTCTAAACATACATTCACCATTCCAATTGCATAATTCATCTGTCATTCTCATTCGAAGAAATGCAATAAGTATCTCAAAATATAACACAATACAAAATTAAATTAAATCCCAAAATACAAATGTATGCTCCATGATGAAATGCTGGTGGGCTAACCAAAATACTAACTTATACAAGGCTCCTAACTAGCTTGAAGTTTCTAATGCCCTGCAAGGTCGACAATCGTCTCGATCTGCACCTGAGGAGGGGAGAGTAATGGGGTGAGCTGCGAAGCTAAGTGGCATATACGTTTACCCACCTAGTATCGCTCAGTGGCATATACGTTTGCCCATACACACAATAACCATAAACATATTACCCACCTAGTATCGCTTGAGTATCAGACTCACTGTTGTCCTTCCTCTTGCGATTGGGTCAAATCAGCTTGGTTCCCTATAATAAACCAAGTTTCCATACAATTAATATCCATAGAAAATATTCAATAAAGCTCAAAAAGCAAAAAGTAAAGCGTTAGAAGTCTCCATCCGACTCCCATCTACATTCCTGAACCCTTTGAAACAAATTCCGAACTTCCCTTCTTCATACAACTCGCAGTCATTTATTTCTAGATCACAACGAATCCAAAATCACCTCAATCAGACATCTACACCAAAAGATATCCCCAAAAATGTAAAAATATCACTTTCGGAAACAAGGGGGCTCACATGAACGACCACGCTTCGCCATGGCGTGCTCATCACCAGACGCACATGGCGTACACCCGTCATAGCGGCGTGCCGTCTCTTCGTGCTGCACGCCATGACGTACATGGTGCACTGTGGCGTGTCACCAATTCACCGCACCGCCGCGGCGTGCTCTTCTGCGACGTCATGACGTGCGGTCGAACTTCAACTCCAAAACCCTGATTTCTGCATTTTCTGACTTCCATTTCTTCCCAAACTGAAATGCAACACACATAAGGCATAGATCAAGACTTCTACTACAGTTCTAACCCATTCTAAGCTTCCAATCCATCCTAAAATTATCAACCCAACGATTTATCCATATTTTTCACCCAAAACCCTAAATCATCGATTATGCTCAATCCAAGCTATCTAAATGTTTAATCCATCCAGAAACAAGATAGAAAGATGCTAAACTTACCGAAAAACGCTTCCAAACTGTCAAAAACCTTAGAAATCGAAGTTCTCTTTTCTCTCCTCTTCTTCCTCCACCGTCGGCTACTCCCTTCTTCTTCTTCTTCTATTTTCCTTTCTTTCTCTTTTCTTTTCTTTTCTTTTCTATTTCTTTCCTTTAAAAACCTAAGGAGTGGACAAAGACCATTTTACCCCTCCTCATAAGCCTAAATCCATTCCAACACAAGTAAACTTCCTAAAATGCCCTCACACATTTTTACCTATTAATTCTCATTCAACCACAATTAAACCGTAATTATCCATAATATTCCTAATTAACTCAAACTAAGGCATAATCACATAATTATCACAATTCATGCTTAATATCATCATAAAAAAAATTTGGGGGTCTAACATTTCTCCCCCTCTTAAAAGAAATTTCGTCCTCGAAATTTACCTGAATCATCGAAGAGATGCGGATACTTCTCCCGCATGGCTTCCAATGGCTCCCAAGTAGCCTCCTCTACCGAATGGTTCCTCCACAGGACTTTGACTAATTGAACCGTCTTGTTCCTGAGGACTTTATCTTTGGTATCCAAAATCTGCACTGGAAGCTCCTCATAGCTCAAATCATCTCTCAGCTGAACCTCACTAGTCTGAATGACATGAGAAGGATCCGATCTATACCTCCTCAACATGGAAACATGGAAGACATCGTGGATTTGCGATAACTCCGGAGGTAATGCCAACCTGTAGGCGAGTGGGCCAATCCTCTCAAGGATCTCATAAGGACCCATATACCTCGGACTCAACTTACCCTTCTTGTCGAACCTCAAAACTCCTTTGTAAGGAGACGTCTTAAGGAACACTTTCTCACCGACTTCATACTCCATCTCCTTTCAGTGAGCATCAACATAACTCTTCATCCTATCCTGTGCTGCCTTAAGCCGCTGCTTAACCAAATTGATTTTCTCAACGGTTGTCTGAATCAATTCTAGTCCTTCTAATTGCCTCTCTCCTTCTTCGTCCCAACAGATCGGAGTCCTACACCTCCTACCATACAAAGCCTCATATGGAGCCATCTGAATGCTCGAATGGTACAAATTATTATAAGCAAATTCAACCAAAGGCAAATGCTCATCCCAAGCTCCTCTAAAATCCATCACACAAGTTCGAAGCATCCCCTCAAGAGTCCGAATGGTCCTCTCAGATTGACCATCCGTCTGAGGGTGAAAAGCCGTACTAAAATTTAGCTTCGTCCCCAAAGCTTCCCAAAGCTTCCTGCAAACTGCCCCAAAACCTCGAAGTAAACCGAGGGTCCCTATCAGACACAATCGAATCCGGAATCCCATGTAACATCACTATCTCATCAATATACTTCTTTGCCAACACATGCAAAGAATCAGTCTGTCTAATCGCCAAAAAGTGGGCTGACTTGGTCAACCGGTCCACAATCACCCAAATGGCATCATGCCTCCTGCTGGTCTTAGGCAAACCCATCAAAAAGTCCATCGTTACCCTTTTCCACTTCCACTTCGGAATAGGCAACGGCCTTAACTTGCCTGAAGGTGCCTGGTGTTCAGCCTTGACTTGCTGACACACTAGACACTTACTCACAAAGTCTGCCACATCTCTCTTCATGCCTTTCCACCAAAAATGCTCTCTCAAATCCCGATACATCCTGGTGCTACCCGGATGCATAGCATAAGGCGCATTGTGTGCCTCATCCATAATCTCAGCCTTAACCTCCTGCACATCAGGAATACACAACCTGTTCCCCACTGTCATAAGCCCATCATCCTGCACATTTATCTCGAAACCTTACCTTCGAATTTCATCCCTGACTCTGCTCAAATCTGCATCTTGAGCCTGCAATTCCCTAACCTTTTCCCTGAGAATCGGTCTCACTCTGAAATTAGCGAGAAGACATTCCGACTCCTCCTACTTCAAGCTTATCTTAAGCTTGGCCATCTCTTCCAATAAAGAAAAATAAACTGATCGAACATGGGCAATCGACAACTTCCTGCTCAAGGCATCCGCCACAACATTGGCCTTGCCCGGATGATACTCAATCAACAAGTCATAATCCTTTAGTAGCTCGATCCACCTTCTCTGCCTTAAATTCAATTCCTTCTGGATCAACAAATACTTGAGACTCTTATGATCAGTGAAGATCCGAGTCTGAACTCCATACAAATAATGCCTCCAAATCTTCAAGGCAAAAATCACAGCTGCTAACTCTAAATCATGCGTCAGATAGTTCAACTCATAAGGCTTTAACTGCCTCGAAGCATAAGCAATCACTCTATCATCCTGCATCAAAACACAACCAAGACCCTTCCTCGAAGCATCACTATACACCGAATAACCTTCATCTCCCGAAGGCAAAACCAAAATCGGGGCACTCGTCAATCTGCGTTTGAGCTCCTCGAAGCTCCTCTGACACTCATCACTCCAAACAAACTTTTGATTTTTCCTTAACAACTTAGTCATCGGAGCGGCTATCATGGAGAATCCCTCCACGAATCTCCTGTAATAGCCTGCTAAACCCAGAAAACTCCTCACCTCTGCTACATTCTTCGGGGCTTCCCAATTCACCACAGCTTCTACCTTCTTTGGATCCACATGAACTCCTTGCTCTGAGATCACGTATCCAAGAAATGAAACTTCCCGCAGCCAAAACTCGCATTTATCGAATTTGGCATAAAGCTCATGCCTCCTCAAAGTCTCCAAATCCATCCTCAAATGTTCCTCATGCTGCTCATCACTCTTGTAATACACCAAGATATCATCAATGAAGACAATGATAAATTGGTCCAAGAATGGCTTAAATACCCGATTCATCAAATCCATAAACGCTGCAGGCGCATTCGTCAATCCAAAAGGCATCACCAAGAATTCAAAGTGCCCATACCGAGTCCTAAAAGCAGACTTCGGCATATCTGACTCCTTAATCCTCAACTGATGATAACCCGATCTCAAGTCTATCTTTGAGAAGACTCTCGCCCCTTGCAATTGATCAAACAGATCATCAATGTGAGGAAGTGGATACTTGTTCTTCACAGTAACTTGATTCAGCTTCCGATAGTCTACACACATCCTCAACGATCCATCCTTCTTCTTCACAAATAGGACCGGAGCTGCCCAAGGTGCAGAACTCGGTCGAACATACCCCTTCTCCAATAACTCCTCCAATTGCTCCTTAAGCTCTTTCAATTCCGCCGGAGCCATCCGATAAGGCGGAATTGAAATCGACCTTGTGCCTGACAAAAGCTCAATGGGAAACTCAATTTCCCTAGCTGGCGGTAGTCCTGGCAATTCCTCGGGAAGACGTCCGAGAATTCCCTGACTACTGGAATATCCTCCAGCTTCCCTCTATCAGCTCTGGTGTCAACCACATAGGCCAAAAATGCCTCACAATCTTTACTCATCATCCTCTCCGCTGACAATGCTGAAACAATTCTGGGCGGACTCGCTTTCCTGTCCCCAGTAAACACTACTCTCTTTCCACTATCCAATTCAAACTCCACTGTCTTCTGTTTACAATCCAAACGTGCATTGTAATTTTCCAATGTATCCATGCCTAAAATCACATCTAAACCGCTCATCTTCAGTGGCATCAAATCGACCACTAGAAGTTCTCCACCAATGCGAATCTCACAACCTCTATATACTTGACTAATCACAATGTACTGACCGATTGGAGTACTCACCATCAGCGGAGTATCCAAAGGGCTCACAATCATATCACACACGGGTCTACTCAAGGAAACAAACGAATGAGTAGAACCCGGATCAATCAACACAATCACAAAGCATCGAAAATAAGCGTAGTCGCGTGCTGCGTGACAACATCCAGTGCGGTCTCGGCATCCTCCCTAGTCATCATGAAACACCCTGGCGGTGCTCGCCTCTCGGTCTCCCGGAAGATTCACCCTCTTGCAGATCTCGAAGCGCCCACTTCTGTAGCAGTTCTCTATCCCATAGTCTCTGTCCTCCTCGAAGCTTGCATCTGGCCTCTCTCTTGTCGTGGAGGCTGAGGACACTCTCTGGCAATGTGTCCCTTCTCCCCACAGTTGAAACAAGCTCCTATCAATCTGAAGCACTCTCCTCTATCAGCTCTCCCGCAATGCTCACACTTCGGGACGAACGATCTATCCCCATCTCCCCTTCTACCGCCACCCACCATTGAAGCTTGGTGAGAAACAGTAGAAGTCTTCATCGGCCTCGGTCGACTCGCACCACTGCTCCTCTCCTCTGACTGGACTGGGAAGCTCCTAGCACTCCTGTCTGGCATAGGAGTACTAGTGCTACCTCCTCTCCTAGACTGCTCTCTGCCCTTTCTCTTCTTGTTCACAGCATTCTTGATATTCTCTATGTTCTCTACTCTTAGCGCTGCCTCAACCAACTGCTGGAAGTCACAAAAATTCTGCATAATCACCTTCTCTCTGATGGCCAAGTGCAATCCTTACTCAAACCGGCGACATCTAGCAGCTTCACTCAACATCAGATCGGAGGCATACCTCGCCAACTGCGTGAACCGACGCTCATACTCGCTCACTGACATATCCCTCTGAGTCAAACTGAGGAACTCCCTCTGCTTCTGCTAAATATAAACCTCAGACAGATACTTCTTCCTGAAAGCAACAACAAAATCCTGCCACGCCAACCCTACTGGCCTCATCTGACTCCCTGGTACAGTCTCCCACTAGTGAAGTGCATCTCCCTGAAGCAAAGTCGCCGCATAGATGACCCTCTCGTCATCCTCACACTCCATCTGGTCGAGCACTCTCTCAATCTTCCTCAACCAAGTCTCAGCTTCTTCAGGATCTGATGTCCCAAAGAAATCCACTGCTCCATACTTCCTCAACCGGTCAAACCGTCTCCCCTTCTGAACTGGGGCTGAAACAGAAGGCTGTGGCATCTGACCCATAGCCTGCACGAATGCCTGAGTAAAGGCCTGAAACAGCCTCGGATCCAAAGGAGGCACTGGCTCCTGCGGAATCGAAGACTCCTGCGTCTGCGAAGGAATGGGCTCTCTACCTAGCCCTACGAAAGCCTCAGCATTCCCTGGGGCTACTGACTCATCAGTCCTCTCCTCTCTCGTCGGAGAGTCAGGAGCAGCTGACCCTTGCATAACTCCTCGTGTTCTTCTACGAGGTGGCATCGTACTCCTTCAAATGGAAACACTAAGGATTAGCTATATGGAAATCTACCTGTATGCATGATATGCATGTCACTTAATCAATGCAATACATAATCATATATCACACAATCCTATATGCATTCTAAGCCGAAGACACCTAAACCTTGGTGCTCTGATACCAAACATGTTGGGTCCGAGCCCCGTAAGTCCATTCCCGAGGCGGCCCCTCGGGTCACGCCTGCCACGGCGCCCAAATACCGTCGGACCCGATCCCAACATCCATACAAGGAACCATTTGATTCGTATAACAATACATATGCGCTTTGTACACATGCATTCTAAACATACATTCACCATTCCAATTGCATAATTCATCTGTCATTCTCATTCGAAGAAATGCAATAAGTATCTCAAAATATAACACAATACAAAATTAAATTAAATCCCAAAATACAAAAGTATGCTCCATGATGAAATGCTGGTGGGCTAACCAAAATACTAACTTATACAAGACTCCTAACTAGCTTGAAGTTTCTGAAGCCCTGCAAGGTCGACAATCGTCTCGATCTGCACCTGAGGAGGGGAGAGTAATGGGGTGAACTGCGAAGCTCAGTGGCATATACGTTTATAGCCATTGGCAACGAGCCACGCAATCAAGCAATATCATAATTCATCAATTTATTCACATTCATATAAGCATAGGTCATTCAATTTCTATTTTTCGACATAACAATCATTATGCAACAAGTCATTCATAGCAATCATATGTTATGCTCAACAAGTCCATCGTGTATGCACAATCAATTGGCTCGAGAGTTCCGTAAAAACGATCCGGATAAACCGAAGTTTAATCCGTAAACTATCCGAGTCCGATTTCTCAAGGATCTCGTTGCCACAAGCGGGCAGCCGGGAGAAGGCTTTACTGTCAACGTGCACGTGACTCCATCCGTAACTCTCTTACCTAAACAAAACACATAATCCATTTGATTCATGCTCAAAGCATTTTTCACATTGTTCTCAATTCTCATTCTTGTCCATTGCCATAAGGCCTATCAAGCCATGCATAATCATAATCAAAATGCACATTCAATATTGCTCATACAGTTCAATACCAACAAGGTCATATCATGCAAGCAAATAAGCACACACAAGGCAATTTTCCCATACACACAATAACCATAAACATATTACCCACCTAGTATCGCTTGAGTATCAGACTCACTGCTGTCCTTCCTCTTACGATTGGGTCAAATCAGCTTGGTTCCCTATAATAAACCAAGTTTCCATACAATTAATATCCATAGCAAATATTCAATAAAGCTCGAAAAGCAAAAATTAAAGCGTTAGAAGTCTCCATCCGACTCCCATCTACATTCCTGAACCCTTCGAAACAAATTCCGAACTTCCCTTCTTCATACAACTCGCAGTCCTTTATTTCTAGATCACAACGAATCCAAAATTACCTCAATCGGACATCTACACCAAAAGATATCCCAAAAAATGTAAAAATCTCACTTTCGGAAACAAGGGGGGGCTCGCCGCGGCGAACGACCACGCTGCGTGCACACCCGTACGCCGCAGCGTGCACGTCTTTTCGTGCACGCCGCGACGTGCACATGGTGCACGCGGCGTGTCACCAATTCACCGCACGCCGCGACGTGCGGGTCAAAGCTTCGACTCCGAACCCCTGATTTCTGCATTTTCTGACTTCCATTTCTTCCCAAACTCAAATGCAACACACATAAGGCATAGATCAAGACTTCTACTACAGTTCTAACCCATTCTAAGCTTCCAATCCATCCTAAAATTATCAACCCAACGATTTATCCATATTTTTCACCCAAAACCCTAAATCATCGATTATGCTCAATCCAAGCTATCTTAATGTTTAATCCATCCAGAAACAAGATAGAAAGATGCTAAACTTACCGGAAAACGCTTCCAAACTGTCAGAAACCTTAGAAATCGAAGTTCTCTTTTCTCTCCTCTTCTTCCTCCACCGTCGGCTACTCCCTTCTTCTTCTTCTTCTATTTTCCTTTCTTTCTCTTTTCTTTTCTTTTCTATTCTATTTCTTTCCTTTAAAAACCTAAGGAGTGGACAAAGACCATTTTACCCCTCCTCATAAGCCTAAATCCATTCCAACACAAGTAAACTTCCTAAAATGCCCTCACACATTTTTACCTTTTAATTCTCATTCAACCACAATTAAACCGTAATTATCCATAATATTCCCAATTAACTCAAACTAAGGCATAATCACATAATTATCACAATTCATGCTTAATATCATCATAAAAAAAATTTGGGGGTCTAACAAAAATGTTTCTGATTGGATCGAAAACAAAGGCCATTGGTCATTTTCTCATCTATTTTTCTGTTTCTAATGGTCTTGTTTGTTTTGTTACTACGAAGTACTAAAGGTTTGTGTAAAATATGTTAATGATTCTTATATAAATGGGTTTGCACCACCGATTAATGATTACTCCTCATATTGTTTATGTTAATTCTAATACATTGTTTGGTCACCATCTCATGTTTCATGGTCAACTCATAAGCTTTTTGTAAACTTTTAAGACTCCAAATCCCCATTAGGTACTTAATGTCCAACTTCAAGCCTTTAATAAATAAGTTAACCAAGTAAGGCTTGGGCATTACCAACTTATGTGAGAAGATATCAAATCTTATAGAATACTCCATCATCTATTCTCCTATCTGAGTTCTTTTAATTCTTTTGTTGGATCTTAAAAGATTGTCTTGCCAAACCACGTTTGTAGTGTTAAACTGTACTCTCCTCAATTAGGAATTTTCCTCGTCAATAACTTTTTTCTTATATAGAGTTAGTACCATAGTAATGTCTCACCTTCTAAATGCATTAATACCAAACTTACTTTGATCTCTATTAAAGTCCTATTCAAATTGAATAACTACTTTCATTTTGAAGATCCAATTTCTCAATTCTTCCCCTTTAAAAACCAAAATTTCAATGTTGCTAGACCTTATTAGTATATATAAGTAAGGAAAACAAGATATTCTCAAGAGCAGGACATTGATTTTCATACTATAAACCTTCACTTCGAATTTTAGTACCCTTCTATAGTCATTTATCATCCTTTGACTCCTCTAACCCAATTGTTGATGAAGTTGTATCATCCACTCTTTCAATTCTTAAATTCTTCTCACATATCTCATCTCCAATTTTTGCATTTGCATTTTCATATTTTCTTCCAATTGTCTCAAGTTTTGTGAATGCATCTTATTAGTATCTTGTATTTAATAAAGCCTATCCATGAGTTGTAATTGGAATTTGGTAATAGAATTTAAAAAGTACTAGTAAAAGAAGCAATTTAGTTTACAATTATTCATTATCCTCTTCCCTCCTATTACAACATTAAAATGACAATAGTTGTTGCCAAAGGCAAAACAAATTTATTACACATTGTCAACCCAAAACTCATACTATCCCAACTCGAAATTGCATATTTGGTATGCAAATATTTGGTAGTCAATGTATATAAAAGTGAAGAATATGAACTTTTCATCAGACATAGCTATAAAATCATATGACAAGTACCCACTATTGGATCGAAAATAAAAACATACTAGATTTAGCAAAATGGTAGATTTCAAAAACTTTTTTTTGAAATCAAAATACAACAAAAGCATAATAACCAAATCAATATGTTTAATTCATACTTGACATGGAGTTAGAAAAATAAATAGCATAAGAATAAGACCGAAATATTACCAACTCCTTTGCTATAGCTATAACTCCTTGTTGTTCTATCCTCTCCATGCTATTGTATCCTCTCCTCTTTGTTGTATCCTCGACAAATTCGATCTACCAGTTGTTCTCCTTGGATAACTTAGTTAACAAATTCCTTTGATAGGAAAGGAGAAGAAATGTTGTAAGAGTTTTTCCTTAGTTGTTGAAAGAACTAAAATGAGACTCTTCTCATTACTAATTTCGACAAAAGCAGAAGGAGAGGCCACTTTGGCACCACTTCATTCTCTTAATCAAAATGAAAGAGAGAGCCATAAATAAGACATTCACATCTATTTAATATGGCTAGAGGAAAAGACAAAAAACCAAAATGATACTCTCATTTTTAGTTGCAAGTTGAAAGAAGGGGGGAGAGAGAGAGCAACAAGTGCACTTAGTCCTTCTTTATTCAAAAGAATGCTAAAAGGTTGATATGTTTTTCTACCTGCCAACATTAAATGAAAACCATTAAACCATTTAATGATAAGACCATTATCCATTTAAAGAGGACACCATTAAACCATTTAACGATGATAAAGCATGATAAAACTCATCTTATATTTAGCAATTCAATGCTAAATATGCAGCTGTCCATTTAGCTATAAATCAGAAAACTACATCATTGTAGTTTCAGTTTTTGCCCCCTTTTTGTCTTTACAAATCTTCTTTTAATTTAATTAATCTAATTAATTAAATCAAACCAAAATCCATCTCAATATTAAATGTTTTCATTGGGCTTCTAATTTAATTAGAGTATGCCAAACTTTTAATCATAGGCTTAAATCCAATTTAATTAACTCTTAATTAAATTGTTTCGGTATTATTATTTTGAATCTAATTCAGTCCTTTCCTTTTTATTTTCTTTCTGGTAACTTCTATTTATATTTCTTACTTTGCTTGATAACCTTTCCTAGAAGACAAGTTAGGAATCTAATTGGCCTTATATAAATTAAGCTCCAATAAACCCGCAATTAATTTAATCTCATTAGAATTAATTCCAGCTTATTAACTATATGTCATTCCACTAAAGTCAATTAGTTGAACTCTTGAGTTATTAAATATTATGAGAAAACATGTTTCAAATAAGATTTTCAATTGCAAACTCTGTTATGAACCATATTATAGCCATCCACACAATAAAGAGTAAAATTATCGTTTTGCCCTTAATTGGTTTTTCCTTCTAGATCTCACGTTTTACTCAATATGGTGATTAACACACATGATCTCATCTTGATATTAAGATTTGATGGGTAGCTAGTCCTTCAAACTACTAGCTCCAGTTTAATCAATCTTCGTAAAACATTTAGAAGTGATGATATCACTATAAATTCTTTATTTGAGTGAATTTTTCCTGATACATGTTTCAATTAATAATTTCAGCATACAGACACTAAATTGGTACTTTGTAAAAATCCTTTCCGATCATATCAAGAATTATAATGAAACAAATATGAGTTCACAACTCATCAAGATTGTGGTTCATAATAAAAGAATGTTATAGTGTATATTTTAAGATTAAAGTAATGACCTACTTTATTCTTTAAAAACACACGTGATTATAGATTCATTTAATAGTACCTTTATCGATAGTCAACTTCTGTCATAATATGAAACTCATCATTCCCTTAAAGTAAACTCCTTCACTTGCATGGAGATAAATCGCAACACTACATTCTGAACCATAATCAAGCAACCAACTTGATTATTCAACTATGAAACAATTAATTTAGATTCTAATAATATACATGCTTCCCATACATCTGCATGTATATGTATATTACTTACAAAAGAATCGTGGTAACTTATGACTAGTTATATTACACTCATACAAATAAAACAAAACTCTTTTGTTTTATTAATAACAAATATTTTCATTACAAAAAATAATTTGAAAAAGATTAAGTTACAAGTAAATACACTTTTTTCTAGCGCACAATATTTACATAACTCCAACAATCTCCCACTTGCCCTAAAGCAAGTGTAACGCTGGACTTTCTGAGCCCTTTGGTGATTGTTCTGTATTTAGAGATACTACTGTATATTCATATATGCATGGTTGTATATGAGTTCAAAGATGAATTTGAATCCATTTGGTACGTATGCCAATGACTTATAATGCTATATGCCCTTACATGAACTTAAAGTTCATCGACATGTGAAATCTTGCAAATTTCCGACATATAAGCTTTTAAGTGTGAAAAATCGAGTCCATTGGATGGATATGACCATGGTGGTTAAATTAAATGTGTTCTAATGCCTTAGAGGTGATTAGTCATGATTTATAGACTTATTGGACACTTAGAAAGCTTAATTGGAAAAGTTGATGTACATAAGGGCTTATTTGCAAATTGTTAAAAGTCAAAGGACCTAAACATAATTTTTCAATTCTTGGAGGACCAATGTGTAATTTCATAAAGTTAAGGAGATTAATTATATTTTTCAAAAGTCCAAGGACCAAAAGGAAAATAAAATTTTTGGTGATTCCCAAATTTTGAGGTAAATTGTAAATTTAGGAAAATTGGAGGGTAAAAAGGTAATTTCATACAACCTATGGGCAAAAAGGTAATTTCACCATATTTTGGTCAAAGAGGGGTCAATATTCTAGACCCTTCTCCATGTAAGGTTCTGCACCCCATTACAAAAGACTTAAAACACTTCGTTTTAATTAAAAGAAAGGAGAAGAATGGAGAAAAGAGAGGAAGAAGAGGAAGTTTTGGCCATCATCAAAATTCACCCTTCTTTTTGATTCTTCAACCTCAATCAAGGTGTTCTAAGCTAATTTGGGGTCAAGGAACTCAAATCTATCATTAGAGTTGAGAAAATCTCAAAGTATTTGAAGATATCATCAAAGGAAGGTTTAGGTAAATTTTGTCTCATCTCTCTCTACATTATGATTTTGAGTTTGGAGTTAAGATATGTTGTTCTCCATGATTGAATATGAATGAAGCATCATTTACATGAATACAATGTGTCATGGAGAGGGTTCTTTAAGTCAAAACCGAAATTGTCCCCTTTAGGTGAAAGTTTGCAAATTTTTTAATATCTTTTGAAATTGATGGTCTAAATGAATCCTATGGTGTTAATTATACATGTATGATGTGAATTGATGATGAAGAATGAAGAAGATGTGTGTTGGTTAAGTTTAGGTCGAAATGATGGAGAAGAGATGGATTAATGTCATGAGTTATACAATTGAAAAAATCTAGCTTAAATGAAGGAAATTGGTTGGAATGGAGTAGTGGAATGTGTCATTGATGGGAAGCGTTTACTATATGGCCTGATAGGAGCATGAATTATTATGATAAAGTCTTGAAAATGTGACTTGTAAATCGTTCACATTAGGTGTTTGATAAAATGCCTAAGTGAAGTTGGCTTAGGATTTAAGGATTTATAATGGTATACATTGGAAAACACTTCCATGTTTACTTAGAGTAAACTTGAAATTGCGTAGATTGATGAATAATGGCCTAATATGCTTGGATAAAGATGTGCTTAATTATGTTATGAAATGAGTAAGTTTTGATTAAAGGCATTAAATGCCTTAGAAAATGCAAAGGAGAAGCTAATGTGATAGTATATAAATATGAAATTTATGTTTAAGTAGTAATTTCATTGTATGTCATTTTATGTATAAAGGCTTGGGATCTGTGAATTAGGGAGCTCGTATCGAGGATTGTTGAAGTTAAGAGAGAGTATATCTTCTTTCAGGTGAGTTGGGAAGACCACATTTATCAAATAGGATTAGAACATCCTAAGACAAGCATGAGGACCTGTATGTGAATTTTGAACCTAGGCAATGTATGGTAGACTTGAATTTCAAATGGATGATAATATGCTTAGGTATTTAATAAATTATATTGTCTTTAATAATCTTTTCGTACTTAGAGTGCAGCTGATTTTTTTATTATGTATTTTGAGAAATGATATTGTGTTTCCACCGATTTGAACATGGAATGTAACGTTTTATTTTCTAAAACTAAATTTTTGAACAACTTTGCATTTGGAGTACAAAAGATAGCTTTTATTTCATGAAATAATGTTTTGGAATTTACATATGCATAATCGAGTCATATACGTTGCATGTTTTTGTTCTCTTTTGGCTTAAAGCCATGGAACAGTTTTATTTTATCGATTAGACCGATAAATAAAGGCATGGTGCCTTACTTGATTTTATACTTAATAATTATACATGATTTGTTTTGTGATTGGTGAGAAAACAATTGGCCAATCGTATGCTGGGCACAACTAATTAAGCGACTGTCGTACCCTTGATGCTGGTTCATAAAAGTCGAGTCACCATATCGACACCTTTCTACGGGACTCGCGGGTGATTCCATACCTAGGGTCTGGACATCAATGAGGTCATCACCTAGGGTTATGATGCTCATGTCGACTATAGTCTGGACTCACCACGGATGAAAGTCGAGCCAACATTGAGTATCGGTGGGTGTGCACATTAGTTTGGCCAACTAGTGGTGTCACACATGACTGTTTTAACTTATCCTGATATTGATTTTCCTATCCATATTTGATTTATACATATGATGTTTTTATACTTTTGTGTACTGGAATTGGAACCTAGGTTCACTGGATGAGTGAGTTAATAGGCTAGGCCTATATGATTCCTGACCAGTATACGTTGAGTCATAGGCTAGGCCTATGTGTTTTTATGTCATGTATATTCATTTCATAGGTTATTTACACCGTCTTGGTATGAATCGAATTTTATTTGTGATATATGTTTTTTCTGGTCACTGAGTACCTAGTGTACTCACCCTCCCTTCGCTTTCCAACCGTGCAGGTTAATTTAGTGAATTTGAAGCTTTGAGTGGATCGTGTGGTCTTTTGACATTTTTGGGATATTACCACATGTGTAGTTTCTTATTTTGTACTTTTGTTGTCTAGTGGCTCATGAACTGTATTTATGTAGATAAGCTTTATGATTTTGTAAGTTAAGTTTTGATTGCCTTATGTTTTATAAAAGATTTTATGTATGAATCTTTTGATACAATTGTTGAGATTGCCTTGAGTGGACTTTAAAGTCCTGAAGTTGTAGTTAGATGTGAATATAAAAGTTTGTTTGAAATTGTTTGCAACTTTTTAGGATTTTTAAAACACGGCCATTGTGCTGCCCGAATTTAAAAGAAAAGAGAAAAGAATAGATATTCAATTAGTCTTGCATCGTTAGATTAAGGATACTATGAGTATCCTTAGCTCGGTTATGCGGCGATTGTCATGGGCCCAATGTGGTACTGAGTTGTGACAATTAAATTGGTATCAGAGCTAGTTTTTACGTTTTCAAAAGTTTCATTTCCATTTTCAAAACATTCATGAGCCTTAGGAGTCAAGTTTGGGTGCTGAAAGTCTTTGGTCAAGAAGTTGAGTCTCAGATCGTTAAGTTGACATCCTTAACGGTCGAATGATTTTGACCTCGATCAGAGTACTTATTGACATTCCTTGAGATGCTTGGGATATCGAATAAGCTAGGCTTAGTTCTATCTATTTTATTAAACAATGTCTTTTTCTTTAATTCTATAAAGATAGCATTCTCCCATCTATTTGATCAATCAAGTAAGAATTTCGAGGACGAATTCTTTTTAAGGGGTAGAGTTATAATATCCTGCCTCTTAAAATTGTTAAAAGATTAAAATGTTAGATTGACTTAGATGAGTTATTTTAGAAAACATTGCAAGAGAGTGTATACACTCATTTGACATGTTCCAGGGTAGGAAAGGTTTTTACTAATCATGATATAATTGTGTATTGATTTTGTCTTGAATTTTGTTTTGATGGATTTTGATTAGTGAATTGGGAATAAGTGACAAATGGCTCAGTTAAATGGATGACAAGTGGCTTGAGTATAATTGTGACAAGTAGCCCTTTAAGTTTGTGACAAATGGCACTTTATAATATTGACATGTGTAGCTTTACAAATGGTGAAATGTGTAGCCTTAAAATGAGTGACATGTGGAGCCTTAAAATGAGTGACATGTGGAGCCTAAAAAAAGGGACACATGGACCAATGAAATTGTGACACATGGATTAGTTCAACCTTTTTAAATTTTCTAGAGAAAATGGATGAGAAGGAAATATAAGTAAGAGTGCAGGTCTACCATAAGGTTAGAAGAGAGAGAAAAATGAAAATGAGAAGAGAAGGGAAAAAAGTAGAAGGAAAGAAGTTATCAAGGTAAGTTGAAATTCTGGTTCCAATTTCATCTTTCTCTTTCGAACTATTTTTCATATCCTTAGAGAACGAATTTGAAGAAACTAAAAGAGTGAAAGTTGAAGATATACATCTTAACTTGACCTTTGTGAAAGTGGATTGATAAAATAGTGACTACATCTTGAGTTATACTTGTTTCCCTAATACTGCTTGTGATAGACCCCTATGCAGGAACCTTCTATTATTTCCTGATTTTTGAGGGCCTTAAAGTCTGAATTAGTGAAACTGTAAAACATAAAAAATGATTATTGATGTCTTATTAATGCTTCTGTGAAATGTTTTTGTTAGGAGATGTATTGATAATCATTTATTGACAGTTGAGTATCGGTTGCCAATTTGTTTCTTACCAGAAATAGTACATAATTTGGATGGAGATTATATTTTAAAGAGAGATACTTTTGTGTAATTTATGGATATGTTAAGATTAATTGAAGTTTACTTTCAAGGGGTATAAGAATCATGGAAATTGGATTTTTTTAGAGAGAGTTATGATTAAAAGGAGTCAGCTTGTTCATAAAGGAATATTAGGAAGAAAAGGATGTAAACATTGCACATAAGGTTAGGTTAGCTTGATGGTTAAGGAGATAATAGGGAAACTTGAGGATACTATGAGACATCAATAACCCCATTTATTTATGTTCTCGACTTAGGAGTTTCAAGGAAGAAACTCTTTTGAGGAGGCGAGGAACTGTAATGCCAAACTTTCTAGGCCCTTCGGTAATTGTTTTGTATTTGGAGATACTACTATATATTGATATATACATGGTTGTATATGATTTTGAAGATGAATTTGAATCCTTTTGGTACGTATGCCAATGATTTATAATGTTATATGCCCTTACATGAACTTAGAGTTTATCAGTATGTGAAATCTTGGAGATTTCTGACGTATAAACTTAAAGATTTCCGACATATAAGCTTTCACGTGTCAAAAACTGAGTCCATTGGATGGATATGACCATGGTGGTTAAATTAAATGTGTTCTAATGCCTTAGAGGTGATTAGACATGATTTATAGACTTATTGGACACTTAGAAAGCTTAATTGGAAAAGTTGATGTACATAAGGGCTTATTTACAAATTGTTAAAAGTCAAAGGACTTAAATGTAATTTTTCAATTCTTGGAGGATTAATGTGTAATTTTATAAAGTTAAGGGGTTTAATTACAATTTTCAAAAGTCCAAGGACCAAAATGAAAGTAAAAGTTTTGGTGATTCCCAAATTTTGGGCTAAATTGCAAATTTAAGAAAAATTGGAGGGTAAAATGGTACTTTCATACAACCTATGGGTAAAAAGGTAATTTCACCATATTTTGGTCAAAGAGGGGTCAATATTCTAGACCCTTCACCATGTAAGGTTGTGCACCCCATTACAAAAGACTTAAAACACTTCGTTTTAATTAAAAGAAAGGAGAAGAATGGAGAAAAGAGAGGAAGAAGAGGAAGTTTTGGCCATCATCAAAATTCCCCCTTCTTTTTGATTCTTCAACCTCAATCAAGGTGTTCTAAGCTAATTTGGGGTCAAGGAACTCAAATCTATCATTAGAGTTTAGAAAATCTCAAAGGATTTGAAGATATCATCAAAGGAAGGTTTAGGTAAATTTTCTCATCTCTGTCTACATTATGATTTTGAGTTTGGAGTTAAGATATGTTGTTCTCCATGATTGAATATGAATGAAACATCGTTTAGATGAATACAATGTGTCATGGAGAGGGTTCTTTAAGTCAAAACCGAAATTGTCCCCTTTAGGTGAAAGTTTGCAAATTTTTGAATATCTTTTGAAATTGATGGTCTAAATGAATCCTATGGTGTTAATTATACATGTATGATGTGAATTGATGATGACGAATGAAGAAGATGTGTTTTGGTTAAGTTTAGCTCGAAATGATGGAGAAGAGATGGATTAATGTCATGAGTTATACAATTGAAAAAATGTAGCTTAAATGAAGGAAATTGGTTGGAATGGAGTAGTGGAATGTGTCATTGATTGGAAGCATTTACTATATGGCATGATAGGAGCATGAATTATTATGATAAAGTCTTGAAAATGTGACTTGTAAATCGTGCACATTAGGTGTTTGATAAAATGCCTAAGTGAACTTGGCTTAGGATTTAAGGATTTATAATGGTATACATTGGAAAACACTTCCATGTTTACTTAGAGTAAACTTGAAATTGCGTAGATTGATGAATAATGGCCTAATATGCTTGGATAAAAATGTGCTTAATTATGTTATGAGATGAGTAAGTTTGGATTAAAGGCATTACATGCCTTAGAAAATGAAAAAGAGAAGCTAATGTGATAATGTATAAATATGAAACTTATGTTTTAAGTAGTAATTTCATTGTATGTCTTTTATGTATAAAGGCTCCAGAGTCATGAATTAGGGAGCTCATACCGAGGATTGTTGAAGTTAAGAGAGAGTATATCTTCTTTGAGGTGTGTTGGGGAGACCATATTTCTTAAATAGGATTAGAACATCCTAAGACAAGTATGATGACCAGTATGTGAATTTTGAATCCAGGCAACGTGTGGTAGACTTGAATTTTAAATGGATGCTAATATGCTTAGGTATTTAATAAATGATATTGTTTTTAATAACCCTTTGCATTTGGAGTGCAGTTGTTTCTTTTATTATGTATTTTGAGAAATGATATTGTTTTCCGCCAATCTAAACTTGTATTGTAAGGGACAACGTTTTATTTTCTAAAACTACATTTTTTAACATCTTTGCATTTGGAGTATAAAGCATGGGTTTTATTTCATGGGATAATGTTTTTGGAATTTACATATGCATAATTGAGTCATGTATGCTGCATGTTTTTTTTCTCTTTTGGCTTAGAGCCATGGCATGGTTTTATTTTATTGGTTGGACTGATAAATAAAGGCATGATGCCTTATTTGATTTTATACTTAATAATTGTACATGATTTGTTTTGTGATTAGTGAGAAAACGATTGGCCAATCATGTATTAGGTACAACTAATTAAGCAACTGTCGTACCTTTGACGTTGGTACATGAAAGTAGATTCGTCGTGTCGACACCTCTCTATGGGACTCATGGGTGATTCCACACCTAGGTTCTGGACATCGACGAGGTTATCACCTAGGGTCATGACGTTCTTGTCGATTGCAGTTTGGTCTTACCACGGATGAAAGTCGAACCAACACTGAGTATCGGTGGGTGTGCACATTAGCTTGGCCAACTAGTGGTGTCACACATGATTGTTTTGGCTTATCCTGATATTGGTTTTCCGATCGATATTTTATTTATACATATGATGTTTTTATGCTTTTGTGTACTAGAACTAGAACCTATGTTCACCGGATGAGTGAGTTAATAGGTTAAGCCTATATGGTTCTTAACCAGTATACGTTGAGTCATAAGCTAGGCCTATGTGTTTTTATGTCATGTATATTCATTTCATAAGTTATCTACACTGTCTTGCTATGAATCAAATTTTATTTGTGATATATGTTTTTTTTGCTCACTGAGTACCTAGTGTACTCACCCCCGTTACTTTCGAACCATACAGGTTAATTTAGTAAGTTTGAACCTATGAGTGGATCGTTTGGTGATTGAGCCCAAGTTTAATATATAATTGGCTACACTTTTATGGTTGTTAATGCACTTTTTGAATCTTAATTCATGATTTTTGTGTTTAAATTAGTCTCTTACGGTGAGCTTATGTTTTATGCAATTTGCTAGTAAAATTGTACAAACTGACATTAATTGCATTATAATTTTTCTAAGAACAATTGATACTGCAAATTGTTATTTTATATTGTAGGAGAAAAGGAGTCAAAAAGGATCTGAAGAGTTTGTATGAAGTCTTTAAGGCACGTCGCGGCGTGAACTAATCACCTCGTCGCGGCATCGTCGCGGAGAAATGTAACTCCCACGTCGCGGCGCATCAACACACGATTGTACATCGCGACGTCAACAATTCCCACGTCGCGGCAAGCAAGCCAGATTGTACGTCGCGACGTCAACAAATCAACACGTCGTGGCGAGAAAACCAGAGCACACGTCGCGGCGAATATTAATTCGCACGCCGCGACGTCCAAACGGGTATTCGGACTTTAAATGGAAAAATCACTCACTGTACTGACCCGACCCGTGAACCATCCCTTAAATATTGCTAAATTAGGTTAGAACGGGCATCATCTTCTGGAGATCGACATACGGCAAAGAGAAGGGAGACGAGCGAAGAGAGAAGAAGAGGGACCAACATCGTCCACCACCCAGGGTTCCCTTCGGGGTTCCCTGGGGATAATTTCTCATAGGTTTTGTTGCTCATTTTTACTGCCGACTCCATCATGGTAGCTTAGATTCGTCACGAGTTGTGAAGGTTCCGGTTGCTATGCGTGGCTTGGCATTTCTTTCCTGTTGAAGATGCAGTGATGGCTAGAGTTCACCGAGCTTTCAAGGGGAGTAGCTTAATCTATAGTTTAGCTATGATTTATAAATGCCTAGGTCTAGGGTTTGTAATTTGTAGTGAAGCTATTTGATTATAGTTAAATGTTGGACATTTAATGCGTTGTTTGGATTGGTAGTTTACATTGTCAAATTTAACTACATTGTTATGATCAGCCGAGTTGGGGTTTATTGCTTTGCAGTTAGATTTGCTTAATTAGAGTTTAATTAAGCGTTGAACAATGTAAGGTGTTGTGGGTTTGTTTATGTAGAATTCTGTGCTTAATTATATGAAGTCTCATATATGTCAACTTGCGATCTTGCCGATTCTCTTTTATCTGCCTAGTTGTGTTTGATATTGAGTTGATGTTAGATTTCATTTAACCCATTGCATTGGCAAATCCACCGCACACACTAAGATGCTTTTAACAAGGTTTTAAGCAATGGAGTTCATTGATTAAAGCCTTGGACTTAAAGAATCCTTTAAGGTTCTGAGGCTCAAGAGCACTCAATGGGGTCTTGAGAAATGGAGTCGAGAGTGACAGGAGTCCATTAATTAAGACCCTGGACTTAAAGATAGTTCTTTAAGGTTTACCATTCAAACTTAGTGATTTCTAATCCCACCGCACACACTAAGATGAGCTTAACGGGATCTTGAGAAATGGAATTCATTGATCAAGATCCTGGACTTAAAGAGTCCTTTAAGGTTTTGAGGCTCAAGAGCACTTAATGGGGTCTTGAGAAATGGAGTCGAGAGTGACAGGAGTCCATTAATTAAGACCCTGGACTTAAAGTGAGTTCTTTAAGGTTTACCATTCACACTTAGTTTTGAACTGTGATAGCCAAAGCTCGTTTTCAAGAGGATTTTATCACTTGTTTTAGTATTTTCTTTTTCTATTTTCAAAAATCCTAAAATACTTTTTACATGCTTTTTATTGTAGTTAATGTTTTCAAACAAAACCCCCTTTTTCCTCACTGATTTCACTTGCATTTTATGACATATAGGCTAGTTTAGGTGCATTTCATTAAATTCCGATTAAGTGAGACGACCCGAGGTTGCATCCTACACTGCAATCCTTGGTATAAATTAATTTTGACCGGTTTCCAAGGATCGATCGTAAGGTCGAATCGACAAAGCCGCGATCAAAATGGCACCGTTGTCGGGGAACCGCGAATTGGTTCTCTAAGTTAGCTTTTGTCATTTTTTGCTGAGTGTGAAGTGAATCACACATTAATACAACAGTTAGAAAACGATATTAGAATGCACGAGAAGGGGGGGTTGAATTGTGTATTCCCCTTTTTATAAATCTTTTCAGAACTATTTGTTAGAAATAAAATTCTTTACATAATTTTTTATAGATTCTGATTAATCAAACTTTTCAATACTGTGTATATAAAAAGTAAGTAATGATAAAATTGAAACTAAAATAGAGATAGAGAGTAAGAGTGGTAGACACGAAGATTTATCTTGGTTCACCCCAAACCGTAGGCTACGTCCAGTCCTCAGAGTTTCTTCTGAGATTTCACTATCTCTTCAATCGTTACAAGTATTCTTTCACGAGCCTCTTCAGGTCTCTACAACTAGTATTCTTTCAAACTTAGCCTCTGCAGGCTATCTGTACAACTTTTCTTCTCAGAAAAATATTTGAACACTTTGTTACAGAAAAATAGCACTCAGCTAAATCACTTTTTCACGTAGTAATTTTTCTCGCTATTTTTTGTGTAAGTATCTATACGTATGTAACTTGTTGTAAATCTTTGTGTATATCACTTTTTTGTGTAACTTTTCAATCTTCGACTTCGACTTGTATTTATAGCCTTCGTCTTCAACTGCTTCTTGATTCTTGAATCTTGAATCTTGAATCTTTAAAGAAACGGTTAATCAGTTGAGTTCTGTAACTAACTCGAACTGACTCTTGCGTCTTCTTCTTTTCTGCGTCTGCGTCTACTTTTGTATTTGCGTCTGCGTCTGCGTCTGCTTTGCATCTGCGTCTGTGTCTTTATTTGCTTTGCATCTGCGTCTTTCATTATGCATTTAGTCTTAAATGCGTGTTGACTTTAACTGTTTCAACTTAAATGCATGTTGACTTAATTAAATGCATTTCGACTTGATTATTTCAACTTAAATGCATGTTTGACTTGATTATTTCAACTTAAATGCGTATGCGAGTTAAATCATTTCCGACTTAAATGCGTATGCGAGTTAAATGCGTGTCCGACTTAAATGCATTTTGTTTTCTTTGTATTTGATCTCTTTTGTTATACATCAAAATCATATTTATGTAAAGTCATTTTGACTTAACAATCTCCCCTTTTGAGTATAACAAATTATATACAAGAAAAGAAAACAAAATTCTGAGATGTTGCAAAGTAAAACAAAACTTATCTTCTTCCTTTCTTCATCTGTTGTGGTCACACCTTCTTTGTCTGAACATCCTCTCCTTTTCTGTTCATTTTCTTCTTTTCCTGCTCTCCCCCTATTTGTTATAATAAAAAATGATTAATGATTATGGATCTTCAGCAGTTCTTCCATCATCTTTTTCAGATCATTCACCGTCTCCTTCATGTCGTTGAGTTCACCACATAATATGCTAACTTCATTTGGTGGATCAACCGATGAGGAGGCTTGATCAGTATCTGCTGATGGAGGAGTGAAGGGAATTGAAGTAGTGTAAGCATCAGAGGATGGAATGTAGTCTTCATTGATCTCAAAGATAGGTGGACGAATGAACGTTTCAGCTTCAGGAAGATTTAAGTCAAAAGGAACGAAAAGACATCGAATCTATCTTCCTTCGTAGGGTATTGCTTGTGTTTGTATAGGCGAGTGTATTAGACAAAGGGCTATCGTAGAAGCTATCGAACAAGGAACTCAATAAATGTTCCTGTTCTTATTCTTCCCCCTACTGGACAGTCTTCCTCCTTATTAGTATAGCTGCTGCTCGCTTTATCTGGATTCTGTGCAGGAGTGCATGCCTCGTCAATTCTTCGCACTTCTTCTGCAATCTGATCTGCGGACAGATTATTACTAGCATCATCTTCAGGAAATAATTTTAACTTCCCCCTAGTAAAATCTAGTGGATATCTTGGCTGTATATCTGGTGCAACCATTATCTCTGTGTTCTTTGTGAGTGGGAAAATAGTACATGGTTGGCAGGGACGTTTTGAAGGATATGGCATTGTAGCAGCAAATCCCAAAGTATCATAGAAGATCTTTTCATCTTCTTTGAGTAACTCCCATGTGTTACAATTAATCACCATAGGTTGTACCACAGCTACTATCTTCTTCACTGGTTGAACACCGATTGCAATAGCAGTCCTTTGTCTGGTAACTACTTCCACCATTTTGATCTTCAACTTCTATTTCCTCAAAAACTTATGGTAGTTATATACCATCAGACACGGTTTATCATCATCCGAATCTGATACTGTTGTTGCCTCTTGATGTGCTTCAGTAGGAGTCACCTGATCCGGGCTTTCCTCTACTAGCTCTTCCTGTTGAGCAATAGGTGTTTCCTGAACCGTGCTTTCCTCCACTGGTTCCCCCTGTTGAACAATAGGGTTTCTGGCGTATATCTTGCTCGATTTGTTTCTTCTTGAATAGCATCAATAGTTTCTTTCTGTTGACTAACTTCCTCAGCAGTTGAAATGTTCTTCTTTCGACTAACCTTTTTAGTCTTTGCTTACCTTGATCGGTCTTCCGATTTCTTTGCTGGAGATTTTCCTCTCTCAGATTTTGATTTTCTCTTCCTCTCCGTCTCTTTGGATTTTCTGGTCGTATCATCTTCCAGAATAGAGACTAAGGATCTTGTGGCTCTGGGTGCATAAGATTGAGAGGTTTCTTCTCGACTCTGTTCTCTGGCAATCTTTTCTTCTTGTTGCCTCAGAGTCCTAATCCTCGGTGATCTCTTTGCTTTCTTCACGACTTCGCTCAAAAGACTTTCTCCTCGTCTTTTTGGCGCACTTTGTTCTGTCCTTTGGGATTGGCTTTCTTTGAGATGAGGACTCTCCTGTTTCATGAGAGGTCTTCCTAACACTCTCCTTAGTTCATCCGCAGGCGATCTGGTACTCACTGGAGATTGAGAACTTGGAGCGGGAGTCTTCTTCAATACGTGTTCCCCCTCAGTTCTTGACTTCCTTGAAGAGTCGGCTTGGTCTTTGTCTACTGTGCTCAGACCCATTCGTTGTATTGTGTGTGCATTGATCTTGCTCTTCACAGGAACAATTCTTCTATTTCCTTGGTGCAGACGAATACCAGATTCCTTAAAAATCCTCGTCAGAAGCATACCATAAGGATAACTAGTTGAATCCTTTATCCCCTTAATCATATAATGAAGGATCAAGAAGGGTAAATCTATGGGATTTCGATTCAATAGGTAGAACAGACATTGTTCATCCAGGGTGGTCACCAAATGTCTTGAACCAACTCTGGGTAGAATGCAATTAAACAAAATTGCGTGAAGCATCCTAGCCTTTGGAATCAAATTGGATGTCTTCCTCTCCCTTGAATCATTTGTGCCATATAGTTGCCTCCTGATATCTTCTTCCTTCGTACAGACTTGGGACATCCATCCGGCCTTGGTAGACAGTTTCTCACCAACCGATGGACAATCGATCACCTTCTTTATAAGCTCCTTTGTCACAACAACAGATATTCTATCTACAGAAGATACGATGGTGTTGTCTACTAGTTGAGCGTTCTTCCAAAACTCATATACCTCATTGGTGTATACAGGTTCTTGCGTCTGGAAGAAGTTCCTCCAACCAGCTCTTATGATTTCTGGTTCTACATCCATGCCGTCTCTTCTTAGTGACTCAAAGTTCACATGTCTTCCATAAATCATAGCTGCTTCCATTGTGTAGAGCAAAAACTGTCTTCTGGAGAACTTTTTGAGTGAGATGTTTTGAGAGAATTGGTAAAGCAGAAATGAACCGTCAGGAGATGATGAAAAGACTGCTATAATTTCACCTTCAGTCTACTTGTAGGATTATAGTCCGGTGAGTTCTAGAATCATTAAGAACCTCGATATTATCAGATTTTTCCCTCCAAAAATCTTCCTTGTGAGAGAAGTTACCAGCTGTAACTCACTGTAACTAACGTCGTTAGTTTTGACGTTACTTTAGTCCTGACCGTTCACTTAACATAATCATGTTAAGATTGCGTCTTATCTTCTGGAACCGTTCTTCACTCAGTGGTTTAGTGAAGATATCTGCCCACTGAAATTCTGTTTTAATAAACTGTAAAAGCACCACTTTCCTCTGAACATAATCTCTCAGGAAGTGATGTCTGACTTCTATATGCTTCACTCTGGAATGCTGAATTGGATTCTTTGATAGATTGATTGCACTGGTGTTGTCGCAATAGATTGAAATCTCCTCCTCTTGAACTGAATAGTCTTCAAGCTGATACTTGATCCACAGTGTTTGTGAGCAGCAACTTGCGGCAGACATATATTCTGCTTCAGCGGTTGATAGAGCAATTGAGCTTTGTCTCTTGCTTGACCAGGAGACTAGATTTCCTCCAAGAAAGTGACATCCTCCACTTGTGCTCTTCCTTTCAATTCTATCTCCGTCATAGTCCGCATCGCAATATCCAATTAACCTGAAATCTTTACCTTTCTCAAATATTAAGCAAAGATCAGTAGTACCTGCGAGATATCTCAAAATTCTTTTAATAGCAATAAAATGAGACTCTCTAGGATCGACTTGAAATCTTGCACACAAGCATACACTGAACAAAATATCAGGTCTACTTGCTGTAAGATACAGTAAGGAACCGATCATCCCTCTATATAGGGTTTGATCCACCTTCTTACCAAGTTCGTCTTTCGACAAAAGGTTTGAAGGATGCATCGGAGTTGCCATAGGCTTCACATTATTCAAATCAAATTTATTCAACAACTCTTTCACATACTTTTGTTGATGAATGAAGATCTTCTCTTCGGTTTGCTTAACTTGCAACCCAAGAAAGAACATTAACTCATCCATCATACTCATTTCAAATTCTTTCTTCATTAGACTCTCAAACTTTAAGCACAACTCTTTTGAAGTAGCACCAAAAATGATATCATCAACGTAGATCAGTACTAAGATAAAACCATTCTGAAAATTCTTCCTAAAGAGCGTCTTATCAACTTGACCTCTACTGAAACCATTCTCTATTAAAAAGGTACTCAGACGATCATACCAAGCTCTAGGAGCTTACTTCAGGCCGTATAAGGCTTTGTGAAGTCTATAGACATAGTCTGGGTTTTTAACATCTTCGAAGCCAGGTGGTTGTTTCACATACACCTCTTCATCTATAAAGCCATTCAGAAATGCACTCTTCACATCCATCTAAAACAACTTTATATCATGACAGATCGCATATGCCAACAAAATCCTTATAGCTTCAAGTCTTGCTACTAGAGCATATGTTTCATTGTAGTCTATTCCTTCTTGCTGATTATAGCCTTGTGCTACTAATCTAGCCTTATTTCGACTCACTCTTCCTGATTCGTCTAACTTATTCTTAAAAACCCATTTGGTTCCTATAATGGATTTCTTAGGTGGTTTAGGAACTAAGGACCAGACGTTATTCCTAGTAAATTGATTCAGCTCCTCTTGCATGGCTAACACCCAAGCTTCGTCTTGAAGAGCTTCATCAACCTTCTTAGGCTCTACTTCAGAGCTAAAAGCTACATTAGCATCTCTTCTGAATCTGGACCTTGTCCTAACTTCTTCTGAGGTCTCACCGATAATTAACTCTTCTGGATGAGAATTTTTATACTTCCAATTTCATCTTAGTTCAATAGATTCTGGAATATCCTCAATTTTGTTCTCATGAGTGTTTGATGAAGGAGTTTCTGTGGTATCATCTAAGTTCTTTGAAGGACCTTCATTCTTCATGTCATCTTCCTTATGGGGTTAAGAGCTATCATCAAACTTGACATGGATGGTCTCTTCACGATCTTTGAAGTAAGATTGTAAACTTCGAAATGCCTTGAGCGATGATGAGTAGCCTAGAAAGATTCTGGATAGGTCTTGAATCAATTTATCCAATGACTCTTTCGTATTGAGAATGGAACATTTGCACTGAATGGATGAAAGCAAGATATGCTTGGTCTTCTTCCATTCCATAACTCATAAGGAGTCTTCTTCAACATGGGTCGCAACTGAATTCTATTCTGAATATAGCATGCTGTATTCACGACTTCGCCTTGAAATACTTAGGAAGATTCATCTCACATAGCATGGTCCTTGCCATCTCTTGAATCGTCCTATTCTTCCTTTCAACAACTCCATTCTGTTGTGGAGTTCTAGGGGCCGAGAAGTTGTGGGAAATTCCATTCTCCTCACAGAATACTCTAAACTTCTCATTTTCAAACTCTCCACCATAGTCACTCCTGATACTGGCTATGGACATTCTTTTTTCATTCTGTAACTTTCTAGATAAGGTTCTAAAGCACTTAAAAGACTCATCTTTGTGTGATAAGAATAATATCCAACAAAATCGAGTAAAGTCATCAACAATAACAAGTCCATATTTCTTTCTGCCAAGACTTATTGTCCTTGTTGGACCAAATAAATCCATATGTAACAATTCTAAAGGTCTCGATGAGGTTACAAAACTTTTAGAAGAAAAAGAAGTTTTAACTTGTTTTCCTTTCAAACAATTTTCACAGAAAAATTCTTTGTCAAAACTTATCTTTGGCAAACCTCTTACCAAATCATGTTTTACTAATTTTGAAATATGTTTCAAAGAGACATGACCTAGCTTTTTATGCCAGATTAGTCTTTCTTCTTCGGAAGATAGAAAACATGAAATATTTTGACTTTGAAAATCTTCTAAATTGATTTTGTAAAGATTGTTTCTTCTCTTGGCAGAGAAAAGTATAGACCCATCTTTGTTTCTGACTTCGCAAAGATTTTGATTGAATGTAACTGTGAAACCAGAATCACACAATCGACTGACGCTAATCAAGTTATGCTTCAGACCATCAACAAGCAGTACATTATTTATGCATGCAAAGGAATCTTTACCTATTTTCCCGATTCCAATAATTTTGCCTCTTTGGTTGTCTTGAAATTCTTGATCCTCCTTCTTATACTGAAGGTCTAGGAACATAGACTTTCTTCCCGTCATGTGTCGCGAGCATCCACTGTCTAAATACCAATGGTGCTTGTCGTATCTTCCAAGGAAAGATATCTACAGGAGAAACTATTTTATTTTTTAGTACCCAAATTTTCTTGGGTCCTTTACAGTTAGTAGTATGCATATGATGTGATCTTTCATGCATATAACTAGGACGTTGATTAAAATGAATTATCCTATAACTTCCTTTTTGAAAGACAGATTTTTTATGAGACTGAGTCTTGTTTCCTGTAAACCCTAATCCAGTCTTATCACTCGGATGTCTACATTTTCCAAGCATTTCATTCATTTTCTTTGTACTTTTTGTGAAAGTAGCTAAATCAGCTGATAAATTCTTAATCCTTAGTTTAAGTTGATTGATCTCTTCTGATCTGTCTACAAACTTCCTTTTATCTTCTAATTGTTTCTTTAAACAAATATTTTCTCTCTCTATTACCTCAGTATGTCTAATATTTTCTACATACTTTTTCTTTAACAGCTTGTACTGTTTCAGAATAGTATGAGAATCTTCTAACAATTCTGAGTATGCATCATGCAAATTATCGTAGTCAGATTTTACCTCCTCATCACTATCTTCCTCGGCCATCAGGCAGATGTTCGCATGTTCTGATGACTCGGAACCTGTATCTGATTCAGATGAATCTAGGTCCTCCCAAGTTGCCATCATGCTTTTCTTGCCTTCTCTACTCTTCTTTGGTTTCTTCTTGAGAGTAGGACATTCGGACTTATAGTGTCCAGGCTGATTGCACTCGTAATGGATAATAGAAGACTCTACGGTTTAACTTCATCTTTCCCATTCTTTACGAATGTCGGTTCCTCTGGGCTTCTTCTTCCACATGCGTCTTATCTTTCTGGAGATGAAAGATAATTCGTCATCTTCATCACTTGACTCTGATTCTGATTGGCTGGAGTTGTCATCCTTTGATTCTTCAATTTTCAACGCTTTTGATGACTTCCTCCTTCTCTGAGTCTTATGATTCTTCTGTTCGGCCTTCAGTGCTATCGACTTGTCCCGCTTGGGCTTGTCTTCAGCGTTGAGTTCAACTTCATGAATCTTTAAGGATCCCAACAACTCATCCAGCTTTACACGCTCAAGTCTTTGGCTTCTTACACCATAGTAACTTTAGGTCTCCATCTCTTAGGAAGACTTCTTAGAATCTTTCGAACATGATCTTGATTGTTGTACATCCTTCCAAGAGCTTTCAATCCATTGACAATTGTTTGAAATCTTCCAAACATTTGATCAATAGATTCTTCATCTTCCATCCTGAAAAGTTCAAATTGATGTACAAGAATACTTATCTTGGATTCTTTAACTTGGCTTGTGCCTTCGTGAGCAATGGACAATGTGTCCCACATCTCTTTTCTGAAGGTCGCAACTGTGCACTTTGTCGTACTTCGCTCTGCTTAGGGCACACATCAAGAAAAATTTCGCCTTTGAATTTAGCTGTATTCTTGCTTTCTGATCAGCCGTCCATCTGTTCCGTGGAATAAAATTGCCTTCTTCATCTACAGGTGTATAAGGTCCGTTCTCTATTACGTCCCAAAGGTCGACATGAGTAGATTGGATGAATAACCGCATCCTATCTTTCCAGTAGTGATAGTCTTCTCCGTTGAATGCTGGAGGTCTAGTGACTGAGGCTCCTTCAATGATGTATACATGTGACTCGCCATTATCTTTAATCCACACTTCGCCAAAGTGATTCTTGGATACCTTGCTCTAATACCAATTGAAGTGAATCACTGCGTTAATACAAAGACTTAGAAAGCGATATTAGAATGCGAGAAGGGGTTGAATTGTGTATTCCCTTTTATAAATCTTTTCGAACTATTTGTTAGAAATAAAATTCTTTACTGAATTTTTTATAGATTCGATTAATAAAACTTTTCAATACTGTGTATATAAAAAAGTAAGTAATGATAAAATTTGAAACTAAAATAGAGATAGAGAGTAAGAGTGGTAGACACGAAGATTTATCCTGGTTCACCCCAAATCGTGGGCTACGTCCAGTCCTCAGAGTTTCTTCTGAGATTTCACTATCTCTTCAATCGTTACAAGTATTATTTCACGAGCCTCTTCAGGTCTCTACAACCAGTATTCTTTCAAACTTAGCCTCTGCAGGCTATCTGTACAACTTTTCTTCTCAGAAAAATATTTGAACACTTTGTTACAGAAAAATAGCACTCAGCTAAATCACTTTTTCACGTAGTAATTTTTCTCGCTATTTTTTGTGTAAGTATCTGTACGTATGTAACTTGTTGTAACTCTTTGTGTATATCACTTTTTTGTGTAACTTTTCAATCTTCGACTTTGACTTGTATTTATAGCCTTCGTCTTCAACTGCTTCTTGATTCTTGAATCTTGAATCTTGAATCTTTAAAAGCAGTTAATCGGTTGAGTTACGTAATTCAACTCGAATCGACTCTTGCGTCTTCTTCTTTTCTACGTCTGCGTCTGCTTTTGTATTTGCGTCTGCGTCTGCGTCTGCTTTGCATCTGCATCTGCGTCTTTATTTTCTTTGCATCTGCGTCTTTCATTGTCTGTGTCGTCTTCGTCTGTGTTGACTTAAACTGTTTCAACTCCGTCTGTGTTGACTTAATTAAATGTATCGACTTGATTATTTCAACTTTATGCGTATGCGAGTTAAATGCGTGTCCGACTTGATTATTTCAACTTAAATCGTGTCCGACTTCGTCTGTTTTGTTTTTCTTTGTATTTGATCTCTTTTCGTTATACATCAAAATCATATTTATGTAAAGTCATTTTGACTTAACAGAGTGGAGTTAGGAGTCTTTTTTTTTAGGTTGCATTTTTCATTTATAGCTTTCCTTCGTTTTTAATAGTTAGCATTTTACAGATTACACCTTTTGTGAAAGTTCGCTGAACCTAACTCTTACTATTTCTGCGACAAACATTTCAGGTGAATCTGGCTTAGTGGAGGACGACACGGACATGGAAATGGATGAAGTTGTTTCACCACAGCATAGCCATCTGTCGAAGGTTTATCGGAAGTATCAAGAACCTCCATAACTCCCAGGTTGTCTCTTTCTTTCACTTGTTTACTTACTTAAGCCTCGTGATTACTTGTGATCTATATTGGTGCATTAGTTTGTTAAGTAAGTGTCAGGAAGAAACAACCCTTGTAGGAAAATAGTTTAGCTTTTAGTTTAGTAAGTAGCCTTTCTATTCAATAATTTCCCCCTTTTGAGTTCTATCTCTTGCCCTCCTGTTGTTGGGTTGAATTGTCCTTTGTGTTTCCTTCCCTTATGCCTTATCTTTTCTTGTTTACCATTGAGGACAATGTGTGATTTAACTGTCCGTATGGTTCTTTGTCTTCGATAGCTAAAGGCTAAAAGCGAGCAGACGTAATGTAACAAAACTAGAGTCGATGAATTTGTTTGGTTAAAGGCGACGAGCAGACAAAATTTGTCTCCGTCTCTATGACAATGTGTTTAGTTGCAGGGGACAGAACGACAAAAAATGTGTCAATGACAAAAATGCCCCTGATAGTTAAGATGAATAAAAACGTGTTATTAATTGATAAGTTAATTGGAATAAGGTATGATTGTCAAAATTGAGCAAATAATTATCATAACAATTTCAATTGATTGATTAGTAATAATGATAATAATAATAATAATAATAATAATAATAATAATAATAATAATTCATGTTGAAAATGTAAACTAATGTCAAGACCATAAATAAGTTGGAAATGTATAAGCAGTAATAAATTTGAAAAGGAAAATTACAAACTATATAATAACAACAACAATAATAATGAGAATAATAATAATAATAATATTATTATTATTATTATTATTTATTATTATTATTATTATTATTATAGTGATAATAACGATAGAATAATAATAATAGTTATAATAATTATAATAATAGTAACAATAATAATAATTATGATAATTATGTATTGAATTATAATAATCTTGATTATAATAATTATGTGCAAACACAACATCTACGCATTCATGAAATTAATTACATAAAAGGTCAACACACATTCATATAATTAATTACATAATAGGTTCAACTTCTCATTCAAAACAAACATCTAAGCATTAATAGAACGTCTGACATATTTGGTTCAATGTAAATTAACGCCTTATATTTTAGAAATAATGTCCTTTAGAACCATCCCCAAAATGACTCCAATGGCAATGGCTAAAAATATATTAGTCCAAGCCATGTTTGGCGGCACAGCCCGAACATCAGTGACTTGTTCAGTTGTTGGAAGAAAGGATGGAATCGGAATGGAGGATGGTTCATTGATAGTAGGAGCAATGTCTGCAATGCGACGAGGCGGCCTATATTGGTCCATGACATACGCACTTTGTGCTTCCTCCAATGTTTGATATCCCCTGAATATTGGGAAACCCCTCAGTGACCAATTTTACATCTTCCCAATTGGTAAAAATTCCAACTTGGCGTCCAGCAAAGACAACGTAAAAGTTGTATCTGGCCATATCTACGTGCCTGAAATTGAATCATATTATCATCATTTGAACACGCAGGAAAATGAATAACATGAAGAAGTTATAATAACTAAGCATTGATCATAAGTTGTCTGCTGAAAACACAAGGTCAACACATCAACAAAACAAAGTGAGCACATCATCAATACAAAGTCAACACATCATCAAGTCAAAGTAAACATCACAAAACTATTTGGATAACAGTACAAATCTATATATCCATATTAAGCTACTACAAAGGAAGTAGCTCCACAAAACACATCAACCCAAACATCTTGACGATGTCAAACATCGTCATCTAGCAACTCCCTGATATAACGCGGTCTCTGATCTTCATTTAGATCCCAAAACAGATTCACAGCAGGAACATCCTTTGTGAATATCCTTCCAATCTTGATGACTTCTTCAGTGGAGAAGCCCAACTTCCCAAGCTCATCACCTAGCCTCGTCCCATGCAATCCTACAATGGCATCAGCAACGATCCTAGCACTTTCTTTACCACTATCAATCACAAGAAGGAAAGAGGCAGCAACGTTTTCTAAAACTTCGATATCCCTCATCTTCCTTTTGCCTTTTTTCTGTCGGATTCCGTCCATGTTGCTGGAAGACGCGACTGAACCAAAGACATTGCCTGAAGTAGTCGGAGGAGGACTGACCAATGGGGTTGTGGTATCAAATTGGGATGCAGACGCTAGTGGATCAGCTGGTCCTTCACCTTCAGTGTCATTCGTTTGCAGCTCACCAATAGCATCTGCTTGACTTGGCTTTTGCCCGTTGCTCTGTCTCTCCTAAACACAAACTCCAATCTTGGGTAAAGTGGAAAAGGCTTGCCTGGAGTATAAAAATTTTTGGGGTGGCTCTGGGTAAAACATAAGAAAACGTCAGCCTTGGAAACTTCTCATTATAAAGATAATGTAATGAACAAAGAAAATTTAAGAAAATTACCCTCATCCATTCATCCAGGACTTGCTTGCTGTCGACTTCAACACACTGCTTGCTTTCGTTCCACCCGAACCCACTGCAATTTAACATGTCAAAGGCTGTCTGATATTTATCCTTTAACCTCTTGTGTTTATTTTTGACATGCCTCCTCTCAATGCCACAACCAGAAAACTTGTCCTGCATCATTCTTGCCAGTAGTTGGAAAGTTCCAGGCTTTAACTGACCATTATCAGCTCCGTGCCCAGCCACAACAACCTCCTCCATGAACGTCACAAATGCATCTGTTTCAGCTTCAGTCCAAATCCTTGACATTACACCTAAACCATGCAATGCCATTCCCAAAATATTCCATTTTCATAAATGATTAAACAACATAGATTGAATATAATATTGAATTATGTGAAACAAGTCATGATGTGAAAGCGGTTAATGAGAATGTCAATAAACATCACATAAACCAAATCCCCAATTCAATGAACATCACATAACGCAAATCCCCAATTCAATAAACATCACATAAAGCAAATCCCCAATTCAATATACATCACATAAAGCAAATCAAAGTACACAATCAGTGGTTGCTTCTCCATTCGTCAAACATGCTCCAAGCTAAATCCTCTCTCCATTGACTCCAAGCAGTAGTTGTTTCAACACGATCAACCATTTGGGGCAAGGATGCATCTTCCCCAAATGGTTGATCCTCATCTGCAAGAGGAGTTGCCTCTGCAGGATCATCACTCATATGTAGCCTAATAAAGTTATGCAACAGGCAACATGCGAGAATTATGTGAACATGTGTGTTTGCTGCATAAAACGATGGATTTCTGAGAATTTTCCATCTTTTTTTCAGCAACCCAAATGCACGTTCAATGACATTTCTTGCAGCTGAATGCCTCTTATTAAAAAGCTCCTCTGGGTTCCTAGGTGCCCTTCCATCTCTGGCCCACTCTTGAATATGGTATCGTGTGCCTCTATAAGGTGCAAGAAAGCCAGGAGCATTGGTATAGCCAGCATCTACTAAGTAGTAGTTCCCTATTAGGAAATGAAACTATTACTATTGTAATTCTAATCAAACATTTGCAAATAAAAGCACTATGCTGGTATTTGTTATCTTACATACCCATTGGAACTTGAAGTTCATTACGCCTACTCACTGCATCATGTAACACCCTTGAATCAGATGCTGAACCCTCCCATCCAGCTAGAACATAAACAAAGTTTAAGTCCTTATCGCACACCCCTAAGACATTAGTGCATATTCTCCCTTTCCGTCCTCTGTATCTTGGTTTGTCTGTGAGGGGAACTGTTATATCTATATAGGTCCCGTTTAGCGCACCAAGGCAACCCTATGAAACAATTCCCAACAAATACAGTTAAACTTCAGTAATGTAATGAAGTGCAAATTGGCAGTTACCGTAGCTTCACACATATACTAACCTTAAACCATTTCCATCTACTATCTGTGCAATCCTCCGCAATTGGTATGGGCTTTACATACAACAGATGGTGGAGGAGATTTAATCTGACCTTGACACTATGGAAGATCCTACTAATTGTTTCTCCTGACCTCATAAACCTAACTTGTAAAACTCTATTAGATTCATTTTGTGCCAATATCCTTAGGAAGATTAATACTTTTTCTTCAATTGCCACATGACCAGTATTCGGCAAGCGACCATGGACTTGAAGCATTTCACATAATATGTGAAGTACATTTAAGTCCATCCTTAAATCCCATTGGCTATTTCGATCACCCTCATTTAAAATCCTACGTATATTAGCTTGCCTACTTGGAACTGTCAACGCCCTACAACCTCTAGCATTTTCACTCCTGCACCATTTTTTTACGCATACATACAAGCATAGAAACATCACCATTCTCATTAAGTCCAATTGACCATTCCAAAACTCAAAATACATAAGAGCCTTAAAGATAGCATCACGTTTCCTGTTATCCATTTGTGTAAAAGAATGCTGTCTGCACATAATGAAAGCCAAAGATTTATCAAACACAAGCCACAATAGAATAATAAATTTGAAGTTATCCATGTAATGTACATAGTTGTAATTCAAAACTTATGACTATTATACCCATCATGGGTGTATTTACTATAATAGTTGTAATTCAAAACATATGAGATTCTTATGTCATATGCAGAGAAAATCAGAGTTTGACAGTGTTGGAGTTATGTAAATATAGTGCCCTGGAAAGCAAGTGTGTTTACATGTAACTTTATCTTCTTGATTCTGATTTTGTAATGAAAATATTTATTATTAATAAAACAAAAGAGTTTGGTTTTATCTGTATGAGCATTATATATCTGGTCATAAGGTACCAAGATTCATTTGTAAGTAATATACATATACATAGAGATGTATGGGAAACATGTATATTATTAGAATCAATTAATTGATTCACATTTGAATAATCAAGTTGGTCGTTTGATTATGGTTTAGCGTAGTGTTGCGATTTATCTCCATATAAGTAAAGGAGTTTACTTAAAGGGAATGATGAGTTTCATATCATGATAGTAGTAGACTATCGATAATGGCACTATTAAATGAATGCGGAATCAAGTATGTTTTCAAGAATAAAGTGGTAGTTACTTTAATCTTAAAACATACAACTTAAGCATTCGCTATTATGAACCACAATCTTGATGAGTGGTGAACTCATATGTGTTTCATTATAATTCTTGATATGATCGAATGGATTTTTACAGGTATTAATCCGATTATCGCATGTTGGAATTATTAATTGAAACATGTATCGTGGAACATTCACTCAAATAAAGAGTTTATAGTGTTATCATCTCTTCTAGATGTTTTAAGGAGATTTGGTGATTAAAGCTGGCGCCGATAGTTTGATGGACTAGCTACCCATCAAGTCTTAACACTAAGATGAGATCTTATGTGTTAATCACCATATAAAGTAAAATGAGAGATCTAGAAGGAAAAACCAACATAAGGGCAAAACGGTAATTTTACCCTTTGTTGTGCGGATGGCTATAATAAGGTTCTAAATAGGGTTTGCAATTGGACATATTCTCATAATATTTAATAATTCAAGAGTTCAACTAATTGTCTTTAGTGGAATGACATTTAGTTAATAAGCTAGAATTAATTCCAATGAGATTGAATTATTTCTGGGCTTATTGGAGCTTGAATTATCAAAGTCCAATAAGATTCCCCACTTGGCTTTAAGGAAGGTTATCAAGCTAAGTAAGAAGTAGTTTGGAGGCTTTAGAAGTCCATAATTGAATGATGGGCTTATACTAATTAATGGTTAATTGGAAGCCCATATGTTCATTTAGAAATGGGCTTGTTTTGGTTTAATGTAATTGATTAGATTAATTATATTAAAAAAAATTTAATGGAGAAGAAGCAATTTCGAAATTGTGTTAGGTTAGATGTGTAACCACACATTTGACATTAAAATACTAAATAAAGATGGTCTTTATTATGGTTCATCATTATTAAATGGAGTTATGAACTTACCATTAAATGGTTTAATGGTTGGCTTTTAATGTTGGCATGTAACCTATTTGCATTCATTAGATTAAAGATGAAAGATGTGCATTAGATGGACCATCTTCCTTCTTTCTTCTTTCCAAAACCGAAATGGGTATTCAATTATAGGTTATGGTCTTTTCAAATAGCCATTTTAAAGATAAATGAAGTAAGTCTCATTTATTGGCTATTTGATGAGTGATTAATGTAAGAAGTGATGCATTGGATGCCTCTCACTCTTTCCATTGATGCATATTTCGAAATTGAGAGGTAAGAAAGGGTTCTTGCATGTTTTTTAGACATTCTCTCTTTTCATGCAAGGGAGAACCGAAATTCCTAAGTGAAAGAATTGAAAGAGTTTCAATTTTGGTTCTTCTTCTTCTAAGAAAATCTCCTCCAAATATTTCTTCTCCTTTCCCACCAAAGGATTTTGTTAACCTAGTTGTCCTTGTAGAACAAGTGGTAAATCTAATTGGTAGAGGATACTACTACAAGGAAGAAGATAGATTGCTAAAGGAAAAGACTCAAAGGCAAAGGATTTGGATACCAGAAGGAGAGGATAGCGCAGCAAGGATTTAAAGCTGTAACGAAGGAGTCGGTAATTCCTTTTATCTTGTTCTTGGTTTTATTATCCTTATACCATATCATGTATGGATTAGCATGTTGATTTGGATATATTGCTTCCGCTGCAAGATGATTTCTTAAAAAGTTTTGAAATCTATCATTTCTCCAAACTAAGCATGCTTTCTTTTTCCGATCCAACAGACAGGTCCTGCAAGATATGGTTACATGAACACCCACCTTAGCATTGGTAATAGAATTGATACACGGCTCTACTTTTCACTGTTGTGCTAAGTTAACCATGAAGGGACTAATCGTGCGAAACTATATTTACAGATTTGCCCTTATACTTTGTAGAACAATATATGTAATTGTTTGGTGGATCCTTTCAACATAAAAATATCATCAGCTAAAGCAACAATAACGTGTGTGCATGATAATTCGGGCACTTTGTGTGCACAATGTTTTAAAAAATTGTATCGAGATTGATAAGTACATGCTTTATAGATTTGCTTAATTAGAGGAGAAGTTAAATAAATAAATAACTTGGTTTGTCATCAGTGGTAATATATGTGCTTATATATTGATGCAAACTCAAGGCTTTGAAAGACGATCAATTCCATTCATCAAATGTGGTAAAACCTGAAGACTTGCCATCAAAGTTGGGATTGATACTCTAAATTCAATGTTGATTTTGATGGTATCATCTGGTTTTAGAAAGTAGAACAATGAAGTTATCTCCAGTCTAATTAACGCCAACACTATCTAATCAAAAAATTAAATTAATCCTATGTAGGACTAACCTGGCAATACCTCTGCAGCCTATATACAACAAATACTGAAGAGTAAATTTAAAAGGCATGCCACCCATGAATAATTTAATATTTAGCTGAAGTGGAAGGTCTGCAGAAAACTAAACAGCCACTCACCCATCTTTTGTTCTACTATTCCCTATTTTATAGCACTTTCTCTTCTCTACAGTAGTGTATCAGAGTCAGGTTCTGATATTTACTCCGAGACACGCCCTTTGATAGTGGAGCAGAGGCATGTGCCTCCAAAACACAAAGCAAGGGAGAGATCAAAAGAGCTTGAACCAGAAGCAGGAAGGTGAAAGACTTAACTCTAGCCATGAATGTTAGTTGTGTCCGAAAGATAAACGAAGCTACTGACTTTATAGCCTAACAAAGTCATCTTCTATGGCCTTTAGGTTGAATAGTCAAAGCTCCGTACCCCCAACCAAGATTGAACAGAAAAGAATTATTGGTAAATGTACTTAGGTATTTGGATACAAAACTAACGAATCCTAAGATATCCCTACAAACTAGTTTACCAAGTACAGAGATTATTCCAATTTCCAATAGTCTACAACTGACAAATTGTAGACTATTGGAACTTTAAACAACTTAGTATATCAAAATAGTAACATTTACATTTCAGCATTATGTGAGTTGTATATTTGTTATGCTGATTTAAGTTGCTTTAACCTATATAAAGCAACCATTCCAATTCAAAACAACATAATCAAAATACCATGTCAAAGTTGACTATTGTTGCTATTCTACAGATAATGACCTGATAGCCTAGAGATAATTAGGTGAGTTTCTATAAATTAGTATCTGAATTAGTGATATTTAATTGTTTAGATAATAAATAGATAAGTCCAATTGATTTAAGGAGGTGATTAGGACACCTTTTTTCTATATATTTCCTGCACTATTCACAAAAGATCAAGGTATAATTACTTTTCCCTGTTTCTTAGTAAGGATTTCAGTAATTGGAGTATAACTAATCCTATCGTTACAACGGGAAAAGCACAATGCAACTATATGATCTTCTTCACTTGCCTTTTCAATTGACAAACCACTACTCAAGCGGCCAAAATAACCATGAATGGGCGATAACAATAAATTTGGCCATTGATGGTAGAGAAAAACTCAACCATCTCACTGGAGAGAAAAACAAGGTTGGTTTAGCATGATCCAAATATAGAGGTTCAAAAATTCTTTTATCATACCTTGCTTGCATAATTCAGTGTAACTCAATCTATTGTTTTAATACACAAATGGCATCTCCATTTTAATCATACTTTTAATCCTCACTTTTGTTTTTTTTTTTAAATCGATACAAGTATAGAACGTCAAAATTATGAGAGAGTTATTATTAACAGCTCAATATATAAAGTAATACAACTGAAATAAAATACCAGTACTTCGATTAAATATCACGTTCAAAGCTCAATTTTTTAAACAAACTCATTGCCTGCAATATTAAGTGGAAGTCTTGATGATAAATTATTCAAAAACAAAAAACAAAAAAAGAGCTTGTCGTCTTGCTACACTTTAATGACTAATTATACTAATAAACCAATCCTCTCAATTAGCTAATCTACGGCCCTTGCTGATCATAATTTGTCGAATCTAATTGATAGTGTCATCTAGCCATTCTTCCATATTCCTACTTGTCTTTCACTTGTAAATTATCTAGATCAACTAAACCATTTCTCCTTAATTAGAAACCAAGAATTTGTAGTAGTTGTACATGTACAGATCAACAAAATGTCATATATAATTAGCCTCAGTCAAACTCCATTGCAACTAACAGTCAATGACAATGCTCTTCTTCTATCAAACAAGCCATTATTCGTGGATGGCAAAAACAATAGGTTCATGATAGTAGATCAGAACATAAAAGGGAATACCTGTGAAAGCAAATGGAAGCAATTTTTTGCAGATATATATCTCTGTCTCGGAATCAATCAAATGCCTTATGCAACCTAAACACAAACGAAGACAAAAGTTAGATATTTCAAAAGGAAATCAGAAACGAACATGCAAAAATCCCAGCAATAGTTTACCAAATACACACCCCAAAAGCTCTCGGTAATGTGGTAAAAGAAAAAAATTTCCCATACACCCAAAAACAAAAGAAGACAAAGGACAAAAGGAAATCAGAAACGAACATGAAAAAATCCCAGCAATAGTTTACCAAATACACCCCGTAAAAGCTCTCGGTAATGTGGTAAAAGAAAAAAATTTCCCATACACCCAACAACAAAAGAAGACAAAGGACAAAATCCACACTGCCCATTCAAGAGAACAAATCGCAAAACACAGAACTGAGAAGGAGGAGCAAATTTGCGTGCACAGAAAAATGTAGATCTAAATGAGGAGAGCCACATTTTCGAGCATCTGTGTTTCACTCACCTCGCGAACCTCTTCGGGAAGACGACACCACCGTGTGACAGAGATCGGAGCCAAGCGTTCGACAAAGATCGGAGCCAAGCGTGCGACAGAGGAGTGAAGGGCGTGGGATATTTTAGGAAGGGGCAACTTAAGTTCTTCTACTTTTTTCATACGAAGACGGAGACTTTGTCGCTGTCTTTCATTTTTCAAGTAGACAGGATTAGTATGTCTCTGTCTACCGATGACAGATGACAAGAAAACAGAAACACCAACCAAACAAATGTGGATGACAGGATTATTATGTTTTGTTACCTGTCCCCATATACGGTGACAGCAACCATACGGGGGGTAAGTGTGGGGGAGCTGTTTCCCTATCTATCTTTTGTATTGCCGACCTGTTGATGTTTTGTTAATACATTTGTTAGCTAATATTGCATTCTGTTGGTAAATACTTGGTAAATTTTAAAATTTTCTGTCATTCTGCATCCCATCGCCGCTACGAGCGATCACACGTCGCGGTGAAGCTGTTCATTTGAGTACGTACGTCGCGACGACATCCGTGTTACACGTCACGACATCCGCTGCTATATGTCACGACGTCACCTTTATGCATGAAAGATTTTTGCCTAATTCTGCCACTCAATTCAAACATTTTCTGCACTGGACTTTTGTGTCTGCTGCTTTCAAAGCTTTTACTAGTTTCAAAATGATGCTTGAGTTTTTGAAAACACCTCCCATCCTTTTAATAATAGTTGGAATTGGCAAAATCTTGCTTTCAATGTTTTCAAAACAAAGTGACTGGAAGCATGCTAACAAAGTGGCACTTTAAGTTTTTGAGACCTGAGATTGTTCATTGAGATAATACCCTTATTGGAAGGATATTTGGGCCTAATTTCTTTTCTTCAATCTTTGTATGCATCTGCTTATTTCATACTTCTCTAGAACTTGTTTCAATTCATACTCGAAGCTTGATGGACTAGATTTTTGTTGATATGATAGAGGCGTTCCTTCTTCAACCCCTTTTCCCAAACACAGTCCCTTAAACACTTATCCCTTGCTAGCCCATTGAGCCTTATTATGTATGAACACTTGCAAACATTTCATATGATGTCATTAGTTTAATTTGCATTTCCTTTTCCAAAACAAAAAAAAAGAAGAAAAAAAAAACAGAAAAAGTGTGTTCCAAAAAGAAAAAACAAACAAACAAACAAAACCAAAAAAAAAAGGAGAAGGAGAAAGAATAAATAAAAAGAGTCATTATTAGTTCAACTGTTGACATCCATTCATAATTTTAGTGCATGTGTTCATATCTTTTCTTTCGTTCATTCCATCCATTCATCTAGCCCTCGACACATTACAACCCTGAAAAGTCCTCTTGATCTTCAAAATCATAGTTCTTGTAGTGGAGAAATAGAGCTGATACAAGCTTATGGTAGAGTATGGATTAAGCAGATTGAGAGTGACAATATCCCTAAAGACAAGTGAGGTGAGAGCAAAAACTTTATCTTGAGTGACATCTCTTTTGTCCAATCACTTGGATTAAATTCTTTTAGTGGTTGTTTTATTAGCACTCTTTCAATTTGCTTTGATTGAACTCTGAGAAAGTGTTTTGTGTCAATTTCTTATTATTGTTTTGAGCATGGGTGGATTTTTTTTCTTTTACACTTGTATCTTTTTTACTCTTATAAACTTTGTCCAAGAGTACAAAGGTTTAAGTGTGGGGGAATTTGATTGAGCCCAAGTTTAATATATAATTGGCTACACTTTCATGGTTGTTAATGCACTTTTTGACTCTTAATTCATGATTTTTGTCTTTAAATTAGTCTCTTACGGTGAGCTTATGTTTTATGCAATTTGCTAGTAAAATTGTACAAACTGACATTAATTGCATTATAATTTTTCTAAGAACAATTGATACTGCAAATTGTCATTTTATATTGTAGGAGAAAAGGAGTCAAAAAGGATCTGAAGAGTTGGCATGAAGTCCTTAAGGCACGTCGCGGCGTGAACAAATCACCTCGCCGCGGCATCATCACGGCAAAATGTAACTCCCACGTCACGGCGCATCAACACACGATCGTACGTCGCGACGTCAATAATTCCCACGTCGCGGAGAACAAGCCAGATCGTACGTCGCGACGTCAACAAATCAACACGTCGCGACGAGAAAACCAGAGCACACGTCGCGGAGAATATTAATTTGCACGCCGCGACGTCCAGACGGGTATTCAGACTTTAAATGGAAAAATAACTCACTGTACTGACCCGGCCCGTGAACCATCCCTTAAATATTGCTGAATTAGGTTAGAACAGGCATCATCTTCCGGAGATCGACATACGGCAGAGAGAAGAGAGACGAGAGAAGAGAGAAGAAAAGGGAGCAACATTGTCCACCACCCAGGGTTCCCTTCGGGGTTCCCTGGGGATAATTTCACATAGGTTTTGTTGCTCATTTTTACTGCCAACTCCATCATGGTAGCTTAGATTCGTCACGAGTTGTGAAGGTTCCAGTTGCTATGCGTGGCTTGGCATTTCTTTCTTGTTAAAGATGCAATGATGGCTGGAGTTCATCGAGCTTTCAAGGGGAGTAGCTTAATCTATAGTTTAGCTATGATTTATAAATGCCTAGGTCTAGGGTTTGTAATTTGTAGTGAAGCTATTTGATTATAGTTAAATGTTGGACATTTAATGCGTTGTTTGGATTGATGGTTTACATTGTCAAATTTAACTACATTGTTATGATCAGCCGAGTTGGGGTTTATTGCTTTGCAGTTAGATTTGCTTAATTAGAGTTTAATTAAGCGTTGAACAATGTAAGGTGTTGTGGGTTTGTTTATGTATAATTCTGTGCTTAATTATATGAAGTCTCATATATGTCAACTTGTGATCTTGCCGATTCTCTTTTATCTGCCTAGTTGTGTTTGATATTGAGTTGATGCTAGATTTCATTTGTCCCATTGCATTGGCAAATCCACCGCACACACTAAGATGCTTTTAACAAGGTTTTAAGCAATGGAGTTCATTGATTAAAGCCTTGGACTTAAAGAATCCTTTAAGGTTCTGAGGCTTAAGAGCACTCAATGGGATCTTGAGAAATGGAGTCGAGAGTGACAGGAGTCCATTAATTAAGACCCTGGACTTAAAGATAGTTCTTTAAGGTTTACCATTCAAACTTAGTGATTTCTAATCCCACCGCACACACTAAGATGAGCTTAACGGGATCTTGAGAAATGGAGTTCATTGATCAAGATCCTGGACTTAAAGAGTCCTTTAAGGTTCTGAGGCTCAAGAGCACTCAATGAGGTCTTGAGAAATGGAGTCGAGAGTGACAGGAGTCCATTAATTAAGACCCTGGACTTAAAGTGAGTTCTTTAAGATTTACCATTCACACTTAGTTTTGAACTGTGATAGCCAAAGCTCGTTTTCAAGAGGATTTTATCACTTGTTTTAGTATTTTCTTTTCTATTTTCAAAATCCAAAATACTTTTATATGCTTTTAGTGTAGTTAATGTTTTCAAACAAAACCCCCCTTTTCCTCACTGATTTCACTTGCATTTTATGACATATAGGCTAGTTTAGGTGCATTTCATTAGGTTCCGATTAAGTGAGACGACCCGAGGTTGCATCCTATACTGCAATCCTTGGTATAAATTATTTTTAACCGGTTTTCAAGGATCAATCGTAAGGTCGAATAGACAAAGCCGCGATCATTTGGTCTTTTAAAATTTTTGGGGTATTACCACACGTGAGTAGTTTTTTATTTTGTACTTTTGTTGTCTAGTGGCTCATGAACTGTGTTTATGTAGATACACTTTATGATTTTGTAAGTTAACTTTTGATTGCCTTATGTTTTATAAAAGACATTATATATGAATATTTTGATACAGTTGTTGAGATTGCCTTGAGTGGTCTTTAAAGTCCTAAAGTTGTGGTTGGATGTAAATATAGAAGTGTGTTCGAAATTATTTGCAGCTTTTTGGGATTTTTAAAACACAGTCGTTGTGCTGCTCGAATTTAAAAGAAAAGAGAAAAGAATAGATATTCAGTTAGCCTTGCATAGTCAAATTAAGGATACTGTTAGTATCCTTAGCCCGGTTATACAGCGGTTGTCATGGGCTTGATGTGGTACCGAGGCATGACAACAAGTTTGACATATCCCTCATTCCCATCCCTTCTAGCTGACCCTCAAAACTCTTTTGAGATAAAGTCTTCGAAAATGGATCAACTAGGTTTTGCTCTCTGGGAATCTTTACCACATTGACCTCACCACATTATATTATCTCCCTTATGAGATGATACTTTATCTCAATGTGTTTGGCAGTTTTATAGTTCCCATGTTCTTTAAAATTAGTCACTACCCCACTATTATCATAATAAAGTGTAATGACCCTTTTTACCTTAGGACTACCTCCAAATCATTTAAAAACTTGCAGAGCCAAACTACTTCTCTTACTGCTTCACAAGCAATAATATACTCAACCTCCATAGTCTAATCAGCAACACAAGATTGTTTGACACTCCTCCAGACTATGGGTACACCTCCTTAAACAAATATAGAACCAGAAGTTGATTTAATTGAATCAACATCTGATTCGAAATCAGAATCTGTATATCCTGTCAGAATAAGTTTACTTCTAGAGCAAATAAGCATTAAGTTCTTCATCCTACGAAGACACTTCAGTATGAACTTCACCGCAGTCCAATGTTTCATTCCTAGATTGGACTGGAATCTACTTACCAGTCCTACTGCATAGCAGATATCCGATCTAATGCAAAGTATAGCACACATTAAACTTCCAACTGTCGAAGCATATGGAATATTGTGTATGCGTTCGACCTCCTCTTGGGTTTTAGGTGCTTGCTCTTTTGAAAGTTTGATTACAAGTCAGGTAGGTCTGAAACCCCATGGAAAACTTATTGAGCATGTTCTCATTGTAGGTCAATTGAGACAAGGCTATATGTTTATTCTTACGATCCCTTATAAGTTTGATCCCTAGAACATAGTTAGCCTCTCTGTTAAATCCTTCATTGAGAATTGTTCGTTCAACCATCCTTTGATCGTAGATAACATTTCTACATCATTCCCGATGAGGATAATGTCATCGACATACAAAATTAGGAAAATAATTTTTCCTTCTTGTATCCTTTTATAGACATAAGGTTCATCTAGGTTTATTATGAATCCATAGGTTTTGATAGATTTATCAAACTTAATGTTCTAAGACCTAGATGTTTGTTTAAGTCCATAAATGGACCTTTGCAATTTGCATACCTTATGCTCATTACCTGGCTAAATGAATCCTTCTGGTTGGGCCATATAAATTGTCTCCTCAAGATCTCCATTAAAAATGTGGTCCTGATGTCCATTTTCCATATTTCATAATCGAAATAGGCTGCTATGACCAAAAAAATTCTAATGGACTTAAGCATGGCAACCGAAGAAAAAATCTACTCATAATCTATACCCTCTTTTTTAGTATAACTACCAATCTAGCTTTAAAAGTCTCTACCTTTCCATCTAATCCTGTTTTCCTTTTGTAGATCCATTTACACCCTATGGTTGTTACATCTAGTAATAGATCTACAAGGATCTAGACTTCATTAGTGTACATGGAATCTATTTTCGATTCCATCGCCTTGAGCCATTTTTTTGCATCAATATCATTAATAGCCTATGTATAAGTAATAAGATCCATTACTTCTCCTAGACCTAGATAACTTCTCCATTACTTCTTAGTCTGAGATGGCGATTATTCCTTCTCCTAGACCTAGATACCTATTTGTTGTCTCACAACCCTCCCACTACATCTAGGCACTACTTGATGTTCAAACTGCTCTTCTTATTCAACTTTTGAATCCATTTCGACATTTTGTTATACTATATCCAAATCAACTCTTGGTTTGGATGAAATAACTAACTCCTTTAGTACTATTTCACTTCTTCCTTTGCGATTTCTCACAAATTCTTCCTCCAAGAAGATCACATTTGTTGACATAAATACCTTCCTGTCCTGGGGACTATAAACATAGTACCCTTATGTACCCATAGGATATCTTACAAACAAGCATACTTCTGACCTTGGTTCCATCTTTGTAGATTCAAGTCTTAAAACATAGGCTGGGCAGCCCCAAGTCCTTAAGTGCCACAATGAAGGCACTTGGCTAGTCCATAACTCCCTAAGTTTTTTAGGCATAGATTTGGATAGAGCAAAGTTAGGAAGATAAGTTGCCATTTATATGGCATGTCCCTATAATGATTCTGAAGGCTAGTGTAGGACATCATTGATCTTACCATTTCCAATAGAGTCTTATTCCTCCTCTCTACTATACCATTCTATTGAGGTTTTCAAGGAGCTAACAAGTTAAAAACAATTCCATTTTCAATTAGAAATTTTTGGAACTCTCCAGATAAGTACTTACCATCTCGATCCGATCGAAGTTGTTTTAATGGCTTGGCTAGCTGCTTCTCAGCTTCAGTTTTGAATTTTTTGAACCTTTTAAAGGATTCACTCTTTTTATACATCAAATACAAATAGCCATGTCTAAAGTAATCATCTATAAAGGTTATGAAGTATTCATAACCTCCTCTAGTCTGTACATTCATGACCCACACACATCAGTGTGTACCATGTCCAACGTGGATTTAGATTTGTTTCCTTTGGAAGGAAATGAGACCTTGGTCATTTTTCCTTCAACACAAGATTCACTGGTGGGTAATGGATCATTATCTAAGCTCGCAAGGATCCCATCCTTCACTAACCTATCAAATCTTTTATGACTAACATGACCCATTCTTAAATGCCACAGATATTTTGAATTAATGCTAGAGTCATTAGATTGTCTTGGCTTTATTAATTATCTGGTGTTTAGTGAGACTTTCATAGGTTGTATAAAGAATAATCCCTATTTAATTATTGCATTGCAAATAAAATCCTTATTTTTATATATTGAAACAACATTTTCAAAATATAAGGAATAACTAGATTTTATTAAACAAAAAACAGAAGTCATGTTCCTTACAATCATTGGGATTTAATATACACCCTTCAGATATAAACTATGACTACTAGGAAAGTCTCAAATAACCACTCCCATTGATTATGTCAAAACGCAGGATCTATCTGCTATCTTAACTTCAAACTTGCCTTTAGGTAGTCTTTTCCTTTGCTGAAACCCCTACAAAGAATTGCAAACATGGTTAGTGACTCCTGGATCTAATATCCAAGAATCAGATGAATATACCACATTTCTAGTTCCTAAAAAACTTAGGAAACCCATACCTTGTTTGGTTTTGAGAGACTTAAGGTAGACTATGCAATTAGTGGAAACACTTTCCCTTGGTGTCCTCTTTGGTATTCTTTTTCATAGGTTGGACATTGACCCTTGTTTGGGCCTTCTTTTTCATTGGACCCTTCTTCTGTTGCTCGACTTTACCATTGGGCTTAGAAGAAGATGCTACATTAGCCTCAAGCCCATTAGCCTTGATATTTAATATCTCCTCCGTGCTCTGGAGGGTATTCATAAACTCACTCAAAGTGTAATCCTTCGTGTTGAGCTCATAATCCAACTTAAACTGTTGAAAAGAAGAGTTTAAGCTATTGATGATCATAATCATCTGTGTTTCTACATCCATGTCCACCCCAAGCATCTTAGTCTAAGTAATCGCAGAGATTACCTTAAGCATGTAATCCCGCACTTGACTAGGCTTTTGTTTGAGATTGTGAAACGTGTGGATAGCTTTCACCCTTGCAGACCTAGTTCTCACACCAAAACATCTCATGTAAGTGTAGGCTTTTCATGCATGCAATTTACTTTTGCAACATTTCACTAATAGAAGCCATAATATAGCTCTTAGTAGTCTTATCAGCATTCTACCATCGCTCCTATTGTTAGACTTGCTCAGAAGTTGAATTTCCACCTGGACGTGTAGGTTAATTTTTTTTAATACCTATGAAATTCATTCATATTGAAGAACAATATCAAGGTTTCGTCTCCATTCATTAAAATTATCTCTATCTTCCAATTTTTTGTTAGTCAAAAGCAAAGTGAGTGGATTCATATTGTGGTGATTATGTCTAAAAATAAATTAATAAAGAATGAGCATACTAGTCAACAATATTGAAACTTTGTATAAAATCATGATGTATGTATGCATGATGATAGATTTAACAAAACTTAAAAAAAATAAATCTTTATACGAGGTTATTTTTCTTGTCTATAACTGACTAAGTGATGGTGGGCCATCTTATCCATTAAAAGAAAAATTGGGACCCTCCCACTGAAAAAGCTATTAAGCATCTTCATGCCTAACTTTTAAAGAAGCTTCATAATTTGGTCCATACAGTTATCAACAGAGCTACAGTGGGCAGGTTATTGATAAAATATGTTGAGTGTGTAACCATTTGATTCATCCACTAAAGGTACTTACAAATCATGCCTTGGTGGGACATCACATTTGCTACCAATGAGTTGACCTATCCTTTAGGAGACCCAAACCATGCAAGATCTAGGATTCATGTTCTCCGATGGGGAGTAACACTACACCATATGCAAACGGGCCATCATATAGAGATTGTGGACTCTCACATGAGCATCCTCTCCCACTCAAATTATTTGGCCTTTAAGTTTTAATAAATACCTTCTTATCTAGAAGCAATTTATTAATCATCCTATATTGTTTCATTATATATCTCATACATAATGAATGCATGGCAAAGCCTACGGTTGGCAATTATTCTAAATGGCATACTTTCACATAATATCGCATATTATTAGCATCCTTCCATGTAGTCATCTCATGAATAATAACACTGCTTTCGATTGTCCATCCTAGAACATAAAAACAAATTACAAGGCTCTTTGGCCCATTAAAAAAAATTTGGACTTGGGTCTTCCGATTCGAACTCTTCACTCAAATGACTTAGCCCATTCAGTAAAAAGTCTGTAATGGTATTTATTTTACAAAAAAAATTGTTTTTCATAAAACCCAATTTTGTCAATAGGAAGAAAACAAAAATTTTAGCACTTTTTTTTCATCAAACTGAAACTTTGACAATATGAAAGCAAAAATTCTAGCACCTATTTGTCATAAAACTGAAACATTGTCAATATGAGCACGTGTTTTGCATAAAACCGAAACTGCCATTACACCAAAGGATAAATCGAAACCATTACCTATTCTTTTATTTGATCCATGGTTGCTTCATATTCAAAATTACATAAATATGTACATTACAAAATTAAAGAAAACATAAAATGAAGACAAGGAGGAAACACGGCGATGAAAGGCCACCCTCATTGTCCCAAACCAAACGAAGAAAACTTACAAGGTAAATATATATTCCATGGACAACCAAAAGAGCAAAACATACACTATATATATTTTTATCACATAAAAAATATAACATACATAAATATAATTGTCAACCCATGCAACATATAGGAACCGAATCATGTATAATAACCTAGCTCTGATACCGATTGTTGGATCGAAAATAAAAGCATACTAGATTTGGCTAAATAGTATATTTCAAAAACTTTTTCCAAAATCAAAATGCAGTGGAAGCATAATAACCAAATCAACATGTTTAATCCATACTTGACATGTTATTAGAAAAATAAATAGCATAAGAACAAGATCATAATATTACCGACTCCTTTGTTACAGTTTTGACTCCTCGCTGTTGTATCCTCTCCATGGTATTGTATCCTCTCCTCTTTGTTATATCCTCAACCAATCCGATCTACCACTTGTTCTCCTCAAACAACTTGGTTAACAAGATCCTTTAGTGGGAAAGGAGAAGAAATATTGAAGAGGCTTTCCTTAGTTGTTGAAAGAACTAAAATGAGACTCTTCTCATTACCAATTTCGGCAAAGCCATAAGGAGAGGCCACTTTGGCACCACTTCATTCTCTTAATCAAAATGAAAGAGAGAACCATAAATGAGACATTCACATTTGTTTAATATGGCTAGAGGAAAAGACAAAAAACCAAAATGATACTCTTATTTTCGGTTGCAAGACAAAAGAATGGAGAGAGAGAGAGAGAGAGAGAGCAAAAAATGCATTTACTCCTTATTTAATCAAAAGAATGCTAAAAGGTTTATATATTTTTCTACGTGCCAACATTAAATGAAAACCATCAAACCATTTAAAGATAAGCCCATTAAATCATTTAATGAGGGCACCATCAAACCATTTAATAATGATGAAGCATGATAAAAACTTATTTTATATTTAGCAATTCAATGTTAAATATGCAGCTATCCATTTAGCTATAAAACCAAAACTACATCATTGTAGTTTTAGTTTTTGCCCTCCTTTTTGTCTTTACAAATCTTGTTTTAATTTAATTAATCTAATTAATTAAATCAAACCAAAATCCAGCCTAATATTAAATGTTTACTTTGGGTTTTTGATTAATACTTAATTAAAGTAAGCCCAAATTTTTAATATAGGCTTAAAACTTAATTAACTCTTAATTAAATTGTTCCAGTATTATTATTTCGAATCTAATTCGGTCCTTTCCTTTTTATTTTCTTTTCGGTAACCTGTATTTATATTTCTAACTTTGTTCGATAACCCTTCATAGAAGCCAAGTGGGGAATCTAATTAGACTTATATAATTCAAACTCTAATAAACCCAGAATTAATTTAATCTCATTAGAATTAATTCCAACTTATTAACCAAATGTCATTCCACTAAAAAACAATTAGCTAAACTCTTGAATTAATAAATATTATGAGAACACATGTTTCAAATAAGATGTCCAATTGCAAACTCTATTATAAACCGTATTATAGCGATCCTTACAATAATGGGTAAAATTACCATTTTTCCCTGAATTTGTTTTTCCTTCTAGATCTCCCACTTTACTCTATATGGTGATTAACACACAAGATCTCATATTGATGTTAAGACTTGATAGGTAGCTAGTCTATCAAACTACTGATACCAATTTAATCACCAATCACCATAAAACATCTAGAAGTGATGATATCACTTTAAAAGCTTTATTTGAGTGAATGTCCCTTGATATATTTTCAATTAATAATTCCAACATGCAGACACTAGATTGATACTTTGTAAGAATCCATTCCAATCATATCAAGAATTATAATGAAACACATATGAGTTTACCACTCATCAAGATTATAGTTCGTAATGAAAGAATGCTAAGGTGTATGTTTTAAGATTAAAGTAACGACCTACTTTATTCTTTAAAAACATACGTGATTTCATATTCATTTAATAGTGTCATTATCAATAATCAACTACTATCATGATATAAAACTCATCATTCCCTTAAAGTAAACTTCTTTACTTGCACAGAGATTAAAACATAATCAAGCGACCAACTTTGATTATTTAACTGTGAATCAATTAATTTAGATTCTAATAATATACATGTTTCCCATACATCTCTATGTATATGTATATTGCTTACAAAAGTATCTTAGTACCTTATCACTACTTATATTATGCTCATACAAATAAAACCAAACTCTTTTGTTTCATTAATAATAAATATTTTCATTACAAAAGTAACTGGAAGAAGATTAACTTATAAGTAAATACACTTGCTTTCTAGGGCACTATATTTACATAATGTTGGATCGAAAAAGAAAACATGCAAGATTTGGTTAAATGATATATTTCAAAAAAAAATTAGAAATCATAACACATTAGAAGCAAGATAACCAAGTCAACATGTCAATCCATATATGATACGGTGTAAGGATAATATTTAACATAAGAATAAAATGGTAGAAATATTACTGACTCCTTCACTACAGCTTTAACTCCTCGCTATGCTATCCTATCCTCGACAATATATCATCTCCAAGGTGATGTATCTTCTTCTTCTTGTTATTGTTTCCTCTTCTCGATATTGTATCCTCAACCAATCCGATCTACCACTTATTTTTCTTGGAAAACTTGGTTAACAAGATCCTTTGGTAAGAAAGGAGAAGAAAATTTTGGTGGAGATTTTTCTTAGAAGAAAGAAGCCAAAAATGAGAGACGTCTCATGCATATTTTGGCTCACACATGCATGAAAGGAGAGAGAGTCCAAAAATGCAATAACACCTCTCTTTCTCCTTGTCAATTTCGATTATGCATGAAAAAGAATGAAGAGAAGAGCATCCAATGCATCACACCTTTCTTTAATCAAACATAAAGAAACCATTAAATGAAACTCTTCTCATTTGTTTTAAGATGGCTATATTGAAAAGACCAATAACCTAAAATGACATGTCAATTTTGGTTTTAGTGATGAAAGAAGGAAGATAATCTATCAAATACAACTCTTTCATCTTTAATCAAATGAATGCTAAAAAAGTTACATAACATGCCATCATTAAAAGACAACCTTTAAACCATTTAATGGTAAGATCATAACTCCATTGAATGATGATAATGCATGATAAATACTATCTTTATTTAGCAATTCAATGCTAAATGTGCAGCTGCACATTCATCCATTAAACACCAAAATTCCCTTTCATTTCTTTAATAATTTTGTTATAATATAATTAATAAAATTAAACTAAAGTCTAGCCCATTTCTAAATATTCGTTTGAGCTTCTAATTAACCATCAATTAGAGTAAGCTCAACATTCAATCATGGGCTTTAAAACCTCTATTTATTTTTCTTACTTTGCTTGATAACCTTCCTTGAAGCCAAGCGGGGAATCTTATTGGGCTTAGATAATTCAAACTCCAATAAGTCCATAATTAATTTAACCTCATTAGAATTACTTCTAGCTTATTAACTAAATTTAATTCCACTAAAGACAGTTAGTTGAACTCTTGAATTACTAAATATTATGAGAACACATATTTCAAATAATATGTCCAATTGCAAACCCTATTATGAAGCTTGTTATAGCCATCCACACAACAAATGGTAAAATTACTGTTTTGCCCTTATATTGGTTTTTCCTTCAAGATCTCCCGTTTTATTCTCTATGGTGATTAACACACAAGATCTCATCTTGGTGTTAAGACTTGATGGGTGGCTAGTCCATCAAACTCCTAGCCCCAGTTTAATCACCAATCTCCGTAAAACATTTAGAAGTGATGATATCACTTCTAAACTCTTTATTTGAGTAAATGTTCGTTGATATGTATTTCAATTAATAATTCCAACATGCAGACACTGGATTAATACTCTATAAAAATTCATTCCAATCATATCAAGAATTATAATGAAATACATATGAGTTCACTACTCATCAAGATTGTGGTCCATAATAAGTAAATGCTAAAATGTATGTTTTAAGACTAAAGTAACGGCCTATTTTATTCTTAAAAACATACTTGATTCTATATTCATTTAATAGTGTCATTATCGATAGTCGACTACTATCATGATATGAAACTCATCATTTTCTTAAAGTAAACTGCTTTACTTACATGGAGATAAATCGCAACACTACAGTCTAAACCATAATCAAGTGACCAACTTGATTATTCAACTATCAATCCATTATTTTAGGTTCTTATAATATACATGTTTCTCATACATCTCTATGTATATGAGTATTACTTACAAAAGAATCTTAGTACTTTATTATTAGATATATAATGCTCATAAAACCAAACTCTTTTGTTTTATTACTAATAAATATTTTCATTACAAAAGCTGTAGCTAAAGAAGATTAAGTTACATGTAAATACACTTATTTTCCAGGGCACTATATTTACATAACTCCAATACCCACTAATGCCTAAAAAATATATAGTAATATTTATTATGTTTTCTCTATTCTAGCATAAATTTGTGCCCGATTTTGTTAATTTAGGCTTCCAATTAGTTGCTTAATTAATTCTATTTTATTTTGCATAAGCCTCACAACAATTTAGGATTTTGGAGCTAAAATAGGAAGGAATGAAGAGATATGGTCATATACTAATTTTATATACAAAAGGACTCCAAAATAGGCATACAAAAGTCTTCTAAATCAAGAAAAAAAAATCTTCCTAGTCAAAAGAGGGCAAGGATATTACAAATTTTGCATTATAAAAAGGGGCTGCCAAATATCAAAGGGAATAACTGACACAACCTGCACTCAAGAGAAAAGGCTGGAAGGAGGGAATTATCCTATTGACGAGTTTTTCATTTTTCCATTTGTTTTGTCTGAATTTGTTACCATTGTATTTTTGTTTCCAAACATGTTAGCTTTATTTCTTTTTTTTATGCTAAAGGGAGGTTGAATTGAACCATATTCTGCCTTGATTTGATTGTTTAACTTTATCTTTCAATACATGAATGTATGCTTTATTTTTTAATGCTTCTTTGATTTTTATGCATGCTTTTCATTAAAGCAGCCAGAAAGATGGACCTTTAATTGATGCATGTATGGAATTCTTAGATAAATCAATTATTAGATCTTGATAAAACATATCTAGAATTTATTAGATCTTGATAAAGCATAGCTAGAATTACTAACACAACCTAAAGTATTAGACCCTTGGATAATTTTGGTGGTAATATTACATGAGTTTCATTGATTTTTAATGCATCTAGATAGTTTTTTATTAGTTACATAACCTAAAAAACTAGATGTTTGATGTAAAAAATGGGTCCAGATAATAAGTTAGAACCTAAAATATGGTTGACTTTACTAAAGGAAACTACACAAATTCATGTAAAAAAAGAATATTTATAGCTTTTTATAGTAGAGGGGGTGAGGGAAAGGTGAACTTTGGTATGCTTTTAGTGAATTAATTATTTATTTTTGTATTTTTGTATAATTATTAATTTTTAGTCAATAAATTCATAATCGACAGCTTGAATAGTAGTTGAAGGTGTGATTTTGAGTATTCGCAATCAATCTTTGTGGGAACGATATATATACCACTATAATATAATTCTAGTGCACTTGTTATCTAAAATTTTAGCTAGTATCAAGTTTTTGGCATAGTTATCGAGGATTGTATACACAATCTTAGAGTGCACTTACTAATTCAAGCATTTTTCCTTTATGTAATTATATCTTTTGTTTTTACAACAAGTTGGTGACAATTGATGACCCGATCAAGAGAGGGCTAGGTTCATCCATTAGATCTAGAAATTGAGTGTACATTCAAAAATTTAAAGAGACCACAAAGAGAAATTATCAATTAGTAGGTCATTAATGAACATTAGTAGGGTAATCAAGGTCCTCAAAAGCTTGGATATGAGGGTAATATTTAAGAAAGTGAGCATGCATTGAGGGACTATACAACACCTACAATTGATGGAGCAAGTTTTAGCATTTGCAGGCCTATAATTCAAACCAATAATTTGAAATAAAGCCTGCCATTATTCAAATGATTCAACATGCAATACATTTTGGTGGTGGAGCAAGCGAGGATCCAAACTTGCATATAGCTAATTTTTTGGAACTATGTAACACATTCAAGCATAATGGAGTTAGTAATGATGGCATAAGACTTTAGTTGTCCTCATTTTTTCTAAAAGATAAAAGTAAGAGTTGGTTAATTTCACTACCGACAGGATCCATCACCACATTGGAAGACATGGTACAAAAAATTTTAGGTAAATATTTTCCTCCTTCAAAGATTGCCAAAATGCATAATGATATTACTATGTTTTTGCAATTTGATAGAGAACCAATATATGAGCCTTATGAGAGATTTAAAGAATTGCTTAGAAGATGTCCACATCACGATCTTCCATATTGGCTTCAAGTTTAAACTTTCTATAATGGGTTAAATGTAAATATGAGGAGTCCTTTCGATGTAGCCTCTAGTGGATCTTTTATGAGCAAAGCTCCTGAGGAGTCCTGTTGACGTAACCTCTAGTGGATCTTTTATGAGTAAAACTCCTGAATTAGCAAGGTCTTTATTAGAGGAGATGACATCCAATGCCTATAATTGTCCTAGTAAAAGGTTATTAAAGAGAGGAGTTCATCAAATTGATGATTCTACACCAATTACTACAAAGTTAGATACTTTGGCTAAAAAAATTGAGGACTTAAGGATGCCAAAATGTTATTTTGTGGGGAAGGGCACTTGAATCATGAGGCCAATAAGGTAATCACTTTAACACTATTCAATCTATCAAAAGTTCTAACTTCATTGCTGGAAATTTCTGAAGTGAATCACACGTTAATACAATACTTAGAAAATGATATAGAATGCACGAGAAGGGGGGTTGAATTGTGTATTCTCCTTTTTTAAAAAATCTTTCAAAACTGTTTGGTAAAAACAAAATTCTTTACAGAACTTTCAATAGATTCTGATTAATCAAAACTTTTGAAAACTTTGTTTACGAATTGAGTATTTATAAAACTTGAATCTAAAATATAGAGATATAGAGTGAGAGTGGTTGACACAGAGATTTATCCTGGTTCACCCCAAACCGTGGGCTACGTCCAGTCCTCAGAGTTGCTTATGAGATTTCACTATCTCTTCAATTTTACAACTATTCTTTGCGAGCCTCTTCAGGTCTCTACAACTAGTATTCTTTCACACTTAGCCTCTGCAGGCTATCTGCACTACTTTTTCTCAGAAAAGTGCTTGAACACTTGTTACAGTAAAATAGCTTTCAGCTAATTCTCACAATAAGCTCTTTACAATCACGTAGATGTAATTCACTTTTTCTAACTTTGCAATATTTCTTCTTACTTTTTCTAACTTTGCAATCTTCGACTTCAACTTGTATTTATAGCCTTCGCCTCCAACTGCTTCTTGATTCTTGTTTCTTGAATCTTTAAAGAAACGGTTATTCAGTTTGAGTTCTGTAACTAACTCAAACTGACTCCTTCGTCCTCTTTTTGAATTCCGCATCTTCTTTTCTTCATCTGTATTTAATCGTCTGTGTTTCTGCGTCTGCGTCTGCTTTTACTATTTTGCATTTGCGTCTGCGTCTGTTTTGCTTAGCATCTGCGTCTGCTTTGCTTTGCTTAGCGTCTTCGTCTGCTTTGCTTAGCTTCTGCGTCTGCTTTGCTTAGCGTCTTCGTCTATCTGACTTCGTCTATATGACTTCATCTGTCTTGTTTTTCTTTTTATTGATTCTCTTTTTGTTATACATCAAAATTATATCTAAGTAAAGTCATTTGGACTTAACATCTCCCCCTTTTTGATGATAACAAATTATATACAAAAGAAAATAAAAAATACAATGTTCAAAAAACAAAAACTTATCTTCAGAACTTCTTCTTTGACTTCTTCCTTTCTTCGTCTACTTCAGTCACACCTTCTTTTCTGATCATCCTCTTCTCTTCTGCTCTTCTCTTTTCCCTTTGTTCATTCTCTTCTTTTCGCTCTTCTCCCCTATTTGTTATAATAAAAATGATTAACGATGATGGCTCTTTAGCGATTCACATCGCCGACTTCTTCAGATCATTCATCGTCTCCTTGATCTCATTGACTTCTCCGCGTAATCTTTTGAGTTCATCTGGTGAGTCAATCGATGAGGAGGCTTGATCAACATTTGTTGAGGGAGGAGTGAACGGTATTGATGTAGTATAAGCATCAGAGGTCGGAATGTATTCATCATTGATCTGAATTGTTGGTGGAAGAATAAACGTATCAACTTCAGGAAGATCTAAGTCAAATGGAGCAGGCAGCATTAGCAACTGTCTTCCTTGCAGGGGTAAAGCTTCTGCTTGAATAGACAGTGTATTAGAAAAAGGTCTAATACGCAGAACTGTCTGAACAAGGAACTCAATAAGCATCCCTATTATTACTCTTCCTCCCACTGGACAGTCTTCTCGCTTGTCAGTATAACTGTAGCTCGCTTGATCTTTATTCTGTGTGAGAAGCGCATGCTTCATCAATTTCATGCACTTCTTCAGCTATTTGATCTGCGGACAGATCATCACAATCTTCTTCAGGAAATAACTTCGACTTCCCCTTAGTCAAATCCAAAGGATATCTTGGCTGGATATCTGGTGCAACCTTTATTTCGGTCTTCTCTGTAATCGAAAAAATAGTACACGGCTTACAGGGAATTTTTGTAGGGTATGGCTTGGTAGCAGCATCCCTCAAAGCATCGTAGCAAATCTTTTCATCTTCTTTCAGTAAGTCCCATGTGTTACTATTTATCGACATAGGTCGTACCACGGTCACTGTCTTCTTCACTGGTTGACTACAGATTGCAATAGCAGTTTTCATTCTGGTAACAACTTCAACCATTCTGATCTTCAGCTTATGTTTTCTCAAAAACTGATGATAGTTATATACCATCAGACAAGGTTCATCATCATCCGAGTCTGATTCTGCTGTTGCCTCTAGTTGTGCTTCAATAGGATCCTCTTGAACCGAGCTTTGCTCCACTGGTTCCTCATGTTGACCAATGGGGGTTTCCTAAACTGTGTTCTGCTCAGTTTCTTTTTCTTTTTGAGCAGCTTCAAAGGTTTCTTTCTTTCGACTAACTTCCCCAGCAGTTGTGATAGTTTTCTTCTGACTAACCTTCTTAGTCTTTTCTTCTGCTTTAGTCAGTCTTGAAGATTTATGCCCTTGAGATTTTTCTCTCTCAAATTCTAATTTTCTCTTCTTCTGAGTCTCTTTGGTTTTTCTGGCTGTATCCTCTTCCAGAATAGAGACTAAAGATCTTGTTGCTTTATGTGCACGAGATTGAGAAGATTGTTCTTGACTCTGTTCTCTGGCAATCTTGTCTTCTTGTTGCCTTAGAGTCCGAATCCTCGGTGATTTCTTCGCCTTCTTCGTAATTTCACTTAAAAGACTTTCTCCTTATCTTTTTGGCGCACCTTCTGCTGTCCTCCGAGGTTGACTTACTTCGATATTAGGAATCGCCTGTTTTATCAGCGGTCTTCCTAATATTCTTCTTATTTCATCCGCAGGCGATCTCGTACTGTGTTGAGTTCGAGAACTTGAAGCAGGAGTCTTCTTCGAAACACGCTCCCCCTCAGTTCTTGTTTTCCTCGAAGAGTCGGCTTCTCCTTTAATCACTGTACTCAGACCCATTCGTCGTATTGTAATCGAATCAATCTTACTTTTCACTGGGACAATCCTTCTATTTCCTTTATGTAGAGGGATTGCGGATTCCTAAAAAATCCTTGTTAGGAGCATACCATAAGGATAGCTATTTGTATCCTTCATCCCCTTAATCATGTAGTGAAAGATTAAGAAGGGTAAATCAATGGGGTTGTGATTCAACAGGTAGAATAAGCATTGTTCATCCAAAGTAGCCACCAAATGTCTTGAACCTGCTCTGGGTAAGATGCAATTAAACATAATTGCATGAAGAACCCTAGCCTTCGGAATCAAACTAGAGGTCTTCCTCTCCCATGGGTCATTGGCTCCATATAATTGTCTTCTGACATCTTCTTCTTTCATACCAACCTAGGACATCCAACCGGCCTTGGTAGACAGAGTCTCACCAACCGATGGACAATCAGTCACCTTCCTTATCAGCTCTTTAGTCACGACAACAGATATACCATCTACTGAAGATATGATAGTGCTGTCTACAAGTTGAGCGTTCTTCCAGAAATCGAATACCTCATTGGTATATACTGGTTCTCGTACCTGGAAGAAATTTCTCCAACCAGCTCTTACAATCTCCGGTTCTACGTCCATACCATCATTCCTCAATGACTCGAAATCCACATGCCTTTCGAAAATCATAGCTACCTCCATTATCTCAGAATGAAAACTGTTTCTGGAAAGCTTTTCGTCTGGGGTAGGATGATTGGGAGAAATTTTGAAAGCAAGATGAACCGTCTAGAGATGAAAGTAACCGCAATGATTTCAACTTCAGGCTACTTGAAGGGTCTATTCTGGTGTGTTCTAGAATCATTAAGATCCTCGAGATTATCAGATTTTTTCCCTCCAAAACTTCCTTGACAGAGAAGTTACCAGCTGTAACTTACTGTATCTGACGCCGTTAGTTTTGACGTTACTTTAGCCTGACTGTCCGCTTAACATAACCATGTTAAGGTTGCGTCTGATCTTCTGGAACCGTTTTTCACTCAGCGATTTGGTGAAGATGTCTGCCCACTGATGCTCTATTTCGATGAACTGTAGACGCACCACCTTCCTCTGAACATAGTCTCTTAGCAAGTGATGTCTAACTTCGATGTGCTTCACTCTAGAATACTGAATCGGATTCTTTGACAGATTAATTGCGCTGGTGTTATCGCAGTAGATTGGAATCTCCTCTTCTCGAACTGAGTAGTCTTCAAGTTGATATTTGATCCATAACGTCTATGAACAGCAACTTGCGGCAGACATATACTCTGCTTCGGCGGTTGATAGGGCGATTGAGCTTTGTCTCTTGCTTGACCAGGAAACTAGGTTTGCGCCAAGAAAGTGACATCCTCCACTTGTGCTCTTTCTTTCGATTCTATCTCCGGCATAGTCCACATCGCAATATCCGATTAACCTGAAATCTTTACCTTTCTCAAACATTAAGCAAAGATCAGTAGTACCTGCGAGATATCTCATAATTCTTTTAACAGCAATAAAATGTGACTCTCTAGGATCGGCCTGAAATCTTGCACACAAGCATACACTGAACAAAATATCAGGTCTACTTGTTGTAAGATACAGTAAAGAACCAATCATCCCTCTATACAGGGTTTGATCCACCTTCTTATCAAGTTCGTCTTTGGACAAAAGGTTTGAAGGGTGCATCGAGGTCGCCATAGGCTTCACATTATTCATGTCAAATTTGGACAACAGTTCTTTCACATACTTTTGTTGGTGAATGAAAATTTTCTCTTCGGTTTGCTTAACTTGCAACCCAAGAAAGAACTTTAATTCACCCATCATGCTCATTTCAAACTCTTTCTTCATTAGACTCTAAAACTTCATGCATAACTTGTTTGAAGTAGCACCAAAAATGATATCATCAACGTAAATATGAACTAAAATAAATTCATTCTGAAACTTTTTCCTAAAGAGCGTCTTATCGACTTGACCTCTACTGAAACCATTTTCTAAAAGAAAAGTACTCAGATGATCATACCAAGCTTTAGGAGCTTGTTTCAGGCCGTATAACGCTTTATGAAGTCTATAGACATGGTCTGGATTTTTAACATCCTCAAAACCAGGTAGTCGCTTTACATACACCTCTTCGTCTATAAAACCATTCAGAAAGGCACTCTTCACATCCATCTGAAATAGTTTTATATCATGACAAACCGCATATGCCAACAATATCCTAATGGCTTCAAGTCTCGCTACTGGAGCATACGTCTCATTGTAGTCTATTCCTTCTTGCTAATTATAGCCTTGTGCTACTAATCTAGCCTTATTTCGACTCACTCTTCCTGATTCGTCTAACTTATTCTTAAAGACCCATCTGGTTCCTATAATGGATTTCTTAGGGGGTTTCGGAACTAAGGGCCAGACATTGTTCTTAGTAAATTGATTCAGCTCCTCTTGCATGGCTAACACCCAAGCTTCGTCTTGAAGAGCTTCCTCAACCTTCTTAGGCTCTATTTCAGAAATAAACGCCACATTAGCTTCTCTCCTGAATCTGGACCTTGTCCTAACTCCTTCTGAGGTCTCTCCGCTAATCAACTCTTCTGGATGAGAACTTTTACATTTCCAGTCTCTTTTCAGTTCGATAGTTTATGGAATATCTTCAACTTTGTCTACATGTGTTCCTGATGATGGAGTTTCTGTTCTATCATCTAAGTTCTTTGAAGGACCTTCACTCTCCATGTCATCTTCCTTATGGGGTTGGAAACTATCATCAAACTTGACATGGATGGTCTCCTCAACTGTCTTTGAAGTAAGGTTGTACACTCGAAATGCCTTAGACGATGATGAGTAGCCTAGAAAGATTCCTGGATAGGTTTTTGAATCGAATTTATCCAACAGCTCCTTTGTATTCAGAATAGAGCATTTGCACCCAAATGGATGAAAGTAAGATATATCTGGTCTTCTTCCATTCCATAACTCATAAGGAGTCTTCTTCAACATGGGTCGCAACAGAAGTCTATGCTGAATATAGCATGTTGTATTCACAGCTTCTGCCCAGAAGTACTTAGGAAGATTCATCTCACACAGTATGGTCCTAGCCATCTCTTGAATCGTCCTGTTCTTCCTTTCAACAACTCCATTCTATTGAGGAGTCCTAGGAGCAGAAAAATTGTGGAAAATTCCATTTTCCTCACAAAATAGTCTAAACTTCTCATTCTCAAACTCTCCACCATGGTCACTCCTGATACTGGCTATAGACATTCCTTTTTCATTCTATAATTTTCTGGATAAGGTCCTAAAGCACTTAAAAGATTCATCTTTGTGTGATAAAAACAATATCCAACAAAATCGAGTAAAGTCATCAACAATGATAAGTCCAAATTTCTTTCTACCAAGACTTATTGTCCTTATTTGACCAAATAAATTCATATGTAACAACTCTAAAGGTCTAGATGATGTTACAAAACTTTTAGAAGAAAAAGAAGTTTTAACTTGTTTTCCTTTGAAACAGTTTTCACAGAAAAACTCTTTGTCAAAACTTATTTTTGGTAAACCTCTCACCAAATCATGTTTTGTCAATTTTGAAATATGTTTAAAAGAGACATGACCTAGCTTTTTATGCCAGATTAGTCTTTCTTCTTCGGAAGATCGAAAACATGAAATATTTTGACTTTGAAAATCTTCTAAATCAATTTTGTAGAGATTGTTTCTTCTCTTGGCAGAGAAAAGTATAGACCCATCTTTGTTTCTGACTTCGCAAAGATTTTGATTGAATGTGACTGTGAAACCAGAATCACACAATTGACTAACGCTAATCAAGTTATGCTTCAGACCATCAACAAGCAGTACATTATTTATGCATGCAAAGGAATCTTTACCTATTTTACCGATTCCAATAATCTTGCCCTGCTGGTTGTCTCCGAAAGTTATTGATCCTCCCTTCTTATATTGAAGGTCTAGGAACATAGACCTTCTTCCCATTATATGTCGCGAGCATCCACTGTCTAAATACCAATAGTGCTTGCCGTATTTTCCAAGGAAGGATATTTGCAGGAGAAACTATCTTATTTTTTGGTACCCATAATTTTTGGGTCCAATATGGTTAGTAGTATGCATATGATGAGTTTTTTATGCATATAACTAGATCGTTGATTAAAACGAGATTTATTATGGTTTCTCTTTTGAAAGAAAGGTTTTTTATAAGACTGAGTCTTATTACTAGTAAACCCTAATCCGGTTTTATCACTCGGATGTCTACATTTTCCAAGCATCTCATTCATTTTCTTAGTGCTCTCGTGAAAGTAGCTAAATCGGTGATAAATTCTTAATTTTAGTTTAAGTGATTGATCTCTTTCGTCTGCATCTACAACTTTATTCTTCTCTTCTAATTGCTTTTTCGCATGGATATTTTCTCTCTATTTCTTCCGTATGTCTAATATTTTCTACATACTTTTTCTTTAACAGTTTGTACTGTTTCAGAATAGCATGAGAATCTTCTAATAATTCTGTGTAGGTATCATGCAAATTATCATAGTCAGATTTTACCTCCTCATCACTATCTTCCTCGGTCATCAGGCAGATATTTGCATGTTCAAACGATTCGGAACCTGTTGGACCTCGATTTTTGAGTAAAAATACGAAATATGCAAAAGTGGATGAGTTGATTGAAATTGAGTTGAAAATCAAGAAATAAAGAGAGAAAGTGTAAAAAAATGAAAATTTGTGAAAAGTTTGACTTTTTGGTCATTGAGGGTTGACTTTTGATTTAGGCAAAATTTGAGAAAATGATCTACATGAAACTTGTAGATTATGTTAAGAGTTTTCTGTGGCCATAAAGTTTGTTATTTTTTGATGTCGGGATCGAGAGATATGATTTTCCGAAGATATGCTTTGTTTTGAAAATGCTATTAAGTATAGATTTTTGTGTTCTATGCTTCGAGACCACTCTACGTATGGATTTAGTCTGAATTGGAGTAAGTAGGCTTCATGAAAGTTTTAGATGATGTTTTTATCTTTCCATTGATATAAAGTTTGCAATTTTTTGATATCGGGGCTAGGAGTTATGAGTGATTGAAAATTAGAAATCGTTTAGGAAAAGCTGTTTTGAACAGAATCTTTGATTGAGCTTTTGACCTCTTTCGAGACCTAATTTGATTTTGAGTACTTCAGGGAAGTTGTAGAGCTTCCTTTGATCTTTTTATTGACTTCCAATTTTCAATCGCTCATAACTCCTAGCCCCGATATCGAAAAATTGCAAACTTTATATCAATGGAAAGATAAAAACATCATCTAAAACTTTCATGCAGACTACTTACTCCAATTCAGACTAAATCCATATGAAGAGTGGTCTCGAAGCATAGAACACACAAATCTATACTTAATAGCATTTTCAAAACAAAGCATATCTTCGGAAAATCATATCTCTCGATCCCGTCATCGAAAAATAGCAAACTTTATGGCCACAGAAAACTCTTAACATAATCTACAAGTTTCATGTAGATCATTTTCTCAAATTTTACCTAAATCAAAAGTCAACTCTCAAAGGCCAAAAAGTCAAACTTTCACAAATTTTCATTTTTTTTACACTTTCTCTCTTTATTTCTTGATTTTCAACTCAATTTCAATCAACTCATCCACTTTTGCATATTTCTTATTTTTACTCAAAAATCGGGGTCCAACATTTCTCCCCCTCTTAAAAGAATTTCGTTCTCGAAATTCATACTTGATTTTACACTAAGAACCACATCCTCACATATATTTTCTTTCCAAACGAAGATAATCAAACACTTTCTTACTAATTTCTTTCCAAACCTCATAATCAATCACTTTTTCTTATCTAATTTTCTCATTATACATACTCTCAATCTCTTCACAATACTTCACTTCTTGTACCTCATACCACTCATATCATATCAACTTACTATATCTATAACTCATTATTTCTTCAGATATGGACACAAGTCAATGGTCCATTTCTTAAGGAACCCTAATATCGTTCAATCATCATTTAATCTTTATCATCATGTCATCTTTCAAATAGTCATACTTTCATCTCACAGAAGTATAGGCTATATAAATTTCTCCCAATTCATTATGCAGTTCACATCTCAAGTTCCACAAACACATGTTTCTAGTCAATCATATTCTTAACACCCAAAATACACATTCACTTTAGTTCTTCAACTAAGTCATGACAAGTCATGCACATCAATTTCACATTCCTAAAGTCAATCATACTTCTTATCATCAAATTAAACGATCACTTAGCACATCTTCACAAATTCAATTTTTATCCTCACACACTCTTCTCAATCTTATATGCCCAGCTAAGATCCTATTACTGGGCTCTGATACCATCTAAATTGGGACCCGATCCGGGAACCGAATCCAAACCGGAAGACGAAAGCGAGAGAAAAATGAACGAGAACGAATATGAAAGAACAGAACATAAGCCGACATCAAATCGGATACGAATGACAAAGTGGAAACGAATACGAATCAAATGCGAAAAGCCGACAAAAACAAAGTACGAAACGGATAACATAGACAGATTAAGTACGAATCAAAAGCGGAGAACAAGCGAAAGCAAGACGAAACAAAAGTAGCGAAGCGAAATCGAATACGAATCGAAAACGGAACAAAAATCTTAACAAAGCGGATCCGACATCTGAGAACAAAGAACAGAGAAACACAATCGCGTTGGAAACCTAAAACTAATCCAATACAAAAATCCGGTATAAATTTTTTTTGTTTGTCTTTTTCCTTATATTCATCTTTATTCAAACTAACTTCTTATTCTTATTCGTATCTTAACCCGATTTTTTTTACCGAAAATCGGGCAGCATAACGGTTGTATTTTGACAGCCCAAAAATTTCTGCACAGGCAAAAATTCACTTCTAAAACACATATCCAACCATACAACCATCATCGGACCTCCCGTCCGGAATTCCTAGCAGAAACAAACGCAAACCTAATTCTAAACACTTCAGTAATTCTCACAATCATACTCATAAATCAAGCCCCATTCATATCCAAAGCCCATGATCATACATAAATCCAATTCCATAACTTGACTCAAATAGATACGCTCAGAATTTTCAATACATTCTCAAAATGAAATACACAGCACACTTTAATGGCATAGCAAGCCATTTACACTATCAAAATCTCAATTTGCATAAAAATACGAACGATGTAAAAAATCAAACTTGGCATTCTTTCATCCGATCTCTCGCTCGAATACCTGGAGATTGGGGATGAAAGGGAGGGTGACCACAAAGCTCGTGGATAATATATTTATAAACTGAACGATAAGCGAAAACATTTTTGCAAAACTTTTTGCCATTTATTTCTAAAAATTTCACAGTCGAAAATCTGACAAATTTCTTATTTCTCAAAACATTGTTAAAATCGATTCAATCAATTCTCGGCTGAAATTCCATAATAATAGATTTCTCAAACTGTTCACATCTTTCAAGATTTAATGAAGAACTTCCAAATTTCTTAAACTTTCTCAAAACATGCAATGCATAACACAGTACAAAATAAAAACACAAACACATCACATGGTTTGGTTCGGTCCAAACAGAACGTACTGCACATTCCCGCATAATGGTCTTGTGTAGCCGGGAACAGAACGTACTACACTTTCTCGCATAACGGTCCAGTGTAGCCGTGAAGGGAGTCCGAAATCGGAGCTCCATGCCACTAGCGGGCAGCTGGGAGAAGGTTATAAAACAGACAAGTGCGCACTCGTCCCACATATGGGACCTGACCAAACCCACATAACACATAAGCGAAAACGGAAATTCAGGTTGCCCGTAGGCACTTTTCAAAATCTTGATTTTCTTTAAATTTTTTCATATTTCCATACAATGTCAACTAGACACACTCACATACATAAATCACACCAAATCGTGTTGGAATGCACATTCAATTTACATGCACCAATTGAATCACATATCAATGCACAACAATAAGTGCAATTTCTTTCTTTTAAACATATATCAGAACACATTGCTCAAACTTTTCATATAATTCAAAAACATGATTTTCATAAATCTTGCATTTTCTTATAAACCTTCCAAAAGCATTAACTTCAATCATTCGAAATTTTATTTTTAAAACATTTATCTAAACATTAACTTTTCAACAATTGCTTGAATTTTTCGAAATTTGCTTCTTGAAATTTTCAAATAAACATGCTTAGCTTAAAATTCAATAAATAAATATATTACCCACCTCGAAATGAAGCTAGGAACTCGTCCCGATCATTAATTTGACCAAAGCGTCAGTTGTTCTTCTTCGCTAAAATTACCTAAACATATCCATCCAAAATTCAATATCATAAACAACATGATTCCTCAAATTGGGCTTAGAAAACATCAATTCCCCACATCTTCAAGTTATCTAAATTACAAATTCCTAAAAACCCCAAATTCCACAATTTGCCTAAACCAATTTATCACAATTCAATATCATAAATCACAATTTCTTCAAAATTGATTTCATATTTCATCAATCCATCATATTTGCCATGATTCTACACCAATAATTCACAAAATCTCCGAACACAAAATTAAGCCTAAACCTTAATTAATTTCCATCTAAAATTAAACATAACCTAAAACATATACATCAAAATTGACTTAAGAAATCTCAAATTCATCATTAATCCAAGCTATCTAAAGCAACAATTCCAAAATCTCCAAATTTCAAACTTTGACATAAACCCCAAATTCATAAAATCAACAAAATCATAGCCTAATCTCTTCAATAAACCTTAGAAAACTTAAATTCATAACAATCTAAAGCTAAACCAACCAACATCTCTTAAGAAAATTCAAAACTCAAAGCTTTCTCTCTCTTACCATTTTCTCCAGCATTTTCGACATTTCCAAGCTTTAAAGTAACTATCTTTTTCTTGCTTCCTTCCCCTTTGAAAAGCAAAGAAAATCCCTTGGAAACCCCCCCCCCCAAAAAAAAATAGACTTGCTTCATCCTTCTTCTTCTTTCCTTCCAAGGCCGACCCTTTCTCCTTCTTCGATCTTCTCTCTTCTTCATCTTTTCTTTCCTTTCTTTTTTTCTTATTTTCGTGAGTTTCAGAGGTATAAAATGACAACCCCATGTGTTTTCTGCCATGTCATTTTAAATGAGGGAGAACTGGCCATGTTGTCCCCCCCCCCCATTTTAGCCTAATTCCAAGTTTGCCCCTACACTTCACTTTATTTCCTATTTACTTTCAGATCTGATTCGCACTATCAATTTGAAGTAATTTGTCCAAACTTCCTTCTATAAAAATGTTCCTCTCAATCATACGAATCCAACGCCACCGACCGTGCTCAATTCAGATCAGAAACGAAAAAGTTATAGCCGAAATACTATCAGACCTGCGAAAAAATCCAAGACTGAACATTTCACTAATTTAATTCCAGCAATTGACAATCTTAGGGATGAAATAATTGGCTCAATGGTGAGAGGCTTCCACGCAAAGTGGAACAAAACCCTGAGGTCTTGGGTTCGAGCGCTAGAACTCACCTGAGGCCAAAGGGGACAATACTGATTAAGTTGGATGCCGTGGTATAACCAGCAAACACCTAAGGGTGGGGGGTGGGGTCCAACAGAACCTGTATCTGATTCTGATGAATCTAGGTCCTCCCATGTTGCCATCATGCTTTTCTTGCCTTCTCTACTCTTCTTTGGTTTCTTCTTCAGAGTCAGACATTCGGACTTGTAGTGTCCAGGCTGATTGCACTCATAGCAAATGACAGATGACTTTTCTGGTTTGGCTTCATCTTTGCCATTCTTCTTGAAAGTCTGATTCCCTTTGGACTTCTTCTTCCACATGCGTCTTATCTTTCTAGAGATGAAAGATAATTCGTCATCTTCATCACTTGACTCTAGTTCTGATTGACTGGAGTCGTCATCCTTTGATTCTTCAATCTTCAAGGCTTTTGATGACTTCCTCCTTCTTTGAGTCTTCTGATTCTTATGTCCGGCCTTCAGTGCTATCGACTTGTCCTGTTTGTGCTTGTCTTCAGCATTGAGTTCAACTTCATGAATCTTCAAGGATCCAAGCAACTCGTCAAGCTTTAATACGCTCAAGTCTTTAGCTTCTAGCACCGCAGTAACTTTAGGTCTCCATCTCTTCGGAAGACTTCTTAGGATCTTTCGAACATGATCTTGATTGTTGTACATTCTTCCAAGAGCTTTCAATCCATTGAAAATTGTTTGAAATCTTCCAAACATTTGATCAATAGACTCTTCATCTTTCATCCTGAAAAGTTCATATTGGTGCACAAGAATACTTATCTTGGATTATTTTACTTGGCTTGTGCCTTCGTGAGCAATGGACAATATGTCCCACATCTCCTTTGCGGTATCGCATCCGTGAACTTTGTCATACTCGCTCCTGCTTAAGGCACACGTCAAGAAGAATTTTGCCTTTGAATTCAGTTGTATTCTCACCTTTTGATCAGCCGTCCATCTGACTCGTGGAATGGAATTGCCATCTTCATCTACTGGTGTATAAGGTCCGTTCTCTATCACGTCCCAAAGATCAACATGAGTAGATTCTATGAATAGCCGCATCCTATTTTTCCAGTAATGATAATCCTCTCCGTTGAATGTTGGAGGTCTAGTGACTGAGGCTCCTTCTGCGATGTATACATGTGATTCCGCCATTATCTTTGATCCACACTTTGTTAAAGTGATCCTTGGATACCTTGCTCTGATACCAATTGAAGTTAATCACACGTTAATACAATACTTAGAAAACGATATAGAATGCACGAGAAGGGGGGGTTGAATTGTGTATTCCCCTTTTTTAAAAAATCTTTCAAAACTGTTTAGTAAAAACAAAATTCTTTACAGAACTTTCAATAGATTCTGATTAATCAAAACTTTTGAAAACTTTTTTTACGAATTGAGTATTGATAAAACTTGAATCTAAAATATAGAGATATAGAGTGAGAGTGGTTGACACAGAGATTTATCCTGGTTCACCCCAAACCGTGGGCTACGTCCAGTCCTCAGAGTTGCTTCTGAGATTTCACTATCTCTTCAATTTTACAAGTATTCTTTGCTAGCCTCTTCAGGTCTCTACAACCAGTATTCTTTCACACTTAGCCTCTGCAGGCTATCTGCACTACTTTTTCTCAGAAAAGTGCTTGAACACTTGTTACAATAAAATAGCTCTCAGCTAATTCTCACAATAAGCTCTTTACAATCACGTAGATGTAATTCACTTTTTCTAACTTTGCAATATTTCTTTTTACTTTGTCTAACTTTGCAATCTTCGACTTCGACTTGTATTTATAGCCTTCGCCTCCAACTGCTTCTTGATTCTTATTTCTTGAATATTTAAAGAAACGGTTATTCAGTTTGAGTTCTGTAACTAACTCGAACTGACTCCTTCGTCTTCTTTTTGAATTCCGCATCTTCTTTCTTAAATCTGTATTTTATAAATCGTGTTTCGCATCTGCGTCTGCTTTTACTATTTCGTATTTGCATCTGCGTCTGTTTTGCTTAGCGTCTGCGTCTGCTTTGCTTAGCTTCTGCGTCTGCTTTGCTTAGAGTCTTTGTCTGCTTTGCTTAGCTTCTGTGTCTGCTTTTCTTAGCGTCTTCGTCTATCTGACTTTGTCTGTCTTGTTTTTCTTTTTATTGATTCTCTTTTTGTTATACATCAAAATTATATCTAAGTAAAGTCATTTGGACTTCACAATTTCAAGTCAAATAATCCTTATAGTAACCCTTCCAATCCCAGATGGAGGAATCATCCAAATTTTTCGTAAAGCAACAATAATAATAGACCTCCCTTACAAGCCATCCATCAACCTCCATCTAGTTTTCAACAACCAGAAAAGAAATTAGATTTTGAAGAAGCCCTCCAAGCACTTACCCAAACCACAACTTCCTTCATTAGTGAATCAAGAGAATTTATGTAAAATACCCAAACTCTTATGAATAAGACAAAGGCAACCTTGAGAAATCAAGAAGCTTCTAGCCAAAACATAGAAACACAAATGGGCTAACTAATAAACTAAATATTTGGTAGGAATCTAGAAACTCTCCCTAGTAACACTAAGAAAATTCCTAGAGAGCAACTTCATGCCATTGAGGTAAGTGAAGAGAGAAATAACAAGAAACTCATACCTAGTGAAGTCAAAAATACTCCTACCTTTGTGAATGTGGATCCTACACCTACACTCGAACAATCTAAAGATTAGCCTTTTCCAAATCATTATCAAAGGAAACAAAAAAGGGAGGAAGTGAAAGACAAAAGGGAGAAAAAAAAGGTAGGAGAAACTAGTATATCAAGAAAAGGTAAGAAGATTCAAGATTCCATCTATGATTTGCAACATAGAGGTAAGTTGCCATATCCTCAAAGATTACAACAACATTAACTAAATGAAAATTTTGAATAAATTTTGATTTATTTAAGCAATTGCACGTTAACATTCCTTTGGTTAAAGCAATAGCTCAAATACCTTCTTATGCTAAGTTTTTGAAAGATCTTTTGTCAAGTAATATGAAGCTAGAGGAATTGTCAAATATCAAGCTAACTGAGGAGACATCTATTCTCTTACAACATGACAAGCTACAAAAGATGGAAGATCCAAGGAGTTATACTATTCCTATCTTTATTGGTAATGCATATTTTGATAGATGTTTATGTGATTTAGGAGCAAGTGCTAACTTAATGTCTCTTTCCATCTATAATAGATTAGGCTTGGATGAACTTAAAAATACACGCCATTATACAGTTAGCTGATAATTCATTAAAAAAAGACTAATGGAGTATTTCATGATGTACTTATAAAGGTTGACAAATTTGTTTTTCCTGTGAATTTTTTAGTGCATGAGATGCTAGAGAATTGTAAAGTTCCTTTAATTTTAGGGAGACCATTCCTGGCCACAGGACGTGCTTTAATTGATATTAAAATAGATCAACTTAGTTTGCATATGAATGATGAAATAGTGGTGCTTAACCTAGACAAAATTATGAAATTTCCTTCTGCTTACCTATTATACATCCACTTGCTTTCAAATAAATACAATTGACCAAATGATGAAAGAATTTAAATGTGTTAATGATGATTTTTTGGGATACTTTTGGTAAAACAGACCAAAGAGTGAGAATGGATTAATGACATAAGAAGAGTTGGATGAACTAGAGAGATTGATTTTAGCAAGGAGGATTCAAGGATTGAGGGAGCAGAAGCTGTAGAGACAAAGGAAGAAGAAGAGCAACTAAATCCTATTGAAGAATCTCCTAAATTTGAACTTAAAACTCTGCCTTCACATCTCAAGTATTGTTGGACCCCAATTCCGGAGCACAACATTTTGAGTCATAAAGCGTGAGCATATTATCCTATATGGTTATTTCAAGGAACCCTCATTAGTCCTCATCGCACAAGGGTGGTGCCCACACTAGTCATCATCCAAAACAAACTCATTTGTCCTATTTCATAATAGAATTTGGGAAACTTCAAACTGGAATCACAGTTTGACTTCTTCAGAATATCTGTTTCCCATTGTCTTAAGTTTCTAATGAATACCTAACTTTCATCCTGAAATTGAACATCTTAGAGGCTGAATCAGAATTTGACTTCTTCATATAATTTGTAAACCTATGTCTCTAGTTTAATCTACGTTAGAAATAAAAATCATCTCATTCAGAGTTATACAGATCAAGATACCATCAAAATACCGAAATATGTTTAGTAAAATATTCAATTCATACTCTTCCATCCCATACCCTTAATTTGATTCAATCAATCCTTTTCAAATCACATCAAAAGCCATAAACATTCATAAAGATGTAGAAAGAAATATGTTAGGAGTTTATTGGTCCACGAATCACTTCATTTGGAGGTCGGATAACAAATTTACGGCGGAAAGAATCAAACAAGGCTTTATTCTCAATTATATTAAACCTATTTCGGGACAATTAGCATAACTTGCTCTAGAGATATCAAATTAAGGTTTTCTTTAGATGGTTTGAAAGAGGACTCAAGATCTACAACTTTCATGAAGACCTTGAAGATAGATTCTGGCATCTACAAGGCCAAAATTGGACCACAAGATGCAAGAAGAATAGTGCACAGAAGATACATGTCATCACCAGACGACACGTCATCACCAGAAGATACGGACTATACTCCTAAGCATCTTCCCGTATAAGGACCATAATTTTCGACTCTAATGTCCAAAATTTTCAAATTTTATGAAGACCTTGAAAATAGATTCTGACATTTATAGGGCCAAAATTGAACCAAAAAATGCAAGATGAACAGTGCACAAAAGATACATGTCATCACTAAAAGATACAGACTATACTCCTAAGTATCTTCCCTTATAAGGACCATAATTTTTGACTCCAACGTTCAAAAATTCCATACTATATACTGTTGGAAAGATAGAAAGATAAGCTACAACTTTCTAGAAGACAACTTTATCTAATTCAACCTAGATTAATCCAAATTTTTCCCTGAAGTTAGAACACGAATTTTTTTCCCCTATTGAAGACTTGAAATTTTGCACTGTGCAAACTTGGAATGTCTTGAGCATAACCATTCAGCTACCAAATGACTTCATTAAACTCTCAAATCTCAACTCATTTGTCTCATCACCTTTAACTACATCTGATCAGTCATAATTCCTATCTTCCTTTCCATAACATCTCACTTATGCATATATATATATATATACACACACATAGATTCATGTTCCAAAATCATCAACTCAAGTTAATTACTTCTTCGCGTATATCTAATTTTAGCTCACATCATTCATCATTTCATTATCATCAAAAGATTAAAGTTTTATAAATCTTTAATGACTTTCCAAGCCATATTACATCATTGTCTCAAAATCTCAAATCACAAAAGATTCTTGAACAAATAAACTTGAAATGTAGCTAAAACATTGTGCTTTCCCAAAACCCACTCAAAGTACAAAATAAACAATTTGAAGAAATTCCCCTAAGCTCTTGATCACTTGATCTCTTAGCTATCACCTGAAGAGGGGATGGAAAAAGGGGGTGAGCTTGAAAGCTCGTGGGTAACAGTTTATAACAAAAAATTAAGCAACACCTTTGAAAACATTTTATTTATCATAGAAATATGTTTTTGAGTTCATAAAATTCATGTTTCTTAAAGTCTCATAATGTAGTCAAATTCACAAACCATAAAACATGAATGCATCAAACTTGTTCACAGATCATAAGCACATAAGAACATCATAATGGTCTGGTTGGATCCAAAATAGAACATACTACACATTTCCCATAAAGGTCCTGTCTAACCGTGAACAGAACGTACTAACGCAATCCCACTTAATGGCTTTGCATAGCCGTGAACTTATAGGAGTCCATGAAGGAGCTCTATGTCACTAGCAGACAAATGAGAGAAGCCTTTAGTTAAAGTGTACTTGACTTAACTTAGGGAACCACCACAAACCCACATAACCTGTAATTCATGACTTGTAAACTTGTTGACCCAAAATGGCACATTTTCAAAACTTGATTTCATAAACTTGATATCCTTTCAAAAATCATTTCCATTTTTCATTTCATAAATAAAACACACAATTCATATATGAAACATATAGCCCTTTCTCAAAACATTTCAAAGAGCAATAAATGCATATTTATGATGAAATTGAAAGCATTAAACTTCTTTGATTCAAAGAAAACATTAGTGGCTTATTTCCTCTTTTATAAACATGTACCCACTTTGATTTCCTTACTTATAGACTTGCTCAAAATGCCTCTACTCTTTTTCCTCTTGCCTCTTTTGATCTCCTTGATTCTTCACCAAATGAAGAGATATTTTGCTCAAATGGAAGCTCTTCTCTTCCTCTACCTTTTTCTCTTCTTGAACCACTTCAAAATCTCTCTCAAAAGCTAAGAAATGAAGAAACCTTAGCTCAACTCTCTTCTTTTCTCTCAGCCACCAAAATCTCTCTTCTTTCTCTCTTTGATTTGTTATTTCTCTTCTTTCTCTCCTATTTTCGTTTTTCCCTTCTTCAAGAAGAAGACAACACTTTTTTCTTCCCATTTTACCCTTATTGATTGAGAAAAGTCCACCTTGACCTTCCTTATAAGTTTAGGTTCTTTTAACCTTAAGTGTCTTTCCAAAAACACCCTTGAATATTCTTATAACCTTAACACTTTAATTCAATCAACCTATATCATATAATCTTTCTAACATCATCATAACAATTAGCTGCGCAAACTTTCATAAAGACCTCATAATTAATGTAAATCATACTTATTCATCAAGAAAAATTTTGTGGGCCAACATTTCTCCCCCTCTTAAAAGAATTTCGTCCTCAAAATTCTTTCCTGACTGATCTAGGGTAGGGGGATGCTTCCTCTTATGCTTCTCCGTTTTTCATTTAACTTTATCACTCATATAACTTTCCTTCAATGACCCTAGTCAACAGATTCAATCAGTCCTTCCATGACTTATTTAGATATCACACTATCTTAACCGTTCCCTCAATATACTTCAGATTACTCACAATTTTCCATTTCTTATGTTGATAACACCAATGTCATATCATATCAATATTCTTAACATACTCACATATATCTCATTACGAATCTAAGACATCTTTCTTCAGTAGCACTTCTCATAACTATTTCTTATAGACCTATTCATGTCGGGCTTAGCTAATCCTTTTTCCTAACCTGAGCACACCCTGGCACGGTGATACTCTCAGAGATAATTTATCTTTCACTTAATAATTCACATCACTATAGTGTCAGTACACTTAACTCTTATGTCTATCTTACTGTATTCCATGCCTTTGGTATTGATCCACCTAATTCAGTCATCTTTCCTGAACCACTTAATTTCTAATATTGATTAATTTCACCTATCAGTAACATCTCCAATTCTGGCCTTCAATCATCACAATACAAAAGCAAACGAACCCTTTTGTTATCTAACTCGTCATACAGTATTCTAATGAAATCACTATGACAATGATTGTGATGCTTGAAGTCAAATAGAACTATACATGGATGCCAAAATTCATCTCCATATTCTATGCTCCTTTTTACACTAGATTTGATAACCTCATTATCGAATTTTTGCTTAATGTATTAGATATAACACTAATTTTACTTGGAATTACTCATTTGTACAATCATAGTTTTTCAGTACTTATATCAATTGTCTCAGTCTCATATTCAATTCTCTCAATTCAATAATTACCTCAAACTTTAATTATCTATACACGTATATATATATATATATATATATATATATATATCCAAGATGTTCCTATATATATATTGTCTCCAAACTTTCAAAGAAATCATTAATATAATAGCTCTCTCTCTCTCTCTCTCTATATATATATATATATAGATGCTCCTATACATATACTGTCTCCAAACTTTCAAAGCAATCATTAATATAATAGCTCTAAATCATGTATCGAATAGTCAACTCATAGGACTTTAGTTGTCTCCCTACATATGAAATCACTTTATCATGCTGCATTGGATTTTATCCAAACCTCTTATACGACATCATTTTATACCATTAAATCTTCAAATCCATACGATATAATTAATATTAATATAATTCATCAAAATTCTCTTTACTTTTATTACCCAACTGATTTACACATTTTTCTTTAAGTATTCAACTATTTTTCTTAACTTTTCGATGATATTTAATATATCATCAAATTTTTCTTGGATCGTTTTAATCTTCAATACCATAGTACTGTCGGGGCAATTGTTAACTCAAACAATTATTATCAAATTCCATGTGCCCTCCTGATTAGTTCTTGTAATTCCTTAAATAACTAATTCCTCAATGAGGGAACATTGTCTCACATTATTTTCAATTTCCCAATTGACTTCCTTTCTCGAATGATCTTCTCCATTCTTTCGATTTCCCCATACCTCACATTGACTTATTCTAATGTTTGCTCATCATACTAGTTTCATTACACATTTCAATTTCTTTGCAAACTTAACTTCTTGTGGTTGTAATACATTCATCAAGTCAAATTTGTATCTCCCAAACATATTTACACATAATATAACATGGACCTATATACTCCTCATAGTAGCAATTAATGTCTCCTCAAATTTAGGAATCCACTCATACAGTTAGATACTTTACATCAAATAAAAACACATACATTCTTAGTAATATATTATACCTCTTATGATTAAGTCTCCGCTAGGGATATGACTCCAATATTTACTTTGGAATCATTACATATTCATTTCCATTTTGTTCTTTCATTGATCATTCTTAACATAAACTATCTGATCTGCTTAATCTAATTCAGTGAAATTCTTCTTAAAAAGAAGATTTCTTGCTACTATCATCTATACTATTCATGCAATCTTTATTAACCATCTGTTATCATCATTGCATTATCAGCCATTCTTAGTGCCTTGAGAAGTCCAATTCCTATCATTCTTACAAGGTCATAACATTCTAATTACCCAAAAATTAATGAAGCAGTAAACCTAACTATTGTCACACACCAATTTATATCTTACACAATTAATACTTTGATCTCTATTGCTCCTAAACGATATTTTTTTCTTTATTTTTGAACTCGTTACTCATTGTAACATCATCAACAATCTCAATTCCACTAATGTCTTCTTATACTGGATCATAACTCTCATCAAAGCAATTAAACAATCATTCTACTTCCAAGTTCAATCTTTCAATTCCACTTTGCTTATACACCTTAAATCTTGTCATCTCCACCTATGTCTCTATTTCTTCTCAGTCAATTCATGAAAATGTTTCAAATCCACATCAACTCAAGTGCATATCTGCAATAAAATTTCACCATCATATTCACTGACATAATCACAATTACTAAATCTATGTCTAACATATCAGACTACGTAATATCCACAAACTTTCATTTTCTCATATCATGAAAAAGTATCATGTTTTCACTACTTCTATTTGACACATATTTCGAAAAATGCCCATGTAAGACCTCAATTCTGGGCTCTAATACTATAAAATGTTGGACCCCGATTTCAGAGCCCAACATTTTGAGTCATAAAGCGTGAGCATATTATCCTATAAGGTTATTTTAAGGAACCCTCATTAGTCCTCATCCCATAAGGGTGGCACCCACACTAGTCATCATCCAAAACAACCTCATTTCTCTTATTTCATAATAGATTTTGGGAAAATTCAAACTGGAATCACAGTTTGACTTCTTCAAAATATTTGTTTCCCATTGTCTTAAGTTTCTAATGAATACCTAACTTTCATCTTGAAATTAAACATCTTAAAGGCTGAATCATAATTTGACTTCTTCATATAATTTGTAAACTTATGTCTCTTGTTTACCCCACGTTAGAAATAAAAATCATCTCATTTAGAGCTCTACAGATCAAGGTACCATCAAAATACTGAAATATGGTTAATAAAATATTCAATTCATACTCTTCCATCCCATACCCTTACTTTGATTCAATCAATCCTTTTCAAATTACATCAAAAGCTATAAAAATTTATGGCTAGGTAGAAAGAAATGTGTTAGGAGTTTATTGGTCCAAGAATCACGTCAATTGGAGGTCGGATAACAAAGCTATAGCTGAAAGAATCAAACAAGGCTTTGTCCTCAATTATATTGAACCTATTTCGGGACAATTAGCATAACTTGCTCTAGAGATATTGGATTAAGGTGTTCTTTGGACAGTTTGAAAGAGGACTCAAGATCTACAACTTTCATGAAGACCTTGAAGATAGATTCTGTCATCTACAGGTTCAAAATTAGACCAAAAGATGCAAGATGAACAATGCATAGAAGATACACGTCATCACCAGACGATATGTCATCACCAGACTACATGTCATCACCAGATGACACGTCATCATTAGAAGATACAGTCTATACTCCTAAGCATCTTCTCCTATAAGGATCATAATTTTCAACTCCAACGTCCAAAAATTTCATTCTGTATACCGTTGGAAAGTTAGAAAGATAAGCTACAACTTTCTAGAAGAAAATTTTATCTAATTCAACCTAGATTAATCCGAATTTTTCCCTAAAGTTAGATCACGAATTTTTTTCCCCTATGGAAGACTTGAAATTTTGCACTGTGCAGACTTGGAATGTCTTGAACATAACCATTCAGCTACCAAAATGACTTCATTAAACTCCCAAATCTCCCTTTCCATAACATCTCACTTATGCATATATATTCATGTTCCAAAATCATCAACTCAAGTTGATTACCGCTTTACGTATATCTAATTTCAACTCAGATCATCCATACATCATTCATTATTTCATTAACATCAAAAGAATAAAATTTTACAAATCTTTAATGGCTTTCCAAGCCACATTACATCATCGTTTCAAAATCTCAAATTACAAAAGATTCTTAAACAAATAAACTTAACATGTGAATAAAACATTATGTTTTCCCAAAACCCACTCAAAATATAAAACAAACAATTTGAAGAAATTCCCTTAAGCTCTTGATCACTTGATCTCTTAGATATCACCTAAATAGGGGATGAAAAAGCTGGCGAGCTTGAAAGCTCGTGGGTAACAGTTTATAACAAAAAAAATAAGCAAAACCTTTGAAAACATTTTACTTGTCATAGAAAATTCTCACTAAGTTTATAAATCACATGTTTCTCAAATTCTCATCGTGTAGTCAAATTCACAAACCATAAAACATGAATGCATCAAACTTGTTCACAGATCATAAGCACATCAGAATGGATTGGGTGGATCCAAAACAGAACGTACTACATATTTCTCATGATTGTTTTGTGTAGTCGTGAACAGAACGTACTAACGCAATCCCACATAATGGTCTTGCGTAGTCGTGAACTTATAGGAGTCCATCAAAAAGCTCCATGCCACTAGCGGGCAACAGGAGAAGCCTTTAGTCAAAGTGCACTTGACTTAACTTAGGAGACCACCACAAACCCACATAACATGTAATTCATGACTTGTAAATTTGTTGCCCCAAAATGACACATTTTTAAAACATGATTTTATAAACTTGATATCCTTTCAAAAATCATTTCTATTTTTCATTTCATAAATAAAACACACAATTCATATATCAAACATATAGCACTTTCTCAAAACATATCAAAGAGCAATAAATGCACATTTATGATGAAATTGAAAGCATTAAACTTCTTTGATTCAAAGAAAACATTAGTGGCTTATTTCCTCTATTATAAACATGTACCCACCTTGATTTGCTTGCTTATAGACTTGCTCAAAATGCCTCTTCCCTTGTTCTTCTTGCCTCTTTTGATCCCCTTGATTCTTCACCAAATGAAGGAAACTTTGACTCAAATGGAAAACTTTTTCTCTTCTTGAACCACTTCAAAATCTCTCTCAAAAGTTAAGAAATGAAGAAACCCTAGCTCAACTCTCTTCTTTTCTCTCAAACACTAAAATCTCTCTTCTTTCTCTCTTTGATTTGTTATTTCTCTTCTTTCTCTCCTATTTTTGTTTTTCCCTTCTTTAAGAAGAAGAAAACACTTCTTTCTTCCCATTTTACCCTTAGTGACTGAGAAAAGTCCACCTTGCCCTTCCTTATAGGCTTAGGTTCTTTTAGCCTTAAATGTCTTGCCAAAAACACCCTTGAACATTCTTATAACCTTAACACTTTAATTCAGTCAACATATATCATATAATCTTTCTAACATCAACATAATAATTAGCTCCACAAACCTTCATAAAGATCTCATAATTAATGAAAATCATACTTATTCATCAAGAAAAAATTTGGGAGCCAACAAGTATGCTTTTCTTGAACAAAATTATAAGCATGTAATTATTTCTACTTTTTTAATAAGTGAATAGGAGGAGAAGCTGATGAATGTCCTCAGAAACCACAAAAGTGCCTTAGGATGGACTAATGAAGACATAAAAGGGATAAGTCCCTAAATTTACGTGCATAAAATATTGATGGAGGACAGTTTTAAGCTTGTGATCCAACCCCAAAGGAGGCTAAATCCTAAGATGCAAAAAGTGGTAAAGAAATAAGTTGTGAAGCTACTCGATATAGGTGTCATCTTTCCTATTTCTGATAGTGAGTGGACAAGTACTGTGCATGTTTTTCCTAAGAAGTGTGGTATGATTATAGTAGCTAATGAAAATAATGAGTTAATTCCTACAAGAACTGTGACTGGATGGCGTTTGTGCATAGATTATAGGAAGCTTAATGATGTCACTATGAAAGACCATTATCCTTTGCCATTTGTAAATATGTTAGAGAGCACTACTGGCTTTGAATATTACTATTTCCTCTATGGATATTTGAGTTATAATCAAATTCCTATTGCACCTGAAGATCAAGAAACAACTATGTTTACATGCCCTTATGATACTTTTGCTTACATGTGCATGCCTTTTGGTCTTTGCAATGCACCTGCCATTTTTTAACGTTGCATGACTGCTATTTTTCATGACATGACTAAAAAGTTTTTGGAAATTTTTATAAATGATTTTACACTATTTGGTCAATCTTTTAATAACTATTTGCATAATTTGGAGTTGGTTTTGCAACGTTGTGAAGAGACTAACCTTATGCTTAATTGGAAAAAATGTCACTTTATGGTGAAAGAAGGTATAGTCTTAGGTCACAAGATTTCTTCTAAAGGTATTGAAATTGATAAGGCTAAAGTTAAATTGATTGAAAATTTACCACCACCTAATTTGTTAAGGGAGTCTGAAGTTTTCTAGGATACTCAGGTTTTTATAGACTATTCATAAAAGATTTTTCAAATTTTTCAAAACCTCTTTCAAATCTTTTGATGAAAGACATTAAGTTCAATTTTACTAATGAGTGTTTACACACTTTTAATGTGTTAAAAGAATGTTTAGTGACTACAACTATTATGGTGTCACCAAATTGGTCAAACCCTTTTGAATTAATGTGTGACACTAGTGATTATGCTATAGGGGCAACACTAGGGAAACAAAAAGATAAAATTTTTTAGCTAATGCATTATGCTATTCACACACTTAATGAAATCTAAATAAAATATGCTACAATTGAAAAAGAGCTACTAGAAATTGTGTTTGCTTTTGACAAGTATCGACCATATTTAATTAGGTCTAAGGTTATTGTTTTTACTAACCATTCTTCTTTGAGATATCTTTTCGCAAAGAAAGATGTCAAACCCAGATTATTGCGATGGATTCTTCTCTTACAAGAATTTGATGATGAAATAAAAGATAGGAAGGGAAGTGAAAACTATGTAGCTAATCATCTCTTAAGGACTGAAAAGATATGTGGAGGAGACAGAAATAAAAAAGAGGAGTTTCCTGATGAAACAATTTTCTATATGTTCTTTTTGTTCAATTTTAGCAATTAATAAATTACCATTGTTTGCATATTTTGCTAATTATTTGGAAGGTGATCCAATTCCTCAACACCTCACTTACCAACAAAGAAAGAAGCTCTTTACAGATGTCAAGTATCATTTTTGGGAGGAACCATATATATTTAAATGTTGTGCAGATGGAATGGTGAGAAGGTGCATCCCTGAAGAATAATTTCAAAGCATTTTGGAACATTGTTATTCATGGGTAGTTGGAGGCCATCATGGAGCAGATTGAACAGCAGCCAAAGTACTGCAATCAAGCTTTTCTGGTCTACTCTCTTTAAAGATGCTTCTTTTTTTGTTTCCTCTTATTATAGTTATCAACGAACTAGGAATATTTCTAAAAGAGATGAGATGGCTCGTAATAACATTTTCATTTGTGAAATTTTTTATGTATGGGGAATTGACTTTATGGGATCATTTCCTTCTTCACTTGGTAATTTATACATTTCAGTAGCTATTGATTATGTTTCTAAGTGGGTTGAGGCTACACCTGCATGGACTAATGATGCTAAAGTTATGTTACAATTTATATGAAAACACATTTTCACTAGATTTGGCACACCTAAAACAATAATTGGTGATAAAAGGACTCATTTCACAAATAAACAATTTTTAATCCTGCTTCAGAAATATAAGGTGCATCAAAAAAATCATATCATCCCTAAACAAGTGGACAAGTAGAAGTGTCGAATAGGGAACTAAAAGAAATTTTGTAAAAGACTGTGAATAGTGCTAGAAAAGATTAAGCTATTAAATTGGATGATGCATTGTGAGCTTATCAAACTACATTTAAAACTCTTATAGGCATGTCATCTTATAGGTTTGTTTTAGGTAAAAGCATGCCATCTTCTTGTTAAGTTAGAGCATCGTCCATATTGGGCAATAAAATTTTTAATTTTGATTTAAAGTTTGCATAAGAAGGACTTTTACTACAGCTTGATGAGTTAGATGAATTTAGAAAGAATGCTTATGAGAATGCTAAAATTTATAAAATAAGTGGCATAACAAACACATAAAATGTTGGACCCCGAACTTTTCTTGGAAGCTAGAAATATTAAATGAGAAATTTTGGCGATTATTTATGTGTAAAGAAAAGAAGAATTTTTTAATTTGAAATGAAGTAGAAAAGGTTGTTAGGACAAGATGGGTTATATGTGAAATATTGGAAGTTATAAGTTGAAACATGTTCATTGAGTATGATTCGGTGTTTTAGACATAACTTTTTCTCTAGTTATTCAAATGAGGTGATTCTTGATTTGGAATAAACTAGAGACATAGAGCTACAATTGTCTTAAAGGATTCAATTTGTAATTCGAGTTTAGAGTTTCCCAAAATCTGTTTTGAAATAGGAAAAATGAGTTTGATTTTCGTGAATTCGTTGTGTGGGCTCGCCCTTGTAGGTTGAGATGTTATAAGAATGAGAGAGAATTGATGATGGCTAAAAAGATTCCATGGAAATAACTCTAAAGGTTAATACGCTCACATTTATGAATAGTTTTCGAAAGTTGGGTTCCGAAAATGGATTGCTACATTGTATGGTATCAGAGCAAAAGTTGGATTCCGAAAACAGTGCCCAACATTGTTTGGTATCAGAGCCCAAAATTGAGATCTTACATTGTCATTTTTGGAAAGATGTATCAAGTTACGTGCATGTTTGACAAGTTTTAGCAAGCCACAGTGACTGATCCCTAGTATGGGTCGCATGTGTATATCACACGCGTAGGCATTGTTAAGAGTTTAAGTTGATACAAGTAGTGAGAAGAATAATGATTTGTCAGAAAGTGAGAAGATAAGGAAAGTTTGTGGATACATACTTGAATTGATATGGATGTGAAAATATTTTCATGAATTGACTAAAAAAGAAATAGAGACATAGGTGGAAATGATGAGATTTATGGTGTACAAGCAAAGTGGAATTGAAAGGTTGAACTGTGGAATTTATGATCTGGTATAAGATTGTGCTAGTGAATTTGAGATCAGAATTTTAAGATGGCTATGCACATATAATTCTAAATTAATTAAGAACGTACATATGGAAAATGAAACAAATGATAGTGATATATGTAGAAGTTCTCGAGGTTGTGTCGACCTGTTATTATGAGTACATATTTGATAATGTAGTTACATTGGTGAACAATGTAATTGAGTACATATGAGAATTATATTTGGATATGGTATAAGAGATAATCTGTGATCTTATAGTTAAAACTATGAGATGAATCAAAGTTACGAAATGGAAGTATGGTATAGGTGATTATGCTGAAAAGGTAACTACTATGGAGGAGTAATTTTGAATAGTCGTAGAATATTCAAAAGTTGTTCGGAATCAATTACGATTGATGTATCAGAAGCATGAGATATAAATTGGTGACCTGCCGAAATTACTTTTGTGTATAAGATGTAGTGATCTTGATGGTACAAATGAGTATTTTCTAGTAAAGTTAGTGTCGTATCTGATACATTAAGAAGAAATCCCAATAGCACGGAAGTATGAATTTAGATATTTGGGCTATCAAATCTAATGCAAAAAAAGAGCATAGAATGTGAAGTTTAATTTTGGGCAAAATCAAAGTACTAATTGCTATGGAATTGAAGTTCAGTTTCACATTAAAGGGTTTACAAAGCCCAAATTGAGGATTCAAAAATTGTGAATCTTATTGAGGAATTAAAAACGGATCTGAATTTTGAGTTCGAATTGGAAAATGATACTTTGTGTATACCGATAAAGATGATTGAGCAAAGAAGTTACCAAAGAAAGCACAAATAGTAACTTAAGCTATATATCCTAGTAGGAATGCACCGAAACAACATTTAGCAGCAAAGAATGTAGACTCAAGTGACTGAATGTTTGAATTTGCCAACAGTCTTAACTGTCAAAGATATGTTTAAAGCTTATATTTTGGAGTTTATAGGAATATGAGATCAATGTAAAGCTTTGATTGACCTTAAGCATAACAATCATTATCATAGTGAGGTCACTAGAATATTGTACGGAGCGTTATACGACAAATGAATGAATTTGGAGGACCAACAGCAAAGGTATAGAATACATTGAGATAGACATGAAAGTTAAGTGTGCTAACATAATAGAGATGTAAAATATGAAGCAAATGATGAAATTTTTTTAAGAGTATCACGTTCCTAAGGTATGCTTAAACTGAACGCAAGATGTGCTCAAGTTAGGATAAAGAAGCAACTAAGCTTGAATTGTATCGGTCCATTGACTTATGAGTTAGTATTATTAACAAGGATGCCTCATATTCATAACGTGTTATATGTGAATATGCTAAGAAATATCGATATGATTTGATATTGGTGTTATTGACGCAAGGAGTGGAAAATTGTGAGTAATTTGAGGTATATACATATTGAGGAATTAGTTAAGAAAGTGAATGAATAAATAAGTGATTGAAAGACCGAGTGAATCTATTGATTAGGGTCATTTGGAAGAAATTATTCAAGTAAAGAAGTTACTTGGAAGACTGAGAAAAGCATAAGACAGCATTACCTCTATTTGTTTAATCACTCAGGTAAGAATTTCGAGGACGAAATTCTTTAAGAGGGGGAGAATTGTTAGACCTCGAACTTTTCTTGGAAGTTAGAAATATTAAATGAGAAATTTTGGTGATTATTTATGTGTAAAGAAAAGAAGAACTTTTGAATTTGAAATGAAGTAGAAAAGGTAGTTAGGACAAGATGGGTTATATGTGAAATATTGGAAGTTATAAGTTGAAACGTGTTCATTGAGTATGATTCGGTGTTTATTCCATAACGTTTTCTCTAGTTATTCAAATGAGGTGATTCTTAATTTGGATTAAACTAGAGAAATAGGGATACAAATTATCTAATGAAATCAAGTTCTAATTCAATTTTTAAGAATTTCAATTTTTGTATGGAAGTTGAGCACAGAATATTGTTTTAGTATAAGAATAGTTCAAAAATGTTTGGGATATAACTTTCAGATTTTTTAACCAAATTGAATAATTTTGGTGTCATTAGAAAATTAAGACAATGGGGAACATTTTTCTATAAGGAAGTGTTTTCAAATTCCTTCAATTACCTGATTAGAAAATGTATGGACTTTTGAAAGGAGTTAGGCATGATTTAAATAATTTTGAGGTATTGATAGATTAATTATGTTATTTTGTGAAGTTAATTAGCATGTTAATATGAGCAAGACTTTATGACATGGGTTAATTGAATTAAGGTAGTAAGATGATATCAAGGGCAAAGTTGGCAAGTCACTTAAGCTTAAAAGACATAAGGCTTTAAGTGAAGGGCAAAGTAGACATTTTAGATTCATTAAGGGTATAAAAGAAAGAAAGAAGACTTGGCTTGCATTTGAAGAGGAAAAAAACGAAAAATTAGAAGAGAGAAGAGGGAGAGAGAATCGTAGAGAGAAGAAAAGAAGAAGAAAAGAAAAAGAAGGAAAGAAGAAGAAGGAAGAAGATTTGCTCAAGGTAAGCTTTCTTTCTTTTCTTGCTTTGTTAGAGAAGGAGTTAGAAAGAAAAAAAAAGGTTTTTGTGTTAGGGATGAATGGAGAAAGAAGATGGTTTAAGGAGAACCCATTTGATTTTAGGGTTTCTAAGCTAGGTTTCGGGTTTTCTAACCTAGATAGACTATGGGTAGGTTAAATTTGAGCTTGATTTGTGTTGATTTCATTTGTTGTGATTTTGAAATTTTAGGGATTTTGTTGAATTAGAATTGAATGGGAAATTGGTTTGATTTAGGAAATCAAGAGAAACCTTATCTAAAAGCAAGAGGAAGGGAACAATTGAGATTGGATTCTCAAGCGAAATAAGGTGGGTTTCATGTTTATAATTGAATAATGAGCCATTATGTTTTCCTTTAATTCAAGAGAATAAAATGATTTCAAATCGCTTCATAATTGTTGCATTTACTGCTTTTGAATGATTTGAAAATGTTCTGTATGAATTTGGTTTATGAATTGTGAAATGATGGTGAAGTGCATATGAAATATTTCATGTTTATGAAAAGTTGTGTTCCTGAAATGCACTTTTGTGGCAAGATGTTTAAAAAAAAGTCATGTTTACAAAATGTGCTATTTGGGGCAATCTATTTTCAAGTCATGAATTACATGTTATGTGGGTTTATGGTAGTCTCCTAAGTTAAGTCAAGTGCACTTCTCCCGCCTGCCCACTAGTGGCATGGAGCTCCTTCATGGACTCTCATAAGTTCACGGCTACACAAGACTGCTATGTGGAAATATGTAGTATGTTCTATTTTTGGATCCACCTGAATCATTTTTATGTGCTTATGTGTTTATTATTTGTGAACAAGTTGAAGGATGCATAATCTGTGTTGTTTGTGAATTTGATTTCATGACGAGAATTTTGAGAAACATGTGTTTTACGATTTAATAAGGATTTTCTATGGCAATGAACTTTTTGAATGGTTTTGTTTGTTATTAGTTGTAAACTTGTTCCCCACGAGCTTTCAAGCTCACCCCCTTTTCGTCCCATCTTCAGGTGAAAAGAATGAGATCGAGAAATCAAGAGTCAAGGCATCATTTCGATTTTGCATGTTTTGTATTTGAAGTTAGATTTTGTAAAAACAAGACTTTAGACACACTTCAAAAATTATTGAGTTTTGCATCTTTTGTATTTTGGATTTTGATATTGATGATGTATTGTGGCATGAGATGTCATTAAAACTTTGTAAACACTTATCCTATGATGTTAATAAAATATGAATTGTGTATGGATAATATGAGTTGAGTTGGATTTAGATATATTTGAAGAAGTTTTCCACTTGAGTTGATGAACTTTGAACATGAATTGTTGTTATATATATATACATAAGTGAAATGTTATGGAAAAGAAAGATAGGAATTATGAATGATGAGATGTAGTTGAATACGAAAAGTCAAATTAATTGAGGTTGAGAGTTGGATGAATTCCAATTGGTAGTTGAAATCGTTGTGAATGATATTGCAATAGAGGAAGTGAAGTTGGGATAATTCTCAAGTTTTTCATGAGGAGAAAATGTATACTCTGATTTCAGGAGAAAATCTGTATTAATCTAGGATGAATTAGACAAAGTTATCTTCATGAAAGTTGTAGCTTATCCTTTTAGCTTTCTAACAGTATAAAGTATACAATTTTTAGATATTGGAGTTGAGAGTTATGATCATTACAAGTTAGGATGTCGTAGAGAATGTGTATACCGAACAACTAGAGTTTATAAAGTGATATTGCACTAGGATTGTTCGATTTGGAACGATTATGAGTAAAAGAGATGTTAGGATGGGTTTAGAATTCATTTTAGGGGTCTTGGACAGTGAAAAGTTTTGTTAAACCTGAAGGTTACACCGTCAGGCCGTGCAAAATCACACTGACCGTGTATTCCTGATGCTGAAAAACTGCCAGACCCGAAAGTTACACGGTCTGCCCGTGTTTTGACCCTCAAAGTGATAAAATCTCACTTTGAGTTCATAAAAGTTGTATATCTAGAAGCTCTCTTTTAAACCGTTTAATAATGAACTCAATCTGACATCTCTAGTGGAAGTTATGTTAATTGTCCAAAGATAGGTTCAACATGATTGAGGACATGAGCATGGTTGATTCTTTTGTCCATAACTTCATGACCTGACCTCCAAATTAAGAGATTCTTGAAGAAATAGATTCCTAAGAAGTTTATATATCTTTCCATAAATATTAGTACCCTTTGGTGTTGATTTCAGAAATTTTGATGGAAAGAAAGTGAAGGATCGGTTGGAAGGGGAAGACTTAGTTGTGAACACACTTTGGATTTTTAAGCATATCTTGATCTGTAAAGCTCCAATTGAGATAGTTCTTGCTTCAAAATAAACTAGAGACATAAAAATACAATTTTTTTGAAGGAGTCAATTTTTAATTCGAGTTTGGAGTTTTCCAAAATCTGTTCCGAAATAGGAAAAATGAGTTTGATTTTCGTGAATCCGTTGTATGGGCTCGCCCTTGTGGGTTAAGATGATATGAGAATGAGAGGGAACTGATGAAGGCTAAATAGATTCCATGGAAATAACTCTAAAGGTTAATACACTCACGTTTATGAATAGTTTCCGGATGTGAAAACGGAATCCAACATTGTATAGTATCAGAGCAAGAGTTGGATTCCGGAAACGGCGCCCAACATAAAAGATAAAGAATTTCAATTGGGTCAACAAGTCTTGATCTATAATAGTCGTCTGTGAATTTTTTTAGGCAAATTAAAGTCTAGGTGGTCTAGTCTTTATCAAGTAGTTGGCAATTCACCTTTCGGTGCAATTGAAATTTTGAATGAAAAGAACAATGAAAGATTCAAGTTTAATGGACAACGGCTTAAGCATTATGTGGTGGGTGACTATCTGCAACAACCACCTTCCAAACGCTTGGAAAAACCATAAAAGGAGGGAGAAAGTCAAGCTAACGACTATAACTTAGAATTAAATTTTTGTTCTTTATGCATTATTTCTCTAACATTAAGGACAATATTATCTTTTAAGTTTGAGGGTGGGAAATTTCCTTAAAATTTTAGTTGTTGGTTTAAAACTCAAGCTTATTGAAATTATTTTGAAAAGAAAAACATATCCTTGAGCTTAATTTTTTGTGATAAACTTCAATGCTCTAGGAAGATATGATTGTTAAAGAATATATTTTAAAGAATATAAATTAAGGAAAATGCTTGATATTGCTTGAATTTTATACATAAGCTAAATTTGTGTTTTTTTAAGTCCAAACTTGATTGTGATTTATAATTAATATTAGTTTAGGATTACTGGAAACATGTTATGTGAATTTTCCTTGAGCAAAGTATTGTATTTGACTAACTCCTAGAACTTTCTTGAGAACCATTTGAGTTGAAATAACTTATTTGGGACTTTGTTAAGGAAGTTTTTTAAGTCATGTTTGGCCATTTAAGCCTTTCTAGCCTACCCCATACTAAATCTCATCACTAGTATCCCCATTGAGCCTTTATTGATAGTTATGATCATTTTTGTTATTCTTTCATTGCCTATAGTTATCCTAACCTTGAAACCGAATATTTATAACTTCACTCATGAGAGAACCAATTCGGTCATGTAAAAGCATTCAAAGCTATGAGAAGGAGCATAACGGTGGAGGTAGTTTGAGGGGGTTAGGTAAGTGAGGAGAGTATAGTATTTTTCTCACCCAAAAATATATATAAATGCTTAAGTTTGGGGGTGAAAATGCAATTACAACCACATTTTGGGAGATGAGTGACTCGCTGCACTTTATTTTTAGAAAAAGAAAAAAGATGGAAAAGAAAAACCCAAGTTCCATGTGAAAATCTTAAGCAACTTTTGAGTGAATGTTGAGTGAAAACAGTGAAACATGGATCAAAAAGTTAAGTCAAAGAGGAGAAATAAGGATGGAATCATAAACAATGGTAAGGTTGACAAGGGAAATGGTGAGGGAGTCATTATTGAGCATAGGAATGAAAGCTTTGGTGTTGTAAAGTGACCAAAAATGTGTTTTCTCACTCTGAGTACTCCATTCCTTCTTTTGTTTCAAAAATTTACATTTGACCTTAACAATACCAGCTTATTTAAGTCCTAATGATCTTTGAGATGGTCTTGAATCAACATTATCGAAGATTGGTGTAAGAAGCAAGCCTCTAAGAATTAGATTGGCAATTTACCTTGCATATAGCTGGTTTGCATATCATTATCCAAGAAACTAAGTAGTAGCTTGATTGGTTAGGCATGAATGGGAGGATGAGAAGAAGACATGGTTTTTGTTTATAAAAAAAAAGTTGCAATATCTTGTAGAGTTTTCGGGTTATATTACTAATGCAATTTATGAGAATTTGGAAGAAGTTTATTAATTTTGTAATTCTTTTAGTTGCTCGAGGACAAACAAACTCTATGTTTTGGTTAGTTTGATGCCTAAAAATTCTGCAGTAATATTTATTATATTTTTTTCTAGTCTTGCATTATTCTGCTTCCTATTTTGCTAATTTAGATGTCCAATTCATTGCTTAATTAATTCTATTTTATTTTACATACGTCTTGTTGAAATTTTGGAATTTTGGAGCTAAAATAGGAAGGATTGAAGAGATATTGTCATATACCAATTATGTATGCAAAATGATTCCAAAATAGACATACAAAAGTCTTCTCAATCAAGAAAAAAAATCTTCCTAATTAAAAGAAGGCAACGATGCTACGAATTTTGCAGTTAAAAAAGGGGTTGCCACATGTCAAATTGAATAACTGGCACAACTTGCACTCAAGAGAGAAGGCTAGGAGTAGGGGATTATCTTAGTGACGGGTTTTTTTATATTATTTCCATCATGTTTTATTTTAATTCATTACTATTAGTGTTTTTGTTTACAAACATATTATTTTAATTTCCTTTTTTAGTGCCACAGGGAGGTAAATCGAACCATATTCTACCATGATTTGATTGTTTAACTGTTATCTTTCAATACATGAATTTATGCTTTATTTTGTTTTTAATGCTTCTTCGATTTTTATGCATGTTGTTCATTAAAGCAACCTGAAAGATTGATCTTTAATTGATGATTAGATCTTAATAAAGAACAGCTAGAATTACTAAGACAACCTAAAATATTGGACTCTTGGATAATTTTGGTGGTAATATTATATTAATTTTGTTGAATTTTAACGCATCTAGATAATTTTTAATTGATTACATAACCTGAAAACTAGGTGTTTGATGTCATAAACGAGTCTAGATAGGTAGTTAGAACCTAAAATATGGCTGACTTTATTGGCAGAAACTACACAAATTCATCTAAGAAAGAATATTTAGAGCTTTTCATGGTAGAGGGGGTGAGTGAAAGCTAAACTTCGGTACACTTTTAGTGAATTACTTATTTAAGTATTTTTGTATAGTTATTAATTTTTAGTCAATAACTTCATAATCAGCAGTTTAAATAGTAGTTAAAGGTGTGATTTTAAGTATTTGTGATCAATTCTCGTGAGAACGATACCTATACTGCTATACTATAATTCTAGTGCACTTGCTAGGTGAAAGTTTAGCTCATATCACCCATTATTCAAAAACCATAAACAATCGTGCCAGAAGTGCACAACAGACACTTTTGAGTACAATTTTTTTCCTTTTATCTTCAGCTCCTCCACTATAGATCATTCATCGAGGTCATGTAAGTTAATGTACAGGTACAAGGAACTTAACTTTTGGCAATGTACTATATCAGAATCCTTCTGACGGAAGACCTGCTCTTCAGGGGCTTATCAGGATTGTTTTGATTGGCCTGTTACATCCATAATATAAAAGAGAGGCCTGTTGCATGTTTATTTTAACAAAATTGGGTTCATGTTAATTATAGGCTTAAAGTTTTTGTTTTGATCTATAACTCATCATTAAATCTCCTTCACCAAATACAAAAGCCCAATGGCTTCTCCTACATGGCTACACACTAACACACCAAAATAAATAAATAAACCTAGTTGTTTTCTAACTTTCTTCCATGCGAGACTCCTACACGGCTACACTACACCTAACACACTAACACTGGTTACTGCTTAGAAGATGAGCATCGACTATTGGTTTATGAGTTCATGACTATGGGCAGCGTGGAGAATCACTTATTCAGGAGTAAGTTTCTTGTGTTGTTTGCAGGAGTTGTGCTTTTGATTTCTTGGTTGCACAATAGCAGGACATGCCTCAATCTTTTGAAACGCAATCTAATATTGGGTTTGGAACTGAAGCTCTTTGTTCATTTTGAAATCGAAGGGTCTCATTTCCATCAATTGTCCTGGAGTATTCGAATGAAAATTGTTCTTGGTGCTAGCAGAATTTTTTTTCAGAATATATATATATAGTAAATTTATAAAAATTAATTTTTTAGTCTAATTATATAAAATATCCATTCATAATATTTACAATATAAGAAATCCATAAAAATTATTTTTTTCATCCATAATATAAAAGAGAGGCCTGTTACATGTTTATTTAAACAAAATTGGGTTCATGTTAATTATAGGCTTAAAGTTTTTGTTTTGATCTATAACTCATCATTAAATCTCCTTCACCAAATACAAAAGCCCAATGGCTTCTCCTACACGGCTACACACTAACACACCAAAATAAATAAATAAACCTAGTTGTTTTCTAACTTTCTTCCATGCGAGACTCCTACACGGCTACACTACACCTAACACACTAACACTGGTTACTGCTTAGAAGATGAGCATTGACTATTGGTTTATGAGTTCATGACTATGGGCAGCGTGGAGAATCACTTATTCAGGAGTAAGTTTCTTGTGTTGTTTGCAGGAGTTGTGCTTGTGATTTCTTGGTTGCACAATAGCAGGACATGCCTCAATCTTTTGAAATGCAATCTAATATTGGGTTTGGAACTGAAGCTCTTTGTTCATTTTGAAATCGAAGGGTCTCATTTCCATCAATTGTCCTGGAGTATTCGAATGAAAATTGTTCTTGGTGCTGCAAGGGGACTTGCATTTCTTCATAGTTCTTGTTGTTTTTATCTCAAGACTCAGGTATTAATTTTTTCACTCTCTATTCTCTACTTTTTTTATTACTGTAGATGCTTTTTATGTTTGATTATAAAATTGAGTAAAACCGTAAAAGTTAAAATCCTAAGTAAAGGGAAGGAGGGACCACTTTCTTTTGATGTATTTTACTTACAAGTTTCAATGAATTAGTTACACGCAAGCCTGAAGCCTCCAAATCTCTAATTTTCTCTTCATTCAATTCGAGGGTCCACTAACGAAAAATAACATGTATTCTTTTTTTTCTTTGATAAAATTAAATTCAATTATTAGTTTATTTTTAAAATATACATAATACATGCTTGTGTTTGGACTTTGGAATATTGATCGAAGATAGTTTACTCTTATTATTAGAATTCAATGCATTATGTATAATTTAGGTGAATGATAATTGAAATTGTGATATAAGCTATGGGAAAAAGAAACAGGATTGATGCATATTTTTCAAAGACAAATGTTCAGCACTCAACAGAAAATGCATCGTCTTCACTATCAACTATTCATTTAATTAAATGTGAAGAAAATGTGTCATCTCCTACACCACAACTTCAACCTACTGATCTTGAAGACAATGGGATAAACATTCAATTTACTAATCTTAAAGGCAATGATTCAACTCTTGCAGATTGTCTCATCACTTACACTGAAAAGAGAATAGCTGAAAAAATTGATACAGATTCAATTATAGATGAATTTGATGCTATGAAGGAGCGTCGTGCACTACTTTGACTTCAACATTAAATTATTTTTTTTTGTTTAACTTTTTATTTAGGATAAATTAATGTATAAAACATTTTAGTGACTTCTTTTTGTTAGGAATACTATGTTAATTATGTATGAATGTTTACATATTTCCCCCCGCCTGGCCCCCCCAAGACTAAAATCTTGGATTCGTCGTTGAATATAACCATTATATCCTTCAAACAGTATGTATGTTGCATATAGCAACTAGGAACATATGTATGGCCAACTGCAGACTCAATGCACACTCACCAGCTCCTTCACAAGACGCATTGTTGTTCCCCGTGACCAACTCTAGTGCTCCATTGTCTGCAGCTTTGGAAGTTTGCACCAGATGATCTTTCAAGACATTCATTTGCTCCATGGTACTGGCATTATAACGTACATTTGCTGAGAGTTATGCACACTCATGGTAGAAGGTAACTCGTTTAGGCTGACAAAAACTGTTTTAAGGACCATTGATCTGTAAATGATATAAATGAAAACAATACCCACAGGCATCAGCAAGCATTAACCTCGAGGACATTGTTCCTCTTTCCCAGTAATCCCCAACCTAGTCTTGAGTGCATGTAAAGACCGAGAAAAAATCCGTACTCTCAGACAAGAAAGATACATCACTATGCTCTCCTATTACCTTATCTACTAGTTAGAAGTATAAAAATTTATCCTCCCAACTGTTCTTTGACAGATGTTTCAGATACAAGAGATTGATCAAATGGGTTATGTTACAGTATCCTATGTGTCAATTACAAAACGCACACATCCACAGGAAGTTGACAAATGAAAGAAAGAACTAAACAACACTTGGCAGAAATCAGAGCTGCATATTGTTATCAAGTTCTCTAAGAACCTTCTTCAGGGAATGTTTGGAAAAGAACAACTAAATTCAAGAATTAAGACTTCGTCGCAATGCACAGAAACTTTGTCATTGGAATAATTTACTGATATTGACACAAGAGACCTTTTACTTCAAAACCAAGTCACATAATGCTAGACTAACTAGCTTTTTTCCACATTTCAAACTTATTTTTTATTTTGACGTTTTTCTTTCTATAAAAAGTACTATACTCAGTGAGCCTACATCTTCATATCTAAAAGCAAGCAACAAAGATGTCCCTTGCCAGAAGATGATACATAAGAATGAATGCTGCTTTTGTAATCAAAATCTTATTCAGCAATATTCATGATTTGAGGGAAAAGAATAAAAAAGCAACCAAACAGAAATCAAGCAACCTGACTAGGCATCCGATCTGCAGAGCCATTATCATCTTTGTTCTGCATTGCTTGAATCTTTAAGCTCTGAATCAAATTCTTTGAACTAAATGCTACTGTTTCATCTTGATTCTAATAGCATCAGAAGTTGAAGACCGTTATTATCTAAATAAATTGTTGGGTCAGTTTTGTATGTTGTCGGGTCAGTCTTTTGTGTTGGGCCAGATGATAGTCTTTATGGGGCTGTTATTTAGCTAGTCTTTTATTTCCTTAGTCAAGCACACTGTAAGCATTTCTTTGTCGTTGCAAAACTTAGTTGATTCCATTTCAATAGGTTGAGGCTGTAACAGAAATTGTTGAAAGATTTGCTATATAGTCATGGATATCCTCATCCAAAGGAATCCAGATTTTGTGCCAAAAATATCTTCCCTCTATTTGATTTTCTTCTTTCTCTCCCTAACATCCAAATTTCCCAATTTCTTCATCGTTTCTTCCTTATTTCAGATTGCAAACGCAACAGATTCTTTCTTGGACCTACCATACTGCATATTTCTGATCCCGATCTTGTTTGCAGAAGAGACCCTGCAGACATTGGCATCATGGGAGGAGGTTGAAATGGCAAAGGCAGTCCTTGACCACAAACCCCAAACATCTGAAGATTAGATCCTCCCATCCCATGCAAAGCACTTGGCGTCGAAGGTAGCGGCCCATGGAACTGTGCTCCACGAAAAGGAGGCACCTGAAGCATAGGACAAGTAGAAGATATACCGTACATTTTTGGCATGCCCATTCCAAAACCCACTGCAATTCCAATATCCAGGGGATAGAATTGTGCCATTTGAGCTGCATGGACATGAGGAACTCCTAGGGGCATAGTCATTGGTGGCATGTAAAAACCAGCTCCCATGGACATCATCTGCAAGAAAATGGTTGTAGGTAGATCAACCAATTCCCAAAGTCAGTCTCAACTTACAGAGATCTAAATGAATTATTTCTTCAAAGCCTACCCTATTAGGCCTTATACAGCTTATGATACATAAATGATAGCACTAAGAGGACGAAGAAAGCTTGCCTGAACTTGAAGCTGAAGTGTTTTCAAGTATTCAATGGCCTCATCAAGTATTGAAGCTTTGTCCACCTTATTATGGCACAATGCGAAGTGTCAATTGAAGCAGAACTTCCATGAGCTTTTACGAATAAAAGGGAAAACTAAAGCATATAAAAGCTTCAGAAAAATTCATACTTCTCTACCAATGTCGAATCTATATTACACGAAAGAATTCCACAAAAAAGGATAAATTAATTTTTCATTAGCTCAATAACATCACGAATGCTTCAGTTCTTGATTTAATTACAGAATTATAATACTTTGTAAGACCAAAGGGAAAATTTTAGCAGAAGAAATAGAATAAGTTTCCACCTTGTTGTTGCAGTTTGGTATCAGTTCTTGTAGGGCACGCATCTTCTCATTAATCCTATCTCTTCGCTTCTGTTCAAGGGAAATCCAGATGGAAACCATCAAGATGTTAAAATTCAGAAACTCCAATGCAATTAAATAAGAAAATGATGAACTAGTTGAAGAACAATAACAAGAAAATTTCTACATTAATAAGTGACTATTCTTCCGCACCCTTTCAGATAAATTATGAACTTCAGCTGCTCTGGCTCTTTTGGAGCCAGTAACTCTTCGGATAGGAGTTGCTTTCTTCTCAGCTACTGATTCTTTTTCAGCATCCTGATACATTGAAGAACGTAAGTTGTGATGTTGAAATTGCCCTAAGTAACTACAGAATATGAGATCAATGTTGAATTTACTTCAACAAGTCCTTCAGACTCCTCGTGATCAAAATCTTTTCTCTTCAAATTGTGAGTTGGGTCATCTAAATTTCTCTCTGTGCTGTTGCCAGAGCAAACTGAAGAAGAAGCAACTGCCAGCTCTGTACTCCTTTCATTTTCCGTGAAGTCCTTTCTTGCACTTTCAACAGAAATATTGCAGCAGTTCTTGTCTTTCTTAGAGTCATCTTGGTCCAGAGCCTCAGTTAGTTCAACATGGGCATGTTCCTCAGCAAGCTTTGCCTCCAGTGGTTTAGCATTCACCTTTGATGACATCATAACAGGGTAGCTATTTGAGCTATTTTCTTTTTGTAATCTACTACATGAATCAATGAGTGTGGACTGAGCAGGATTACTATCCCTTTCATTGAAGCACTTGTACTTACTTTCCATGGTTGCAATTCCTGAATTAGCCCTCATGCTAAGGCTCTGAAGATTAGCTTTAACAAGAGCAACGGGCCTTGAGAAATATGAGAAATTGATCGAACTGGAGTAACTAGTAGCTGGTTCCATTTGCTTTTGCATCTTTATACTAGGGAAACCACCACCTGAATTTGGAACGTGAACGGCACTCCCAGCGAGGTAGGTGACATTGTCTATATTCTCACCATCGTTAGCCAAAACTCTAGATCTAAAGTATGGGAATGACGTGTGATGCTGTTGAGAGAGTGATGGGCATAACTGAGTAGCACTATTTCTATCTGCCGAAAAAAAAATTGGCTCACCTTCTTCATTTAACCTCAAACCATTATGTTTTGAAACAGAATTAGAAGAATCTTTAGTAAAGCCATTACCGCTACTTCTTCCATCAAGTGCTGCAAAAGAACTTCGAGAGGAATGTTCAGTGACAGTAACAGTTGATAATTCAGGCAGAAGCTCAGAGTCATAATCATGTTGCACACGTTTATCAACTTGATAATTCAACCAAGGTACCGTGTTATCATCATGATTCAAGTCCGTCACCACTGAGGGAACCGATATTTGAACTTCATTCAGTAGAGGTTCCATCGTGGAACATTTGGAATTAGTCTCATCTCCACTATCTTTATCTCTAACCCGGAGGTTTTGAGATGGAAACCCTTTAGAAGCTTGAATCTTTCTACCTTTGCTGGATTGAATTTGACCATTTTCCCAAATTAATTCATGAAAGTCATTCCGAGGCCTGGAATGAGACATACGAAACAAGAAAAACTCAGAAAAGAAGAATCAATCAGAAATCCGACGCAATTCTTCAGCATCAAAAAGGTGTGATTATGAACCAGAAAGGTTTATGCATTGAACTTACAAGGAGGACAAATCAGTTGAGCATATAGGCGCACTTCTCTTTTGAGAAGATTCAATCTTTCCTCGACACAGTCCATATATTAGCTCAGACAAAGGCATGGTAAAGGTAGGCACAGTTTCTTTGGCAGAAATGACCCAAAACAAATCACCTAAACCTTATAGGCTCAGCAATCACTACACTTTGGCACATGATCAAAGAACCCAAATACCTAATGTGGCTGCAAGCTACTCAATTAATGTGGGGAAGGTTTTGAATGTATTGTTTCATCTTGGTAAAACTTCAGATTATCGTGTGGAGGTTTATTTCTTGGATTTATTTTGACTGAAGTCCTTCTACCGCAGCTGTAACTTAGATCTGGAATGTGCGTGAATCAGCCTATTTTGTGTTAATAACTTTCTGATCTATTTCAAAGGAGCTGAACCTATACAAAAGTTGTAATGCTTTTGTCTCAAGTGTTTTCTGTTTTTGTTCTTAAATAATTAGTCACTTAAGTTTTTTTATTAATTGTCTTGCATTAAAAGTAGTAGAGAAAAATCCTCTGTTAACACAAGTCGCTCATGTTACTGAATGTAAAAAAAATTTACGAGAAGTGAGATTCAGAGATAATTTTAAGGATTGAGTGAGTCGGCTTTAAAATCCCTTATATAAATCTATTGAATTGTCATGAAAGTAATTAAGTTAGGTGAAGGCCTCACAAATGTAGGCAATATGTGCCGAACTGCATTATCAAATCTCGATTTTGTTTATCTTTGGTGCTCTTAATTTTTTCTAATTTTTTTGTGCTTACCAGAAGACAATCGGAAGGTTTGCGAAATAATCATCCGTTCAATTTTTCACAAACCAACAGGGCATGCGTGCATAATCTTGGAAGAAGAAGACATCACTGTTAGCAAAGTTCCGGTTAGCTAACAAAGTTAGTAAAAAGGAAACAAAGACACCACTCTATTTATAACTGTAGCACGAAATCTTATTTTTAATAATAATGGAGTCGCTGTTAGTGGTAGTAGTATAAGATATACAATATCAACCAAGCCTTTTCTTTAATTATTCCAAAAGATCCTAAAACTCTAGGATTGAAGCCGCTTAAATAAAAAGAAAACAGAAACTTGATGTCTGTAATAATTAAACCAAAAGGACCAGTTTAGATTTTGGAAATAATTAGCTCATGTTTTCTTTAACAGTTGAGTTGAAATGTGAAAAAACCTCAAAATCCTCGTTATACACAAACCAACCCGGGTATTTAATCCACAAATCAGAAAATTTGTGAAACTTTCCTTGAATGACCAAAACTACTCTCCTCCACATGCATTTGGAAATGTAAAAAGCCTGTTACTAGTCGTAACAAAACTTCTGCGATGGAGTGATGGCACAGAATCACCTGTGTGCTTGGCCTGTTATAAAACTATGCCACTAATTTTTATCTACATATTTATATAATTCTCGTATAAATATGTAGATAGAAATTAGTGGAAGAAGGTTATAACAAGTTGAAAGAATCGTAGGAGTGTAGTAGTTTCGCAAATTATTCGATTTTGTCGCAGTCGTTTCTAGCACAATCAAAAATCAGAAAAATTAAACAAATAAATATAAATCAACACCAATATTTGTCGACGTAGTTCGACACACTTTGCCTACATATATAGGACCCTCACCTAACTTAATTCTTTCACTAACAATAATAATTTTGTACAAGGCTTTACTAAACTGACATCACTCAATCCTTGATACTATCTCTTATCCTCACAACCCATGAAAGAATTTCACATCCATTAGTATGACCACTTTTGTATTAATCTCAATAGAGGATTTTTCTTAACAATTTTATAATGAAAGAACACTAAATAAATAACTCAAGTGATTAAACAAAATTCAACATAAATGAAAACAATTTAGATAAAAAGCAACTCTCCTAAATATGCCACTTCATCAATGAACGAACAGGAAGTTATCAACTAAGAAATCTGCTATGAATCTTCGATATATTCACTGACAAATTTCATGCACAACAATCATAAAGCATCTCAAATCAACAAACGTTTCATCACCGAAATGTTTACCCAATAGAATTGCAACAACCATGACAACTGCTGAAGTTTTTTTGTATCAAAACAACAACAAAGACAACAGCTACAAAGTCACAAAAGCTTATGGAATTTTTGCACACCAATACCAAAACGACAGCCACAAAATTATGTAATCCCTTAATTGAAAAATTCAGTAATACCTAGAAAAATCAGCTGCTCAATTGCTCTCAATGGATGTTCAAAACAGAGGAAAACGCAGCTCCCAAAATCAACAATCACACAACCCTCTATTGGTTCTTCAAAAAAAAAAGAATATGCAATTGCTGAACAAACGCATAATATCCATGAAAACCACCTTCACATTTTCAACAACCATCAAAGAAAACATCAATAGAACATCCCCTTATACAAGAACAAAGACTTAGATTGCATAAAGAAAATCAAGTGGAAGATAGCCACTAACCCAACCTATACGACAATCATCTCCTATATGGCAATGATGTATTTACGACAATTAAAAAAAAACCTTGATACTCCACCACTGTAGGTGTAGGAAAATCCCGGTGTGAGCATCACATGTCCACGGTGCGGAAACAAAAAATTTTGTTCCGGGACCTTCCCGAAAACCAGGATCTATGTGTCTATATAACAAACTCAAACCATAACGACCAAAGGAGATCGTCTCTAACAGTATCCACGCAAAGATCGGAGAACCTAACCGGGACAAACCCTTTGACCCGAAAATAACTAGAACAAATTAAAGACTGCTAGATCTTACCTTTGTTCTTTGGAGAGCTTGAGAAACGATGAAGGAGAGATGAAGAAGCTTGAAATCGATGGAGATGAGAGGAAAAAACTCTTTCTTCCTTCTATTTCAAAACCCACGATCATCACCTCTTTCAATTCTCTTTTAAGTCTTTGTCTTTAACTCTTTTAAAGACATTAAATGCTAATGGTGAGTCATGCACCCACGTTAGCCTTCATATATATATATATATATATATATATATATATAAGTTAAAAGATAAAGCTTAGAGGAAGTTATATATATATATATATATATATATATATATATATATATATATATATATATATATATATATATATATATATATATATATATATATATATATAAGTTAAAAGATAAAGCTTAAAGAAAACTTCCTCTCCTTTCCACGTAAATGCTATATATATATGTTAATTAATTAATTAATTAATTCTATATATATTGAAATGTTGAAGTGGTCCACCACATTTGGGTCAGTACTACCTACCTCTTGGGTCCCGTATGGGAAAAACCCAAAACCTTTTTTCAAGAATATCGATGTCGCGATCTCATCGGGACATATCTCGATCTCATCGGGATCCATTTAATCCGATTGCTCTCCATATATTGGATCTCTATCCAAAATTATTTTACAAATTCTCCGAGTCACTCTTATGCGTGTGACCCATTAGGTTCCCGGTTATGTTGGCCACTTAGATCAACACTTAATCCAAGCAAGTCATGAGTGGTATCTAGCAACACATCATGACCCCCAATTGACCGGAAAGTAATTAGTTTGACGAATGAACATATATTCATCATGAACCATATCACAAACCTTTCCATAGACAATTGCCGTACAATTCGTCCTTTCACCATGCTATACCCCACTTGGTTATGAGTATGGGCAATGTGTCAACTCTTACTAGACTGACTACGTCAAATCTAGTCCAAGTGATTTCAGTTCTTGTCCTATGACTCATTACTTTATATGTCAATGAAGACATTCTTCATGACATATATGCTCCGGCCAGAGACTTCCAAGTAATGACCCTGACAATAGGCCATGGGTATCATCTTCTGCTATCACAGAAGTGGTGAATCCTCTATTGGCTACTCAATTACCTTGAATACCTCAAGTCGCACCCAATCACCACCCTATGAGCGACCTCGTAAGGCAACAAGGAATGGAGTCAAAGCACGAATCAAGATTCAAGATATCCTTGAGTACCTCAAGTCTAAGGATACTTGCACCATTGCTATGATGAGATTATCACTGACATTAGAATAGGACATCCATGTGATGATCTCATAGCAGGTCATCCAATGTACTTACTACCTCTAGTAAGCATCCACGTCTCAACCCTAAATATCCCATATTTACAGTTTCTGAGATCCACTGCTTGATCAAATCAAGGAGCTTGAGATGTGCTAGTCTCTCCGGATTACCGATGTCCAGTTTTAGTAATCCTATGACTAGGGATAATTTAGATACTGACATAATTGCACATGATAGGAATCTCAATAGTATGATCACATCATAATTTCCTTCATGCTATATCACATATCATGGACTTCATTAAGTTGCTTATAGATTAATATCCATTCATAAATAATGAACAGCAAAGTAATAAAATATGCCTTTCTTTATTTATTCATAAAGGATGTACACAACTTTATACAAAACGCGCTAAAGGCGATTGCCTTTAGGGCACTACTCTAACAGTAGGCACATCCAAGAACAAGGTACTCACATCATGCAAGAAGTCTTCACATTGTAGAATTCTTCATTCATCACACCTTTTGGTCATGTGATGCACATTCACATCTTTTACTTGATTAAGTCTTTATCTAAGTCAAACCCATTGTATCTTGTACCCTATCTTGATTTGAATTTGAAGTCTTTCAATATCTTGGAGGTCTAATTATCAAAAATGTCAAAATTAAATAATAAAATATATACCATATATGATGTGAGCAAGAGTAAGGATCACCATGGAGATGACATGCGTGATGGAGGCAAGCTTGTCATTCCAGTTGGACCTATGTCCAGAGCTCGGACCAAGAGACTCAAAGAGGCTCTCTATGCACATATGGGACAATTTGTGGTGAGGATGGAGTGCACCAAGCCTATTAGAGGAGAGCTATCTGAATCACAGCCCAAATTGATTCATTTATCTCAAATCTTTGGATTGGACTCACTTAGGACTTGTATTAGTTTACACATTATCACTTAAGCCCAAGAGGAGAGGCACGTCTATGATCAGACTTGGGAGCACATTGGACCAGGCTTAGGTGTGCTTTTTTTATTATTCTAATTTGGACTTGTCTTAAGTTATTTATATTTTGGGCTTTCATGTATTTTAAGCCCAAGTCTTTTAGCATTAAGCCTAAGTATAAATACTTATGTTTTAGGGTTTTGGAATGTTCATATTATTTCTTATGTGCCGTCGGCCATCTTGAGAGAAGAAACCCCTCTTGTTTTTTTCAACTTAGGAATTAAACATCACTTATCAACTGAATCAGATTGTGGCGTGATTTTGATCTTAAACAACTTTCTTGGCTTGTTCTTTACCCGTTATTTAGGTTACTCGAGACAAGTTCTTTGTGATGTCTAATAGGTAAATTTGAAACCCTTCGTATCAAATTTAATTTTGGTTAATTCTAATATACCATCTTCTTGTTTCCTTGAATCCGAACTTTTCCATCTTTCAATTTTGTGGAGTGCATTATTTGTTATCAGAGCATTGGTGTGGAGGAGAATTTTTATTCAACTCTATCAAAATTCAAGAAACCGCCAGCCATCACCATCTAATTATCATCAGTTCATCAATTCAGGTGTCAATTAACTTTAGACCTAGGGTTTCAATCTTTCTTCTTGTTCTTATTTTGGTTAGGATTTTCAATTATTCTTCTTGTTTCTTTTGTTGAAACTTTTGGCTTATATCAGAAAAAAAAAATTGGAAAAAATCCAAAAAAGTTGAAAAATAAAAAAATCAGAAAAAAAATCCAAAAAAAGTCCAAAAAATCCAAAAATTCGCAAAAAGTTTGAAAACTTTTGAAAAAAAAATCTTCTTGTTTTTGTATTATTTGTTTCATCATACACGTACTTGTAAGTTGGTTCAAAATTTTTGCACTTTTTTTATTCTTTTGATCAGTTGAGAATTAGTTCCGATTGGTGATTTGAATTTCAGAGGGGATTTAGTGGTAAAAGGAAGAGTGTGTGGGATTATTTGAGGGAGTCATTGTCATGACTTAAACACAAGGGGAGTGACATCATTTGAGTGAAACATGTGAAGGAGTGTATGGGGTTATTTTTTACTAATCTTGTTTTGTAGGTATATCATTTTATCTACAATGTCACAGGGAGGTAGTAATGATGACAACCAAGGGGGAGATACAAATATCGCTTTCATTTTGAGAGCCATACAACAACAATTTGAGAGGTTTAATCTAGCCTTAATTGATATTTTAGGAGAAAGATGTATGAGCTCAGATAAGGGAGACACGAGGAACCTCAAGGGAGGTGTGCAGGTGTACGCCAGCTGTAACCACTGCCTCGGTATGAGCTAGAGGAGGATGACTTTAAGGAAGAGGAAGAGTTTGAGGTATGCAAACCTAGGAGAGCTCAGAGAGTTGAGCCATTTAACATGAGAGATGGAGATCTTAAATCGATCAAGACTCAAATCCCAACCTTCAAGGGAAAGAATGATGTAGAGGCTTACCTAGAGTGGGAAAAGAAGGTGGACTTGATTTTTTAGTACCACAATTTTTCTGAAGATAAAAAGGTACAGCTAGTCACTGTTGAATTTATAGATTATGCACTAATATGGTGGGATCAGTTGGTGACATTCAGGAGGAGAAATAGAGAGATGCCAATTATTACTTGGGACGATATGAAAGAACGCATGAGAAAGCAGTTTGTGCTTTCTTACAATTACAGAAAGATGCACCAGAAACTTCAGAGACTCATTCAAGGATCTAAATCAGTGGAGGTCTACTACAAGGAGATGGAGGTGGCTATGATCCAAGCTAACATAGAGGAGGACCTAGAGGCTACAATGGCCAGATTTTTTAACGAACTCAATAGAGAGATAGCCAATGTTGTGGAGTTGCAGCACTATTTAGAAATTGAGGACATGGTGAATATGGCTATGAAGGTGGAGAAACAAATCAAAGCTAGAGTGGAAATAAGGAATGAGGTGAATTCTAACCAATCATGGAGTTCAAAATGGCTCAAAAGAGAGAAAAAGTCGAAAGACAAGGGACTGGGCTTCAAGGAGACACCCAAAAGGCCAAATGTAGGGTTTGACCTTAAAGGTACACCTAACCCTCAAACTTCTTCTAGTAAGCATTCTAGCATTAAATGTTTTAGGTATGGGAGTATTGGCCATATTGCATCTCAATATCCAAATAAGAAAGTCATGATTATGAGGGATAGTGGTAGTGAATCTAAGCTTGTTATTGATAATGATTTTGAGGATGATAGTTGCTTTGAGAGAGTTGTTACAGGAGAAGCATTAGTAGTTAGGAGGGAATTGAGTGCTAGGGTCACAGATGAGGTTATAGATCAAAGAGATAACATTTTCCATACGAGTTGTTTAGTTGGTGGGAAAGTATGTAATTTGATCATTGATGGGGGTAGTTGCACTAATGCAGCTAGTTGAACTATGATACAGAAATTGAGTTTTACATGCATAAAATATCTAGAGCCATACAATTTAGAGTGGTTCAATGATAATGCTGGTGTGAAGGTGACTAGGCAGGTTGTAGTGTCATTTTTAGTAGGAAGATATGAGGATGAGGTGTGGTGTGATATGGTACCAATGGAAGCTGGTCATATGTTACTTGAGAGACCTTAGCAGTTTGATAGGAGGGTAACACATTATGGGTATACCAATAGATACTCCTTTAAGTTTAAGGGTAGGAATTTCATTCTACTATCTTTATCACCTCATGAATTGTACCTGAACCAGATAAAAACAAGTAAAAGTGAGGAGGGTTCAAGTAATGAGAACAAAAAAAGTGATGAGAGAAAAAATGCCCAAAATGAAAATGAGTTTGACCCAATAGTGAGTGACTGCACTATTGAGGAAAAGAAAATGGGACATGTAGAAGAGAAGAGCTCAGAAAGAGAAAAGCGAGCTTGTTTGCTAAGGGAAAAGACTTGAGGAGAGTAACTGGAGAGAAAAGAGCACTAGTAGCGGTGAGATATAGAAAATGTTTAGTTTTTGACACTTACCCTCTTGATGCTTTGCCTAGTGTTATTGCTCTAGATTTTAGGAGTTATGGTCTGCTCCAGGTGTTGGAAAAGATAAATGACAACACCTACAAGATTGACCTATCAGGTGAGTATTCTGTTGTTGCAACTTTTAATATTACTGATCTTTCTCCTTTTGATATGGATTTAGACTTGAAGATGAATTTTCTTGAGGAGGGAGGGACTGATGTGAGTAGGAGTAAGGATTACCATGGAGATGACATGTGTGATGAGGGCCAGTTTGTTATTCCAGTTGGACCTATATCCAGAGCTAGGATCGAGAGACTCAAGGAGGCTCTCTATGCCAATTTATGGAGAGGATGGAGTGCACCAAGCCTATTGGAGGAAAGCTATCTGAATCACAGATCAAATTGATTCATTTATCTCAAATCCTTATATTAGACTCACTTAGGACTTGAAGACTATTGTATAGGCTCCGCATTATCACTTAAGCCCAAGAGGAGAGGGGCGCCTATAATCAGACTTGGGAGCGCATTGGACCAGGCTTAGGCATGTTTTTTATTATTTTAATTTGGACTTGTCTTAAGTTATTTATATTTTAGGTTTCCATGTATTTTAAGACCAAGGTTTTTTAGCATTAAGCTTAGATATAAATACTTATATTTTAGAGTTTTCGAACAACTTTTGATCATATTATTTCTTGTGTGTCGTTGGCCATCTTGAGAGGAGAAACCCCTCTTGTTCTTTTCAACTTAGGAATTAAACATCATTTATCACCTGAATCAAATTGTGGTGTGATTTTGATCTTAAACAATTTTCTTGGTTTGTTCTTTACCTGTTATCTAGATTACCCGAAACAAGTTTTTCGTGAGGTCTAGTAAAAAAATTTGAAACCTTGTGTATCAAATTTAATTTTGGTTAATTTGAATATATCATCTTCTTGTTTCCTTGCATTTTTCCATCTTTTAATTCCATGAAGCCCGTTAATATATCTTAACACAAGTTAACGAGAGCATAAGATCTGTTCTTGGAGTGATATGTAGAGGAAGTGAATGAGCTCCGAGACAAACAAGTAAAGATTGAGTGTGTGTGAAGAAGAGTGAGAGGCCAACTAGACGTAGAAGATGACAGAAGACTTGCTGATTGTAGGAGAGCATGACACAAAAAAAAAGAAAAATATATATCCGTCTTCTCTTGGGGAACTCAATCTTAATTTTACAATTTTTTCAAAAAAATTGTAATTTGTACAACATAAAAATTTTAAGAAAATTTTATAGAATAAATTGTATCGATTAATAACACCACATAATTTAAATTTATATTGTTTTGCGTGGATCTTCTCTTTTTCAGGGTGGCAAATCTCGACAGAAGATGACATTATTTTATTCTGTTTACACCTAAAATGATGTCATTTTTTTTATTGAAACGGGTGTTAAATAAGAGGATGAGGATCTTATGCCAGTAGCCGGAGTCATAAGAGGGAACGACGGCGTGGACTTCACGTGTTCATAGTCAGTTCACGACTCAAATCTCATCAATCACCTGGGAATTTCTATTCGCTCAATAACAAAATGAACAAGAAAAAGAGAACATACTGTTTCATTTTATTGGAATTTTCAGATGATATGTGGCGACAATGCATTGCCTGAGAGGGGACTCCATATACACTACATATGTCTGTGTGCGAAACGGTCCATTTTCTTTGAACCTATCCCTATTTCTCGGCTCCTTGGTCTGGGAACAAATAATTAACTTGTTTTCAAAAGCCTATGTCACTCTATTTTTATTGATTTTTTTAGATGGATAGATTTCAATAAGAACATAGTAGCATAGGCTTTTAACAACAGGTGATATGAAACCTCTTGGTCTTGGCCAACACTATCATTTGTCCTTTGCATTGACAGCAAGAAAGCATGTGTTAAGTAAATTAATATATAGTTATATTATATGCATAGAATAATTTGAAATAGCAAAGGCATCAAGTATGCCCGTACCTTTGGGAAAGAGCATACATAATTAATTAGCCACCTGATCAGTAATAAGTAATAACACCCCCTTCCCATGCATCAACGTGCATGCATTGTACTGTACATACTGCAGGACCACGTACAGCTGTTAGTATTGGTATTCTGTGCCCAACAGTATTGGTATTCAATGCCCTTTCCAATTGATGATTTCAACCTAGAAATTTGCCAAGTTCAGTCTAATCTGGGAGTTGGAACTTGGAAGGCCCAAAACCGGAACTTAGGAGTATAAGTGGCAGAGAATTGAAACGAAAATGGAGGAGAGGCTTTTACTTTGATCCACGGCCTCTACGAATAAACTATATATTTTGGGCTATTCCAAAAGAAATCCGATTAGAATTCTCCACTTGGTGCAGTCCATCAGAGCTTTTACTTTACATTGGAATCGGATGCCTCTTACTTACGCTAATGTCTAATCTATAATGATTCCCCAACTAACCATAACTTTAGTTAATTGGAAGACTAATAAGTACATCTTTTACTCTTCATAGAATAAATATGAACTTAGTCAAGATTAGGTGAGTAGGCAACAGTCCAGAAGAAGTGACAAGAGGTCCACTAGGCATTATATTTGATGATAAAGCTTAACAAAAAGCAAGGAAAGAAAGTTCCATGTCGATTATCAAAGCACAAAAGAAGAGAAACGGCTGCTTTTGCTTTTTTGCGCAGGTACCGATAACAAGCTGCTACTACTGCTACTATATAACCCGCAATGAGTTTAACGCTCGAGCAAATTTAACAATATACATGGTTCTTGTTTTGTATGTTCCCCATTCCACGAGTTTCTCATAATTCCTCCCTTGTCCCCTTCTCTCTGCTTCTTATTTGATTTATTGTTGGTTCTTTTTCTCCATTCTTAATATTACTCACACTTCATAAGTATATTAGTTATGTTCTTAATTGTATTTATACTTAATTGGGAAATAGGGTGTCAAGCTCACTACTTCTACGTAGAAGCTAAAGTTGGTTGGGTCGGTCGTGCTAGGCCCAAGCTCAGACTCAGAACAACGAATGGGCCGATCAGCCCATCCTTTAGAAACTGACCTAATTCCTACAGGTAAAACATATAAATTTATTACCTCATCATGACAAAGGTACAATTCACATAACCCTATTTTTCACTACTCATCAGCTACCCAAAAGCTTTCACAAAACACTAACTTGAGCGTCGGAGGGGCTTGCTGGATATCAACCTCCGGTGTGCCTTGTGCTGCTTTGCAGGCATTCTCTTCCTAAAGACAACCAAGCTCACGGATCCAAACGGTAGCGTCCTGCCTCACCAGAATCAGGCAGAACTAAAAGTCAAAGACACTGATTTGGATTTCATCTTTATCAGCAGTTCTCAGTTGTATTTATTAGATCAAAACTCATATATTGTTGCAGACCCGAAAACTAACGACTACAGGCCCAAACAAACACATAAGAAACCTATTTGATTCAATGACTATATAGCCTAAATGTTATAGAAACTCAGCTTTTATTTTTACAAATTCAAAGAGTTGAGAAGTACATGGATCGCTTACTGGAGAAAGCAACACATATCTGCTCATGTGGTCTCATCCCTTTTCTTACATTTACGACTAGACTTGTATACATATATGATGATAGAGCTAGAAGGTCGTTAGTATACAGTAGGCGTTAGAAGAAGTTAGAAAATCCTAGCACGTGAGTTAGTTACAAATAAGTGACAGGTGTCACCTAATAACTGGGGTAGGATGGGATATATAAGGAGGGGAATGACATGTAAGAGGGTATGCGTGAATTCTATATTGAGTGTATTGTTCAGGAGGTACAACCCCTCATATAGGCTGAGCTCTATTTCATTTGTAATAGCATAATACTATAGAATATCAATATACAATACTGAATCGATGAGATTGTTTTGATCCATCTGATTCATTTATTTTAGTAATACAGTCATACTTGGGTGAGTTCTATCAATTGGTATTAGAGCACGATCTTGGTGCCACCAGATTGAATTTGTTTTATAGTAGATGGTAGTGACTAGAAGAATTGAGAAAATTGATTTGATAGAGAGGAGTGTAGCGAACCTAACTGAGATGTTGGAGAGAAATGATGAGAAAACACGTCGGTTGGAAGAAGCATTGTTGGAAATGATGAAACACATCAAAGGAAAAGGAGCAGAGCCATCCAAAGGGAAATCGGTAGTGGAGATTGTCGAGGAAACCGAAGGAAATGGAGTGGGTGAGTCGGCAGAAACAAGGCAGGCGAGTAATATTAAAACTGAGGGGGTTAGGAGGTTTCAAGCGAGAGAGAAAGGGAGAGCTTACAAGGAGAGGGGAAGAAGGTTGGAGATTTCGATTTTCTGTGGGGAGGATGCTTATGGATGGTTGAATAGAATAGAAAGGTATTTTCAGTTTAATGGGGTTGTCGATAGGGATAAAAGGGACACAGTGATAGTAGTAATGGATGGTAAGACATTGGTGTGGTTCAATTGGTGGGAGGTGCGACATGCAGAAGCTGATTGGAGAGAGTTTAAATCAGCTATGCTCAAGAGTTTTCAATGAACGTTAGCTAAGAACCCATACGAACTCTTGTTTGGGCTGTAGCAATATTCGACAGTGATGGAGTACCGCGAAAACTTTGAGCTGTTAACAGGACCATTGCGACACATTGATGAAGAAATTCTCACTGGGATGTTTTTGAATGGGTTAAAAATGGAAATTTGACCTGAAATCAAGTTGTACTATGTTGGGTCTTTGAGTATGGTGATGGACATGGCGCTATTGGTGGAGGAGAGGAATTTCATCATGAAGCATGGCAGTTCGAGCCCCATGCAGAGACAAACCTTCAACAAACCAGTCCTATTCAACCAATCCACCACCGTAGAGCACCGACCCCGACCGCCAGCTACTGCGGAAACAAAGGGGAATGTAGTAGTGCACAACACAACCACACCCCAGAGAGAAGGGGCTGGTAGGGCTCGGAGGCGCAATTTCTGACACCTCCCAAATGATTAAGGAGAGATATGAGAAGGGGTTATGCTTTTATTGTGATGAGCGATTCAACGCAACCATGTTTGTAGAAATAAGCACTTTCGGGTCTACATCGTGGAGGAAGAAGGAGAGAATGAGACACCGGAGGAAGTGTTCATGGATGCTGAAAGTGACGGCAGTGAATGTAAACCATTGCAATTGAATATGATGAGTGTGATGGGGTTGACTACGAAGAGATCATTCAAAGTATAGGGGGAATTGAAGGGAAGAAAGGTGGTAATATTAGTGGATTGTGGGGCCTCTAATAATTCTATTTCAAAGTCATTAGTGGAGGAGTTGTCCTTACACGTGTTAGGCACTCCAGCATTCTTAGTACAAGTGGGAGATGGACATAAAATTAGAGGAAAAGGTGTTTGTGAAAAGTTACAAGTGGAGGCGTAAGGGGTATATATAAAAGGGGACTTCTTTTTGTTTGCTTTGGGAGGAGTAGAGGTGGTGTTGGGGGTTGAAGGAGTGGGTGATATACAAGATAATTTTAAGGAGTTGACGTTAAAATGGAGGGAAGAAGATAAACGATTCAGTTTGAAAGGGGAATCGGCATTAATGAAGTCGGTGACCACATTAAAATCGCTTTACAAATCAATGAAAGGAGGAGAAGGTTATCTAGTCAGTGTGAAAAAAATAGAATTGCAAGAGACAGCCATGAAAGGGACAGGGCAACTCAAGGAATTGTTAATCGAATTTATAGATGTATTATCCCCACCCACTGGGCTACCTCCTCAAAGGAATCACGACCACGCAATCACACTAAAACCAGGAGCTAAAATACCAACAGTAAGACCCTATAGATATCCCCATTATCATAAAAATGAAATTAAAAAGATAGTGGGGAATTACTTATTGCTGGGTTTATACAACCAAGTGTGAGTCCCTTTTCCAGTCCAGTGATAAAAGGATGGGGATTGGAGATTTTGTGTGAATTTGAGGGCGTTGAATAAGGTGATTATAGCAGATAAATTCCCAATACCCACAATTGATGAGTTATTGGATGAATTGGGAGGGGCCAAGGTGTTTTTGAAGCTGGACCTTAAGAGTTGCTACCACCAAATTAGAGTCCGAGAATAAGACATACACAAAGCGGCCTTCCAAACACATAAAGGTCATTACGAATGGCTGGTGATGCCTTTTGGGTTGTCCATGCACCCTCCACCTTCCAATCATTGATGAATTGAGGTATTTCATTCCCACCTACGCAAGTCTATTCTAGTTTTTTTTGTATGATATTCTTATATACAGTCCAAATTTTGAGCAACATTTGAAAGATGTAAGGGCTGTCTTGTTGATCCTCTGGAGTCATAAGTTGTATGTCAATGAGAAGAAGTGTGATTTTGGCAAAGAGCAATTAAAATACTTGGGGCATGTAATCTCGGGATGGGGTGTAGAATTCGATCCTTCTAAAATTGCAGAGGTGGTGAATTGGCCAACGCCTAAGGATGTGAAAGCTGTCCGAAGGTTCTTGGGATTCACGAGATACTATCGACGATTTGTTCAGGATTATGACAAGATCACCAAACCTCTCATACAACTACTTAAGAAAGAAGGGTGTCAGTGGACTATAGAGACTCAACAAGCTTTCGAATCCCTTAAGTCAGCAATGGTAAACCTCCCCACTCTAGCTGTCCTTGATTTTTATAAACCGTGTATTATAGAGAAGTACTCATGCAGGAAGGAAGACCTTTAGCTTATCTCAGCTGGGCATTACCTCTGCAAGCACTCTCCAAGTCAGTTTATGAAAAGAAGTTAATGGCAGTAGTGATGGCGGTTCAAAAATGGAGACACTACCTATTGGGGAGATGTTTCGTAATTCGAACAATCCAAAGAAGCTTGAAATACTTGACAGATCAACGGTTGTTAGGAGAACAGCAACAAAAGTGGATAGCAAAGCTGTTGGGGTATGACTTTGAGGCGTAGTACAAGCTGGGAAAGGAAAGGAGAACCAAGCAACTGATGTTTTATCGCCTAAAATGGAATGTGCTGCTATATCCACAATTAAAATGGTGGACTCGGATGACTTGGAGGCGGAAATTTGGGTTGATTTGAAGCTTAACACCATCATGCAAGATCTGTTAAGTGAGAGCAAAGAACATTAGGGATTTTCGGTTAAGGGAGGCAGATTGTATTATAGAAAGAAGCTAGTTTTGTCAAAAACATTTAGTCGGATACCAACTATTTTGAAAGAGTTACATGATTCACCCATAGGAGGTCATTCGGGGTTCCTACACACTTACAAACGAGTGTTGGGACTGGTTTTCTAGGAGGGAATGAAGAATGAAATTAAAAAGTATATGGAGGTGTGTGAAGTGTGTCAACGCAACAAGTACCAAGCACTATCCCCTGCTGGTTTACTATAACCTTTACCAGTTTCCTCACAAGAGTGAGAGGATATATCTATGGATTTCATTGAAGGTCTACCGAAGAGTAACGGAATGGACACCATCATGATAGTAGTAGATAGGTTGACAAAATATGCTCATTTTTTGCCATTAGCCCATCCTTTTTCTACTCCCGATGTTGCTGCACTCTTTGTTAGAGAAATAGTGAAGCTATATGGGTTCCTTGCCTTAATAGTATCTGACAGAAATAAGGTATTTATGAGCAGATTTTGGTCTGAATTATTCAAGCAAGCAAGTACATAGCTAAAGTTTAGTTCAACTTATTACTCCTAAACCGACGAACAGATGAAGGTCACCAATAAATGCTTGGAAACATGCCTCCGTTGTTTCACCAGAAGCAAGCTGAGGCAATGGACTAAGTGGTTGTGTTGGGCAGAATTTTGGTTCAACACTAACTATAATAGTTCTACAAAAATTTCTCCCTTTTTCACGTTATATGGCAGACCCCCACCCACCTTACTCGATTATGCAGGGGAGTTGTCAACAGTGGAAGAAGTGGACAGACTTCTTAAGAAATGAAATGGAGTCATTTCTGAATTGAGGGACAATCTATTGAGAACTCATAATCGGATTAAAACCTAGGCAGATAAGAAACAAAGAGAAGTGGAGTACATGGTTGGAGAAAAGGTGTACTTGAAGATCCAACCATACAAACTTCGGTCCTTAGCAAGGAAGTTGAATGAGAAACTCAACCCCCGATACTATGGACCCTTTTGGATTGTTGAAAAGATTGGAACAGTGGCTTATATACTGGAATTACCTGCATATAGTAGAGTTCACTCGGTTTTCTATGTGTCATTGCTCAAGAGGGCTGCTCTTAATCTTGTGCAGATACAACCCTTACCTAAGTAATTAACAGATGAGTGGGAGTTGGACTTACAACCAGAAATGGTATCGGAGATTCGAAAGGATGCTAATGGGAACGAGGGGGTATTGATTCAATGGCAAGATCTACCTACCTTTGAGAATTCGTGGGAATCATATGCTGCAATTGTAGAACATTTTTCGACATTCCACCTTGAGGACAAGGTGCGAGTTTTGGAGGGGAGTATTGATAGAGCTAGAACGTCATTAGTATATAGTAGGCGTAAGAAGAAGTTGAAGAATCTTAGCACGTGAATTAGTTACAAATAAGTGACAGATGTCACCTAATAATTGGGATAGGATGGGATATATAAGGAGGGGAATGACATGTAAGAGGGTATGCGTTAATCCTGCATTGAGTGTTTTGTTGAGGAGGTACAATCCCTCATATAGGCTGAGCTCTATTTCAGTTGTAATAGCATAATACTACAGAATATCAATATACAATACTGAATCAACGAGATTGTTTTGATCCATCTAATTCATTTATTTTAGTAATACAGTCATACCTAAGTGAGTTCTATCATATGATTATTTAATTTTCAGTTGCAAAGATTTCGGGTAAACTAAGCACTAGACCTTAGTTTGATGGTTAGGATGGTAGAATTATTTTTCCATTTGCTAGGAATTTTCAAGTAAGAAGGGGTTAGGACATTATTGAGGATGTGCATGGCTTCTTCTAACAATTCAACTGCTCATAGAGTTTCCTGCAAAGCAGAATACAGGGAATACGTAACGTAAGTAGAGAAGGTTGAATCACGATAAAGTGTTTCCTCTCCCAAAAACAGGTCAACTGCTATGGAAACGCTATGCTGTTTGTAGATGGCAAGTCGAAAAACAAGTGGGCCACGTGGGTTTTTTTATTCGCCAAGACTCGGATCGTTATGATTCAGCACGAAGAATACAGAAGTGGGTTGCAAATTCTTTATACTGCCTCAAATATGGGGAATCACGTGCTGTGCGTCGTGGTAAACTGTCATACATGCATGGATCGCTTCCCTTTTCTTGTCAGGGTCCTCTCTTCGTAGGACCCTGACAGATTGCTACGCCATCCTAATCCTTTTCGATGAAGGATAAAACAGGTTAGGACGAAGCAACCTTATAAAAGAAAGGTCATTTTCATTGAAGGCCGTGAGGTATCTGCGTAACGAAGCCATTGGTGGATACAACTTTTTGTTTTCTTTGGTCGGTCAAAAATTAAAAGAAACCTTTAAAGATGCAAAAATGATTCCCATTCCAGACCCATGTCGACGCCCATCTGAACGGAATTCTTCTTCGTTTCTATCCATTTCAAACATGGTAATAATCTCGGAGAACCCAACCTTTTCCAAAGACAACATATATGTAACATAACATTATATATGCTGAACGAGTTTAGTTGAAAAATTTGGTGAGGTCGGTCGTGCTAGGTCCAAGCCTAGGTTCATGCGTCCACGGCTCATTCGCAGAAACCCCCATACATACGTAAAAACTTACGTAAAGATTTTAACCTAGCATCTATTCCATATATAAGTCTTCTACTGCCATATATACAAGACGATATTAGAATCTCGATTTTCTACATTTTTTTTTCTGACCAAAACTCTCACAAAAAGACTAACTTGAGTTTCGGAGGGGCCTGTCAGTTATCAACCTCCGGCGTGCCTTATGCTGTTTTGCAGGTATTCTCTCGTTAAAGACAATCAAGCTCATAGATCGAAACGGTAACGTCCTGCCTCATTAGAATCAGGCAGAACCAAAATTAAATACGGAGAAGGAGATATCTTTGGTTTTAAAATTTTGATCATGCTATAAAACCGAAACTAAAATGTAAGAATATTTGGGAGAGGAGAATTCTTCTTATGAAAAAATGGTGTATCTTACATCAAGTTAACCCTTCTATTTATAGTACATTTTAACCACCTAATACACATGTGACCACCTACTCCATATATGTTATTGTATTAGGTAAAACCTAACCAATAATCATCTACCTCATTCTTGTGTTAGGTAAAACCTAACCAATAACCATCTACATCATTCTTGTGTTAGGTAAAACCTAACCAATAACCACCTACTTCATTCTTGTGTTAGGTAAAACCAAACCAATCCATATGTACACTAACTATTAAATGGTGCATCTACAATTAGTGGTACACCATATTATTTCTATCTTTTATAACACTCTCCCTTGGTGTGCCATATAATTATCTATTTTCTGGCCTTTAAACGCATTTGGTGTTGCCTCGTTAAAAACCTTATCAGGAAAAACCCAGTGGGATAAAAATCATGATAAGGAAAAAAGAGTGCAACTGCGTAAGCTCCCCCTCATTTAACACAATGAGCTCTTCCTCATAAATTTCTTAGATGTCGCATTCCAATCTCGTGGCTATGTTTCCTGAAAGGTATAGTAGGAAGTACCTTTGTGAAAAGATCCGCAGCATTGTTGCTTGATCGAATATACTGGATATTGATTTCTTTGCTCTTGTCGAGATCTTAGGTGAATTGGAAAAATTTCAGAGGGATATGTTTGGTTCTACCACTTTTGATATAACCCTCCTTTATTTGAGCGATACATGTTGCATTGTCTTCAAATATGATTGTTGGTTCTTTGTTGGTCGATAAGCCACAAGTTGTTAAAATGTGGTGCGTCATTGACCTTAACCATACACATTCTCACTTGCTTCATGAAGTGCAATGATTTCAGCATGATTTGAAGAAGTAGCAACAAGTGTTTGTTTCTGTGAACGCCAAGAAATTGCAGTGCCTCCATACGTAAATACATAACCAGTTTGGGATCTGGCTTTATGCGGATCTGGTAAGTAACCTGCATCTGCATAACCAACCAAAACTTGTTTTGCATTTTTAGTGTAAAATAATCCCAAATCAATTGTACCTCGAAGATAACGGAATAGATGTTTAATTCTATTCCAGTGTCTTTTCGTAGGAGATGAACTAAATCTTGCTAGTAGATTAACAGCAAAAGCTATATCAGGTCTAGTACAATTAGCAAGATACATGAGAGCTCCTATCGCACTTAGATATGACGTTTGAATTAAGAACTTCTTCGTTTTTTCTTGTGAGGCGAAATGGATCCTTCTCAACATTAAGCGATCTACCAACCATTGGTGTACTTAATGGAGTTGCTTTATCCATATTAAAATGCCTCAATACCTTTTACGTATATGTCGATTGATGCACAAAGATTCCGCTTGTCTATGTTCAATTTGCGAGACCAAGAAAATATTTAGTTTTCCAAGATCTTTCATTTCAAATTCCTTCTTTAAGTACACCACTGTTTCTTGGATTTTTTTAGCAGTACTAATGATATTCAAATCGTCAACATAGACAGCAATAATCACATATCCGGATGTTGTTTTCTTTATAAAAACACAAGGGCAAATAGGACTATTTACATATCCTTTCTTTAATAGATACTCACTTAGACGATTGTACCACATGCGTCCATATTGCTTTAGTCCATATAAGGATCTTTGCAATTTGATCGAATACATTTCCTTTGGTTGTGATTTTAATCTGCAGCATTTTGAATCCTTCAGAATTTTCATGTAAATATCACTATTAAGTGATCCGCATGTAAGTGTAACAACATCCATAAGACGCATTTCCGGTTTCGAAGAACATTGTCGATTAAATATCTAAACGTAATTGTATCCATAACAGGAGAGTATGTTTGTTCATAGTCAATTCCGGGTCTTTGAGAAAAACCAGGCAACAAGTCGAGCTTTATCTCACAATCTCATTTTTCTCATTTCGTTTTGAACAAAACCCATTTGTAACCTCATGGGCTTTACACTTTGGGGTGTAAGGATAATAGGTCCAAACACATTACGCTTGTTAAGAGAATTTAATTCACTTCAATAACATCTTTCCTTGAACCCAATCATGTCTATTTTGACATTCAATGATAGATCTTGGTTCGGGATCTTCATTTTCATTGAGGATATCACATGCTATAGCATAAGAAAATATTTCATCAATCTCTTTCATATCATTCGGTTCCATAATTCTTTTGTGTGAATATAATTAATTGCGATTTCTTGATTAATGTCGGTTTGTCTCTTCGGGACACTATCCTCATCTTGTGTTTCTAGAGGAACACTTTTATCTATCTTGGGTCATTAATCACATTTGCTCCTTTTCTTTTCGAGGATTTTATCTTTGGAACCGATTGATCTACCACGCTTCATGCGTGTCATAGATTCATGAGTGACCATGTTCTCGATTGTCCTTTTGGGATTTCAATCCGGCGGGAGCATTCTGTTGGTATAAATGATTTAGTCACTCTTTTGTATCGTGAAAGCATCGGTAATTGATTTGCAATTCTTTGCAAATGCACAATTCTTGCACTTCATTTCGCATTGTTTTGGCGTTGATCAAGATATAATAATGATGGTTCGCACCATGTAATTTCTTTCATCACCGTTTATTATCTCCCCAATGTCGGGAAAGTATTTTCATCAAAATGACAATCAGCAAAACGTGTTGTAAACATATCATCCGTTTGAGGTTCAAGATATCTAATAATAGATTTACTTTCATAGCCGACATATATCCCCAATCTTCTTTTAGGTCTCATTTTATTACGTTGTGGTGGTGCAATAGGCACATATCTTTGCCAACCAAAATTCTCAAATGGGAGATATTTGGCTCTTGACCAAATGCAAGTTGTAGTGGGGAGTATGTATGATATGCACTTGGTCGATGCGAATTAATGCCTCGGCATGTAAATTGCATGACCCCATACGGAAATTGGAAGCTTTGTTCTCATCATCAATGGTCTAGCAATAAGTGAAGGCGTTTAATTAAAGATTCACTAAACCATTTTGAGTATGCACATGAGCAACAGGATGCTCGACCCTAATCCCATTGACATACAATAGTCATTGAAAGTTTGGGATGTGAATTCACCAAACATTATCAAGTCGACTTTCTTTATTGTATAGTCGTGAAATTGTGCTCGTAATTTAATAATTTGTGCAAGAAATCTTGGAAATGTCATATTATGAGTTGATAGTAGACAAACGTGAGACCATCTGCTGGAGGCATCTATCAATACCATAAAATATCGAAATGGTCCACATGGTGGATGAATTGGTCCACATATATCACCTTGAATACGTTCAAGAAAAACAGGTGATTCCAATTTTATTTTAGCTGGTGATGGCCTTATGATCAGTTTTCCAAGAGAACAAGATGCACATGGACTCTTATTTATTTGAGTAATCATTTTATTACTCAATGGATGTTCATGTGTATTCTCAATTATTTTTCGCATCATTGTTGATCCTGGATGACCCAGACGATCATATCAAATAGATATCATTGAAGGATCAATGTGTTTTGCTTTCACTACCATATTAGATTCCATCACATTTATATATGTATAATGCAATCCAGTAGGGAGCATTGGTAGTTTTTCAATATGTTTATCTTTCCGATTTACGTGTTGTAAGATACATATATTTCATATTTCTCTCGATTCTTGATCGAGTATCATATTGATGAGAATATATATCATTAAAACTCAACAAATTTCTTTTAGACTTTGGCGCAAATAAGGCATCATGTATTGTGAACTTTGTGCCATTTGGTAATATGAAATTTGCCTTGCCAATTCCTTCAATCAAGTCTGTAGGACCTGATATTGTGTTCACAATTGTTTTTGTTGGTTTTAATTATGAAAAGAACCTCTTATCTTTCAGGATAGTGTGCGTTGTGCCACTATCTGGTATGCATAAATTATCATTATTTTCCGCTCCTCTTACAGAACAATCCATATCAAAACTTTGCATAAAAATAAATAATCTAATGAGAAAATTGTGCAAGAATAAAGAGAAAAAGATGTTATGTTAACTTAAAAACAATACTGTAATTGAAACTAGTAACATAACAAGCAATTGAAACTGAGTGACATAATAAGCATAATAATACTTAAGACAAACATAAGTACGTTATTTTAATTTCCATTGCTACTGCCACCAACAATGCCCTGATCCACAAAATCATCAGTAAAATCCGAAGCATTCAGATATGTAGAGTCATCTGAAGGATTATGATTCTCAATGAAATCAAAATCAAAAGTACCAAAGTCGGTTGAATCACCTAAAGGGTGTTGTTCAGTAAAATTCACTTCCTTTTCTTTCCCTTTAAGGATGCTTTGTATAAGCGACATAGATGTTCGAGAACTCGACAAACTTTAGCCCAATGTCCTTTTGTACCACATCTAAGGCAAGAATCTCCAAGTCCTATAAGAACTTCCATGAACATCATTAATATGGTGCTTGTTATTGTGGTGGCTCGTATTTCTTTCAAGAGAGTTATATGGATAACTTCCTACCACGTCCACGACCACGACCACGAATGTAGTTACGACCATGGCCACGACCCTACCCACGACCACGACCACGACTAGGCCCATGATGATTTTTTCTTTCATTTTCAATTCAATTGCAATATTTGCTCTTGGAAATCTTCTTGGCGCTAGAGGCGGGATTGATGATTTTTATCAAAGTTCATTATTCTTCTCACACTGAGGAGGCATGAAATCGGTCGAGTATTTTTAAATCCACGACTCGATATTGTTGTTGCAATGTTACATTTCTTTGCATGGAAGGTAGAGTATGTTTTTCTAACATATCATCCTCAGTGATTGTTTGCCCACAAAATTGTAGCTGTGAGACAATTCTAAACATAGCTGAGTTATACTCATTGACCTTTTTAAAATCTTGGAAGCATAAAGCGCTCCATTTATCACGAGAAGCCGGAAGTAAAACTTCCTTTTGATGGTCATATCTTTCTTGTAAATTTTTCCACAAATGACTTGGATCTTTAATTGTGAGGTATTCTATTTTTAATCCCTCATCAAGATGACGACGAATGAAGATCATCGCTTTGGCATCTTGTTTTGATGTTGTATTATTTTCTTTAATGATATCTAAAAGATCCATTAATTCAAGATGCATTTCGACATCAATCATCCACGGCATATAATTATGGCCCGCAACATCAAGAGCAATGAACTCAATTTTGGCAAGATTGGACATCTTGACAACTATATAGAGAGAAATAATTAATACATGTATTCAAATCGATATTACATTAAATAAATTACATGTCTTGTTCAAATGCTATGCCAAGAAGCAACATAGGGATCATAATACATGGTATTACTAAGAGAAAATATATGCGAACTGAATTATTTAGCTCTACACTAAGAATGAAACAAAGATATATAATGATGATAATGATACAAAAAAATGAAATAGAGGACAACATTTGAAAAAAAAATTTTGTAAGAAATTTGAGGTAAGAAATAGTGTGTAGGGATGAAGTAAATTATGAAGGAGTGGTATCTATTTATAGAAAAAAATTTTACCGTTACCTAGCCGTTATAAATTTACTTATATATATATATATATATATATATATATATATATATATATATTAGATTATATATATAGCCGTTATACATTTTTTATTTTTTTAACATCGATGATTATACTATACAATAAATTACGTATTTAGAGGTGATAATAACTTTTCATTATTTAAAGAAGGTAAAAAATGAGTCGCCATAATTTGTTTTAATCATATCATAAGTAGAATTAATGTAGATAAAAGAAGAACTTTATTTTAACAACATCGTAACTAGGATAAATAAGCGGAAGAACTTACGTTTGTTTGATGTCGTAAATAGAATAACGTTTAGACGATGTAGGTGAGCGGAAGAACCTTACGATTGCTTGATGTTGATAAGCGAATTTTAGAAATGAGAGCTTCGTACGATAACGTGTTATAAAACCGAAACTAAAATGTAAGAATATTTGGGAGGAGAATTTTTCTTATGAAAAAATGGTGTATCTTACATCAAGTTAACCCTTCTATTTATAAAGACATTTTAACCACCTAATACACATGTGTGACCACTCATCTATATATGTTATTGTGTTAGATAAAACCCAACCAATAACCATCTACTCATTCTTGTGTTAGGTAAACCCAACCAATAACCATCTACTCATTCTTGTGTTAGGTAAAACCTAACCAATAACCACCTACTTCATTCTTGTGGTAGGTAAAACCAAACCAATCCATATGTACACTAACTATTAAATGGTGCATCTACAATTAGTGGTAGACCATATTATTTCTATCTTTTTATAACATATCATACTAAAGTTAATTATTATATTTGAAGATTTATTTAACATGCTTTCAGAAAGCAACTACTTGAGCTTCCGTGTTATAGAAAATATAGGAAGTGTAAGCTTTAAGAAATTAAGCTGTATAAAACAAAGTCCAACGCGGTTCCAGATCACAATACCAAATGACTAAGGCTTAGGGAAATGCCAACACGTGGGTATGGTAGAGTGGGTATAAAGGGGGATGGTAGTGACTTTGAGATAAACCTTGTGAAGACAGAACAAGACTAAAAACAGAGAGAAGAGGAATAGAGTGCTTCTGTTGGTTTCCCAGTTCAAGTCTCATAATTCTTGTTTGAAGAAGAAGAAGAAGAAGAAGAAGATGCCGAGTGAAGGAACAGCAACATGTGTGGACATCCTCTTGGCCATAATATTGCCTCCTCTTGGTGTTTTTCTCAAGTATGGTTGTAAGGTATAATCACTCGTACTCTTTCCCCTTCTCTCTCTTTTCAATTAATTATTTGTTGCCTTTTAATAATCTAATTCTGAATTTAGTTGCAACCACTTTTCCATTTCCAAAACCAAAACAAGAGAGAGGAATTTCTAATTTTATATTGTTTCTGGATTGGGTGCATGCAATATGCAGGCAGAGTTCTGGATCTGTTTAGTTCTAACAATCTTCGGCTACCTTCCTGGTATTATTTACGCTGTATATGCCATTACCAAGTGATACAACTCCATTCCAGGGTCTCCCAAAGCCACCGTATTTGTATGTATGTTCCTCTTTATCTCTCTTTGTTTTTGTTTGATTGGAACTTGTTTCCCCTTTCAGATTTGTTTCTTTTACTCAAATAGAATACATCATCTGGTAAATGAGAGAAAGAGGTACTCAAAATCTACGAAAGAAGTACGGACTACGCATATAGATAAGAACAAACTCAAGTAGCTTTAATCGAAAACAAGATGCACGCCCACCATTGTCATACCAATTCAAAAGATTGAAGCTGATGGTGTTTTATTACGGTGGACCGGGAAGGCCCACTGACATCGATGCATCGCCAAACTCCATCTGCGGACACGAGGGTCCATCAATCATTATTCATCTATGATAACTTCCAGCCTTTAATTACTGTATATGGAAATTAAAAACAATAACTCGACTTTGATTTCACTCCTTGAGTAACTTTGATAGTTTAAGAATGACACTGTGGTCTATTGGTGAGAGGCCTATAAGAATGAAAGTTAGAAGAAGCTAAATTGGCAGTTACTGATAATTTCTTGTTTGTTTGAATGCAGATGGAATTATAGCCCACTTGATTCATCATTCTTATGTCGTTGATTCAGTGTTATCTGGTCAGGTGTCTCTATACTCCAACTTTTCTTTCGTTTGTATCTTCTTTAAATCTCCAAAACCATAAACTTTTGTAAAGACTGGGGACAAGTCGGTTTGTGTGTGGATATGGATGTGGCTGTGGCTTTCGGGGGACAACACCGTGGTTTGGTAATTTGTTGTTAGCACGTGTCAGTCAGGTCTTCGAATTTCTCTCTTCCTTTTGTACCTTATGATTGTATGTTTATCGTATTCGTAAGTGAAATGATTAGTATGTATTGAATTTCTTCTTTCTACTAGTAGATTAGTTTTATATAATTTAGATTAAAATTTAAAAGATAAAATGTTGAAAACTGTTGAAATATAAAGAGTGAGAGTTTGTCCTTGAAGAAAGAGAAAAATAAAGCTAGTGGATTACTCCATCTATCACCCATTGGTTTATAAATGAAATCTCACTTAAACTTATATGTAGTCTAACTTTTCTTCTTATATGAGTCCGTAGGTTCATTGTAAATTTTAACAAAAATGATCCAAGTGAAATATATATCACTAATCTAATAATTTTAACACTAATTTTGTCCTAATTCTTCTTTTCAAGTTTATTATAGACCTATACATTCATAATTTGTGTAATACCCAATGTTTTGTTTAAACTAAACTTTATTACTAACTCTGAATGGATGTGATGCGTTTTATCTAAATATCAACCTCCCCATAAACTTACGATGGATATAACAATTTTTGGCACGAGAGCATAATACATCAATCTAGTTCCTTTGCTCCTAGCCAACTCAGCCACACCCCACAGCACGTGGACTATAAGGATAAGCATAAGTGTCATGTATTATGCTTATATTCTTCAATTCCTGCCTTAGCTCCCTTATAATCTTCTAATGAATTTGGTCATCTTAGTATAAGTCTAAAACGGTCTTTCTACCTACAATTGGGACTTGTCATTGTAGACCTCCGCCGACAAGAGAACCTACAAAACAATTCCTAGGGTTTAAGAAGTCGTACACAAAAAGAAAAAGTTATCACCTTAGCGATGCTGACCTTATGCTATTATTGTATTGTGATGCCTCTAATGAATTCTTTTCCAATAAATTCCTATCCACTTAAGAGACTAGGCCTTAACACAGTTATACTCAGATTATAGCCCTTCTAACGACTGAGTGATCAGTTGCAAAGCATCCACTTTGGGGAAAACACTCCCACTTGAGAGTGTTTCTTGTCTTTAGAGGCATTTTTGGAAGCGGCTGCCTTAGTGCCCTTATTGCAGACTTAAAGAGGGGTTTTGGCACTTTCTTATTTTGCTTAAGATCTAAAATATTGTGAATGGGTAGCTTGGCAAGAGTCTTCTTTTGAATCAGTTGTGCACTGATCTATAACTCCATCCTTTTCCTCTTTTTGACATCATCATCCTTTTTACATGTTAAAATGAGCTTACAAAGGTCTATCTTTGTAAAGAGTCCGAATTTTCTATCCAATTTTATGATGTCTTATTCTGTTCTATGAATCTCAGCCATTTATTTATGTAAATTTTACGTGGATCCCGCATAAATAAACGCGGACTCGTATAAATAAATAGCCGAGATTTATAAAACAGAATAAGATACTATAATATTAAACAGAGAATCCAACCCACATTAAATAAATACTTAAAATCTATAGCAAAAACAGTCCATGAGTAACTTATAGGTACGTTGATCTATTACGTTAGCCTCTAATATGAGATCCTCTCCTAGCCATTTCTCCTTGGAAGGAAGTGCATTTTTGGAATCCAACAGAGCTTCGACGTAAAAGTATAGAAGGGGACCCATTCTCTTTCTTTTGTTAAAATTTAGGCCTACGCATCCCTAAGTTTGCTTAAGCCCCCATTCGACCCATCAAACAAAGGAAATGATAAAAGTAAAAACCCCTTTTTTCTTTTCATACATGTGTCTCTTTTGAAGGCTTTTTAACTCATTCCAGGGCTGACATTTAAGCTATACTAACTTGAAAGCTTATTCGAAAGGCAAAGTTGATGTACGTACATGAATTGGTGTGGATCTATATTATTTTAGATAACATGCTATTTAGAAGGAAGAAAAGAGGACCAAGAGTGGAAGTGGAGTTGGCTCAATGCGAAATCAGTCTCCTAGAACTTGGTAGAGAAAATGATTTTGGCGAGTCTTACCCACACTTGAAGCTATTACAATATACACTAACTTTACCAGGTATGAAAAGCAAGTCTTCTTAGCCGAGATAGGGCACCAAATATTGATAAATTTGTCCTCATCTCCTCAAAGTAGTCCGACCTAAACGTATTTACATGCTTTTATTAGAAGATGCTAGACTTGTAACCAAGTTAGACAGCAGCTCGTTCGAAGAATACGTCATATTTTGCAACCTTTCAATTGCACAAGCCTCTAACATGGCTCATCAATACCAACAAATCAAAGTGGCAATATCAACTCTTTACACATGTCTCGTACGTCAAATTGCCAACACAAGAGGGAAAAGAGAGGCACATGCAAGTCAAAGTTTCCATTCACACCGTTCACCGATTGATTGTGGGATAATATATTTTTTGTCAAACAGTATGGAAGCCAATGAGTAACATCCAGATAAGCTGACCAACCTTGCCTTAGCTGCTACATATGGATAAGAGAAAATGACATAATCGACAATCAGCGTTAATCTGTATAATCAAGTGTACACGTGAAAGAGGAATAATTTTTAATACGAGCAAAGTGTAGAATTCACTCATAAGAATTGAGCTTGAGTTAACCATTATCTAAATAATTAGAACTAATTTTTTTGAATATTTGACCCTTATCATCTATAAACTCTTTAATAATTTCATGTTTAGTCAATACGGGACACTCTAATATTCTTCCTCAAGTGTAACTAAGACTGAACATCTAGTTGTCACTTGAAATATACGCAGTGGTAACCGAACCGGGTTATTGGGATTGGACATTCAGACAAACAACTGATAAATTAATAATCCGGACCAAACTTGCTTTGATTCCCTATTGAATTTTTAATATAGGTAAAATGTTGAATCTACTGACAAGAATTAAGCTTGGGTCAATCATTATCCAAATAACTAGAACTAGTGTTTGGATAATTAATCCTTATCATTTATAAACCTTTTAATAATTTCATATTTAGTACATCCTAATAGAGGTAAAGGCATCGGCTCAAGTATGTCTTTAAGACAATTTTTGTGAAACTCACCATAAAAATTCCCATTTTCGCACCGACAATAACGATTTCATATCTAGTTGAGGTAGACAGATATTGATATTGTGGGAGCTTCCAGTCAAACCGACTTTTGTATGAGAATGTTAGCTGTACAGAGAATCTGAAGTGAACAATGTGAGACACTTATCAAATGCAGCGGGCGCTGGCAGAATGCAAACTACCAAGAGATGAGGCAGGTAGGTGTAATTACATATACAATACATGGTTTTTTTTTTCTTTAATGAAAAGGATTTCCAGTATTTGTCATTATTGAATAAAAGATTTGCCAGCCTAAGGAATAAAACGATTGATGAATGTTCAAATTGAAGAATTAATAAAGATTTTCTCTAATATTGATTAAATTACCGATTTAAATTAATAATTTAAGATAATTGTAAGAAACTATCGATATGAGTCGTATTTAATTAGCTCAGTTCTATATCTTTTTTATTGCTTGATAAAATCATGCATGTACACCATCTTGTCTCCTAGACTACATAGATATAGGGAGAGAACATGTGATTCTTCTGCCTTAACATCTTCTTTATTTGGAACCTTATCATAATTGCATATTGCTCAAGATAGGGCTAAAATTATTGAATTAAGAGGATATAATATTATTGTTATAGAAATATTGTCATTAGTTTAAGTTAAGGCTTTCAGAATCTGTTGGATACAATAACTTGAGTATCGAATAGAATACGTTTTCATCCTGCATCTCTGTCAATGACTAAAGCAATTTTGCTATTAGACAGCGTTTATGAAAAAATAAATTAAATAAAGTTCATCTAAATAGTGATATTTATAAAAGACTAACCAATATTCCACCAAACAACTATGTATAAACTATTCAATGCTGATCAAAGATGCATGAATCACTCCTTATTCATACTTTGGGGTTCAAAACTAATGTATTTTCAAGGATCCGAGAAAAAGAGATAGCGGAACATGATAATATTTGCAATTATATTTTGATTTGTCCTTAATTTTCTACCAAAAGTGTTTATTTTATATGTTGGCAAGTTGCACCAACTTCATAACAGATATCCATTCTTATGTCTGTTTATCTGGACTGCCTTAGTTGCTAATTAAGAGAGGACCAAAGACGGAAATAGCAAATATGGCACTTGAGTATGTAAAATAAGCACCACTTGAACATGTTTCAAGGAACAACAGTTATGATGTACAATTATATAATATCAAAATTTTGACAAGATTTGATACAGGAAATCAACGAAGATATATTTGAATTTTAATGCTAAAATGCTTGTTATCCTTATTTATTAATTTTGAGGATATAAAACCACAATAAATGTGTCCAACCAAGGATTTAACAACACTATAATCATGTCAATTAGTGATAGTATCTTGTTAAGCCCTATATATATAATACATTATTGGGGTGTAAGAACAATAACAAGCAAGAAATTGTTGCACTGACTTGTTTTCTTAATCAGTCACGCTATGACTAGAAAGAAGGTGAGACTTGCTTACATCACAAACGACTCTGCAAGAAAAGCAACTTTCAAGAAAAGGAAGAAGGGTCTGATGAAAAAGGTAAGCGAATTGAGTACCCTTTGTGATGTTGATGCATGTGCTATCATTTATAGTCCCTACGAATCTCAACCTGAGGTTTGGCCCTCCACTGTTGGGGTTCAACGTGTACTTTCACGATTCAAGCAAATGCCTGAAATGGAACAAAGCAAGAAGATGGTGAATCAAGAGAGTTTCCTTAGGCACAGGATTGCCAAAGCCAACGAGCAGCTTAAGAAACAGCGAAAGGACAACAGAGAAAAGGAGGTGACACAAATCATGTATCAAAGCTTGATCGGAAACAGATTGCAACACTTGAACCTGATGGACTTGAATGATCTTGGATGGCTCATCGACCAAAACCTGAAGGAGATTCACAAAAGAATTGAGAAGCTTAATGATGAGGAAGGGTCAAATAATTCTCAACTTCTGGCACAGGCAACATCTGTGGTCGAGACGGTGGCTACAAGACAGCATGGTGGAGTGCATGCCAGAGAACAGATTCAGAGGCCGGATTTTGATGCTAACATGGAGAACATGCAGAGGCAACAATGGCTCATGGATTTGATGAACCCTCAAGAACCTGCGGGTTTTGGTGGGGATGATATGATGCTGCCTTTTGCTGATAACAACCATAATGCTCTTTGGTCTAATGCATTTTTCCCTTGAGTTGAATCCTTTAAATGCAAACTATATATATACACATCTGATCATCATTCATAAATCTGTTGTGTGGCTTCTTACCAGTTAGGGCCTGCTACAGACTACAGCTGTGTATGTCTACTGGATTGCCGAGTTCATATAAAAAAAAAAGAAAAAAAGAAACTCATAAGTGATTTAATACATTTGATCCTTCTGTTAACTAATTTATTGTTCAGACCCAGAGATTTATTTTTTATCCTTCAAATCTTGTGGCTTTTTTGGAAATCTGGCAACGATTTAATTTTCAGAGACATTCATACTCTTACTAGTTGGTGTTCCATGTTTCATTGTCTCTCTTCTCTGGACAAAGGCTTCTCTACGTCTTACCTTAATTTGTTGGTCATCATATGCTCTCTTCAATCTGTTACTTCACCCTCCCTAGGACATTGTCAAAATTTTACATCTCTTTTGGCAAAAATTTGGTCTTCGGCAGTATCATCATTAGCATATTGATTGGATATTAACTATTTTAACACTTTCCCCTTTTTGGGTGAATTTATGCATCTCCTGGAGCTTCCCTTTCTCTTTTCTTTTTTTCTGCAGCTCTGTTTTGCAGATTTACGTCTTTGGAAGTGTTTCCAGATCCCCAACAGATTTCAATTCATCTAATCCACAAACTGACAAAAGTAAGAGACTTAGTAAAATGTCCAGCAACCATGAAAAGTCGACAAAATCAAATATACAATAACAAATATATAGTTAACCTTCAAGCACATGATTTCTGATCAAATCGAACCCAAACCATTTCTGCTGGAACTTGAAACACTTACATAAGCTCCCACTCGTCCTCGGTATTCCGGCTCATCAGTTGGCAATTCAAACCTCCAAATAGAACACCAATTCCTCGACACCAACCACAGTATAACGCAGTCCTCGCGATATCCATGCCCACAACTCAATTTCGTATATGTATAATCAACAAAGAAGCACATAATGGGGGGTGACTTGCTAGGTAAGTCGCGAACGTTGAAATGGCGTGCAGGGGAGAGAATTGGACCGAGCAGACGAGAGCCCCCTTTCTTGGTGGCTTGGTTAAATTAATTTGGGTTTTATAATTTCTAAGGATCGGCAAATTTTAGCAATGTTGCGAATATGGTCTCAGTCAATATTAAGTGTCATTTTAGGTAATTTTTTTAATTTATGAAATATTTTTTTGAATTTTTTAAAAATTTTAAAATAATTTATTAGTATATTGTATTGTATACTTTATAATTTTACCTTAACTATATCTCCAAATTTTATAATAATAAAATTTTAAAATAACCAATTTTATTAATTTTATTAACATTAATTTTCAAATATTTCATATATAAATAATAGCTACAATTAATATGAAAAAGATCGTTTAATTATCATACAAATATGAAATTAAGAATAACACAATATTTAAAATATTACAATTTTGTCATATAATAAATAATAATTATATCAAAACATCAAATAAAATGAACAATAAATATCATTATCTCTATTATAATTACAATTTACAACAAGAGTTTGTAACAAGGAAACAACCAAGTAGAAGTGAAACTTGAAACAAAAACATTTATAATTACACTACATATATAAAATTTAATATCGACATTAAATATAAGTAAAATTAAAAGAAAATAAGAAACAAAAACTTGAAACTTCATTCAATCGTCTAAGGGAATATCCGCTATAACTGCATTGACATCAATTCTTATTTGTTATAAAATTTTTATCATTAAGAGAAGCCTCATTATCTTCATCATCATTCAAATTCATTGCAACAAATGACATGTCAATATTTTCCCATTTAAGATTATCTTTCAAGTCACTCACATCTCTCAAACCCAATTCTTTAGAAACCTAATCTTTCAAAAAATCGATATTAAATACAAATTGGATATACTGAACTACTTGTCCTATTAAGAGCCTAGTAAACAACAAAATTCAATAATTAAAGAATTATAAGAAATTTCATCTAACTTAATAATGATAATAACATACCATTCCCGAAGTTTTAAATTATACCGATCAAAGACTAAGTCATTCAATCTCTTGTACTCCAATTTATTCCTTGGAATGGATAAATTTAAATGTGTTCCAGTTCCTTTCACGACCTGTTGTACTCACATATTGACTTAGAATTCAAAATGCAAATTTTTGCAATTCTGGAAGACTACTTTTGAATTGGCCCCACTAAGAAACTATAAGTCGTAAGGCAATAAAGTAGCATTATAAACAAAATAAAGTGATAATTAATTTTCAATAAATAACAAAAGTGAAAAAAAAAAACTGGATTAAGTTTTACTATTTGTCAAACATACATTGGCACCCTGAAATTCCCAGAAGACTGCCTATAAAGTTTCATTTGTAAGCTTAGGAGATCTTGCATCATCTCATGAGTAACAATTATTGTAATAGTTAATATCATTCTCCTATTAACTTCAACTTTTTTTGTAAAACTTAGTTTGAAATAGAGTCTATGATTCAAAAATACCCCAGTTGCAAACAACGGAGAGTAAAGTTGTCTTTCTCATCTATCATTAATGATTGTAAGATAAAGTATGTACAAGATGAACTATTTTTTCAAATTGGTCTTGGTTGCTTCCTTCGCCCTCTCCATAACATAAAAAATAACCAATTGATGCCTTTTCATTATTATCATCCAAACAAAGCACCCTCACCAAAGGCTCACAAACTCGGATGACAAATTAGCATTGAGATCAAAATTTAATATCTTTAAGGTAATTATGGAAACCTTCAATCTAGTATTAGACCTAACATGCTAAGATACAACCCACTTATCACTTGTAAACATTTGTCTTAACTCTTTTTTTAATCATAATCAAATACTAAAGTAACAAGAAATTTGTTGCAAATCTTATAATAACAGGACGACACAAATTCCTACCATTGATAAAATGCTTTCTCATTAAATTCAAGACTCATACACGATTATAGATAAACTTGGTCATCTTTGTTGGCTTTCTACACAGTCTCATCAATAATAGGAAAATACCTAGCATCTCTTATATTTTTCAGCATGAAGTCAATGGAATCTATAGCACAAGGAGTCCAAAAAAAGGAATTATACTTATTTTGTAATCTTCTTCTAACTGTTTTATAAGTGGAATCATTGTTAGTAATGAATTGAATAATATTTCTGGTCCTACTTCATTTACAACTTCATCAAAATTTTCAAATAAATTATCAGTATTTCTAACAAGGCTAGATGCTTCAATAGACTTAAAAAACATTGAGCCCTTTGCAAAATATACCAAAAAATTAATAATAGGATCATGTTTTTTATTTATCTAACCATCACACATGGTTAAATACCCATAAGTATTCCAATTCATTTTTTTTCTTCCAAATAACTTTTAATTTTATAAATTGAGCAACTTAAAAGTTTACCTCTGTAGTCATTAATAGAAGGAGTTTTGTATCCCTGATCGTAATAAGTTATAGCATCAACTATAGGTTAATAATAATGAGATTGGGAAGCATTGAATGTTATACCTGAATCATATCACCATCTAGTCATTACCATATCTACATTGTCAGCCGCTTCTCTTGATTGTATGATACTACTAATTGAAGGTTGAGTTTGAGGAGTTGTTCGCGATATAAAAAAATTCGGCAACTACCTTCTTCTTTTCCTAACATCAGGTTCAGATGCAACATTCACTTCTTCTGGGAAGGAACACTACTACCTTTAACATTTTCACTATTATCTTGAATATCAACAAACGAATTTTTACTACCAATTTCATAATTCAGTCTCTCCCTTTTATCTTTCTTGTGTTGATATTCTTCAAGCAAAGTTTTCATTTGCCACTTTACATCATAATTGACTTTTTTTACAAGGTTCTACATCTCCTTTAACCCCAGCTAAATATTTATTTAATCAGGTGATTTTTTCACTTTTCAAATGCCTGTTACAAAACAAGCAAATAGGATGATTCTTTATCTCAGGGACTAATGCAACATGAGCCTAAGATGGATCATTGTATGTTCCTAAAATAGTTGAATGATCAAGAGTACTTGAACTTCTTTCTATTTATTTGTAAAAATAAATGAAGACATATATCAAAATAAGAACACATAATTTCATTATCAATTACTATCATAAAATATATATTATTTAACTTAAAAGTCCAAACTAACACATACACAATGTACATGTCCATCTTATAATATAACTCATTTTGTATGATTATATCATACACAATTTAATTTTATCCACACAGTTCACCAATAAGTCAAAACCAACAATTCAAGACATAAACACAATACACATATACATTTTATATAGTATAACTCATTTTGTATGATTACATCATACACAATTCACCTTAAGTCAAAACCATCAATTCAAGTATTCAACAAATATAATTACACAATAAACTTAATAGTCATCAACTTGAATATGTTCAAGACAAATATAAAAAATTACATGCATGAAGTGAATTGAACTTAATAAATAAATAAAATTTTACTACATGATTTATGACTTAAATATGACATTAGTCACTCAGTCTTTTTAACATAAATGAGTTTGGTCATTCACTTCACAAATATTTTGAGTATTGAGGACTAAAAAATGCCAAATTATGTCTAGCGAAAAACTTTTCTTCCCTTTGCCCAATTTACAAAACAAAGTCTAACTTTAAATTATTATTAAGATATTAGAGAAATACTTTGTTGATATTTAAGATTAAATTCTCAAACATTTAAATAATTCATTTCAATTTGATTCAATCCACAATAAAAGTATCATCAATGGTAAGTCTGTTTATAGAAGATGATTTAATGTATTAAGCAAAAGTAACAAAACTTTATAAATTTCAAAAATTTATAAAATTTGATTAGAATTTAAAATATATTAAAATCATATTTAATTTAATTTAATTGATAATAAGTACATACTTATTTAATATTATTTGATCAACGCTTTGAAAAACATCATTATGTTAAATTTGAATAATATCTTGTAAAATATAAATATATACAAACAATTACAAATTTCAATATTCAAACCCAAATTTTCTAATCTATTTATTTTCTTCACAAATTGACAATGCTTAATTACATTCAAAATTGAACCAACTTACATAAATATTTCTAACTTTCAAACTCAAAATTTTCAAATCTCAACTCACACAAACAATTCCAACAATTACAACTTTCAAACTATTCACAAATTCACAAATTCCACATTACACAACATAGCCAAAGCACCATGCAAATGCAATTCGGGAGCAAAAAAAAGCAATTCAAAGCATGCCAAAAAGATCATAATTGCAATTTGGTTTAGTGGGTCAAGTCAGTTTGGTGGTCTGGTCAAGGAAAAAAAAGATACGAAAATTTTGGTTTCAACTTCAAGCAAGCAGCGGCCAGTGATGGTGGAGGATCGCAAAGGCTAGGTGCGATGCGAAGGGAGAGAAGTAGGTGGAGGAGGCGCGGTGGAGAGGGAGAGGAGAAGCCGGTAGATGCGATTGGGGGGAAGGAGACCAGCAGCTACAGTGGAGAGTAGCAGTTAGGGGGTCGTGGCATCGTAGTGGTGGTCGGAGGGAGAGTGAGGACAGACGACAGGTGGGTAGGTATTTTTGTTAATTTTTTAGCAATTTAGTCCCTGAAATAGTCAAAAATTATAGTAATAATTGAAATTTGGCCAATATTTTATGAAAATTTCGGTACTGATCGATACCCAAGGTTGGTACCAAAGAAGGATATTTCGTACCATTTTTAGTTTTTAAAGTATTATTTCAGGAAAAAGTTCAAATTAATCTTTAATTTTTCCTCTAGATGTTAGGTTTTGAACTTTCCATTTTATCAAATTATCTTTAAAATTTTAAAACCTTATGTTAAGAACTTTTTGGGCAAAATTAATTTATTCTCTACAAATTATTCTTGTGGTGTGAATTCATTCAAAGTAAAAAATAAAGGTCACTTCCTAATTTTTATTATAAAATCTAAATAACTTAAGAAAATATTGATATATGAAAATAGGAAATTTATTGACAAAATCCAAAGCGAAAATTTATATTAAATCAAGAGGTTAAATAAAGAAATTATGTTTTTTGTAATAAAACTCCTCATTACCTATCAACTTAGTTTCTTAAGTTCTTTATTTCATCAATTATCTCTGACACGTGAATTTATTTTCTTTTATTTTCTTTATAATTGATATTTGGTCCTTTTTGTTGTTCATGGTTATTCATCTATATGATGTTGGGTTATGTGCATTTTGTTAGCCAAATATTTATTTCCTTTAACTCTCACCATCTTCGTCTTTTTGTCACCCCACCTTCTACCTTCGTTAGTTAAGAAAGGTTAAGTGAATAAGAGAATTAAAAGTTTTTTTATTTCCTTTTTTTATCAATTTTGTAATCATTTCTAGCTATGTGAGTAAGATACATTAATTATTCAAATTCCCCTAAAGTACTCTTTAACATAGTATGAGATACATAATCACCTAATTGTGTTTAATAGATCCCTTTTAGGATTCGAGGAAAGAATAAATGAAGAATCTACTTTTGATCTTGCCTTAAAAGTGATGTTTGTAGTCATAAGCAAATTGATAATTGCCGCTTTGACATTAGTAACAATCATAAAAACAAATAGTGATGTTTAGGATTTGATTGGTATAGGTTTTTTTAAAGCATAGTAGAAAATGAAATTTTCAAATCAACATGACATAATCATGGTCAAAAGTAATATAATGAGAAGATTTTTGTCAACGTGAAAGTTGAAACCCTTTGATGACTTTTTAGACTAAGAATATCCATAAACAAAATTTTATGGGCATTGTAATTATTAGGTAAATTAGTTAGTAATTATAAATTACTTTCTATTAGAAATTAAATGATATTTGTTAACACATTGTTATAGGAAGGGTATGTAATTTTTAAATTAGTGGGTGTAAAATTTGGCAAAAGGGCAAAATCTATTATAAATAAATTTACAGTTAAAATAAAAGCTTGAAATTTGTCCATGGATTACTTACATGAGCTATACAGTGAATTGACACAATTGAAAGTAACACTGAAATATACGGTATCTAAAACAAGAAGATTACAATTAGTGATATTTATTATAGACTAGATATTATAATATTTGTAACTATTTTTAAACCTTATTTATTGAAAGGTTGAAGGATATGAACTTCATCAACTTTGGTGTCGTACGATGGTAATTATTAACGAATGTTCTAATAGATTTAAGACTATTGTAAATGGTGTAGATAATTATAGTATTAGCTTACATGATATTGTTTGTAAATATTTTTATATTCAGTTGTTAGTGACTAATATCCTCTTTAATGCATTTTTCTTAACTTATTAGAGTAGAAGCATTGGTTTATAGACTGATACTCCCAAATATTATTAGGAACAAGTAATGGAATACATAAACTAACATTAAAAGTATATCCTTTATAATTTTGACAAGTTTGTCACCTTAAAACAACAGAAACCACATCTTTCCTCAATTAGAGCCAAAAATACATCTTGCAAAACTCCCCAAGAGTTTTATCTCTCACTATGACTACCTAATCCTCTTCAATGCAAATCCCTAATTACCATCTATCTTATAGAAATATGTGGAAGGCAAAGCTAAGTACACTTCATAAAGGACCCATAATAAACATAATAATCCTAATGTGATTTATTAACTAAACATATTTATCATACATCCTTGAAGGAAATATCGTCTATATATAATTATTTTAAATGATCAAAGCAATCAATTTTTGTACTTAAGGTCTTAATCTTAGTCACCCTTCTATTTAATTCATTAGCTACCACATTACAATTCCCTACCTCATGAATAAGTTTGTAAGGAAATTTATCAACAAAGTTGACCATTTAGCAAGCATTTTAGTTCACAATTGTTTTTGATTTCCTAAATATTTCAAGGCTTAATGATCAGTGTAGAGAACAAATTCCTTCCTAACTAAATAATGTCCTAACATTTTCAACATCCTCACATTAGCATATAATTCTTTATCATAGGAAGTTGATTTTTGTCTAGCATCACTCAAATTTTTGTTAAAGTAAGCTATTGGCCTCTTTTCTTAGGATAGATAACCTTAATCCTAACTTTACTATCATAACACCCCACCTCAAATAATTTGTCAGAATCAGGTAAGACTAAAATAGCACCTGTATATAATTTTCCTTTAATGAGAGAAAAAATTTGTTCTTATTCCTCCTTCCATTTAAATTTACACTTTTTCAAGAACTCAATTATAAGAGTTATGATTCCATTAAAGTTTTTGATAAACCTCTTATGAATGTTGCTAACCTATGAAAACTTCTCACATCCATATTAATCTTATGTGTATCGTTTGCTTGTTGTTTCCATCTATTTTTGTCCCGTCTTTAGAACACAGGAATAGAAATTTTTGTTCCTTTCAAGACTGTGGTACAAGATTTCTCATTTCCATCTCCAAAACAAAACACATAAGCAACTTCCAGAAGTATCACTCCCCCCCACATAAGCAATTTTTTATTCTTAATTATATTATTAAACTCATCATCATCATCATCATCATTATTGTTATTATTATTATTATAAATTTTGAACTTATTATTATTATTATTATTTAATTTTATCATATGAAATTATTATCTTATTGTTGATGTTATTGTTGTTGTTGTTGTTGTTATTATTATTATTATTATTATTATTATTATTATTATTATTATGATCATCATCATCGTCGTCATCATCATCATCATCATTAATTTATTATTATTATTATTATTATTATTATTATTATTATTAATTATTGTTATAAAGTTTCTACTTATTATTATTATTAATATTATTATTTTATTAAATTTATTATAAAAATTAATTATCTTAATAATAATAATAATAATATATATTATTATTTATTAATTTTATTATACAAAATTTCGAAATTATTATTATCATCATCATCATTAATTTATTATTATTATTAATTATTAATTATTATAAATTTTGTAATTATTATTATTATTATTAATTATTGTTGTTATTATTAATTAATTATTGTTATAAAATTTCTACTTATTATTATACTTATTATTATTAATATTATTATTTTGTTAATTTTATTATACTGAATTAATTATCTTATTATAATAATAATAATAAATTTTGTACCTATTATTTTTTTGTTAATATTAATTTTATTATACAAAATTAATTATCTTATTATTATTATTATTATTATCATCATCATCAATTATTGTTATTATTATAAATTTTGTAATAATAATAATAATAATAATAATAATAATAATAATAATAATAATAATAATAATAATAATAATAATAATAATAATAATAATAATAATAATAATAATAATAATAGTAATAGTAATAGTAATAGTAATAGTAATAGTAATAGTAATAATAATAATAATAATAATAATAATAATAATAATAATAATAATAATAATAACAACAACTACTATTACTACTACTACTACTACTACTACTACTATTAATTATTGCTATTGTGTTATTATTAATTATTATTATAAATTTTGTACTTATTATTATTATTATCATTATTTTTATTATTGTTATTATTATTATACAAAGTTAATTTTCTCATTATTATTTTTATAATCATTATTATTCATAATTAAATTTCTTATTATTATTGTGATTATAAAATTCCTCATTATTATTAATTTTCTTCCACTTCTTCTTCTATTATTTATTTATTATTATTATTATACGAAATTAATTTCTTATTGTTATTGTTATTATTATTATTTGTTAACTTTTTACTAATACAATTCATTCATTTTAAAATAATCAATGAATTATATCTTTCCAATCATATTATACTACATGGGCATTTTCATCATTGATACTATTTTTATGTTCTATCCACTACAACCAAACACATTTTTGTCCTCGAGATGGAAACAGTTTTTTCTGTTCTGTCCATCACAACACCTCACTGTCTCCAATTTTTGTTCTGTTCCGTTTCTAAATTTTAGTCTCGTTTCGTCTCTGCATATTGAAAACAGTAACCAAACGTAGCGTTACATTTTTCTGATGAAAATCTTAACACAAAATAGATTGAACAATTCCTTGAAATTGTAAATTACGTCAGAGATTTCATCTCCCACATGACTGATTATACCACTCTCTTTTCCAAATTGTTAAGGAAGATTCCACCATTATGGAGTAAAGAATAAACCAGAGTTGTTCAACACTTAAGACAAGCATGTTAGAATCAACTCCATTTAAAGATTCTTGATAAAGGCCAATGCATTCTTCAGACAAATGTTAGTGATCATTATTGAGGCGCTATCTTGATTGAAGAGATTTATGGGCAAAGATATTATTATGTCCATGCTAATGGTTAGTTTAAGGAGTCAGAAAAACACTACCACATCTTCTATAAGGAAATCTTGGCAATAAAAAGGGCATATAAAAATTCAATTTCCATTTAAGCCCTTTTCATTTTCTGACTGAGATGGAAAACATATCTTTTACAAAGATCCTTGAGCCTACCAGGAAGATATTACCTAATAGCCAATTAAAAGATAAGTATGGGAGAGAGAGCATTAGAAAATCTATTACTAATGCTCTCTCTCATACTTAAAAATCCAATTTCGTTCATTCTTCCCATCATGGAATTTCCATAGTATGCTAGAATTTAAAAATCTTTCCCTCTAATCAGTAAGACTCTTCCAATCACACTAGATGACAATGTTGTTCTCCTTTGAAAAAGTTTGTTTTACTACCTCCATTTGATTCTCACAACTTTGAACATTCTACCACAAGCCCACCAGTTTGACACGGTAATGCCTTACCAAATCCTTTTACCATCTTTATGATTCCTTTTCTGAGCCAACAATATGGCAACTACAGGCTTTATTTTCCATGTATGCATTCCCAATTTCCCTCTCTCCTTTGCATGTTTATAAACATCTTGCTAATCTAATCAACACTAGCTCTCTCCTATGAACATTCCTTAAATGGTTCCAACCTTTACCTAAATGGTGTATCCAACTTGCAAACATTCTCAACAAATATCAGTTATGAGACATTTCTTTATCTGGTCAGAAAGCCCAATCTATTCATTATCCACCACCTATATAGCTTGACTAGGAATGGTTATATTTGCACCATTGATCATTTTCAACTTTGGACTACGAATGGTTATATCTGCACCATTAATCATTTTCAACTTTGGTGCACTCTTATTGACTGGCAACAACAACAGAAAGACTTGATATGTGATCTATATCATTTTCTATATCACTGAAATCATCATCCCAAAACCACCAAACCAACTAACTTGTACATCTCCTGGTCCATACCCAGGCGACTTTGCTCTTCTGGAGCCCATTTCTGCAACTACTAGATATTGGTCTTCTATTGACCAATTTGTTTATATATGATTTAGCATTATGGTAGGAGAACTACCGTGTCCTCCTGACTTTGAGCCCAAGCAATGTTTTGAAATTGGACAAAGCTCCACAGCTCAAAAACCCAAACTACTTGAGCCTAAACTCCCTAATTATTTTCAAAGATGCCCAAGATCCTTAGCCTCTAGTTTGAATCGAAACAGAAATAGCCTATTTGCTCAAATAGCAAGAAAAAATGGATGATGACATTTCTAATTATAATGAGAGTGGTGAACCTTGATCTCTTTCTACACCTCCCTACTGATTTATTTCTTCTTATCTTTTAAGAATATTATTAGGACCAATGTTTCCAAAAATTCTTATTTTTATTGTCTACTTTTGTTTTCTAGTTTCAATTATTGTACTTTATGAGAATTTCTCAAAGTTGTTTGCCCACATTTCCCTTGCTTAGTCTATAGAAGCAAGGTTTATTTTCAATTGTAGATCATTGAGAAAAATCATTAAAAATGATGTGTGTTTTATATCTTATGACTTTTTTTTTAAGTTCTCCCTCTCCTGAAAACTTGATTCTTAAATAATATAGCTACAGTCATAAAGGAAGACAAGTATGCTGTACACTTGCTTTTTTTATGAGGATCCCGTGTATAAGAAAATCTTAGACTGTAGATCATATTTGAGTTCTGAAGCTAAATGGAGATAGATTAATTAATTTAGATTTCTAAAAAGTAAGCCTTAAGAATTGATGCACAAATAGAGAAAAAGGGCTTGTGTCTCGACTAGCATATCTGAAATCTAAACTACAACTAATCTTTGTTTATTTTTGATCTCTTATAGAAATATATTATATCAACCACTTAACTGGTATATAGGCTACAAACTCATGATATCCCTTAACACAATAAAGTAATTTTCAAAATAAGTAAAATTATAAGAAAAGTACATATCTTTTACCGTTTAATTTACTTTAAGTGTTTAATGTGTTACAACGAAAAGAAATAGAGTAATTTGATAACAAAGGAAAAGGAGAAAGGGAAAGGGGTACAAGGATAAGCATGGCCTAAAAACGAAATTAAGAATATGGAGCCATATATATGGAGGGTTTAAAATCATAGTTGTTGAAGACAAGCACATGCAAGAACCATGAAAAAGGTACTGTCACCAAAGGATCTTAGCAAAAGCGAAGCTTTTCACTTATATGGATGGCCACCATTCCTTACAGCTATACATAAAGTCGACAACTAATACCCATTTGTACGTGCTTTTAGCCTGGCATTGGTAGCAACTTTCTTTTGGTATATGTATTTCCTAAAAATTAAATTTTCCAACTTTGGTAGACTTATATTGTTGCTCTGGGCAATTACTTGCTAAACACATAAGCGTAAATCATGCACCTTCCACCTTTTTCCATATAGGGGGTACTTAGAAGTGGATAGAAGACAACCGATCGAGCATGCCTTATAAGTCAAAAGCTTGTTGTACTTCAACGAAGAGATTGAGACGTACATGCATAGTAACAATGCAACGTAAAACTTCTCTTCTGCATTATTAATTTACTGTTAGGGGAATCAGTCCAAAACTCTAGTGCAGGATGGGACCTCTCATCAATTCAGGATTCTGAAGCGTCTCCAGTAGATGTGAAAAGATGCCCAATGCATTACTTTTAATTAGCGTACCTAGATTGGTACTTTGGAAAGAGTATATGATCAATGTTAAATTGATGACTAACAGCAGACCGCAAAACAATTGTGCTCCAGTCGTTTTCTCATTATTTACACCAAGCTTTGATTCATTACTGTCCCACAAAATTCTCATATGGGATCAGCAGCATTAAACAAAGTGCTTCCTTATTAAACCACTTTAATTGTGTTTTATATAAATTAAAATATACTAATTTTTAAAGATTTTTTAAACAAGTTTAAAATTTTAGACTTAATTCTAAAATATCTCAAATTTAAAAGTCTAATTAAGATATGAATCAAAAGAGTCCAATTCTTGAAAAGTGTTGTTATGTCACATCATTATTATAAAGGTTTAAATTTTATAAATTCTTATTTTTTAAAGATAAGTTTTAAGATGTCCTTCTTTCTTCTTTTAAAATATATAATTTTAATTAAAGAACTTAATTTTGAGTTAATTGAGAAAAGGTTACTAAAGAATAAGAGATATTTGTCTTTTGTAATTTTATCCATTTGTAAAAATGCTTATAGTTTAATAATTAAAAATTATCACAATAATAAGAAAAACATTTAGTAAAATCTCATTAAATACAAAGTCTGGAGAGGTCGATACTACGCGCCCGTTTAGTAAAAAACCGTTTCCAAGAGTTTTTAAAAAAATCATCATAATTTATTAAATTTTAAAAACATTTAAAAAAAAAAAGTTGAATTCGTTTGTCTTATTCGTGGCTCATTGATGTAACGGAGGAATTGGAATTGGAATGATTAAGGCTTAAAGTGGAAGAAACGGCAAGTGGGAAAACAATGGACAGGGACAAGGAGAGTAGAGAGCAAATGAGAGCTAAAACTAGAAAAGGAAAAAGAATGAGACACAGAAGATGCCGTACTGTGTGCAATAGGAAGTACTGATACTGAAATCACAACCCCTCTTCTTGGGAAATTTGTTGGATTCTCAGAATTAAATGTCCACAATCGAATTCTCAGAATTAAATGTCCACAATCGACACTGTCCTGTCCTAGCACCTGGTTTCTTACAGCATCTTCCCATGCAACGACAAACATATATAGCAGAACTGTACATTACGCCAAACTCCATGATGAGTTTCTGAATCTTCAATTAATTAATATCAAAATTAACTTTATTATCCCATGATTCATGAAGCTAGCATGCTCTGTGTGCTAATTTGTAGTTCCAACTGATTTTGCTGCTTCAGAAAATTGGTATTTATTTATACTGAGAGATGTGGACATACACGATTAAATTCAGTAATGCATTAGACCTTGATGATGATCCTCCACTACTGGTACTTGACGATGTGAACTGTTAGAAAATATAAACCCTCCTTCATTATGGATAATTATGAGTTATGACAAAAGATAAGTTTGGAATGGAGAAAAATATCTAATGTTGATGTGGAAGCTTATGGATGAATTTAGAAGCTTATGGATGAATCTTATAGATAAGGATGAGTGACTTGATAAGTCAAAGAAGTGACCAAATTGAATTTGAAGTCTTGAAGATAAGGATGAATCAAAGAAGTAGTCAAATTGAATTTGAAGTCTTATGGATAAGGATGAGTCAAAGAAGTAGTCAAATTGTATTTAAAGTCTTGAAGATAAGAATGAGTTAACTGAAGTCCTTTAGCATGTCTATATATATGTGGTCTTGTAACCATTTATAGATATATGATATATGAGATGAAAAAATAGAGAGTATTTGAGAAAAGTAGTGTTTTGAGAGCTGTAACTCTTTGTGAGAAAAGAAATACTGAGAGAAAAGTGTTGTAGCACTTAGAGAGAAATTTTGTTGTATCTTGTGAGTGTTTTGTTATCAATACAAATACATTTTTTTGTGAAAGTTCTTTTACTTGGAGCCCATCAAAGTTTCCAACAAGTGGCATCAGAGCCAAGGTTCGTTTGTTCGTGAATTAGTGAAACAATGGCCAACTTGATCCAACCTCAAGTTCCGAAATTGACAAAGACAAATCATGGGAATTGGAGCATCCAAATGAGAGTGATGCTTGGTTCTCATGATTTATGGGATATTGTTGATGATGGATATACTGAGCCTGTAGATGTAGTTGCCGAAGCAGCTTTTTTAGATGCTGAGAAAAAAGACGTTGAAAAAAAATCGAAAGAAAGATAAGAAGGCGTTGTTCTTTATTTTTCAAGGTGTTGATGAACCCACGTTCGAGAAAATTTCAGACGCAAAGACCTCAAAAGAAGCATAGAAGATTTTGCAGAAATCTTTCCAAGGAGTTGAAAAAGCCAAAAAGGTGTGTCTTCAATCACTCAGAGCTGAGTTCGAGATGCAAAAAATGCAAAGCTCAGAATATATTGGTGATTATGTCACTCGTTTGAAAATGGTGGCTAATGAAATGAAAAGAAATGGTGAAACTCTAGACGATGTTCGTGTAATGGAAAAGCTTTTGCGTTCGCTTACACGCAAATTTGATTACATTGTTGTTGCAATTGAAGAATCGAAAGATTTGTCAGAACTTTCGATTGATGAACTCGTTGGTTCTCTCCAAGCACATGAGCAAAGAATGAATCAGAATGATAATACTGGCGACTTAGAGAAATTCTTACAAAGCAAATTATCAGTCAGTGAAAGTCAAGCAAGCAGTAGCCAAAGACAGGACAAAAGAAGTCAAGGTGGCTACAGAGGTGGCTACCAAATGGGACGTGGTCGATGGAGCAACCGAGGCGGACGTGGACGTGACAAACAATTATTTGAAAGAGAAAATACAAATGAATATGGTTGTGGAAGAGGTTATAGAGACAAAGGACGAGGCAAATTTCAACAAAGAAGAGATAAATCTCAAGTGCAGTGTTATAATTGCAATAAATATGGTCATTTTAGTTATGAATGCAGATCAAATCCTGAGGTACAAGAAAGAAGTTATTTTGCAGCAGCAGAAGATAAGAAATGATGTTATGCTTCTCTCTTTACCAGTCAATGACCAAAGCAATAATAATCTTTGGTATTTGGACACTGGTGCCAGCAACCATATGTGTGGTCAGAAAGAGTTGTTTACAAACATGGATGAGACAGTTCGTGGTGAAATTACATTTGGTAATTCAACAAAGATTTCGATAAGAGGCAAAGGTAAAATTTCAATTACCTTGAAAAATGGAGAAAAGGCATATATTACTGATATCTATTATATGCCTACTTTGAAAAGCAACATCATCAGCCTCAAACAACTCTTAGAAAAGAAATATGTTATATTATTGAAAAATGGATATCTCACCATCTGGAATCAGAAGGGAGAATTGATAGTAAGAATAAAGGTGACGAAGAATCGTCTTTTTACACTTGACGTACAAAATGAGCTGATAAATTGCATGAAGACAGTTATCGAAGATGAATCCTGGTCGTGGCATTTGAGGTTCGGTCATCTCAATTTTACCGGACTAAAATTATTATCAAATTCAAAGATGGTGAACGGGTTACCATAAGTTTATCAACCAAAGCAGTTGTGTGAAGCTTGCATAAAAGGAAAGCAACATAGACAACGATTTGAAACTGGAAAATCATGGAGAGCCAGAAGGCCGCTAGAGATTGTCCATACAGATATAGCTGGTCCATTTGACGTGCCATCAGCTGGAGGAAATAAGTACTTTTTAACTTTTATTGATGATTTTAGCAGAAAATGTTGGGTGTATATTTTGAAAGAAAAATCAGAGGCTCTTGATAAGTTCAAAGAGTTCAAAGCGACGGTCAAAAAACAAAGTGGACAGTATTTGAAGATACTCAGATCCAATAGAGGAGGCGAGTATACCTCAAAGTTGTTCGAGAATTTCTATAGAGATCATGGAATTATTCATCAACTAACAACAAGATATACACCTCAACAAAATGGCGTGGCAGAAAGGAAGAATCGCACAATTCTTGATATGGCGAGGATCATGTTGAAAGAAAAGCACCAACCCAAGAATTTATGGGCTGAAGCTGTTGTATGTGCAGTTTATTTGCTAAATCGATGTCCAACAAAAAGTGTCAAATTTATGACACCTACTGAAGCGTGGAGTGGAAGCAAACCAAGTGTTGGACATCTCAGGATTTTTGGGTGCATTGCATATGCCCATATTCCTGTCTAAAAAAGAAAGTGATAAAGGGGAGAAATGCATTTTTATTGGCTACGACAACAGGAGTAAAGCATATAAATTGTACAACCCCTTAACCAAAAAAGTGATTATCTCAAGAGATGTTGAGTTCGATGAAGCACACTACTGGAGGTGGAGCAAAGAAGAAAAGAACATTCAAGGAATGTTTTTTTTATGATAAAGATGACGATGACTTAGATTTACAAGAACAACAAGATAATCATTCTTCTCCACTAAGTCCACCAACAACACTAGCATCGACATCGTCAACGTCAAGCAGTAGCAGCAACAATTCAGGGGGAGCACCAATTAAAACAAGAAATCTTAGTGATCTTTATGATGCTATTGAACGAATAGATACATGTGACTATTCGTTGTTTTGTTTGATGACTGCATGTGATCCGGTGACATATGAAGAAGCTGCTGGAGACAAAAAGTGGGAAAAAGCAATGAATGAAGAAATTGGTGCCATCCAAAGAAATGATACATGGGAATTGACCAGTCTTCCAAAAGGACATAAACTAATTGGAGTCAAGTGGGTATATAAGAAAAAAACCAATCAAGAAGGAAAGGTGGAAAGATATAAGGCAAGATTAGTCGCGAGATGTTATAAACAGAAATATGGAATTGGTATTCTACAGAACAGAAGATCAGCTAACAGATATTTTTACAAAGCCATTGAATAACGAAGTGTTCCGTAGATTGAGAGAAAAGCTTGGTATGAGAAGTCGGGTTTGAGGGGGAGTGTTAGAAAATACAAACCCTCCTTCATTATGAATAATTATGAGTTATGAAAAAAGATAAGGTTTGGAATGGAGAAAAATATCTAATGTTGATGTGGAAGCTTATGGATGAATTTAGAAGCTTATGGATGAATCTTATAGATAAGGATGAGTGACTTGATAAGTCAAAGAAGTGACCAAATTGAATTTGAAGTCTTGAAGATAAGGATGAGTCAAAGAAGTAGTCAAATTGAATTTGAAGTCTTATGGATAAGGATGAGTCAAAGAAGTAGTTAAATTGTATTTGAAGTCTTATGGATAAGGATGAGTTAATTGAAGTCCTTTAGCATGTCTATATATATGTGGTCTTGTAACCATTTATAGATATATGATATATGAGATGAAAAATAGAGAGTATTTAAGAAGAGAAGTATTTTGAGAGCTGTAGTTCTTTGTGAGAAAAGAAATACTGAGAGAAAAGTGTTGTAGCACTTAGAGAGAAATTTTGTTGTATCTTTTGAGTATTTTGTTATCAATACAAGTACATTTTTTGTGAAAGTTCTTTTACTTGGAGCCCATCAAAGCTTCCAACATGAACTAGATTAATCTATTGAGTGCTGTTGGCTTAAGGTGGATTATGGCATTATATCACTAGAAACCCAGAACATGGCTAGGCATTTTTGCTGCAAATCATCTCCTGTATACATACTAAAACCATCTTCTTTTCGATGCAAAAATCATCAAACTGCAGACTTCTCATGACCAAAGATGGTCCTTAAAGATGCATTTAGCAAGTTCTTCAGTTGCATATTGCGGGTTAATTATGGGCGTAATTGTGAAGAACCAATCTTGTTATTATGCTGAAATCTTAAATTAAGATTCACAGAACTACTTGATTAATTACAACATTTGAGCAAAAAATAAACTTAACATGAAACATTTGATGAGTGCGATAGATGCCTGCACGTCACTTTCAGGCCTTTCCTGCGGCCTTAGGAACTTGACGTTCGGGTTCGGAGAGACGAGTAGCATGGAAACGGTCAATAAAAGCACAAGCTTTAGTGTTGATACGAGGGTCAGCAACCCATCGAACTTTATCTTCGTCGCTTGGCCACACTTTGCTCGCATTCATTGCATCATCGCAATTACCTGCTTCATACCCTCTTCGAGGCCTCCTTGAAGGTTTCATGAAGTTGAACAAAGAAAGAGAACTGGATGAAAATGACTTCTTTTGTCTGCTGCTGTTGCTGTTGCCACCCATGAGAGGCATTCTTTTTCTTGCTCAAGAGTTGAGAAGAGGTAAGGTGTATAAGACGAGCTTAACTACTTACAAATCTTAAACCAGAGAACTGGTAAAGAAGCATGCAAGTTGGTTTCTCACTTCTCTCACTTAATTTGTGTTGCTGGGTTTCAACATGGCTGGCCACTTCTGTTTGAATTTATAGCAGGAGATAGTTAGGTAGCCTTTGATAATAGGCGGGTATCTCTTCAACTTTAAGCATTAGGTAGAGAATCTTGAGAGAGGAGACTGAACTGAATGGTCAGTAGTCAGTGATGAAAATATCAGAAGCATAGTCTAAGAAGCAACAGTGGGTGGTGCGGTGCTGGTAAAACTTTAGACAAAGGCACATGTATTGTAGTCCGCAAGTTTTGTTATTCACCTGAAGAAAGGACGATTATTAATCAATGATTGCTCACTTCCACCTATCTTTTCCGTCTCCTTCATTTTGAGCCTCTGTTTTTAAGTCACTGGTCTCAGAATTTTACTTCCTTCCATTCCTTCTTGGTGGTCCCTTGTTTAAACAAAGAACTTATAAATACTTGATTCAATGTTTCCCACTTGAGCATGATCACACTCGTTAAAAAAATTTTGATATCAAAGCCATATTTTTTACAAAGAAGATATTTTCGTGACTCGATTCAATTTCCTTTTGTCACACTCATTATAAGCTAAAATAATTTTATATAGTGATTCCAAAGAACCCACAAAGTTATAACACAACAATTACAATTGCAGTTATTGAATGCAACTTAGAACTTGCTAAAATGTATGGATAAGTCATTTGAAAATTTAATTTTTAACTGATAAAATATATTTTTAATTTATTGGATCTTATCGTTATTAAATACTCATAAATTAATTCTTAATATGTTTAAATTTTAGTATATCATTTTTTGACAATATAAATTTGTTTATTTTGAAAAATTCAATGACATTCCTATCAAATTCATTTAAATAGACTATTAACATTAAGAGCACAAATCAACGCACTCAGTGTACAAAGTTTCCCGCTTTGTAAGAGTCTAAGGAGGGTCATGATGTACACAACTTTCCCTTTAAGTTTCTAATGACACCAAAATTATTCAATTTGGTTTAATATTTTGAAAGTTATTCTCCAAATATTTTTGGACTGTTCTCATCTTGAAATAGTACAACATACAACTTCTATCAAAAAATTGAAAGTCTTAGAGACTGAATTGTAATTCTATTTCTTCAGAAAATCTGTATTCCTATGTTCTAATTTATTCCAAATTAAAAATCATGTTATTTGGAAATCTAGAGATCAAGTAACTGAAATACCTAAGCATGTTCGGTGAAATTATACCAGTTCATACTATTCCAACATATTCCCTCACTTTCATTTAATCAATCTTTTTCAAATCAATTCAGAATGCTACCAATATTTATGGAGAGCTAGTATAATGTGTTAGAAACTTATTGGTTTAAGAATCAAGTCATTTTGAATTCTAAAGAAGAAATTAGGGTCAAAAGAGGCAAAACTATTCAGTTTGCAAGATGCTCTCGAGTGCATAAACTATTAGAGAGCACAATGTCATGATGTGACAATTAAAACTAATAAACACTCATGGGCATGAGGAAGAGAAGTCATGGGTGTCAGTGACTCATGGGCATGAAAAAAGTCATGGGTGTGAGTGACTCACGCCTGTGCACACTCAACCAGACCCGTCCCACATTTTCACTAGATCTCTCCCAAATGATTTTAGATGGCTAAGATATTTTATGGAGATGAAGACCAATGTGTTACTGTAAACGATCTAGAAGGAGGGGGGGGGGTTGAATAGATCTTTAAACTTTTTTGTAAAAATCTACAATAAAATCAGAAGTTAAATCACAAAAAAATAATTTAAACAAATTTAAATGAAAAGAGTAGGGAAGAAAATCAAACACTGTTTTTATAGAGGTTCGGTGCTAAGACCTACGTCCTCTACCTAAGCTCCCACTTAGGATTTTGCAAACCACTTTATTACACACTTTGTAGTTCAGTGTGAACTCTTACAATACCGCTTGACTTCCGGCTCAAGCTACCTTTACACTTGATTTGTCTTCCGGCACAAATCCTACCAACACTACTTGATTTCCGGCTCAAGCTACCTTACACATGACCTTTCACTAGTCACTCAAATTGTAAGAGAAATAAGATAAAGATGAAGAACAAAGCTCAATACAATTTTGTAACAAGATAAGAGCAATAATGAGCAAAATGTGGAACAATTATGGAGTCTTTTGCTTATAGAACTTTCGTCTAATTCTCCCTTGATCTTCCACTCTTTATATACTGATAAGAATATAGTCGTTGGAGATCATATAGATGTTCCTTGATTCTTCCTTTCCTTTTTGTGAATGATTCGTATAAATCTTGTCAATTTCACCATGTTAGTCGACTAGTCGGAATATTATAGTCGACTAGTGTTAACATATATCACTGCAGACTTGATTTTGCTCCTCGATAAGTCGACTAGTGACATGATAGTCGACTAGTGTCACTATTCTACTGAATTGTAGTCGACTTGCAGCACATCAGTCGACTTGTTTTAAGCCCCATATGATGATCCTTAATTCTTAGTCGACTTATAAGATACTTAGTCGACTTGTTGCTGGTTCCAACGGATACATTTGACCAAATCTTCCATAATCTTTATCTTTAACGTCTAAATCATGTTGACATTATTTCCATCTTAATTCTTCAATGATTTATGAAGTCTTCTAGATTTCTTTTAATCCAAAAACACCTGAAATAAATTTCTTAACCAATTCCATATATTTTATTATTATCAAAACTTAAGTGGGATTTAATTTGTCAACTACCATTGGTCCAACAGTTACGAGTCTAATGGTTCAAGTATCATGTCAATTAGATGTCTAGGGAAGAAGTTATAGGCAAAAGAAGGAAGGATATTCAACTCTATCCCTCCCTCGTTAAACATAAAAGTTGCGATTCTGCTGAAACACGATTGTGACGTTGCATTTAGATTTTGAATACTTCCGAACTTCAATAGAAAAGTTTTTCCTTCTTCTGAATACAGTTTTCTCTTCTTTTTCTTTCACTTATACCGTTTCTAACTTATTTTAACCTCCGTTTTTGACTTCATTTAACTCAAACTATTTACAAACAAATTCAAAATCCATTAATAAACATAAACACCAAAAATCAGAATATCATCCACGCATCTTCTTCATTTTCTGCGTTTTCTTCTCTCTCATTTTTCTGCACTTTCATCTTAAGTACATTTTTCATTTTTATTCTCAAATTTTCATTTTAAAAATCACATATCCATGTTTTCATCTTAAACCCACGGTGTTCAATGAAATAACCATTTTCTCCTGATCATGTAATGACAAATATATCACCAAATTTGATTCATATTTCTACCACTCATAAGGATTTAGATAATAGTTACTTGATAAAACTCCAAGTTCTTCAAGATCTAAAAAAACCCTAACTCTCATGCACCCACATACATCATCTTGAAGGTTGACAGGGGGTTCAGATTTTCTTGTGGTAAAAGAAAGAAATAACAAAGTGAGCGTAGTAGTGGATAGAAGAAAACAAGATTTTACTCTGGTGGAGATTTGATGAAAAACTCTGTGTAAAGTAACAAGCTTGAAAAAGACATACACAAAGAAGATATTTTTAAGATAAGACAAACAGTGTCTTTGTCTTTCAAAGTTAAACAAATAGTAGTAAACTTTTTAAGATCAACCTTACAAGTGACACTTGTCACTCATCCATCCTATAAGGCTTTAAATTAATTCTCCTTTAACTAGTCCAACCTTCTCTACTTTTTACTCCAAATGTCTCTAAATTTTCAATATCATTTTCTCACAGTTACTAAAGTTATCTCCCAAATTCTTCACTATTATTTGACTCTTATTTTTATTTTCATTTATAATTGACTTTCTACTTGACATTTTTTCTAGTCCAAAAATACTCATAATTTCTGGAAAATTTTCCTAAAATTCACCAAACTTTTAACTCGACGAACTTTATCATCAAATATTCTAATTCAGCTATTCATACTTCGCAAAATCAATTGTCAATACAATTAATTCAAAATTCTCAATATAAGCACATTTACAATCAATTATATCTGAAATGTCAATGAATGCATGTACAATCATTTTAATGTGAGCAAAATTTAAATTCACATGTATGTATACTAACAATATGCAAGGGTATGAGGCTCACGTCTCACGACTTCGATATTGGGCTTCGAAAATGGGGCTCAACAATTATGATATCAGAGCGACTAGGTTTACGAGTATCTTAGGCATGAAATGGGTAGTTCAGGACACGAAATGAACATGCAGTATTTTAAATGAACAACTTGCAATGTTTTGAATTGTTGTACATGATTTGAAACAATTTTGCATGAACTAAAAATTTTCAATGGTTTTAAATTGAAGGAGAATAAGGAGTGATTATGCCGCCTCGAAAAAGAACTCGTGGAGCTCGAACTCGATCTGGCTCTCGCCAAGGGAGCACGGATGAATCCTATGTCCCACAAGATGCGGGGATACATTCTACTCTGGATTCTAAGGCACCTAGTATGCAACAGAAAGTGCCTCCACCGTCTCCACCGATGCCTCAAGCAAACCACATGGATCCACAGTTTTTTCAAGCCTTTGCTCAAGCTTTCTCATATGCCATGGGCCAAGGGTCTCAAGTTCCAATGCAAGCTCCAGTGAAGAGGATTGGACAGTATGATAAGCTCCGTAAGTATAAAGCTGTAGATTTCAATGGGACTACAAATCCCGAAGAAGTTGAAGCATAGCTAAAAAGGACAGAGAGAGTCTTGATTTAGATAAAGTGCTCTAATGAAGAGAAACGGGACTATGCAGTCAGCTTATTACAGGGGGTGCACTCTACTGGTGGGAATCAATGCCTCATAGTCAGATTATGCCCCCAGTATTATCATGGAGAGATTTTGTGGAAGTCTTTAGGAAGAAATACCTTTCTAGGTTTTATGTACCAGCGATTAGTAGATACTGCACTCCAGGCTAAGAAACTAGAGAATATAAAGAATGAAGTGATCAGAAACAGAAAGAACTGGGAGCAATCTTCTAAGAAAGGAATGAGTGCTCCAATGTCTGAGAGGAGTACTAGGAGTTACCATATGCAGAGTGAAGTGCGAAGTAGTGACCCTGTCAAGAACAAGCAGGCAAGGACAGTTACAGGGCAAACCTCAAGTGTGGGAGGCATGGGAAAGATGGGAAGGAGTAGATACACAGACCCTCAATGTGAGCATTGTGGGAAACTTCACAAAGCAGAGTGTCTTAAGTTACTTGGAGCATGTTTTCGATGCAGAGAGAATGGACACAAGATCAAGGATTGCTCCCAAGCAATAAGGCAAGAGGGGTCACAGTTGCAATCCCCAAAGAGAGTAGAGACAGGAGGGACCAGGCTAGCCACTGAGGTGGATAGTTTTGGGGCTGCAAGGAAGACTGTTCCTCCAGGAAGGCCAAGGGATCAGGTTCAAGCTCAGGCAAGGGTGTTCGTCATAACCAAAGAGGAAGCTGCAGCCGCACCCGAAGTTGTCACAGGTATGACTCAATTATTTAATTTCGAAGTATATATCTTGATTGATTCTGGTTCTACGCATTCATTTGTTTCTGTAAGCATGATTTTGCATAATGTTAAATTGGTGCCCATGGATAGTTCCTAGAAATATTAGAATTGAATTCAATTACACTGTTTGGAACAAATCGAATAAGATTAGAATTGAATTCAATTATTTTATATGACACATTTACCCCTGACTAAAAAATAATATTATTAACTACTCTCTCCTATCCAAAATAAAAGTCGTTTTAGATAAATTTTAATTATTCAAAATAAGTGTCATTCTTGACTTTGTATGCATGTTTATAATTTTAGTTCCAAAAGTACTCTTTAATAATAATAATAATAATAATAATAATAATAATAATAATAATATTATTATTATTATAAATCCATAAATAAATATTTACATAAATAACAACAATTAATAATAATATCAAATTTAATAATGTTATGAATAAAATAGACATTTTATTTCAAATAATAGATTTATTTATCATAAGTAATATACTGAACTACAAACCTAATCATAATAATCACATAAATAAAATAATTACCATTTATAAATTTAAAAATATTAAAAAGAAAATTTATTTTGTTAATATAAATAAATAAAAGTATAAAACTATAAAAACCATTCGCCTCGCGAGGTTGCTCTAGAATTGTCAACCTCGCGAGGGCAAGGGCCGCCTCGCAAGGCTAGGCATTTTAAGCCCTCGCCCTCGTGAAATTTGGCAAGTTTCACCCGACCAGGGAGAGCCCTAACCTGCAAGGTCGCCCATTTTAGCCCCCTCGTGAGGCTGACTTTTATTGTTTTATACTTTTATTTATTTATATTAATAAAGTAAATTTCCTTCTTAATATTTTTAAATTTATAAATGTTAATTATTTTATTTATGTGATTATTATGATCAGTTTGTAGTTCAAGATATTACTAATGATAAATAAATCTATTATTTGAAATAAAATGTCTATTATTATTCATAACATTATTAAATATATTATTGTTAATCGTTGTTATTTATGGATTTAATAATAATAATAATAATAATAATAATAATAATAATAATAATAATAATAATAATAATAATCAAAGTTATGAATACCGTACCAGGCTTGGTATCGGATTAGGTTCGAATGTAAGGCGTAGCAGATCTGTGTCGGTACTGGTCGATATCGGGTATCGTTTCGGGTAATTTTTTAAATTTATAAAATAGTCCCTGAAATTTTTAAAAATTGCAAAATAATCCATATTAGTATATTGTACAGTTGTATTGTATACTTTACTAGTTTATTTACATCAACCATGCTTTCAAAATCTTAATAGTAAATAATAATGACAATTAATATGAAATAAGTCAATAACAATAATTTTAAATATTTTACATATAAATAATAACCACAATTAATATAAACAAAGACAATCATCATCATACACACATCAAATTAATAATAATACAAAGTATTTAAACTATTACAAATTAAAATAATATATTTTATCATTTTAATAACAGTGGCTTTTATAGTTTTATTCTTAAATTTATTTATATTAATAAAGTAAAAGACACGTAAGATATGTCGTTAGTCATTTACGGTATATAAACCAAATTTACCTAAATTGATATAAATTATAAATTGTGGTACCAAATTTGAAAAAATCAATCAATATGATTTTAAAATTGAACTATGGTAAAATTACGGTATCAAACCGACATTAACCCTAAAGGTTTACTATGATTTTTACTTATGTTATTTCTCATTAAACTTAGTTAATAATAAATCGATTCATCACTTTTAATACTGAAAGAAATGGTTTTAAAAAATTTTAAAATTGAACTGAAAATTAAATCAAGAAGATAAAATGTTTAAGGTTTAAAGATTTAATAGATATTGGATCGTTATAAAACAGGTATATAATAAAGATCGAACAAAATCAAAGAATTTGAAATATAATTAAAAAAGAGATCATCTTTATAAAAATTTAATTAAATTACTTTCACCAAAAATACCATATGATTATTTTTTCATAATTAATCTTATACCTTATAATTATGTGGAATTTAGTCCTTTTTGGCGATTTATAAATTACTTGAAATGGATTGTTTAAAACTAAATATTTAATTGCATAAATTTTGATTAAATTTATCCTTAAATTTATATATTTAAAAAGTAATGGTCCTTAAATTGCTACAAAAAAGGGATAGTCCTATTTTGCCATTTGCCAATAGTTATGGGACGAAATTTGCAATAAATGCAATAAAATATTCATTAAAACTATATTATATTTCAATTATGAGTTTTATAATGTAAAATACCCATAAATTAATAGATATGGTGCCTTTTTAGTAGATCAAAGGTTAGTTATTGCTTTGTGCTTTTATATTTCGTGTGCGTATAGAACGGTTACAATAAAGGCTATTTATGCATATTTTATTTTTATTTTGGCGCTAGATAGTGATATTTTGGCGCTTTTTTTGTATATTTATCTCTACCCCATACACTAATTCTTTTATACCCTAACCACATGCACGTTCCTCGGGTAGACTCCACCGACTCTCAGTTCCTCTGTTATCTCTGTTTCTCTCCCAGACTCTTGATTTCCCTGTTTTTGGTATGTATATCTTCCTCGTGCATATCTATACACACATAAACTATAAGTATTGATAATTCTTTGATTCCCCTGTTATTTGGATGTATTGATAACAATATTGGTGAAAGTATCAGGATTTGCTGTAAGTGATCTAGAAGGGGGGGTTGAATAGATCTTTAAAATACTTTGAAAATTTCTACAAGAAAATCAGAAGTTAAACACACAAAAACAATTTTGATAAACTTAATTAAAAAGTGTAGGGAAGAAGGTCAAACACTGTTTTTATAGAGGTTCGGTGCTAAGACCTACGTCCTCTACCTAAGCTCCTACTTAGGATTTTGCCAACCACTTTATTGCACACTTTGTAGTTGAGTGTGAACTTTTTACAATCCCACTTGAATTCCGACTCAAGCAACCTTTACACTCGATTTGTCTTCCGGCACAAATCCTACCTCACGTGACCTAGTCACTCAAATTGTAAGTAAAACAATACAAAGATTGAAGAACAAATGCTCAATACAATTTGTAACAAAATAAGAGCAATAGTGAGCAATTAGAAGCAGTATAAGAGTATTTGAACTTGTAGAACTTGTGTATACTCTTCTTCCATCATCCTCTATTTATACTTGAAGAAATATAGCTGTTGGAGCTCTACTAGCCATTGCTTAATTGGATATAGCCGTTCCTTGATAATCTCCATTCCATTTTTATCAAATTGGACCGTTGGAGCTGATTTCGTGCATCCATAAGTCGACTTGTTTCAACCATTTACGTAAAAGTTTCATCTCCGTTCTCCAATAAGTTGACTTGTTCCATGTAAGTCGACTTGTCGTACTCGATAAGTCGACTTGTGTTTGATAAGTCGACTTGTATTGACATTGCTTCATCTGTAAGTCGACTTGTGCTTTGTAAGTCGACTTGTATTTCCTTCAATGGTAACATCCGACCAAATCCTTTATAATCCTCATGTTTTATGTCATTTTTCACTTAGAGGACAACTCCCATCTTAATTCTCCATTGATTATGCAAATCAATGAAATTTTCATTTTCACTTTTCACTCCCCCTAAATCAAATATCAATTTCAATCTTACTCCCCCTTTTTGTCATAATAAAAAAATTAGAGAAAATGAAGAGTAATGAAATTTAGAACCAAACATAACATCAAACACAAATGATAGTAATAGTCATTACAAGAAAATGTCAAACAAACACACACAACATAAAACAAAACAGAAGTCGAAATGTTGGTCAAGGCATAATGCAATACACATCATGACGAAGAATCATCGTGCCTACATCCTAGCTTGTCAAAAATCTTCTTGATGCTCTTTTTTAAGCGGGTAAGCATGCTGCGTTGTTCATCAACTTTCCTTTCCAATCTTATAAGCACATCTTGTTGATCATCATGTCGTTCATTTATCTCATCCAACTGATCTCGAATTTCCTGAATATCAGCTTGAGAAACCTCACTTCTTCCGACATTACTTGGTCGTGAGCTACTTGGCGTTTTGCTGTCCTAGATCGTTTCCTTGAAGGTACCTGCTCACCTACCAAAGTCAACCCAAGCTTCTCAACATGATAGGAGTAAACCCAACCTTTCTCAACTGTTCTAACAAGCTTCATGCTCCTTAAATTGTAAGGTGTGAACCTCCAACTCTGAGGATAGGGAAAACTAACATAGGAATCCAGATTGCATTTTTTAATCGAGATATATGGGTAATCGGCATGCATCGACATTCCTTTATGCGGACTAGTTTCCCTTCACTGTCCACGTAATAAGCTCGTCTTTTCCTCATCATCTGAATAATTAAGCTCGGATAGTTTATTTTCCGTCCTTCCTCCATATGCCACAGAATCTCCTTATCTAAAGAAGTAATTTGATTATTACTGGCTTTCTTTGGGTACACAACCCTGTTTATCGCATAATGTAGTAGCCGATAATTCAATGGTAAATCCATCGCCTCAAATGGAGGGGAATGATCGGAACATAACCGAACTAACAAATCAGCCCCTTTTTCCTCAGTATAGCTGAAATTCTCTTCGGCTTCTTCATCAGTGTCACCCTCAGCATTTCTCAAAATCTCAAAATCAGTAAGAAAAGCTCTAGGCCTAACTCCTCCTCTAGGCAAATTAAACAAGGTACACAAATCTGATTCACAAAGATACATTGCTTTCCCGTTAATTTTAGAGGAAGAGGTAACTCCATCCTCAACATTACTTCCAATAACAACCAGATTCGCATAAAATTCCTTTACTGTTTCTTCATAGATATCATCATGAAAACCCAAAAAATCTCTTAACCCAAGGTTAACAATTTCAGAAAACACATCCGAGAACTCACTACTATCTAGCTCAGTCCAATCAAATCTCATGGAGGGAATCAATACTTCATCTTTAAGTACCTTATAATACAATGTTTGAGCATCCCTCAAAGCAAATCTGGGTTCAATCGCGTCATCCTCCCTTGTCACATCTCCCCTTGATGAGGACCCCCGAACCCACGGTCTTTGAGGAACGTGGGGACCTTGAGATTGAGCCGTTTCTTTTCCTTTCTGAGAAGATTTTCAAGGAGCCATTGATTTGTAGAGAGAGAAAGGGAAAAACGCAAGTTAGGGTTTCGAAAGAGGGGTTTTAAAAAGGAGAGGTGATTTAGAGATAAAATGGGGTGATTTAGAGTTGATGAAGGTCGAAAATCTGTGGGTAAGTAAGATTTGAGGAATTTGTGGAAGATAAGTCGAGTTTTGAGAGAGAAATTTTTGGGTTTTGGAGAGAAGAAGTCTGCGGAGAAGAAAGGGGAGAACTTGTTTTAAAGCCTCCGTCCAATCATAAGTCGACTTGTTCCCTGAATAAATCGACTTATCGACCTTCATAAGTCGACTTGTCGATCTGTATAAGTCGACTTATCCTTAAATATCTGCATCCCAGAATACTAATTTTCTCATAAGTCGACTTGCTAATGGTCAAGTCATAAAAGGTGTGTCCAAAACTCCAAATAAGTCACTTATTTAGCCCAAGTAACCAACACGATGAATGTATCTTCGGATGTGATTGCACTTTTGCCTCAAATTTTGACCATTTAATGTAGCAAAATCAAAATCAACCAAAAGAATTCAAATCACACATGCCTAACCTTAATTTAATATTTACAAATACATCTTCCTTAAGAGGCTTAGTAAAAATGTCAGCCAATTGATCACTAGACGAAACATGTTTCAAAACAATGTCACCTTTCAAACAATGATCACGAATAAAATGATGTCTAATTTCAATGTGCTTTGTTCTACTATGCAATATAGGTTTTTACTCAAACAAATAGCATTGGTATTATCACAATAGATAGGAATGTTTTTAACAACAATACCATAATCAAGCAATTGATGTTTAATCCAAAGAACTTGGGCACAAGCACTCCCAGCTGCTACATATTCAGATTCAGCAGTGGAAATGGCTACACTAACTTGCTTTTTACTAGCCCAAGATATCAAAGATGATCCTAAGAAATGACATAATCCACTAGTACTTTTTCTATCAATTCTACAGCCACCATGATCTGCATCACTATAAGCATACAAATCAAATGAATCACAACTAGGATACCACAAACCATGATTAATAGTTCTACTCAAATATCTAAAAATTCTTTTACAAGCACTCAAGTGAGAAATCTTAGGACAAGATTGAAATCTAGCACAAAGACATGTGACAAACATTATATCAGGTTTAGAAGCAGTTAAATACAAGAGAGAGCCGATCATACCTCTATAGAGTTTTTGATCAACATCTTCTTCATGTTCATTTTTCTCTAAGACCACATTTGTTGCCATTGGTGTTGTTGCCACTTTGCATCCTTCCATTTTAAACTTCTTAAGAAGTTCCTTTGTGTACTTCGATTGATGGATGAATATTCCATTTTTGTGTTGTTTGATTTGTAATCCAAGAAAGAACTTGAGTTCTCCCATTATGCTCATTTCAAACTCACCTTGCATTAAATCGCTAAATTCTTTACACAAAAATTCATTAGTGGCACCAAACACAATGTCATCAACATAAATTTGACAAATAAGCATATCATTATCAACATGTTTAATAAACAACGTATTATCTATCTTACCACGAACATATCCATGTTGAGTTAGAAAAGTACTTAACCTCTCATACCATGCTCTTGGTGCTTGCTTTAGTCCATAAAGTGCCTTCTTGAATTTGTAGACATATTCCGGATGCTCATGATCTTCAAATCCCGGTGGTTGTTTGACATAGACTTCCTCTTGAATATACCCATTGAGAAATGCGCTCTTGACGTCCATTTGATTTAATTTGATCCTTTTATGAGAAGCAAATGCACATAGTAACCTAATTGCCTCCAAACGAGCCATAGGAGCGTATGTCTCATTGTAATCAAGGCCTTCTTCTTGATAAAATCCTTGAGCCACTAGCCTTGATTTATTTTTAATTGCTTCACCATTCTCATCATATTTTATCCGATTTACCCACTTGACTCCAATGATGGTCTTGTCCTTTGGTGGAGCTACCAAATCCCATACATCATTTCGCTTGAACTGATTAAGCTCCTCTTGCATAGCTAAAAGCCAGTTTTCATCTTTAAGAGCTTCTTCTATATTTTTAGGTTCTACCAATGAAATGAAGGCTGAATTATTCACATTCTCATAGATATTTCTCCTAGTCCTTACGCCAATATTTAAATCACCAATGACTTGCTCCATAGGATGGTTCTTTGCTTTTGCCCATGATTTAATGTCGGGTACATGATTTTCTTCGTCTAGCTTCAATTCCTCAATCTTGGATTCAATTTCTTCAATTTTATTTCCTGAACTTCCTGCATCATCATCAAAACAAGCCTTTCTCGGGGGTGAAATCATATCATCAAATTTAACATGTATACTTTCTTCAACACATTTAGTCCTATTATTATAAACTCTAAAAGCCTTACTAGTTTGAGAATAACCAATAAACACACCAATATCGGATTTAGAATCGAATTTTCCTAAATTGCTCTTTCCATTATTATGAATAAAAACTTTACAGCCAAAAGGATGAAAATAAGAGATATTAGGTTTCTTACCTTTCCATAGCTCGTAAGGTGTCTTATTTTTGTCTCTTCGTAAGTGCACCCTGTTGATGACGTAGCATGCTGTGTTGACTGCTTCCGCCCAAAATGATTTAGGAAGATTGTACTCATTTAACATGGTTCTGCTCATTTCTTCAAGAGAACGATTATTCCTTTCTACCACACCATTTTGTTGCGGAGTCCTTGGTGTCAAGAAATTGTGCTCCATCCCGTATTTGTCACAAAGACTTTCGAAAGGTTCACATTCAAATTCTCCTCCATGATCGGTTCTAATTGCAACGATCGACAAATTTTTCTCATTTTGAACCAATCTACACCACTTGGTAAATTCATTAACGGCATCACTTTTATTTGCAAGAAACCTTACCCAAGTAAATCTAGAAAAATCATCTACAATCACAAGGACATATAATTTTCCACTAAGACTAGCATGCCTAGATGGTCCAATCAAATCCATATGCACAAGTTCAAAAATTCTAGATGTGCAAATTTTTTTCTTTGGTTTGAAAGATTCTCTAACATGTTTGCCCTTTAAGCAAGATTCACATAAGTGATCTTTAACAAATTTGATTTTAGGCAATCCCCTTACTATGTCATTTTTCGAGAGTTTAGAAATTAATGGCAAAGGAGCATGTCCTAATTTTCTATGCCACAAAAATGCATTTTCTTCTAATGTTACTAGACACTTTTCTTTAAAAGAACTATCATCATGCAAATCTACAATGTATGTATTTCCATGTCTCAAACCAATGAAAGCAACATGTCCATCCTTTCTAACAGTGCAATGTGATGATTCAAATACTACATTAAAATCCATATCACAAAGTTGAGAAACACTTAACAAATTATGTTTAAACCCATCAACAAACAAAACATTGTCAATGGTTGGCAGAGGTTCCTTACCCACTTTACCAATACCAATGACCTTACCTTTGTTGTTGTCTCCAAAAGTGACATAACCTTGATTCTTTGGTTTAACTTCGGCAAAAAGGTTCTTGTCTCCACTCATGTGTCTTGAACATCCGTTATTGATGTACCAAGTGCTTGACGACCTTTCATTCCTTGCTTGTACCTGCAATATCAACGTTCTTTCTTCTTATAGGTACCCAAGCCATTTTGGGTCCATTTTGGTTAGCCATATAAACCACATTAGGTGGTAATGTGCCTTTAATAATCCAAATTTTCTTAATCTTAACACATCTTCTAGTACTCTTGCAAGCAATTTCTATGTGACCATCTTTCAAACATTTAGCACATTGAGCGATTTTTCCATCCTTAGTAAATTTGGAAATTAAAGAGCAATCTCTATCAAAAGGGTCATATCCTAATCCATGTTTAGAAATGGAATATCTTTGTAGTGATAACAATTTTTTAAACTGTTTGTTTCCATTCGCAAATTTTCCAACTACATACGAAAATTCTTTTCTGAGTCTATCAAGCTCACAAACAAGTTTTTCCTTTTCTATAAGACATGCAGAATGATCTTCCTTTGGACTATCTAAATCATCAATCGTTTCATGTAAGGCACTATTTTCAGCAACCAATTCTCGTATTTTCTTTCTTAATTTTTTGTTAATCTCAATGGCTTATTCAAAATCAGCTTACAAAGCATCAAAAGAATCTTTTAGATCTTGGTCATCGAAAATTACCTCATTTTCATCATCACTTGATAAACTTTTTGCCATAAGTGCCAGGTTGTTTTCATCATCACTTTGATATGCATCCTCTTCATCACTCCAAGTTGCCACCAGGCTAGTTTTCCTTTTACCTTTGTCGTATTTGTCATTTTTCTGAAATTTTGATGTGGAGGATGAGCTTTTGCATTCTCTTGCGAGATGTCCCCGTTTTCCACATCTCCAACATTCTTCGTTGCCTTTCTTTTCGTCATAGCCTTTTGATTTTCTTTCCGCGCCAAACCTCTTTCTTTCTCCCTGTTTTTCGCCATTTAATTCTTTTCTTCGATTTTTGAGAAGTCCCTTGAACTTCCTTAAATTTCTAGCGTACATCGCTATTTCTTCATCTTCCTCGTCTTCATCTATTTCCTCATCACTTTCATCAACGAAAGAAGTGTTAGCTTTAAAAGCAATAGATTTTTGAGGCTTACCTCTACCTCCTCTAGATTTGAGAATAATCTCATAGTTGATAAGTGATCCCACCAAGGCGTTGAATTCCAAATGATTGAGATCTTTGGATTCCATAATGGCAGTGACTTGTGAATCCCATTCCTTCGGTAGTGAGCGAAGGATTTTCTTTACCTTCTCACTGTCCGTCATATGCTTTCCAAGGTTGCCTAATCCATTTATCATTTCTGCAAAACGATCAAGCATAGTTGAAATAGACTCACCTTCCTTCATGACAAACATTTCATAGTCATGAAGCAGCATGTTGATTTTAGTCTCCCGGACTTGATTTGTCCCTTCATGAGTAACTCAAAGTCTCTCCCACATTTCCTTGGCAGTGGTGCAAAAATTTACCCGATTTCTTTCCTCAATCGTTAATGCACAATATATCAGCTTCATAGCTTTGGCGTTGATGTACGCTTGCCTCCAATCATTATCATCATACTCCAGCTCCATTTTCAACTCACCATTTTCTTTCAGAGGGGCTTGAAGTTCGAAGATAATGATCTTCCAGTATTCAACTCCCTCTCTAATGATGTGGTACTTTATAGGATTTTTCCAAAAAGAATAATTAGTACCATTAAATAAAGAAGGGCGATTATTAGTATTACCTTCTTCTGCTAGGTTGTTGTGTGCCATCCCGGATACTTCTGCTCTGATACCAATTGTAAGTGATCTAGAAGGGGGGGTTGAATAGATCTTTAAAATACTTTGAAAATTTCTACAAGAAAATCAGAAGTTAAACACACAAAAACAATTTTGATAAACTTAATTAAAAAGTGTAGGGAAGAAGGTCAAACACTGTTTTTATAGAGGTTCGGTGCTAAGACCTACGTCTTCTACCTAAACTCTCACTTAGGATTTTGCCAACCACTTTATTGCACACTTTGTAGTTGAGTGTGAACTTTTTACAATCCCACTTGAATTCCGGCTCAAGCAACCTTTACACTCGATTTGTCTTCCGGCACAAATCCTACCTCACGTGACCTAGTCACTCAAATTGTAAGTAAAACAATACAAAGATTGAAGAACAAATGCTCAATACAATTTGTAACAAAATAAGAGCAATAGTGAGCAATTAGAAGCAGTATAAGAGTATTTGAACTTGTAGAACTTGTGTATACTCTTCTTCCATCATCCTCTATTTACACTTGAAGAAATATAGCTGTTGGAGCTCTACTAGCCGTTGCTTAATTGGATATAGCCGTTCTTTGATAATCTCCATTCCATTTTTATCAAATTGGACCGTTGGAGCTGATTTCGTGCATCCATAAGTCGACTTGTCGAATGTATAAGTCGACTTGTCGAATGTATAAGTCGACTTGTTTCAACCATTTACGTAAAAGTTTCATCTCCGCTCTCCAATAAGTCGAATTGTTCCATGTAAGTCGACTTGTCGTACTCGATAAGTCGACTTGTGTTTGATAAGTCGACTTGTATTGACATTGCTTCATCTGTAAGTCGACTTGTGCTTTGTAAGTCGACTTGTATTTCCTTCAATGGTAACATCCGACCAAATCCTTTATAATCCTCATGTTTTATGTCATTTTTCACTTAGAGGACAACTCCCATCTTGATTCTCCATTGATTAGACACTTGCTCATCTTGATTTGCACAATCCTTTCATTGAATAATACCTGAAATGATTTCTTAACTATTTCTAGATATTTTATTATTATCAAAACATAAAGGGATTTAATTTGTCAACCACCATTGGTCCAACATTTGCTTCTTCTATGATCTGACTCTTAGGCTTGCATTAGAGTTGTAAAGTTAGACAAACAATATAGCTTTGAACTTATATTCATCTTGCTAGCCTATTGGAATTCTGCTTGAATGTTGCTTTTTTTAAACTGATAAATTCATTACAATGTCTGTCTCAAAGTTGGAAAACCATGGGCTCTGCTTCTGGTTAATGCAGTAGTGGAGTCAACTCAATCCTTTCTTAGTTCATATCAAAACAAGAAACAGGGATTACCATCTGATTGCTAGTTTTCTTCCAAAAGATCATCTAGCTATTTTTATTAAAACATTGAACCCTAATTTCTACCATGAGTTTGTCTTTAATATTCACTGACAACTAAGGTTTTTTGTGTTACTGAACTACAATTATCTAATTGTGTTGCTAATATTGATAACGCATACAGAGTGTCAAGGAAAAATTATAATGTCCTATTTTAGGACAACATCAGCATATTGAAGCAGTTCTAATTGCTTAGCATGATTTTGTCAAAAACTATGCACGTTGACATATTTCCTTTGGTTTCATGGTTATTTTTCCAGAATGAATGGATGTAACAGTTGGCTAGCGCTGAATATATTTATATATACATATCAATTTTCTAGAGGTTGGAACATACAAAAATGTTGAACCAGAGTGGTTTTTTTAAATTCACTTAGTGAAATTCATTCCTACTTATTTAATAGATGGCTAATACCTGTTGTATTTTTTTATAGGATCGAAAATGAGTAAACTACTAAAGCGTAAAAAGGAGCTATTAAGTGTGACCGCAACAGCTAACAGTACAATCGACCCAAAACATAAATTGGTGTTGTCTAATGCTTTGGCAGCAGTGAATGACTTGAATGATGACCCAACTGAGTATTCTTTACCCCGAAATTTAGGACGTCTGAAATTTAGGACGTAATAATTTTATTTGAATTTTATTTTATTTATAATTGTTTTGTATGCTTGTTTATGTTAATATTGGATTTTCAATGTTGTAGTGTCAAATAAAAATAAGAGGGTGGCTTTTCCTTCGAAAAAAATCTTTAGCAATATACACATTTCAAGTTCGGGAACTAGATAGACAATGATACATAATAATACTAGAGATCAAGGTAATTTATCTTCCATTTTTAAATATTTTAAAGTTAAATATTTTTTTTACAAGTAAAATTTTATTGATATTTTTACCGTTTCAGTGCCAATGCAAGAGTGCAAAGGCCAATCTGCCCCTAATCCACCAAATGAGAGTATCAGATCAGATATTAGAGGTAATATTAAATAAAAATTTCTTTTTCTATTACACTTATTACTATGTATTTCATAATGATATGTTTTAATAGATCCCTTAACGGAGACTGTTGACAAAACATTTGGTGGGAATAATGGTAATATCAAATTTAATAAAGTTTATTACATTCTTATTAGTATGTTGTTATTAGCAATTAATGATTAACTTATATTTTTTCTTAACTAAGACGAGGTAAGTGGAAAACGAGGTCGTGTTCTTACTAGAGGGTTAAACACCCAAAAGTATACACGTAAATGTGGGTAAAAACCTAAAATTATTATTCCTAAGGGAATTAACAAGCCTGTCGGGGAGCATAGTTCAAACACGCAACTCAGATTGGGGTTTTGATTCGACTTGAAGCCCCAATGCAAGTTGAGGGTTGGGCAAACATTCCAAAAGATAAAAAAGAAGATCTTTTCAAAAAGTTGGTTGTAAGTTTTTTTTTTCTATTCACTTTAATAATATTTTGTTCTAATTTTTTTATGATATAATATAATGTAACATATCTTTATTTTTCTCATTGTAGAATAAGCTAAGTTATGAAGTGGATGAGCCACATGTTGTTCAGTGCATATGGAAATCATTTGCCAGGAAATATTCCACTTTTCATTTTAATGCTTGTTGATATTTTCAAAAAATTAAAGCTGAAGGTGGTCTGGTGTTGGCGAAACAAAGTGTTTATGAAAAGCTTTCTACTCGTCTTAATGATTGGCTTTGGTTGTGTGACTTTTGGGAGACAGAAAAATTTAAGGTATATATTATCATTTTATTTAAATTTATTATTTATAATAAATACACTTGAATTTTATTTATAGATTACTGAAGAAATTTTATATAATAATTCTAAACTATTTGATGTATTGTAGAAAATCTCAGTGACTCAATCCAACAATAGGAAAAAAATGAAACACAATCACAAATTGGGGATAAAATCTCGTGCAGCACATCAATACGAGCATGTAATTAGTTACTTCATTCATTTTTATTTTTTATCAAAATTATATAATTATATAAATAATTTTTATTTGCAATTTCTATGTTATAGAATTTGGATGATATTGATATGTACGAGGCTCACTTTTACAATCCTAAAATGGGATGAGCTGATGAAGAGGTTGAGGCGAATTGTGTAAGTTGTAGTTTATGCTTTTAATTTTTATGTTTAATTTCTTTGGAAAAACTGTAAGTATCTCATTGAACAACTGGTGCAACTCCATTGGTAAAGTTGATTGAGACAAATTCTCATATTTCATTTGCAAACAATTGGATATAGATTCTTTACTCCAGCCTCATTTAAATTATGTATCATCGTTATATTTAAAAACAACAAATTTTTTGATTTTTGGATAACAGGTTGAAATGAAAAAATTGCCAGAAGAACAAGAAAATTTACCGGAGGATGTTCCTCATATGAATGCAGAACAAATCTGCATCCAAGTGCTAGGAGAAAATTCTATGTATGTAAAATCAAAAGGCCAGTCTCAAATTTTTTTTAATCATGATTCTACTTTCGAGACATCATGAAATCAAGTACGATTAGTAGAGGAGTTGGCATCTACACAAGAGAAATTGGAGAGTACAAAGGCAGAGTTAGCTCTGCAAAAAACCACTGTTGAAGCCGTGGTGAAATGCATTGAAAAGATGACAGGCAGAAGTTTTTCTGAAATCATTAATCAATCTGATTGGTAAGTGTTTTTTATATCCAATTATTATGTTAACTTTTTCTTCTATCTTTTACGAAGATGGAAGTTAGTTGATTATATGAATTAATTATTTTGGTTATAATTTATGCTTTTTTTAATGCAGATGTAATGTGAAGTTGGGACTTGGCAGCCGTTTAATAGACTACTTTTTAATTTGTATTATTATTTTGGTTTGTTTATTGGATCAATGAAAGGAAAGTAGATTGAAAGAAATTCAAGTTGATAGAAGATTTCAATGTGTTAGGACTCATATGACAATAATATGCTATTTTCTATTGTTTGGTTTCCAAATTTAGGTTTACAAGTTAGATTGTAAACTAAAATTTATGCTTAACATATGATTTTTTAATGAAAAGATATTGACAGTAATATGTGTATATTTATGTACTAAATAAAAATTCACTAATTTAATTAACTAAAGGTAAATGAAATATGAAATTACCAAACAATAAATTTTATTAGATAACTTCTTTCCTCAAATGAAAATATATTTTGAATTATAAAATTAATATAAATTAAATAATAATAATTAATTATTATAAGAATGAACCTTAAAACTAATTTAAACTATATGGACCGAATCTAATTTCATCTTTTCTAAAATACTTAGTGACAAATACTTCTTTAGCAATCATATAATGTGGTTGTAAAGAAGTCATGTAAATTTAGCAACCAAATTTATTGGTTGCTAATGGAAAGTTTGAAATACTTTTATTAACCACTTAATAGTTGGTTGTTAATTTGGTTGTTATTAATAATTTTCTATAGCGACTATTAAAGTTGTCGCTAAAATTGTTAAGTTTGGTCGTTATATTATTATCCATGAATTGTAAGTTTTAGTGACCATCTATAGCCACCAAGTATTGATTGGTCGGTAAAAAATATATGTAACTTATATATTGCAACCAAATAATTTTTGGTTGCAAAATGTATATAATTAGCAACCATTTTACTATGGTTGTTGAGAATTTGGTTGTTGAAACCAAATTTTCTTGTAGTGATACCAATATTTTTGGAAGATGTGTTGGACGGAAATTTTAGCTTTAATCCATGATATCTGGAAATAACCCATAACAAGATTTCGATGAAGTTTTTTTAAACAAAATATTAGATAAGAATATATAGATGTAGTTATCTTGTTGGCAGAATTTAAGAACATGATTTTGTAATTTTTGATAAGATGGAAGATATATCAAGATTATATTTAAGGTAAGATCGTTCACTAATAAGGTTTTTAATTTCCTTATTATTTCGTGGTATACTGTAAAATAATAATTATAAACATGAAAACATAAAAATTTTATAAAATTTCTATATAATTTGTAACATAATAATTATAAATATGAAAGCATCAGAATTTTAAAAAAATTAACACAATGATATTGACAATTGAAGCGAAGATGTACGATTTGATATAGATCATTGGAGCAGAGATGTTGTAGTTAAGATAACACATTACCAATTATTAAGATTTGCAACTTCGTGTATTGGTGGATCAACAAGAATTGCTAAGTCGAACCACATCAATAATGCAACACCCAAAATTTTTAATTGTAACTTTAAGATAAAATAAAAAGATAAATAATAACAGGTAATATTATGAGGAAGGAAAAAAAATACCGTTATAGAATTTGAATTTCAGTCTTCTACACACACTAACTGGATAGAAGTATAGGGATTCAATAATTTGTCGGCCTTTGTTATCAACAAAAGAATTCCACAGTGACAGTACAATCGTTTAGTGTCTAATAAAAAAATGTTAGAAAAAACAAAAAATTTATCTTAGGTTCATGCAAAATATAAAGAATAACAAAGAATTAAAATTACTCTTTTTTAGTGATAACAAATTTCTGCATAGTTGAAGTTTTTCCATCTTTGATGATTTCTTTTCTATCCAAGACTTCAATAACGACGACTAAAATATCTATCACGTGTTAAAGATAAATATAATTAGATACAATAAAAAATTTGTGAACGTTGTATGAAGAAATATATCAAAGATCTAACCAACTGATTTTTGTTTGTCATTTACACAATCCATGAGATTGTTGAAAGGCGTAAAGTTAAATTTGATGGTGATGATTGTTTCATCTTCTAACACAGGTTCAATGACAATGTGGCTCATAATAATCCATTGTATTTTCAAATTTTTGGTTTGGTATTGAGCCGAAATTGATTTCACAATCGCAGGAGAAATAATATATTTCTTATATGGCTGCAAGATGTTGCTCATTCGTTGGATATCATTGTTGAATATAATACCCTCAACTTGTGATCCCTGTTAATAATAAGGAAATTATTAATAGTTAAGTTTAAAAAATGTAAAAGGAAGAAAGTGTAATTGTTATACCTCAGAATCAAAGAAGATAAACTTTTGTCTTTTTGATGGTGTAGCAAGTGAAGCAACAATATGTTGTTTTTCTTGGACGGTAATTTTGCAAGACCACCATTGAGCTGCAGGTAAAATATCCTTAATCAATAAATGGTTTTCCATGTTGAAAGAATTCGTTTAATGAATAAGTCAAGAGAGAGAATTTTTACATGAAATGAAATTATATCAAGTCACAAAAGAAACAACTAACATACCTCTCAAGAACTTTTATCTTTTATAATCTGACTAATTGAAAATTTTCACGAAAAACAATATTTCTTGTTTTTGATCAGAGTTTGAAGATTCAAAATTTCTTGGAATTGTAACATTCCACCCCCGATGGGAAAGGTAGAATAGTAATTTGGAAAGGGCTAAGAGTGTTTAGATTGTTGTGACTTATCCATGCATATTCTTACATGTGAATCGTGAAATTTGCACATGAAAATGACTGTACATGCATTCATGACATTTCCCGGTATATGTACCTAAATGGGATTTTATTTTAGAAAATGTGGTTTATGGGCTTGAAAATTTAATCGGAGTGGATCATTATGTGTTTTATATTTTAGGAGAATTTTAGAAATTTTTTTCTGGAATTTTTTTGGGAAAAATTTTCGGACCAAAAAAAAAAATCACCACGCAGTGGACCGATTGGTTTCCGGTACCAAAAATTTCTGTCCAATGGCACTGGAAATTGAGGTAAATAATTTTGGGATTATAATTGGAGCCATTTGGAATTGAATGGGTTAAAGATATCATTTATTAAGGTTTCTTTCATTAAATAATATTAAATGAGTTTTTGTCTTTTTCTTCTTTAAATGACAAGTGTCTTGATGACTCATCTTTAACTCATTTAATGCTTGTTTTGTCCTACACTTCCTACACATTCACGACACTTCTAAAGCCTCTTCTCCTTCACCCATTTGAAACCTCCTTCTCCTTTTTTCTTCATTGGTTTTCCTTACTTCCTCTAGCTAAATTGCTATTCTCCTCCTATCTTAAGTGCTTTCTCACACTCAAGCTTTCTACCTCCTTTACATGATGATGATGTGTATGTTGTTGAGAGGAAGATGATGTCTTGCATGAGGAGGAGAAAGTAGGAAGTTGTAATTGGTTGGAAGATTGGAAGAATTAAAGATTTGAAGCTTATTTAGGTGAGAATTAAATTACATGTCCTTTACTTAGTTGTTAGATGCATTAATTGGGAGTTATTGTGCATGAATTATCACTTATTGTGTAATAATTTCATAAAGCTTATGGTTTGCTTGTTGGGTACAAATTCATGTTTGTGTGAGGATGAGTGAATGAACATGGTTTACATTGATTTTGGCTTGGTTTTGGATTGATTTTTTTTTGGAAGGCTAGATGAATGGAAAATTAAGGAAAGTCAAGTATGTGGGTGCTGCCAATTTTGTGACTATGTATGGAAGTGAAGGTTTGGATGAAATTGTGGCTAATTTCTTGGCTAAATTGCATGCTAGTTGGAGTAGAGTTGGAATTGGAATGATAGAAGTGGGTTGAGTATCAAAGCTGGAAAATTAACTTTGTACATGTTTCAATGCTTTTGCCATAACTAGCTGTGTGGTTAAGCAATTGAGGTGAGTTTTGTCTTAAATTAAAATTGATACATTTGGCTACATTTCTTGTGAAGGAAGTGCTGCCCAATTTTGATTAGAAAAGTGTTGAATCTTGCTTTGAAAGTGAAGTATAGGTGCAGTATGAACAGTTATTCGAGCTTGATGACCTGAACTTTTGATGAATTTTTCTAGATTGACTGAGGTTGAATTTTTGAAATTGGTCTAAATGAAAGTTGAAGCTTTCCTTGTTATCTTTCTGTTTCCACAAAGTATGCAATTTTTTGATATGTATGTTGAGAGTTATGACCTATTGACTTTTGGATGTTAATAGGTTGGTGCTGGAAATTGTTCTAAGTATAGGTATTGTAGTGATTGGATATTGAAGCTAAATTCTGGATTTTTGTGATTTTAATTAGCACAAGTGGCCTTATGGAAAGTTGTAGAGGGATGAACTAGCTTTAAAATGAGGTATAATATGTGAATTTTGGATGTCAGAATCGTGAGATATGAATTTTCAAAGGTGGGATCTGATTTAGGTATTCTACTAGTTATCGGGCAGTCACATTTATGGGAAAAATTGACCTAATTAGAATTGGAATTGGCTTCTAAGCCCTTCATGAAAATTTTAGTATGTAATATGATCTTTTTATGGATATAAAGTATGCATTTTTTGGACATTTGGGTAAGGAGTTATGGTTTTTAGAAAATTGAAGTACTGTTTAGGTGCAATGTATGGGCAGAACCTTTAATTGAATTTTTGACCCATTGAGCAATTGAATTTGGTTCCACGTTGTTTATGAAAGTTGTAGAACAGGTTTTGAGCTTTCTTTTGGCAAAAAGCTTGTAATTTTTGGCAAAAGGAATGGAAAGTTATGGTTTTTGCAAAAAGATATACTGTTTTGGAAAATATTGTGAAGACAGTAACTTTGAGTGTATTTTTGACACCCTAAGGGGTGAAATTGGTTTTTGTGTCATTCATGAAACTTGTAGAGCTCTCTTTTCTATTTAAATTGATATCAAAATTTGTTCAATTTGGAGTTCTGATTAAGAAGTTATGAGTTGTGAAAGTTAGAATGTCGAAAAAAAAAAGACTAGAGTGTTCCAGTCGACTACAATCATGTCCTAGTCGACTAGGACATGTATTTTTCCTGAACTAACCCTTCTTCACTCTTTTGTTTCTAACTTTTTCGTCCGACCTCCGATTGACTTGATTTTTGAGGCGTCGGAGTCGTAAGACATTTGGCTACCCTTTCATGTGAATTTGTGGATTTTTGAGATTTAATTGAAATTGATGGATGGAATCAAGGTGAGGGGATTGATTAAAAGACTATGACTTAGTCATTTTCCGCACATACTTCATTGTTTTAGCAATATTTGGACCTATAGAGACCCGAATTGAGTAATTTTGGTGTCAATGAATTTTTGAAATTTAGGGGAACATTTTGTGATGAGATTTATGGAACGATACCGGGAATGTCACGAACATGCATTTTACACATTTTTAACCTCTCCATGTGCATTATTAAATATGGCTGAGGCATTTTTGGAACGTCACCCCACCGACGTTGCAGGGACTTCTAGGTATTCGCTCGGAAGCTATTAGTGAGTGACCTAGATGGCTCTCTCTCTCCATTACTATATGTTCACTGTGGAGATAATGGTGGGTTAGTGATTGTGTTATGATTATGGGTTCCGGACAGAAGGTGCCCGATGTATTGGAGAGCTATGACATAGAAGTGTTATCTGGTTGTGAATATGTGAATTGAATGAAATTGTGAAATGCTCTGCTTCTGTGTACATCTGTGACTGATAAATGTGTATTTGGACATGAATGAAATTGTGAAATGCTCCACTTCTGTGTACATTTGTGACTGATAAATGTGTATTTGGACATGAATGAAATTGTGTAAAGCTCCGCTTCAATGTGGGATGTCGGACTAAGGTCCGATGACATGAGAAAGTAATTGAATGGGAATGGGGAATTTAGAATGATGCACTCTATTGCACAAATGCATAAAACATAATGGTAGTTGTGACCGGAGTAGCCACCGATCAGAGCTTTAAGCTCAACGAGTGAAAAAAAGAGCCTTGAGCTCGAAGGGAAGTAGTGCATAACCAGAGGACTCTCCTACCCCTAAGACGCTTTTAACGCTTAATGAGCCCTATATGGGACAGTTCAGGCACTCAGTCACAACAACGTAACAATTGGGAAAGTGAGTCTCATGAGCATCGCATATGCATAATATGAATAATTGAGTGTGTTGAACGTGAAATCATATGAATGATTCAGTGTACTGAATGTGACTTATGTGGTACTTTTGAATGTACTATTGTGTAATAATCTGTGACATTGCTCGAGTATTATCATGTAGTACTTTTGAATATGAAACTGTGGGATATTTGTAATATACGTGATTGTTGCATGGATTGAGTGGACCATCGATGATGGTTCCTCACTGAGTTCGCAAAACTCACCCAAAATTTTTAATTATTTTTTAAGCTTTGAAGGGTACCCCGTTAGACAAACAGGAGTATGCCTGCTACACGCAAGTCAAGGATAGAGGTCGGAATCAGTCCACGTCTGCATTAGCGCCATCTTATTTTTATACAATTATGTATTCCGCAATTTCTGGAAAACTAATGTTTTGTAGTTATAATGGGCCCCAAATGGGCTATTGAAATTCTACCGATTGTAATGTGTTTACTGAATTGTTTATGCATAAAACTGGACCCAATCTGATTATGATTTGTGTACATTACATGGTTATTCTAAATACTGTTGAGTGTATTGTTATGATAAAGCGGGCCCAATCTGTCCACTAATTTTTGCATAGAGTGTGTTTGTGTGTCAAAAAAAAATTTATACTGAGATTTTGACTGAGTGATGTAGCATGCCACCCTTGCGGGGCATGAACTCAGATATTACCATCGATGTCGAGTTCAGGTCACGCGGGAGTGGGGTGTTACAGGAATAATCAAAACTTTAACTGATTCAGGAGTTCAAGCTTTTGATAGAGCCACATATAGTTGTCCATGTGAGAATACAAGTTGACGGAGATAAATTCCTACATGATCAAGCATTTGACCTTGAGATTTGTTTATGGTCATTGCAAAACACAAAAAATTTGGAATTGTGTTCTAACAAAAGGATTTCCATTTTTCAGTTTCTAAAGATTGTAAAGGAATTTTAGGTATAAAAATCAATTTTCCTTTGTGAGGTCCAAACACAGTTTCTGCAGAAATTGTATGATCTTTTAATTGTCTGCATATCAACCTTGTTCCATTGCATAGTCCCTCGGTTGGATTCAAATTTCTGAGTCCCTCAGTTAGATTCAAATTTATGAGAAGCATAATTAGAGAGCTTTCTTTGAGCAAGAGTTTATATGGAGGTAGGCCTTTAGGATTTAAAGAGTGAGAAAATCTTCATAATCAGCTTGACGTCTTCGGTCAATCGTCTTGTCAAAACTCATATATGAATGCATATTTCCTGGCAATTTTTTAATCATCATGTCATTAATTTCATCAACACAATTTTTTGTTAGACATAGCACGCATCTTTTATCATTTGATACGGATCAGATGAATATAAGCTTAGGTCAAGGAAGACATTTTCAAGTAACCTGGCGAGGATAACAACATATAAAAAAAATGTAATAGCAATTGTAACACCAAACTTTCTAAGCCCTTTGGTGATTGTTCTATATTTGGAGATACTACTGTATATTGATGTATACATGGTTGTATATGAGTTTAAAGATTAATTTGAATCCTTTTGGTACATATTCCAATGATTTATAATGTTATATGGCCTTACATAAACTTAGAGCTCATCGGTATGTGAAATGTTGGAGATTTCCGACAAATAAGCTTTTAAGTGTAAAAAATCGAGTCCACTGGATGAATATGACCATAGTGGTTAAATTAAATGTGTTCTAATGCCTTTGAGGTGATTAGACATGATTTATAGACTTATTGGACACTTAGAAAGCTTAATTGAAAAAGTTGATGTACATAAGGGCTTATTTGCAAATTGTCAAAAGTTAAAGGACGTAAACATAATTTTTCAATTCTTGGAGGACCAATGTGTAATTTTATAAAGTTAAGGGGCTTAATTATAAATCTAAAAAATCCAAGGACCAAAATAAAAATAAAATTTTTGGAGATTCCTAAACTTTGGGCTTAATTGTAAATTTAGGAAAGTTTTGAGGGTAAAATGGTAACTTCATACAACCTAAGGGCAAAAAGGTAATTTCATACAACCTAAGGGGTACTATTACCTCATATGCTCCTCTATTTCTCATTTAACTTCATCATTCGAATAATTTCTTCCAATTGACCATAGTCAATGAAATCAATCAATCCTTTACTCATTTCTTTAGATATCACACCATCTTAACAGTTTCATCAATATATTTCAGATTACTCACAATTTTTCACTTCTTAAGCTGTCAATACATCTCTGCCAAATCATATCGTTATTTCTTAACATATTCACATATCACATATTATGAATCTAAGACATCCTTTTATCAGTAACACCAACTGATAATAATTTCTTACAAATCAATTCATATCGGGCTTAGTTTATCCTTTTTCCTTATTTGATCACATTTTTTTTTCTCAATCTAAGCACATCTTGGCAAGATGATACTCTCAGAGACATTTCATCTTTCACTTGACACTTCACATATCTTTAGTGTTAATACAATCGACTCTTAAGTCTACCTCATTAAGGTCCATAACCTCGAAGTTGATCCATTTAACTCATTTATCATTCTTGAATCACTTAACTCCTATTACAGATTCATTTCACTCATCAATAATATCTCGAATCAATTCTGGCCTTCAACCATTTTTAGGCCCTTTTCATTTCAATGTAAGGGAGAATGACTCTTTTTGTCGTTTTATGCCTCATACAATATTCTAAAGATATCACTATGATAATGATTGTTATACTTAAAGTCACTTAGAACTATACATTGATCTCATATTCCTATGAACTCCCGATTAAAAGCTTTAAGCATATCTCCAAAATGTAAGATTGTTGGTAATTCAATCATTCAGTCACTTGATTCTACATTCTTAGCCGCTAAATGTTGTTTATGTTACTAAGATGTATAGCTTAGGTTGTTATTTGGGCTTTCATTAATAATCTCCTCGCTTAATCCCTTATCGTTACACATATTTCTTATTTCAATCACAAGTATCATGCTTCCAATTCAAACTCAAAATTTATATTCATTTTCAATTTCTCAATAAGATTCACAATTCTAGATCCTCACTTGGGGTTTGTCAATCTTTTCATGTGAAACTGATCTTATATTTCAAAGCAGCCAATACTACTTCATTTTACCACAAAATTCATCTCGACATTTTATTTTCTTTATTGCACTCGAATTGGTAACCTCAATATAAAAATTTGTGATACACTGTTATGGAATTTTTTATCCAATGCATCAAATTATAACATTAACTTTATTAGGAAATACTCAATTGCACAATCCTTTCAATCTTTTCAAACTCAATAATTACCTCAATCTTTTTTTATTTATATATTCATATATATATCCAAAATGTTTTTGTACAAATAATGTCTCCAAGCTTTCAAAGCAATTACTATTGTAGCAAGTTTCAAATCATGTATCAAAATTCAGCTCATGAGGCTATAATTGTCCCTATGTACACAAAATCACTTTCTAATATTGCAACAGATTGCATCTTAATCTTTAATGGGAGACTCTATTGCATATACTGCGAAATCTCCAAATCCAAATGGTATAATTAACATTGGGGTTATAGTCTTTGAAAAATTCTGTATACAATTATCACTTATACGATTTACACCTTTTTTTTTAGTATTCAAAATGTTCTTTTTAATTTTCGAACACACTTAAAATACCATTAATGATCATAGTCACTAACTGATATAATTTTGCTTGAATCACTTTAATCTTTAATATCATAATACTGTTGGGGCATTGTTAACTCCAACAAATACAACCTAAGACTCTTTATGCCCATGATTTTTCTCGTAATTCTTCAAGTAAATAATTCATCGATGAGGTAATATTATCTCATATAAATTTCGGTTTTTCCCCAATTAGCTTCTTTTCTCGAATGATTTTCTCCATGCATTCGATTTGCTCTGATTTCATATTGAATTAATTCTAATGTCTGTTCATTCTTACTAGTTTCTCTACACATTTCAATTTATTTGCAATCTTAACTTCCTGAATTTGTGACACATTCATTATATCAAATTTGTATCTCCCGAATATATTTACATAGAATACAATGTGGACCTATATTCTCCTCATATTAGCAATTAATGTCTCCTCAAATTCAATAATCCAATCACTTAGTTGGATACTTTACATCAAACAAAATGCATACACTCTCAAATTCAATAATCCAATCACTTAGTTGAGGTATCCCCACACAATCTTGACAGAAACCTATTTTTGTCAGGCCACTATCGTGACATGCACTTTCCTCCTCTCATTATCAAACATACTAACTTCAATTTTACTCCAATTTTCCATAATTTACCTTTTCCAAGGCTACCTCATTTCGAAATGAGTTAACTACTACTATATCATTCCCCTTTTTCTCTTTCCTCATTTCCATCTCATTTTCCTATTGTCATTTATTCATCTTACACATATATATTCGCAATCCCCTCAAAGTTATAGATGCATATCCATCCTGAAATTTTTATCTTAGCTTTTCCGTAATATCTTCTTATACTAAATTATAAACTCTTATCACAATACTCATATGACCATTGCGGTTCCAAATTCATCCTTTTATGATCATAACAATTTTATGATTTCATTACATTCTACCTGTACACTTTAGTCTCTTCATTTCTACTCATATCCCTATTTTCCTCACACAACCATGACAATATATTAACTCCTCTCTCACATTCAAAGGTATACCATTATAGTACAATATTGATATCATGTTCCATAATACATACAACAATACAAATGTAGTGAATCTTTATCTATCATATCGAACCATATACTATTTCTCCTTTCCAATTATCCACATATCATTGTACATACATGTGTTTGCAATCAATTCAAAATCATAGACATTTAATCATCCTAAAATTCTGATCTCGATTTCACAAATATATTGTTATGCTAAATCATAACTCTTATCACTTTTAACCAACATTCATTTCAAGTCCAAGTATAATCTTTCAAAGTCATAGAAAATTTTATTTTCTTTCAACCTGGCTTGTACACTTTAAATCTCATAATCCATGTTTATATCCCTTCTTTCCTCAATCAGTCCATAACAATGAATTCAAATTTATTTCACATTCGAGGATATATTACCACCGTATAATATTAACATCATAATTAATAATACATCCACCAATAACAAAACAGTGAACCTCTATCTATCATAGCGAACAATATACCATTTTTCCTTTCTAAATATCCATAACCTTTTTTTTCCCACATTCTAACAGATTATCATTTTTGTCAGTGCTTCTCATAGCTCAAACTCTTAAGGAATGCTCATGCATGTGACTCATACTGGGTCTGCTATGACATGAAAAAATGCATTTGACTTGACATATATTTCAAAAATGTCCATATAAGATAGTACTTCTGGGATTTGATACCACATAAATGTAACCCCCCACTCCCAGAAGACTCAAACCTGACATCGACGGGTGATATTCGAGTCCATGCCCTATGAGGGTGGCGTGCTAAAATACTCAATCAGTCGAAACTTGGTAAAAAATTTTTTTAATACAATTAAATACGCAAAAATCAGTAATCAATTAGGGCCCACTTTATTTCATAAACATTTTTCAAATCAACACATTACAATCAGTACACAACTCATCAGAGATTCACTACTCACTTGGGACCCATTACAAATACAAAACATTTCCAATTCCAAAGTAATTACATACCGCAATATTAAATTACAAATGATACAAAAATTTACGGAATGTATAATTCAGTACGAAAACAAAGAAATTCAATGCAGATGCAAACTGATCCCGACCTCTATCTTTCCTTTGCATGCAACAAGGATACTCCCGTTTGCCTAACGGGGTATTCTTCTGAGACTTGAAAAATATTTGCAAATTTTGGGTGAGTTTTGCGAACTCAATGAGTGACCATCATCAATGACTCACCCAATCACGTAGCACATAAATCACATAATTACACTTTTCACACTTCACATTTAATACAATTTGATCACTCGTATTATGCATATGTAGTGCATATGAGACCCACTTTTCATTTGTTACTTTGTTGTGACCGAGTGCCTAAATTGTCCCATATAGGGCTCACTGATAACTATCCCTTATCCGCTTGGGGAATACAGGGCTCATTAAATTTTGAGCCTGAGGCTCTGATTCACTTTTGAGCTCGAAGCTCGTTTTCACTCGTTGAGCTTTAAGCTCTGATTGATGGCTACTCTGGTCACAACAGTCATTATGTTTCATGCATTCATGAAATGAAATGCATCAATCACATATGATCACTTATTCACTTTCACATATCATCGGACCCTAGTCCGATATTCGACATTTATGTTGAGAAACACTTTGTGATCATGCATTCATGTCATGAAGCATTTAGTTCATCACGTTTACATACAATTAGCACTTCAATATTACATTCAAGCATCAGAAATCCTGGACCTTCATTTTCCGGAATCAAACAATCAATTCACCTCTTGTTCATAATCACTCAAGTCATACCATAAATGAAACAAACAATAAGGTAAGACCATCTAGGTCTACTCACAGTACGCTCCAGATTAGCATTTGTTTCCAAATTTTAGGAACGCCTGAATGCGGACATTTAACCTGCACAACTCATTTATGCAAGATACACACATACATCACAATTTGTACAATCATAAGTGTTTAATAATGCACATGAATGAAATGAAATATGCACAATGCATGTTCATGACAATCCTAAGTATTTTACCATTAATTTCATCACAAAGTCATTCTCATATTAAAACTCCTCTAAGTATAGTTTATACTTAGGTTTATGCCTCACCAAAACCATTAAAATCTCCATTCCTTTCTTATTGACTCACTTCAGAATTTTTCCAACTCACATTTTCTAGTCTACTATTCACATTCAATCAAAAAGTGAAACTGATGTAATTTGGTCACACTCTATTCTAGAAAAGTTTTCCTCTATGTCTTATCGTCCCATTGACACCAAAATCACTCAATTTGGTTTAATAATATGGAATATATACCTCAAACATTATCGGGTTATCCATATTCAAACAGTATACTATACACAACTTCCATATAGAAATTTAACATCTTAGAGACTAAATCACAATTCTAATTTTTCATATGATTTATAGTCCTATGTCTCTAGTTTACTCTAAATAAAAAATCATCTCATTTAGAACCCTATAGATCCAAATATAATCAAAATATTGAAGTATGTTCAGTGGAATAACACCAGTTCATATTACTAAAGAGCACACTCACTGTACCCGTCCCACATTTTTTACTCAATCTATATCAATTCAATTTAGAGGGCTATGATTTTTGGTGGGATGTAGAGCAATTTATTACGAGTCCAATTGTTCAAGAATCAATTCATTTGGGCATCTAGAGAAGAAGTTAAGGTCAAAAGAATCAAACAGGGTTTTGTCCTCAATCATATTGAACCTGTCTCGGGACAAATGGCATAACTCTCTCTACAGATGTCGAATTGAGGCATTGTTTATATGGTTCAAGATCTACAACTTTCATGAAGACCTTGAAGACAAATTCTATCTTCTGAAGAGTTAAAAATGGAGCAGAAGATAGGTATAGAAGAAACCAAATGAAAAGGCAGAAGGTCAAACATAGAAGAAACAGAAAGACAAAAGATAACAAAAGACAGACGACACGTCAACACAGAAGACGCAAAACACAGACGACACGTCATCAAAAAAGAAGCAAAACATAGAAGACACGTCATCACAGAAGAAACAAAACATAGAAGACATGTCATCACAGATGACACATCATCATAGAAGAAACAAAACACAAATGACATGTCATCACAGACGACACGTCATCACTGAAGAATCAAAATATAGAAGAAGCGAAAAGATAGAAGATACATCTTCCCTTATAGGGACCATAAATTTCAGCCTAGAAGTCCAAAAATTCCATACTATATATCGTTGGAAAGATAAAAGAAAGATTTACAACGTTTTAGAAGACACCTTTCTCTAATTTAGTCTAGAACAAATCCAGAATTGCCCTCGAATTCAAAACACAAATTTTACATTCATCCACCAATGTACTGCACCCATTTCTCAACTTCATGACAAATTTTGAGATTCTTAAGGACATAATTTAAATTTAATGTCTTCATAAGAAACGTATCCATATGTTTCTAGTTTAATCCAAATTAAGAATTATCTCAATTGGATAACTAAAGAAAAAGTTTTGGCTAAAAGATTGAAGCTTACGCCAAGAATATTTTCTAGATCAACCACCCATTTTGTTTCACAATCTTTCCTTAACAAAACTCATACCAAGGTCACCTTTTCTACTTCATTGCAAATCAATATCATCCATAAGAAAATATGGTCCATAATACAAGCGATGTGTTGGACCCCGCTTGTTTTTGGAATCCAACTCTTGAGAAATCATGAAACTTGAGCTTGCTCTGATACCACAAATGTTGGGACCGAAACCCAACCGCTTCACAAAACCATAACACCTATATATGCTCTTCATTTTCTTTCTCTGATACCACAACTGTTGGATCTCACTTACGGAGCCAAACTTCAGATTTCTTAAACCTTGACCATCATCGGTTCATCTTCATTCTCATAAAATCCCAATAATTTTCCTCTCAATTTGTTCAATGGCGTGCCCATACAAACCAGTCACTATACTTGAACTCGTTTCTCTTATTTGTGAACAAAATTTGGAAATCTTCAAACAAGAATTTCAATTTGACTTCTTCAAAGAAATCATAGTTGTAAGACTCTATTTTGTCTTGAAGCAAGAAATCATCTCAACCGGAGCTATATAACTCAAGATATGCTTAAAATTCCAAAGCGTGTTTATACCTCAATCATGCTCTCTAAACTGACCTCTCACTTTCTTACAATCAAACCTTTTTAAATCAACTCCAAAAGATTATAATTTTCATGGAGATATAAAAACATGTCTTAGGAATCTATCGCTTCAAGAATCACTTCATTTGGAGGCCGGACGAGGGAGTTATGATCAAAAGAATCTAACATGTTCATACCCTCAATCAATTTGTACCTATCCTGGCGCGATTGTCATAACTTTCACCAAAAATGTCGGATTAGTTTCGTTCTTAAACAAATTGGAAGGAAGACTTATAGATCTAAAAATGTCATGAAGACCACAAAGTCAGATTATGCCTCTAAAATGGCCAAATATCGCGATTTCATGAAGCTGTCCCGTTAGTGTCGGTTTAACGGACATGCATGTCCATTTAACGGACACTGTCGAGCCAAAATGCACTATCTCACCCGAGAAAGTCCATTAAACAAAAATGGGCGATGCTTGGGGTCCTTTTCGACCCGTAAAAGTCTATTAAACGGATCTAAAGTCCGTTAAACGAAAATGGGGGTTCCCAAAACCCCTTCAAACCCTCTCTCATGCTTCCTACATCCAGTCTAACATCATATACACTTAATAATCTTCACAAATTTACTTATTCCAACGCCAAAACACTTCATAACAAGTCAAACAACATATTTATCTCATAAAACTCTCAATTCTTAATTCATTTGGGTCATCAAAACCACAATTCCTATCAATAACCATAGCTGTCATACACACAAAATCCTAAGTAGCATCCCAACTTGTAACAATCATATCTCTTCATTCAGATATCCAAAAATTACAAGCGTTATAACGTCAGAAAGATAAGAACATCATCTACCACTTCAAAGAAGACAATTTTCACTAATTCTACCCAGATTTTTTCAGAATTTCCCTTGAATCCTGAACACAAATCTTACCTTTATGAAAAAAACTTGAACTTTTCCCCACTTTCACTTCCTTAGCTAATACACCATCATTCTTATCCATTCAAATACTAATCCTTCTTTTCCATAACAATCTCAATTATAAGAAATGGCAACTCATATTCAAAGTCCATCAATTCAATTGGATTACTTCTTTAAGTGTACTTAATTCAACTACCAATAGAAGTGCATCAAATCATCACTTCACTTTATTAAAAACATCCCATGATTATTATCATAATATTCCTATCTTTCTTGTCCATATTGCCTCACTTATATATAAATCAATTCATATGCAAAGTTCATTAACTCACATGAATCGCTTCTTCAAATGTACTTAATTCCAATTTAACCTCATCCTTAATTAATCCATATTTTAACTCGACCTTGATCCATACCCAATTTCGCAGTCAACAGTGACAATCATCCATACACATTTTCACATTTCATTATCATCATACACAATTCCATAATTCATATCCATACACAATTCCATATTTCATTCACATCATATATAAGAGTTTACAAGCTCCAATGACATTTCCAAACCATATTACAATATTTCACAAAATCACAAATTACATCATTCAATTGCTTAAAATGCAATTACAACTTTGTATTTACATAATCTAACTTCAAATACACAACAAAACATGTCAATTCGGATTTATACCTCTTTCGCTCTTTTTCTTGCTCAACACCTGAATTGGGGAAAGAGAGTGGGGGTGAGCTTTAAAAGCCCGTGGGTAACATGCTTATAACAAATAACAAGCAAAAATTGTTCAAAAATTCCATTGTTACAAAATGCTTATTGAATCATAAATCTCACTTTTCTCAAAACTCTTGTCAAGAAATCAAAATCGCAACAACACAACTCATGCATTTTTTTTTCAACTTGTTCATAAATCATGAATGCATCAAAACTTGTCACAATTCATAAACACATAAACACATAATAATGGTTTAGGTAAGTCCATAAACATGACGAACTACACAATTCCATATAATGGCCTTGAGTAGTCGTAAACTTGAGGGAGTCCTTGAAGGAGCTCCATGCCACTAGCGGGCAGGCGGGATAAGCCTATTCTTGGGTCAACATGCATGTGACTTGAGCTTGCTCTGATACCACAAATGTTGGGATCGAAACCCAACTTCTTAACAAAACCATGACACCTATATATGCTCTTCATTTTCTTTCTCTGATACCGCAACTGTTGGATCTCACTTGCGGAGGCCAACTTCGGATGTCTTAAACCTTGACCATCATTGGTTCATCTTCATTCTTATAAAATCCAAATAATTTTGCTCACAATTTGTTCAATGGTGTGTCCATACAAACCAGTCACTATACTTGAACTCGTTTCTCTTATTTGTGAACAGAATTTGGAAATCTTCAAACAAGAATTTCAATTTGACTTCTTCAAATAAATCATAGCTCTAATCCTCTATTTTGTCTTGAATAAAGAAATCATCTCAATCGGAGCTATATAGCTCAAGATATGCTTAAAATTCCAAAGCGTGTTTATACCTCAATCATGCTCTATAAACTAACCTCTCACTTTCTTACAATCAAACCTTTATAAATCAACTCCAAAAGATTCCAATTTTCATGGAGATATAAATACGTGTCTTAGGAATCTATCACTTCAATAATCACTTCATTTAGAGGCCGGAAGAGGGAGTTATGATCAAAAGAATCCAACATGTTCATACCCTCAATCAATTTGTACCTATCCTGGCGCGATTGTCATAACTTTCAACACAAATGTCGGATTACTTTCGTTCTAATACCATTGGAAGGAAGACTTCGAGATCTAAAACTTTTATGAAGACCACAAAGTCAGATTATGCCTCTAAAATGGCTAAAAATTGCGATTTCATGAAGCTTTCCCGTGAGTGTTCGTTTAACAGACACTGTCGGGCCAAAATGCACTATCTCACCCGAGAAAGTCCGTTAAATGGACATGAGCGATGCTTAGGGTCCTTTTTGACCCGTAAAATTATGTTAAACTGATCTAAAGTCCGTTAAACGGAAATGGGGGTTCCCAAAACCCCTCCAAACCCTCTCTCATATGCTTCCTACATCCAGTCTAACATCATATACATTTAATAATCTTCACAAATTTACTTATTCAAATGCCAAAACACTTCATAACAAATCAAACAACATATTTATCTCATAAAACTCTCAATTCTTAATTCATTTGGTTCATCAAAACCACAATTCCCATCAATAACCATAGCTGTCATACACACAAAATCCTAAGTAGCATCCCAACTTATAACAATCATATCTCTTCATTCCGATGTCCAAAAATTACAAGTTTTATAACGTCGGAAAGATAAGCAGATCGTCTACAACTTCAAAGAAGACCATTTTCACTAATTCTAACCAGATGTTTCCAGAATTTCCCTTGAATCATCAACACAAATCTTACCCTTATGAAAAAAAACTTGAACTTTTCCCCACTTTCACTTCCTTAGCTAATACACCATCATTCTTATCCATTCAAATACTAATCCTTCTTTTCCATAACAATTTCAATTATAAGAAATGGCAACTCATATTCAAAGTCCATCAATTCAATTGGATTACTTCTTTAAGTGTACTTAATTTCAACTACCAATAGAAGTGCATCAAATCATCACTTCACTTTGTTCAAAACATCCCATGATTATTATCATAACATTACTATCTTTCTTGTCCATATTGCCTCACTTATATATAAATCAATTCATATGCAAAGCTCATTAACTCACATGGATCGCTTCTTCAAATGTACTTAATTCCAATTTAACCTCATCCTTAATTAATCCATATTTTAACTCGACCTTGATCCATACCCAATTTCGCATTCAACAGTGACAATCATCCATACACAATTTCACATTTCATTTTCATCATACACAATTCCATAATTCATATCCATACACAATTCCATATTTCATTCACATCATATATAAGATTTTACAAGCTCCAATGACATTTCCAAACCATATTACAATATTTCACAAAATCACAAATTACATCATTCAATTGCTCAAAATGCAATTACAACTTTGTATTTACATAATCTAACTTCAAATACACAACAAAACATGTCAATTCAGATTTATTCCTTTTTCGCTCTGTTTCTTGCTCAACACCTGAATTGGGGAAAGAGAATGGGGGTGAGCTTTAAAAGCCCGTAGGTAACATGCTTATAACAAATAACAAGCAAAAATTGTTCAAAAAGTCCATTGTTACAAAATGCTTATTGAATCATAAATCTCACTTTTCTCAAAACTCTTGTCAAGAAATCAAAATCGCAACAACACAACTCATGCATTTTTTTCAACTTGTTCATAAATCATGAATGCATCAAAACTTGTCACAATTCATAAACACATAATAATGGTTTAGGTAAGTCCATAAACATGACGAACTATACAATTCCATATAATGGCCTTGAGTAGTCGTAAACTTGAGGGAGTCCTTGAAGGAGCTCCATGCCACTAGCGAGCAGGCGGGATAAGCCTATTCTTGGGTCAACGTGCATGTGATGGTTCTTGGATGGACTACCAAAACCCACACAACATGTATTTCAAAACTTGTTGCCCATAATGGCACTTTTCGAAAAACTTGATTTTTCTTGACATTTTGCCATAATGGCATAATTCAAAAACACATTTATTCATGATCATGCAATATCTCACATTTCATCAACCAAATTCACATGTCAATTACATAACAATTTCGCAAATCGTTCACAAACAATAATGCAACAAAATGAAGCAATTTGAAATCATTTTCTTCTCTGGCTTTAAAAGGAAACATTTATGGCTCGTTAATTTTATTATAAACACGATACCCTACGCATTTCTATCGGTTCTTATACTAAAACATTATCCTGCGCACGACTTCCATCTGAAAATTGAGTTTCTTAGAGATTGAATCAAAACTTGATTTCATTAGACAATTTATAGCCCTATATCCCTAGTTTACTCCAAATCAAGAATCATCTCATTTAGATAACTAGAAATCACGTTATGGCCAAAACACCATAGCATGCTCAAAGAATATTTTTCAACTGCACTCTCCAACTTTTAACTTCCTATATTTCACATATAACTCATCTTGTATCTAAACCATCTTTTCTATTCCTTTTTAAATCTCAAGGATTCTCCTTTGCTTTACACCTAACTAATTGCCAATAATTTCTCGTTTAATAGTCCTAGCTTACAGAAAGGTTCAGGGTCCAATAATTCTCCCTCTCTTAAAGAATTTCGTCCTCGAAATTCTTACCTGAGCGATCAAACAAATAACTGATTCACGCTAATAATTTCTTCCAAATGACCATAGTCAATAGAGTCACTTTTTTTTCAGTCACTTATTTCTTCTTTCACTTTCTTAACTAATTCCTACATATATATATCTCAGATTACTCACCATTTTTCACTTCTTGCATCGATAACACCAATATCAAATCATGCCTATATTTCTTAGCATACTCTCACATAACACATTATGGATCTGTGACATCTTTCATAGCAGTATTAATTCATAAATCAATAGCCCAATTCTTAGCAACTTTATATGGACCATATGTCTCTATCATTCATCTCATCTTTCAAATATCCTTCACATTACATCTTACACATATGCATATTCCCCTTTGATTCAAACTTATAGATGTAAAATCATCACACAATTCACATATCAAACATGTAGCAATTTCCCAATTCATTTTAGGCACAATTTATGCAACAATTATGATGCAATTGAAATCATTAAATTTTCTTGATTTAAAGAAAGCAAAAATTGCTTATTCAATCTATTATAAACATGTACCCACTTAGGTTCCGATTTCATCTTCTTAAGACCATAAGAATTTCTGTTTTCAATACATTCTGCTTGTTCACTTTAAGCTCAACCTTTCCACTTATATCCTTGTCTTCCTCAAACAAGCCATGATTATACATTTAAATCTATATCACATTTGGGGATATATCACTATAATGCCATACATTGCATACCCCACTACAAATACATTGAATCATTATCTGTCATATTACCCATATGCCATTTCGCATTTCCATGTATCCACAACTTTCATTTTCTCATATCATGAAAAAGTATCATTTTTCTCACTAACACTATTAGCTCAAATTCTTAACAATTTCTCACGCGTGAAACTTATACACACGCGCCCATGTAAGATCCTAATCTGGCGCTCTGACGCTTATTCGAAGATTGCCCATGTAAGATCCTATAACTGGGCTCTGATACGACAAATTTTGGACCCCACTTGTTTCCGGAATCCAACTCTTGCGAAATCATGAAACTTGAGCTTGCTCTGATACCATAAATGTTGGGATTGAAACCCAACCGCTTAACAAAACCATGACACCTATATATGCTCTTCATTTTCTTTCTATGATACCGCAACTGTTGGACCTCACTTGCGGAGCCCAACTTCGAATGTCTTAAACCTTGACCATCATCGGTTCATCTTCATTCTCATAAAATCCCAATGAGTTTCCTCATAATTTGTTCAATGGCGTGCCCATACAAACTAGTCACTATACTTGAACTCGTTTCTCTTATTTGTGAACAGAATTTGGAAATCTTCAAACAAGAATTTCAATTTGACTTCTTCAAAGAAATCATAGCTCTAAGCCTCTATTTTGTCTTGAAGCAAGAAATCATCTCAATCGGAGCTATATAGCTCAAGATATGATTAAAATTCCAAAGCGAGTTTATACCTCAATCATGCTCTCTAAACTGACCTCTCACTTTATTACAATCAAACCTTTTTAAATCAACTCCAAAAGATTCCAATTTTCTTGGAGAGATAAATACATGTCTTAGGAATCTATCGCTTCAAGAATCACTTCATTTCGAGGTCAGACGAGGGAGTTATGATCAAAAGAATCTAACATGTTCATACCCTCAATTAATTTGTACCTATCCTGGAGCGATCGTCATAACGTTCACCACAAATGTCGGATTAGTTTCTTTCTTAAACCATTGGAAGTAAGACTTATAGATCTAAAACTTTCATGAAGACCACAAAGTCATATTATGCCTCTAAAATGGATAAAAATCGAGATTTCATGAAGCTGTCCCGTGAGTGTCCGTTTAACGGACTCACCCGAGAAAGTCCGTTAAACGGACATGGGCAATGCTTGGGGTCCTTTTTGACCAGTAAAAGTCCTTTAAATGGACCTAAACTTTGTTAAACAGATATGGGGGTTCCCAAAACCCCTCCAAACCCTCTCTCATGCTTCCTACATCCAGTCTAACATCATATACACTTAATAATCTTCACAAATTTACTTATTCCAATGCCAAAACACTTCATAACAACTCAAACAACATATTTATCTCATAAAAATGTCAATTCTTAATTCATTTGGTTCATCAAAACCACAATTCCCATCAATAACCATAGCTGTCATACACACAAAATCCTTAGTAGCATCCAAACTTGTAACAATCATATCTCTTCATTCTGATGTCCAAAAATTACAAGCTTTATAATGTTGGAAAGATAAGAAGATCATCTACCACTTCAAAGAAGACCATTTTCACTAATTCTACCCAGATTTTTCCAGAATTTCCCTTGAATCCTGAACACAAATCTTACCTTATGAAAAAAAAGTTGAACTTTGCCCCACTTTCACTTCCTTAGCTAATACACCATCATTCTTATCCATTCAAATACTAATCCTTCTTTTCCATAACAATTTCAATTATAAGAAATGGCAACTCATATTCAAAGTCCATCAATTCAGTTGGGTTACTTATTTAAGTGTATTTAATTCCAACTACCAATAGAAGTACATCAAATCATCACTTCACTTTATTCAAGACATCTCATGATTATTATCATAACATTCCTATCTTTCTTGTCTATATTGCCTCACTTATATATAAATCAATTCATATGCAAAGTTCATTAACTCACATGGATTGCTTCTTCAAATGTACTTAATTCCAATTTAACCTCATCCTTAATTAATCCATATTTTAACTCGACCTTGATCCATACCCAATTTTGCATTCAACAGTGACAATCATCCATACACAATTTCACTTTTCATTATCATCATACACAATTCCATAATTCATATCCATACACAATTCCATATTTCATTCACATCATATATAAGAGTTTACAAGCTCCAATGGCATTTCCAAACCATATTGCAATATTTCACAAAATCACAAATTACATCATTCAATTGCTCAAAATGCAATTACAACTTTGTATTTACATAATCTAACTTCAAATACGCAACAAAACATGTCAATTCAGATTTATGCCTCTTTCGCTCTGTTTCTTGCTCAACACCTGAATTGGGGAAAGAGAGTGGGGGTGAGCTTTAAAAACCCGTAGGTAACATGCTTATAACAAATAACAAGCAAAAATTGTTAAAAAAGTCAATTGTTACAAAATGCTTATTGAATCATAAATCTCACTTTTCTCAAAACTCTTGTCAAGAAATCAAAATCGCAACAACACAACTCATGCATTTTTTTTCAACTTGTTCATAAATCATGAATGCATCAAAACTTGTCACAATCCATAAACACATAAACACATAATAATGGTTTAGGTAAGTCCATAAACATGACGAACTACACAATTCCATATAATGACCTTGAGTAGTCGTAAACTTGAGGGAGTCCTTGAAGGAGCTCCATGCCACTAGCGGGCAGGCAGGATAAGTCTATTATTGGGTCAACGTGCACGTGACGGTTCTTGGATGGACTACCAAAACCCACACAACATGTATTTCAAAACTTGTTGCCCATAATGGCACTTTTCGAAAAACTTGATTTTCTTGACATGTTTCCATAATGGCATAATTCAAAAACACATTTATTCATGATCATGCAATATCTCACATTTCATCAACCAAATTCACATATCAATCACATAACAATTTCGCAAATCGTTCATAAGCAATAATGCAACAAAATGAAGCAATTTGAAATCATTTTCTTCTATGGCTTTAAAAGGAAACATTTATGGCTCGTTAATTCTATTATAAACACGATACCCACCTTAAATCCTTGCTTATAAACTTGTTCAACATGCTTCCCCTCTTGCTCCTCTTGAATCCTCTCTTAATCTCCTTTAACAATAGCCACAAAATCCCCAAATCAAAAGACATCCAAATTGATCAACCCCAAAGAAATATATCATGAAATTGATCTTAAAATTCTTAAACCCATACCATTCTTAAGCTATCTAAACCATAACCCTTTCAAAAACTCAAAAAATCAATAACACTCTTACCTTGGTCCTTCACCAAATGAGGAGTTGCTTGTCTCTAATGGTAGCCCTCATCTTCTTCCATCTTTTCCTTCATGAATAACCATCAAAATCCCTCTTGAAATCTATGAAAATGCAAGCCCTAGCTCTCTCTTTCTTCTTCTTTCTTTTCGTTCTCCACCGAGCTCTCCCTCTCTTCTCTCTTTTCTTTCATTTTTCTCCCCAATTTGGTGCACCACTCACCCTTATATACAAACCCACATGTCTTGTTTACCATAATGCCATTAATGAATGGAAAATGACCCATTTACCCTTACATAATAGCCTTGTAACTTACATGCTTAAGTGTTCTTCCAATTTTGCCCCTCATGCAAACTTACCACCTTAATTCAATTTAATCCATGCCATATGATCTTACTCAAATTAACATGCTAATTAACTGCCATTAACATGCTAATTAATTCCACCAAATACTCTATTAAGACCTCAAAATTCATTTAAATCCTTGCCCAACTCTTTCCAAAAATCAAGGCATTTTCTAATCATAAAATGAAGGAATTTGGTAAAACTTCCTTCTAGAAAAATGTTCCTCATTGTCTTAATTTTCTAATGACACCAAAATCATTAAATTTTGTTCCATATTCTAAGAGTTATACTCCAAACATTTATGTCTGTTCTTATACTAAAATATTATCCTGCGTATGACTTCCATCTGAAAATTGACTTTCTGAGAGATTGAATCAGAACTTGATTTCATCAGACAATTTATAGCCCTATATCCCTAGTTTACTCCAAATCAAGAATCATCTCATTTGGATAACTAGACATCCAGTTATGGCCAAAACACCATAGCATGCTCAAAGAACAATTTTCAATAACACTCTCCAACTTTTAACTTCCTATATTTCACATATAACTCATCTTGTATCTAAGCCATCTTTTCTATTCCTTTTTAAATCTCAAGGATTCTCCTTTGCTTTACACATAACTAATTGCCAATAATTTCTCGTTTAATAGTCCTAGCTTACAGAAAGGTTCAGGGTCCATCACGATGATAATAATTTCATCAGTTTATTTCAAAAATTTAACTCTTAACAAATTTATCTACTACTTACTCGTTGAAAACTCCTAAAAGCTCCAACTATCTTCAAGCCGCACTCCATGTAAAACTCACATTCCACTGTGAACACTATCCAACCTCTGTTTTTTTTTTCTTAAGGAAGAAGAAACACTTAGCAGTAGGATAGAGGAAGGAAAAAAAAGAAAAAATTCAAAGGAATTTTGATGGAAAAACTCTGTGTTTTTTAAGAAGATTCAAAGGAGTTGATAACAAGGAAAGAAACTTAAGAAATACCAAACCCCTTTTTGAACTATCGGATATCAAGACTTACTTTTAACAAAAGTACAAAAAGCAGCTTAACACTTGTCACTTTCCTATGGTCTAATCTCTAACTTAGTTTTGTTTGAAACTAACTCTCTTAACTCTTATCTTACCAACCAACTATCTCCAAATCTTCTTTTAAAATTCTTTTTCCTTCTTTGCCTAATACTCCAAAAATTCTGAAATAAATCCTAAATTCACCAAAATTCACAAGTATATAATTCCACTAATCAATAAAATTTCCAATATAATTTAAATTCCAAATTCACAATTTCTCAAAAATCACAATTCAATCCAATTATACCCAGAATTATTCATGAATGCATGTACAATTATTTTCATGTGCAGTAAAATGCACTATTCAAGAGTATGTGTATGACATATTATGCATGAGCATGAAACGTGTTTGCTACTTCCTCAACAATTTCTCTCATTTATTAGAACATCCTAAGACAAGCATGATGACTTGTATGTGAATTTTGAACCTAGGCAATGTATGGTAGACTTGAATTTCAAATGGATACTAATATGCTTAGGTATTTAATAAATGGCATTGTTTTTAATAACTCTTTGGACTTGGAGTGCAGTTGATGTTTTTATTATATATTTTGAGAAATGATATTGTTTTCCATAAATCTGAACTTGAAATGTAAAGGACAATGTTTTACTTTTTGAAGCTACATTTTTGAACAACTTGCATTTGGAGTACAAAAGATGGCTTTTATTTCATGAGATAATGTTTTGGAATTTACATATGCATAATCAAGTCATGTATGTTGCGTGTTTTTGTTCTCTTTTGACTTAAAGCCATGACACAGTTTTATTTTATCGGTTGGATCGATAAATAAATGCATGGTGCCTTACTTGATTTTATACTTAATAATTAGAAATGATTTGTTTTGTGATTGGTGAGAAAACGATTGGCTAATCATGTGCTGGGCACAACTAATTAAGCGACTCCCGTACCCTTAATGTTGGTACATGAAAGTCGAGTCGTCGTATCGACACTTTTCTACGATACTCGCGGGTGATTCCACACCTAAGGTCTGGACACTGACGAGGTCGTCACCTAGGGTCATAACGCTCTTGTCAATTATAGTCCGGACTCACCACGGATGAAAGTCGAGCCAACACTGAGTATCGGTGAGTGTGCACATTAGTTTGGCTAACTAATGGTGTCACACATTATTGTTTTGTCTTATTCTGATATTTATTTTCTAACGAGATTTGATTTATTCGTCTGATGTTTTTATGCATTTGTATACTAGAACTAGAACTTATGTTCACCGGATGGGTGATTAATAGGCTGGGCCTATGGGATTCCGAACTATTATATGATGAGACATAGGCTAGGCCTATGTGTTTTTATGTCATGTATATTTACTTCATAGGTTATCTACACCATCTTGGTATGATCAAATTCTATTTGTGTTATATATTTTTCCTACTCATTGAGTACCTAGTGTACTCAACCCCCTCTATTTTCCAGCCATGCAGGTTAATTTAGTAAGTTTGAAGCTCTGAGTGGATCGTGTGGTCTTTTGACATTTTCAGGGTTTTACCCTATGTGGGTAGTTTTTTAGTTTTTTTTTTATATAGTGGTTCATGAACTGTTTTTCTGTTTTATTAGTTTGGTTGCGTTGATATACTTTATGATTATATAAACTTAAGTTTTGATTGTTTGTTATTGTAAAAGACTTAATGTATAGACATTCAACACTATTGTGAGATTGCTTTGAGTGAACTTTAAAATCCTAAAGTTGTGGTTGATTATGAATATAGAAATGTGTTTGAAATTGTTTGCAGGTTTTGGGATTCTTAAAATATAGCTGTTATGCTGCCTAAATTTTTTAAAAAAAGAAGAAAAAAAAAGATATTCAGTTAGCCTTGCATGATCGGATTAAGGATACTGCAAGTGTTTTTATCCCAAGTATGTGACGATTGTCATGGGCTCGATGTGGTATCGGGTCGTGACAGCAAGTATAAAAAAAGGATAGTAAAATATATAATGCAAAAAATATTAACCTGTTAAGAGACTCATCCTTGTTGTCATAAGGAATAATCAATTCTTTTAGCAAGCATATTTGATCTTGCTCATCCATTGGCTCAGTTGTAGCATCCCACTCCCGCAAGACCCAACCTCGACATCGAGGGTGATATCCGAGCCCGTGCCTCACGAGGGTGGTATGCTAGAGCACTCAAACACAGTTCAAAAACTCAGTATGACATTTTTCTTTGAAAACATTTGTATATGCAGAATTCAGTAAACGATTTGGGTTCGATTTAACACGAAAACATTTTCAATCATACACAATTTCTGTCATAACAGACACTTATCAGTAATTAAACCATCTCATGCACAAAATCCATAACCAAAATGGGTCCAATGCTATTCTTGAACAATTTCAGTAATCGCATTACAAATACAACATTTACCAATTGGGGCCCTCTGAAATAACAGTACTATTCTGCGGAAATTGCAGAAAATACAAATTAACAAAAGACAGAACGACACTAATGCAGACGTGAACTGATCCCGACCTCAATTCTCTGACTTGCATGCAGTAGGTATACTCCCATTAGTCTAACGGGGTACTCTTCAATTCCTGAAAAAATAGTTGCAATTTTGGGTGAGTTTGCGAGCTCAATGAGAAACCATCATCGATGGTTCACCTAATTCATGCATTACGCAAATAGCGTACAACATATTACAATAACACATTCAGAATACCATAGAGCAATTTACAGATTCTCATGCAATCACAGAACTTAGAAATTTCGCAAATCAGTTAACACAATTGTATTATGCACTCTTGCCTATTTCCCATTCACTGTATTCAATCCATCACAATGAGTATGCAATGCATATGTGACTCTTTCCCATTTTATTATAGTGTTGTGACCGAGCGCTTAAACAGTGAACAGTATTCAGTAGACGCGTCTAGGGAGTAGGAGAGCCCTCTGGGTATGCACTAACTCCCTTCGAGCTCGAGGCTCTTTTCGAAGATCGATGGCACTCAGTCACAAACATTATTATTATTATCCATTCATGCATTTGTGTATGAAATGCAAAATGCCCAATATAATCACAGTCACATAGTCTTTAAAACCCATTTATCACAATTCTTCAAAATCACATGGCAGTCGAATCCGATTTATCAAAAGCAAACATATCGATCGTAATCATTTACATAATTACACAATTCCCATTCACAGACAGTTTACAGAGCATTTAACAATCAAAAATTGAGGAACCAACTAGGTTACTCACCTGTAACTTCCGAAGCACGCTGAAGTCCCAAAGAATATCCGTGGAATGTTGTTCCATCGGTATCTCTATAACAGTCAAATAATTTTCCAGTACTAAATGCACAATCATAATAATTTAATGATGCACATGTCGTAAATAACAGAATGTACGATGCATGTTCATGACCTTCCCGGCGCTATATCCCAATTTTCACTTTCCTTTGCCTCAAAACCGATTTTTCATTCTATAGACACTATCCCATTTAGACAATACCCTTATTCTCAAAGAAGACCTCAAAGACAAAATTACTATTCCTTTGATCAATTTCACCCATTATAGAATTCAAAAGCATTAAATATAAGTCAGCAATCTCAAAATGATGCTCTAATAATCATGAAACAACTCTTAGGTTGTGATAGCACCTTAAACCCAACTTTTATTCACAATTTGAGATCTTAGAAATTGAACTCAAACTTTCTTTCTACTCCTCAATTGTAGACCTTTTTCTCTAGATCATAACGAATCAAACATCACTTCAATTGGAGGTCTACATCATCAGTTATCAATAAAAAACAAAACTAACTCAGTTCAGAAAAACCAGTCTCGCTATGACGTAAGGACGCTCGCCACGGCGTCCCAGAGTTGCTCGTCGCGGTGTCCGAAGAGAGCTCGCCGCGGCGTTGAATTTTGGAGCTCGCCGCGGCGAGAACATCAATTCTCGCCGCGTCGTCTTCTCCGACAATTTTTTTCACTCTTTTTCTCCCTAAAAACAGCCATAACTCAAACACAACTACTCCAATCTTTCCCATAAAACATCATGAATGCATTTCAATAAATAATAAACGGCATAAACCCATTTACTTACCAAATCAAGCTTCAATTCTTCAAAACTCCAAAATTTCTCCAACTCTTTCATCACCCACGGCTCTCTCTCTAAACTTCCAAAATTTCCATCATCTCAAAGGTTTAAGCTAGGCTTTGCACAAGGAGGAGAAGCAAGTAAGAATCGGACAAGCAAGAATCGTGTAGGGAGGAAGAACAAGAATCAATCGATGGAGAAGGATCAAGCCCTAGGTGGAGGAGAAAGTTTTCTGTTAGGGAATTTCATAACCTTATAATGTTAGAGTCAAAAACTTAGGCATTTAAAGGGTTTCTATTTTAACAATAGATTCATACCACTTGTCTTTTTCCTCACTATACATTTAAATCTCTATCTCTTTTCACAAATTTATTTCCAATCCAATTCGTCTCCAAATTTCAATGGCTCGACATATTAATTTCTAAAATCATATATCTAACTTTCCATGGCCATTGGACAGTTATTCAAGTACTATACAATCGGTCGGTCATTACTTTAAAATTTCCGTCCGACATTTTCTCCCAATTTTCTAGAAAAATTGCTAAGGGTCACTAACAATTGATAATCACTCTAAAACAGTTCCAATTCAGATTATCAAACACAATTGTCTTAGAATTCACAGAAAACATCATATTCTCAAATAAAAGCCAGGAATGTCATGCATGCATATACATATATGTGCATGTGCCAAATGTCTTACTCCTCTCTATATCGAGAGGCCAAATGCATGCTCATATCAAAATGTAGTCTAACCTACTAGACCGTCCCAATTTACCAATATAACCTTCCCATCGGTGATGGGATGTTACAATTCTCTCCTCCTAACAAAAATTTCGTCCTCGAAATTTCATATATGATTGATCAGGAAGACAGGGGAATTGTTTCGATCACTTAAATATTGTTTCCCGCTTATTCACTACATGATTAATTTTTGCCAATTAACTGAAATCAATACAGTCAATCACTCCTTTTTCTTTTCTCAAACTCTACTCTGTCTTAACCGTTTCATCATGACTATTCGCAATTCTTCACTTTTGGTATCAATAACACATATATCGGAGCATAACAATATTTCCTAATCCTATCCATGTAACACTTTATGAATTCGAAACATCTTTTAGGTTTTATATTGACTTACCAATTCATAGTTCTATTCACACCACAGTCACATAGAGGTCTCTTTATAGCAAATTTAGTTTCCCCAAATTACACCTTTATTTCCATCTAAGTGCATCTTGGCCGAGGTGATACACTTCGAAGTATTTCATTTATCGCTTACTAGATTACATCTCTTTAGTGTTAAAACACTAATCTCGTAAGATTTCATAGCCTTAATATTAATCAACTCGACTCATTGTCATTAACCTGGATTACGTAAACCCTATTACAGATTCATTTCACTTATCAATATTATCTTAAATCAATCATGGCCTTCGACTATTTTCAAGCCCTGTTCACTTTAATATAGGGGTGAACGACTCCTTTTTGAACTATACATCAATCTCATATCCCAATGAACTCCCAATTACATTTTTCTCCAGCAATCCAGTCTATTGGTTATTCACACATATAATCATTCGATTTTACATCCTAAACCTTCAATTACTCTTTCAATGTACTCTTACTAGAACATAAAGCTTCGATTGTTCATTGTGTTTTATCTAACCGTTTCTTTAGTGGGTATTACACATACTTCTTAATCCAGTCATAAATATCATTTTCTCAAAAGTTGGATTCATTTTCGATTCCTTCATAAAGTTCGCACATTCTAAATCCTCAATTTGGGTTTTGTCAATCCTTTTTATACATACCTGATTTGGAATTCCAATAGCTAATAATACTTTCTTTTTGCCCTTAATAACTTGACAGATTGCATTCAGTATTACACTAGGTTTAATAACCTTATCGCCCAAATTGTGATCTTTTGCCATTGACTTTTCTATTCAATACATTAAATTGCATCACTAGCTTAATTTTGAAATATTCAAACGCATAATCCTTTCCAATTCTTTCAAATTCCCGAAATATCTTAACCGTTATCGATTTGCATATTCATAGACATATCCAAAACTGTTTCTGTACGAATCGTGTCTCCAATTTTCCAAAGCAATACTCAGTACAACGAATTTCAAATCATCAATTGTAATGCAGCCCATGTGGTTATACTTGTCCTCATGTACATAGAACCACTTTATACTAATTCAACAAATTACATCATAACCTTTACTGGGTCACTTTGTTAAATATTGTAAAATCTCCAAAATTAAAGTGATCATAGAACCACTTTATACTAATTCAACAAATTACATCATAACCTTTACTGGGACACTTTGTTAAATATTGTAAAATCTCCAAAATTAAAGTGATACAATCAATACTCGAGTTGTAAATTTCTCCAAATGTCTCTTTTTACATTCATCAGTCATACGATTCACACTTTTTTTTCCCCAATTATTTTTTTTTGTCAAGGTTAAGACCATAAAATCTTTAACAACTTCTGGACGAATCCAGCATACAGCTAGTTCTAAATAACTCCAAATCATATATATATATATATATATATATATATATATATATATATATATATCCCTTGCAATTTTGCATTTTATCATCACCTCTATCGTCATTAAGTCTCCCAAAGTGCCATGTTCGAATACTAATTCATCCACAATTTATTTGATCAAGCTAAGATTCACTTTTATGAAGCTTTCATGATATAAAAGATTTCCCCATCTATGCAAAAATATCTTTCTCCTCTTTTCATACACATCAAATATATCATTAATGATCATAGTCACTATCCAATCTAAACACAATTGAGACACTTTACTCTTCAGTAGTATAATACTGTCGGGGCATTGTTATCTCTGACAATTACAACCCAAAACTCCTTATACCCATGATTGATTCTTATAACTCTTTAAGTATTTGATTTCCCCAATGAGGAAAAATTCTCTTATGATTTTCTCAGTTTCATAATAACATGTTTTGACATAAGTTCCTTTACACTAGTTTCTCCACATAATTCCATTTATTGCCATCATTACAAACTTGGGTTGATAACACATCCATCATATCAACTTTGTACTCCCCGAACATATTGACAAAAAATATTCGTGAACCGATATTTTCCTCATAATCGCAATTAATGTCTCCTTAATATTCAAAAATCCTAGTACATAGTCGGATTGCTTACATTAACATAGTGCATACTTCTCAGTAGAAAATTCTATCTCATACGCTTGAGTCTTCACTAGGATTAGGACTCCCACAATGACTTTTAATTCATTTCAGATTTATCTCAGATTTGTCCTTTCATTGATAAATTTTTCAATTGAATCATTTGATCGATGTAACCCAATTCAGGAAATTTCTTCTTTGAAAGAAGATTTCTTATTGCGTTCATCGATACCGTTCACGGAATTTCTACGCATCAACAGTCATCACATTTCTTGTTAGCCATTCTCAATGCCTTAGAAAATAAATTTTAGCTATTCATAATATCTCATGAAGATCAATTATGCCATAATTCATATAATCAGAACATCCGATTTAGTGAAGTATATATCATCAAAATCATTACATCTTTTCGAGAGATAGATGTAAGACAACTCCCCAATTAGTCCCTTACGCTAAGGATACCTTGATCTCATTTGATTTTTTACAATACTTCCCTTTTTGCACCTGTCCTCGTTCGTGAGGTTAATCTCAATTTATTCTTAATTGATCATTATAGGCACTTTCACATCTTATTCTAACTCATATTGAACTTTAAACTATAAGAACTATGGCTAGCAATCATCCACTAACTCACTAGCCATGGTGCTACCATTATCAGATATGCGTTTACATAGGCAAAACGACTGAACCTTGACAACTACTTCGTCAAACCCATGAATGTTCACAATTAAGTCAAAATCAGAGATGTATAATCATTCTTGATTTCCCACTAACATATTCTGACTCTAAGGTATAAACCCTTATTCATAACTTTCATCACAGTAATCAAACCCAATTGTAGCATTTCTAGATCATAGAACATTTTATTTTCATCCACTTTGTTTATACACTTTCAATCTTGCCAATTCTAACCTATCTCTATTTTCCTCTATCAATCCACTAGTATATAAATTCATATCTATCCCACATTCAAGGATATACCCCAGTATGACTCTGATGTTGTATTTCATAATATATCCACCAATACCAATACACTTAATCTTCATTCGTCAAATCGAACCTTACACTTTTTCTTATTCCATGATATCCACAACTTCCACTTATCACATTCTAACATATCATCATTTCCCTCACTATTTCTAACCGCTTAAACAATTGATACATGCTCATGCATGTGACTCATATGCTAGACTGGGGATCAATTGTCATTGTCTGTCGTGACATGACTTAAATGCATGTAACTTGACCCATATTTCAAAAACAGCCCATATAAGATAGTACTTCTGGGCTCTGATACCAAAAATGTAGCATCCCACTCCCGCAAGACCCAACCTCGACATCAAGGGTGATATCCGAGCCTGTGCCTCACGAGGGTGCTATGCTAGAGCACTCAAACACAATCCAAAAACTCAGTATGACATTTTTCTTTGAAAACATTTGTATATGCGGAATTCAGTAAACGATTTGGGTCCGATTTAACACGAAAACATTTTCAATCATACACAATTTCAGTCATAACAAACACTTATCAGTAATTAAACCATCTCATGCACAAAATCCATAACCAAATTGGGCCCAATGCTATTCTTGAACAATTTCAGTAATCGCATTACAAATACAACATTTACCAATTAGGGCCCCCTGAAATAACAGTACTATTCTGTGGAAATTGCATAAAATACAAATTAACACAAGACAAAACGACACTAATGCAGATGTGAACTAATCCCGACCTAAATTCTCTGACTTGCATGCAGTAGGTATACTCCCGTTAGTCTAACGGGGTACTCTTCAATTCTTAAAAAATAGTTACAATTTTGGGTGAGTTTGCGAACTCAATGAGAAACCATAATCGATGGTTCACCCAATTCAGGCATTACGCAAATAGCGTACAACATATTACAATATCACATTCAGAATACCATATAGCAATTTACAAATTCTCATGCAATCACAGAACTTAGAAATTTCGCAAATCAGTTAACACAATTGTATCATGCACTCTTGCCTATTTCCCATTCACTGTATTCAATCCATCACAATGAGTATGCAATGCATAAGTGACTCTTTCCCATTTTATTACAGTGTTGTGACCGAGCGTTTAAACAGTGAACAGTATTCAGTAGACGCGTCTAGGGAGTAGGAGAGCCCTTTGGGTATACACTAACTCTCTTCGAGCTCGAGGCTCTTTTCAGTATCAGTGGCGACTCAGGTCACAAACATTATTATTATTATCTGTTTATGCATTTGTGTATGAAATGCAAAATGCCTAATATAATCACAGTCACATAGTCTTTAAAACCCATTTATCACAATTCTTCAAAATCACATGGCAGTCGAATCTTATTTATCAAAAGCAGACATATCGATCGTAATCATTTACATAATCACACAATTCCTATTCACAGACAGTTTATAGAGCATTTAACAATCAAAATTGAGGAACCAACTAGGTTACTCACCTGTAACTCGAAGCTCTTGCTGGAAGTCCCAAAGAATATCTCAGAGAATGTTGTTCCATCGGTATTCTATAACAGTCAAATAATTTCCCATTACTAAATGCACAATCAGAAAAATTTAATGATGCACATGTCGCAATTAACAGAATGTACGATGCATGTTCATGACCTTCCCGGCGCTATATCCCAATTTCTACTTTCATTTGCCTCGAAACCGATTTTTCATTCTGTAGACACTATCCCATTTAGACAATGCCCTTATTTTCAAAGAAGACCTCAAAGCCAAAATTATTATTCCTTTGATCAATTTCACCCATTATAGACTTCAAAAGCATTAAATATAAGTCAGCAGTCTCAAAATGATGCTCCAATAATCATGAAACAACTCTTAGGTTGTAATAGCACCCTAAACCCAACTTTTATTTACAATTTGAGATCTTAGAAATTGAACTCAAACTTTCTTTCCACTCCTTAATTGTAGACCTTTTTCTCTAGATCATAACGAATCAAACATCACTTCAATTGGAGGTCTACATCATCAGTTATGACTCAAAAACTAAACTAACTCAGTTCAGAAAAACCAGTCTCGCCGCGACGTAAAGACGCTCGCCGCAGCGTCCTAGAGTTGCTTGCCGCGGCGTCCGAAGAGAGCTCGTCGCAGCGTGGAATTTCGGAGCTCGCCGCGGCGACCTCCTGCACGCTCTCCGCGGCGAGGCCTTTGTGTACGCCGCATTGTGGCGCAGGCACGCCGTTACGTGCGGGTCGCAGGTCGTCTTCTCCGATAATTTTTTTCACTCTTTTTCTCCCTAAAAACAGCAATAACTCAAACACAACTACCCCAATCTTTCCCATAAAACATCATGAATGCATTTCAACAAATAATAAACGACATAAACCCATTTACTTACCAAATGAAGCTTCAATTCTTCAAAACTCCAAAATTTCTCCAACTCTTTCATCACACACGGCTCTCTCTCTAAACTTCCCAAATTTCCATCATCTCAAAGGTTTAAGCTAGGCTTTGCACAAGGAGGAGAAGCAAGCAAGAATCGGACAAGCAAGAATCGTGTAGGGAGGAAGAACAAGAATCAATCTGTAGCGCCCCCTCACCGTAGGGTACACATCGGGAAACCCGAAGGTCGCTCCAACACATATTCCACGATAAAGGTGCACTACCAGAACATTTTCCCAATAATATCCACATGGCATCGCAATAATTAAAACCATAATATCAGAAATCAGTAACTTTTAAAAATCCAAAATAATCTTATCATAGCAGCAATTTCAATACAGTCATCCAGAAGCAGAATAGACAAGTCTATCAGTCCCCTAAACAAAACCAAAAAGGAAACTGATAAAAGCTTCTATCATAAGTCATCCTCAAAATCCAACTCAGCTGACCAACCTATGTGCCATCGCTTCTCTCGCCAACACGCTCACACAACAGGAAAAGACTATCTCCGAAGTTAGGGGTCTACTCTATCGATCCTGAAAAATTAGATGCAATTTTGGGTGAGTTTGCGAACACAGTGAGAAACCATTATCGATGGTTCAATCAAATCATGCATTACGCAAATTGCGTCTGACAAAGACGAACAAGAATATTTAATTAATAAGATAATATAACAATTTACAAGAATCTATAACAGTTCTTATGTCGGTAATAATTTACAATAGCATGTAAGTTCACATCACAATTTACAAGAATCATGGCATCACACGTTCAAGAATCGTCACACAATTGGCAATTCAATCACCATGTATATAATGCATATGAGACTCTTTCCGATTATTCAAGATTGTGCCCAAGTGCTCATCGGTGTTGATGGGGACGCGTCGTGATTTTCTCCCTCGGGCTCGTGGTCTTGGCCAAGACAAAGGTTCGAGCTCGAGGCTCTTTTCGTGATAATAGCACTGGGTCACATGTCCATTATCCGATCATGCATTTATGCATGCAATGCGATGTTCGATAATTCGGTGTATGGCTATAAAAGCCCGAAGATTGTATTTCTCAAGAACATCTGAGAATTCAGTCCGAAAGATAAAGAATCCAATCCGAAGACAATAGAAATATGTCATTTGATCACGTACATTTCAGTAATCATGCAATTTCACAGTCCAATACAGTAGAGGCATACCATCCAATCATGTATATTTCAGTAATCATACAGTTTCACATTTGGCAAGTAATTCACGTTGAGCATTTAAACAATCAAGAATTTGAGAAACCAACTAGGTTACTCACAGTAACTTCCGAAGCCATCGCTCGAAGTTCCAGCAATGTCCGTGGAATGACGATCCAACGACACCTCTATAACAGTAAAATACAGTCCCATTACTAGATGCTCAATTAAATAGTTCAGTAATGCATATGTCTTAGTGAAATTATGTACAATGCATGCTCATGATTTTCCCGACGCTAAAACCCAATTTATAACTCTTATGTCTCATTCTAACTCGTCACTCAATAGATAGACAATAATGGATCCAATCCTAAAATTCAGTTCAATTTCCTCAATTCATATTTCCTAAAGCAATTCCTATCCATTGGGTCAAAACCTCTATTGAGAATCCCAATTAAAACTCCAATTGTCTCAATTCGACACTTAGGTCACACTATAAACCATAATTGACCTTAATCTCGATAAATCAATACCAATTAAATTAAATTCTAACTCCCATAATTATCCTCAATTATAGACCTCTTTCTCTAGTCCACAATGAATCAGGAATCACCTCAATCGAAGGTCTATACCAAAAGTTTCGCCCAATAATCTAAAATAAATCCAATCAGAATTTCTATCCCCCGTCGCGACCTACGTCCCTTCGCCGCGACGTACAGAAGATCACTTGCTCGTTCGTCGCAACGTGGAGACCGCTCGTCGTAACGCACAAATCCATGCTCGTTGCGACGAATAAATTAATTACTCGTCACGACGAAGCCCTCACGCCACTGCGCTCATCGCGACGTACGAAGGCCCGATCGTCTTCTCCGATCGATTTCCGCCATTAATGCTATTTAAAACCTCCATTAACACTCTAACTACTCAATCCATCCCAATAAATGCCATAACTGCTAGAAACAACTACTAATAACAACAATAAAGCCTTAACAACTTACCAATCGCAGATCAAAGCCACAAATCACCGTAAACCCTAAATCCTTCAAAATCAACGATTAATCCACTCCAAATCCTTCTCAACCTTCAACAATCACAATAAATCACTTAGCCTAGCACAATAAGAATGAAACATAAGGAAGAATCGATGAAACTCATCAATGAGGAAGGATCGACGACTCGTGGGAAGAGGAAGAGAAGAAACAATTTTGCCCAAATCACAAATACCTAATTTCAAGCCTAAGGCCCTATTTATAGACATAGGTCTCCAAATCAGTTCAAATTTTAGTCTTTAAATTTCAATGGCTCAACATTTTTATTCCTAAAATCACAAATCAATTCTTCCTATGCCATATGCCAGTCAATTTCGGAACCGGAATCAAATTCATCAGTCTCTAAGTCATTTTCTCGGTCCGAACCCACAACTCTAAAAATTCCAGTAAAATTGCTATAAATCCTCGAAAATATACAACACAAGGTCCTATACTTCAATTTCAATTCTCTCAAGATTATACAATCGATCGATTCATCACTCAAATATTTTCGTCCGCATTTTTACCAATTCATGCGAAAATTTCCTATAAGCCACTATCAATTACCAATTACTCTTAAACTATTCTAAATCAGTCATTCAAGCCCAATTATTCTTAATTTCTCACCAATTTCGATCTAACAAATTTCAGTTCACAATCCAATCAATTCACAATTCAGTCAATTCAGTCAGTTCATATTCACTATCGAATGTCGGAAATCATGAATGCATGTAGCTATGAATAAATGCATATGCAAGAAATCTGTTCCTTTATAATTAGAGGCCAGTAACACGCTCAATTAGTGAATGCAATGAAACCTATAGGTCTGTCCTAATTTACCAGAATACCCTTGCTAACAGTAACGGGATGTTACAATTCACCCCTCCTAATTAAAATTTCGTCCACGAAATTAAATACCTGACCGATCGAATAAATGAGGATACTGACTCCTCATATGCTCCTCAGTCTCCCATGTAGCTTCCTTAGAAGAGTGGTTTTTCCAAAGGACTTTCACCAATGGAATCACCCTGTTCCTCAGCTGCTTGACCCGTGATCCTATAATCCGTACCGGCTCCTCAACATAGGTCAAATCACTGGCTACCTCAATCTCCTGAGCCGGAATCACATGCGTCGGGTCAGAACGGTACCGTCGGAGCATACTAACATGAAATACATCATGCATCTGGGACAACTCACTCGGTAATGCTAATCTGTAAGCCAACGGTCCTATCCTTTCAAGGATCTCATACGGACCGATATACCGAGGGCTCAACTTGCCCTTACGGCCAAATCTCAGTACTCCTTTCCAAGGAGACACTCGGAGAAACACTCTGTCACCTACACTATATTCCATCTCTCGCTGATGCTGATCCACATAGCTCTTACATTCGCTCCGAGCCGCTTGATGCGACTCGGATCAACTGCATACCTTATCTATCGTGTCTCGAATCAGCTCGGGACCCTCATCGATCTCATACCTCTTCATCCCAATATGGCGATCGACACGGCCTCCCATACAAGGCCTCATACGGTGCCATCCCAATACTACTCGACATCTTGGTTATTATATGCAAACTCTATCAAGCTAAATCGATCCCATGATCCTCTCGAACTCCAATACACATGCCCAAGCATGTCCTCAACGATCTTAATCGCCCTCTCGCTCTGTCCATCTGTTCGAGGATGAAATGCGATCAAGTTCAACCTCGCACCCATAGCGATCAGAGGCTCTTCCGAAACTCGAGGTGAACTCAGGATCCCCATGCGAAACTATCGACAACGGAACCCCATGCAACCGTACAATCTCTACCACATACTTCTGGGCCAACTGATCGAGAGTATTGCTCTCCCTTACTGGCAAGAAGTGAGCCGATTTGGTCAATCGGTACACTATGACCCAAATAGTATCATGCTGCCTCGGTGTCCTAGGCAACCCCGTCACAAAATCCATGGTAATTCGCTCCCATTTCCACTCCGGGATTGGCAACGAATGCAATTTTCCCACTGGAGCCTAATGCTCTGCCTTAACCTGCCGACAAATCAGACACCTGGAAACATACACTGCCACTTGCCTCTTCATACGTGCCACCGAAATCCGCCTCGTAGTACGATATATCTTGGTCGTACTAGGATGCATAGCATAGGCAGCTACGTGTGCCTCCTCTAGGATCTCCCGTCTCAAGTCATCAATATCCGGCACACATAGCCTCTGTCCCATCCATAAAGTCCCATCTCTCAACTCAAACTCAATCAGCATACCGACTGGACTCTCAATCGGGCCTCACTAACACCGGGTCTTGATCCTAAACTCTCCGGATCCTATCATGCAACATCGGCCTCGGCCTCGAGTAGCAATCGAGCTCCATCCCACCCATATCCATCTCGTACATTAAGAGCTCTCAATCAATCGAGACTGTAATCTTGAAACTGAACTCGAGGTTGTACTACCATGCGATCTCCTACTCAATCCATCGCCACCACATTGGCCTTCCTAGATGATACTCAATCGTGCACCATAGTCCTTCAAGAGTTCTATCCATCTCCTCTCATCTCGATTGAGCTCTCTCGACTCAACAGATATCTGAGACTCTTATGATCAGTGAAGATCTGGAAAATCTCCCCATACAGATAATGTCTCCAGATCTTCAGAGCAAACACTACTGCTGCCAACTCCAAATCATGCATTAGATAATTCACCTCGTGAGACCTCAACTGTCTCGAGGCATACGCTATCACTCTTCCCTGCTACATCAATACACATCCCAATCCCTAATGTGAGGCATCACTGTAAACCACAAAGCCTCCAGTACCAGAAGGAATGCTTAACACCGGTGCAGTCGTCAACCGATGTTTCAACTCCTCAAAGCTCTTCTGGCACTCCTCAGACCATCTGAATGGCACATTCTTCCTCAATAGCTTCGTCAAAGGGGCGGAGATCAACGAAAACCCCTCGACGAACCTCCGATAATATCCAGCTAGTCCTAGGAAACTCCGCAACTCTGGCACACTCCTCGGAATCTCCCAACTCATAACCGCCTCTATCTTGTGAGGATCCACCTGGATACCCTCACCGGACACCACGTGCCCCAGAAATACAATCTCATCAAGCCAGAATTCATACTTAGTGAATTTGGCGAACAGCTGCTTCTCTCTCATGACCTGCAGAACAATCCTCAGGTGCTCAGCGTGCTCCTGTCTACTCCTTGAATAAATCAGAATTTTATCAATAAATACAATCATAAACCGATCTAGGTAGGGCTGAAATGCTCTATTCATCAAAGTTATGAAGGCTGCCGGGGCATTAGCCAACCCAAACGGCATCACTAGGAACTCGAAATGCCCGTGCACTGCCCTCAAGGCACTTTTAGCACATCGCCTCTCGCTATCCTCAATCGATAATAGCCTGATCTCAGGTCCAACTTGGTGAACACCTGAGCTCCCTACAACTGATCAAATAGATCGTCAATCCTAGGCAGTGGATACTTATTCTTTACTGTTACCCGATTCAACTGCCTATAATCGATACACAGTCTCAATGTCCCGTCCTTCTTCTTCACAAATAGTACCGGAGCTCCCCAAGGCGAAACAGTCGGTCTAATGAACCCCTTATCCAGTAACTCCTGCAATTGAGCCTTAAGCTCTCTCAGTTCCACCGGTGCCATCCTATACGGAGGAATCGATATAGGGGCTGTACCGGGAACAAGATCAATCTTAAACTCGGTCTCCCGCTCTGACGGCAATCCCGGTAACTCCTCGGGAAACACATCCGGAAATTCCCTGACTACGGGAACATCCTGCAATCTCATCTCAACTCTGGAATCTACTACGTGAGTCAGATAGGCCTCACAACCTCCCTGCATCAATCTCAGGGCACTCAAAAAGGATATCATCCTCGCTGGCACTGCCTGACTAACTTCTCGAAAAACAACTCTGGGCTGACCAGGAGACTCCAATACGACCTCCTTGGTATAACAGTCCATGATAGCCCTATGAGCAGTCAACCAATCCATCCCCAATATCACGTCAATCTCCCTCAGAGCCAAAACGATCAGATCGACACTCAGAACTGCTCGATCGATCTGAACCTGACATCCCATACAGACCTCTCCCAATACAGTCGTACTACCTAGAGGTGTACTCACCTCTAACCCATACTGTAACCTCTGCCTATCCCCATGCAGTCTACATGCTAAATGCGGTGCAATGAAGGAATGAGTGGATCCAGGATCCAACAATGCATATGCTTCAAGACCAGAAATAAGAAGCATACCCGCAACAACATCCGGGGAATCCTGGGCCTCCTGCCGAGTCATGGCATAGACCCTAGCCTGCGACTGCTGTCTGCTCGGTCCCTCTGACCTCACTGCGGACCCCTCTGCTCGACCTCGGCCTCGGCCTCGGCCTCTCCATCCCGATCCACCTCCACGGCTCTGCTGCACCGAGGTATTGCTGCCTGATCTTCTAGTTATAGCAGACTGGGCTCCCAAAGTCTCTGGGCAGTTCCTCACTAGGTGGTCCATCGAACCACACCTCAAGCAGGCTCCAGATAGCCATCGACACTCTTCACCATGTCTCTTGCCACAATGCTCACATAAAGGAGCAAACTGCCCTGAAACTCTGGCACTGCCGCCACCACTAATAGTCTGTACAAATCTGCCCCTCTACCCATGACCAATCTGTCTAGCCCCTCCTGCAGATCTGAAGGGCCTACTCTGCGCTTGCAATATCCTCTACTAGACCGCCTCGATCATCATTGAATCTCTTAATCTGGTCCCCGACCGGCCTCATCACTGTACTGTCTCAAGAAATGCTCTATCCTCACTGCTGCAGCCCTCAACTCAATAAAACTGTCTATATCAGATCTAGCCAATAGGGTACGGATCTCCAGATTGAGTCCGCCCTCAAAACGCCGACATTTGTCAGCCTCAGAAGCCACCAGTGAAGAAGCATATACCACTAACTCGTTGAACCGCACCTCATAGTCGGCCACGGTCAATCGCCTCGCCTCACTTCTAAGAACTCAGAATTTCATATCTAGATAAATATTGGGCATGAAATTGTCCTTGAACGCCTCGTAAAATCATCCCATGTCAGTGCAGGGCGGTGGTATCGCCTTAATGCTTCCACCACTAATATGCAGAACCCTGTAGCAGAGAAACCGCGTAATCGAAACGCTCATTCGGGTCACAGTCCATCTGATCGAGGACTCTCTCTGTCCTCTCTAGCCATCTCTCAGCCTCCGCAGGGTCGGTGCTACCATAGAAGTCAATCGCCCCCTGCTTACGCAGTAGATCATATCTCCGTTCCTGTCTCACAGGAACTCGAGGAGGCAACTCCTCTGAACGAGGCATAGGAGACTCCCTACTAGCTCCTACCGATTCCAGGTCAGCTGGTTGTTCAACTCGATCTCCAAGAACGGATGACCTAAAACAGACAAGAAATTTCGATCAGTTCTGCTATGCTTACAGTGATTCAAGCCTAACAATACACTATGCCCAAAAGATGCCAAAACATGCTCTGATACCACTTAATGTAGCGCCCCCTCACCGTAGGGTACACATCGGGAAACCCGAAGGTCGCTCCAACACGTATTCCACGATAAAGGTGCACTATCAGAACATTTTCCCAATAATATCCATATGGCATCGCAATAATTAAAACCATAATATCAGAAATCAGTAACTTTTAAAAATCCAAAATAATCTTATCATAGCAGCAATTTCAATACAGTCATCCAGAAGCAGAATAGACAAGTCTATCAGTCCCCTAAACAAAACCAAAAAGGAAACTGATAAAAGCATCTATCCTACGTCATCCTCAAAATCCAACCCAGCTGACCAACCTGTGTGCCATTGCTTCTCTCGCCAACACGCTCACACAGCAGGAAAAGACTATCTCCGGAGCTAGGGGTCTACTCTATCGATCCTGAAAAATTAGATGCAATTTTGGGTGAGTTTGCGAACTCAGTGAGAAACCATCATCGATGGTTCACTCAAATCATGCATTATGCAAATTGCGTACAGCACGGCACAGTAATATTTAATTAACAGTATAATATAACAATTTACAGTAGTCTATAACAGTTTACAGTATCAGTAACAATTTACAATAGCATAGAACAGTTCACATCACAATTTACAGTAAATCATGGCATCACGCAGTTCAGTAATCGTCACACAATTGGCAATTCAATCACCATGTATATAATGCATATGAGACTCTTTCCGCTTATTCAAGATATTGTGCCCAAGTGCTCGATCGGTGTTCGATGGGGACGCGTCGTGATTTCTCCCCGGACTCGTGTCTGTCCAAGACAAAGGTTCGAGCTTGAGGCTCTTTTCCGTGATAATAGCACTTGGGTCACATGTCCATTATCTGATCATGCATTTATGCATGCAATGCAGTGTTCAGTAATTCGGTGTATGGCTATAAAAGCCCAAAGATTGTATTTCTCAAGAATATACAAGAATTCACCAAAGACAAGAATCCAATCCAAAGATAATAGAAATATGTCATTTGATCACGTACATTTCAAAGAATCATGCAATTTCACATCCAATCTGAGAGAGGCATACCATCAAATCATGTATATTTCAGTAATCATACAGTTTCACATTTGGCAAGTAATTCACGTTGAGCATTTAAACTGTCAAGAATTTGAGAAACCAACTAGGTTACTCACCTGTAACTTCCGAGCTACTGCCTGGAAGTTCCAGCAATGTCCGTGGAATGACGATCCAACGACACCTCTATAACAGTAAAATACAGTCCCATTACTAGATGCTCAATTAAATAGTTCAGTAATGCATATGTCTCAGTGAAATTATGTACAATGCATGCTCATGATTTTCCCGACGTTAAAACCCAATTTATAACTCTTATGTCTCATTCTAACTCGTCACTCAATATATAGACAATAATGGATCCAATCCTAAAATTCAGTTCAATTTCCTCAATTCATATTTCCTAAAGCAATTCCTATCCATTGGGTCAAAACCTCTATTGAGAATCCCAATTAAAACTCCAATTGTCTCAATTCGACACTTAGGTCACACTATAAACTATAATTGACCTTAATCTCGATAAATCAATACCAATTAAATTAAATTCTAACTCCCATAATTATCCTCAATTATAGACCTATTTCTCTAGTCCGCAATGAATCAGGAATCACCTCAATCGAAGGTCTATACCAAAAGTTTCGCCCAATAATCTAAAATCAATCCAATCAGAATTTCTATCCCCCGTCGCGACCTACGTCCCTTCGCCGCGACGTACAGAAGATCGCTTGCTCGTTCGTCGTGACGTGGAGACCGCTCGTCGTAACGCACAAATCCATGCTCGTCGCGACATCCAACCGAGCTCGTTGCGACGAATAAATTAATTACTCGTCACGACGAAGCCCTCACGCCACTGCGCTCGTCGCGACGTGCGAAGGCCCGATCGTCTTCTCCGATCGATTTCCGCCATTAATGCTATTTAAAACCTCCATTAACACTCTAACTACTCAATCCATCCCAATAAATGCCATAACTGCTAGAAACAACTACTAATAACAACAATAAAGCCTTAACAACTTACCAATCGCAGATCAAAGCCACAAATCACCGTAAACCCTAAATCCTTCAAAATCAACGATTAATCCACTCCAAATCCTTCTCAACCTTCAACAATCACAATAAATCACTTAGCCTAGCACAATAAGAAGGAAACATAAGGAAGAATCGATGAAACTCATCAATGAGGAAGGATCGACGACTCATGGGAAGAGGAAGAGAAGAAACAATTTTGCCCAAATCACAAATACCCAATTTCAAGCCTAAGGCCCTATTTATAGACATAGGTCTCCAAATCAGTTCAAATTTTAGTCTCTAAATTTCAATGGCTCAACATTTTTATTCCTAAAATCACAAATCAATTCTTCCTATGCCATATGCCAGTCAATTTCGGAACCGGAATCAAATTCATCAGTCTCTAAGTCATTTTCTCGGTTCGAACCTACAACTCTAAAAATTCTAGTAAAATTCCTATAAATCCTTGAAAATATACAACACAAGGTCCTATACTTCAATTTCAATTCTCTCAGTATTATACAGTCAGTCGGTCTGTCACTCAAATATTTCTGGTCCGGGCATTTTCGCCCGAATTACCCGAAAATTTCCTATAAGCCACTATCAATTACCAATTACTCTTAAACTATTCTAAATCAGTCATTCAAGCCCAATTATTCTTAATTTCTTAGTCAATTCCCGATCTAACAAATTTCAGTTCACAATCCAATCAATTCACAATTCAGTCAATTCAGTAAGTTCATATTCACTATCGAATGCCGGAAATCATGAATGCATGTACCTATGAATAAATGCATATGCAATAAATCTGTTCCTCTATAATTAGAGGCCAGTAACATGCTCAATTAGTGAATGCAATGAAACCTATCGGTCTGTCCCAATTTACCGGAATACCCTTGCTAACAGTAACGGGATGTTACACAATCGATGGAGAAGGATCAAGCCCTAGGTGGAGGAGAAAGTTTTCTGCTAGGGATTTTCGTAACCTTCTAATGTTAGAATCAAAAACTTAGGCATTTAAAGGGTTTCTCTTTTAACAATAGAATCATACCACTTATCTTTTTCCTCACTATACATTTAAATCTCTATCTCCTTTCACAAATTTATTTCCAGTCCAATTCGTCTCCAAATTTCAATGACTCGACATATTAATTTCTAAAATCATATATCTAACTTTCCATGGCCATTGGACAGTTATTCAAGTACTATACAATCAGTCAATCCGTCACTCAGAAAATTTCCGGTCCGGACATTTTCTCCCAATTTTCCAGAAAAATTGCTAAGGGTCACTAACAATTGATAACCACTCTAAAATAGTTCCAATTCAGATTATCAAACACAATTGTCTCAGAATTCACAGAACACATCATATTCTCAAATAAAAGCCGGGAATGTCATGCATGCATATACATATATGTGCATGTGCCAAATGTCTTACTCCTCTCTATATCGAGAGGCCAAATGCATGCTCATATCAAAATGCAGTCTAACCTACTAGACCGTCCCAATTTACCAATATAACCTTCCCATCGATGATGGGATGTTACATCAGTGCCTTCTCCAACTCGCAATAAAAAATCAGAAAAAGTTGGATTTGACATAGCTCTTATATTTATCATCAAAGAGAATTCACACATGTGTGATGTGAATTTAGAAGACTTGAATTAATGAGTTGTTGTTTTGTCACTTGGTCAATAATTGGCAAAGTTTGATGAAATTCGCCACCAAATATAACAATTTTTCCTTCAAATGGTTGATCAGAGTCCATTATATCTTGAAGTAAATTGTGAAATGCTTCAATGGCCTCTTTTTTTGCCATGGAAGCCTCGTCCCATAAGATAAGTCTAGATTCAAATATCAATTTTGCAATACTGCTTTGTTTGCTTAATTGACAAACTTTTTTTTTGACAAATCAAGTGGGATTTTAAATCTTGAGTGAGCTGTCCTATCACTTGGAAGGAGTGATGCTGTAACGCCCGATGTAGTGACAACAATTGCAATATGCCCCTGTGATCGTAAATTTGCAAGGAGAGCTCAATATAAGAAAGTTTTTCCAGTTCCTCCAGGACCATCAATAAAAAAACTTGCACAAGTTAAAGTCAAAAGTGAATTCATTATTAAATCAAATATGTGTTTTTGCTCATTGTTCAACCTTAATTGTAACATTAGGTCTTCTGGATCAATCTGTATATTCATCTCACTTTGTACTTCCTTAGTTTGTTGTTGATGATAATCAACATGAAACTGATGATAAGTAAAATTATAATTAGCCAAGCTTTTCCCTATTTGCTCTAGATATTTATTAATATCTTAAAGGCCATTTTTGTAATGTTATTAGATGTATACGTATTATAGGAACATGAAGCATACTAGTAGTCAGAATAAAGGTTGTCCTTGAAAGTTTCCCAGAGTTGCTTAGGATTTGTTGGTGAACAATAGAACAAGAGTGTAACAAATAAAAGTCTGAGGGATGCTGGCATTTTAAACATGATTGCTTCCTCAAGTGTTTGTTCTACATAAGAGTCAGATGCTAGCAATCCTAATTGTAGTGCAGCCTCCCTGAAACAGCTAATCTTCTAGCCATCAACAGCTAAAAAGTCATCAAATGATGTTGGTCTTTTAACATATATGAGTAATAATCTTAAGTAATACCTTTCTCCTTCTTGAGGGTCAACAGTAACCAATCTTCCTATTACTTTTCTTCAGCTTCTTTCTGACCATATTTTTGTTTTTCAATTCCAAACAAAATGTTCTGAAAAATCTCTATATAGACATTTCATCTCTGCAGTCGTTTTATTTGTCAAATTCATCTTGAAAAATTCGATCAACATTGTTCTCGAGAAGTCGATATTTCTCAACAAATAAGAAAAATTAGCATTTTTGTAAAAGGAAATAAACTGTTGATCTGGGAGGTGAACTTGTAGTATATAAACTGACGGATTAATCTCTGCTAGAAAAAATTCATATATATGTCATAAAGCTTCTGGAGGTGAAATCCAACGACCTTCTTGGAAATTACTGATTTCATCAATATTACTTGTGTTCTCTTAATCGGTAATGCTAAAGTTCACAAGGTCATGGCCTTTAAAGACATATTTGTATAAGTACTTAACAAGCTTCATAGCTGAACATATTTCAACATTAATTTGACAATCAAGTTGTTGGACCCCGAACCTTGAAGTATGAAAATGAAATCAAATGAGTGTTTTATATGTGATTTGTGTTATAAAGGATATGATATTGGAATGTTAATCATGTATGGATGGTGAGTTGAGAAACCCTAAGTATGAACTATGGTGATACATATGAGATATTATGCAAAATCAAGAGAGGAACTTGGTGAATGGCATAATGCTATTAAATGTAAGAAATCATATGAATTGAGGCTGAGATTTGGATGAATTTCAAATGATAGTTGAATTGTTATAAATGTTGTGCAATTAAGAAAGTGAAGTTAGCATGAATGTTGAGTTTTTGCATGTAGATAAAAATGTGTATGCTGATTTAAGGGAAATTAGGGAATGATTGAAATAGAATTGGCCAAAGTTTCCTTCTTTGAAGTTGTATCTTGCTCTTTTATCTTTCTAACGAGATCAAGTATGTAACATTTCGAGATCGGAGTTAAGAGTTATAGTTGATACAAGTTATGATGTTATATAAGATTTATGTTAGTGACAGCTTTGATGAATGTTTGAGAATTGTGGTTTTGATGAACCAATTTAGTTGAGATTTGAGAAGTTCATGAAAAGTATTTGTTGTTTGAATTTTTATGAAGTGTTTAGGCCTTTGAATAAGTAAATATGTAAAGATTATAAGTGTATATGATGTTAGTTTGGATGTGAGAAGCATTGGAAAAAGATTGAAGAGGTTTTGGAATTTGCATGTCCATTAAACGGACATGGAAGTCCATTTAACGGACAGCCTCGGGTCAAAAGGGACCCCTCCCCTTGCTTATTTCCGTTAGGCGGACATGTATGTCCGTTTAACCGACATTCTCAGATGGTTTGATACAGTTTTGGCCGTATGTGTCCGTTAAACGGACATGCATGTCCGTTTAACGGACAGTCACCGGTCAACTTTAGTAATTTGCGTGTTTGACTAGTTTTGAGGCCGAATATCGTTTTAAGGCCTCTAATACGATTTGTAGATCTTGATGTTATCTTTACAATGGAACAATAACGAAGGATTTTGGATATTTCTAAAAAAATTTATGGCATTTGCGCCAAAAGATTTTCAAATCAATTTAGGGTTTGAACTTGTTGAGTTGTTTTGATCATAACTCACTCATCCGACCTCGGATTGAGGCGATTCTTGAAGCATTGAATTCCTAACACATGTATCCTTCCCTCCATGAAAATTTGTATCAATTGGAGTTAAATTGAAAGAGTTTGATTGAATCTCATGAAAATCGGAATGATTTGTTTTCTTCCGATCTTGCAATTCTTCTTTCCTCATCTGACCTTGTCAAATCATTTGCTTATATCTTTTCTGTTCGACATCCGAATGACTTAGTTCTCGAAGTGTTGGATTCCTAAGACTATGAATTTCATGTTATGTGAAAATTATGAATTTTAGAGATTTTAATTGACCAAGATTATTTGAATCAAAGTGAGATAGGAAAGTTTCTAAACATAGTTCAGTATTTTGCGAAATTCGGGATCTGTGGAGATCCGAATGAAGCGATGTTTGAGGCTAAATAAAATTAAGACATGGATCTACAAGTCATATGAAGAAGTGAAATTTCAATTTAGCCTTTAAAAATGTCTAATTGTGAAAGGAAGTGAATTACGAGAAAATGTGTTAGTAGAACGATATGTCCGACATGTTTAGACTATAACTTTTGATGTAGTGCTCCGAATTGGATGATTCTTATGTCATTATGAAGTTAAGACATAAAGGAATAATTCTTTAGAAGGAAATTTTGACAAATTCCTTCAAATGGATAGTGCGAAACATGTCCGCAAGTGAGCACGACTTAAAGAAATATTCAGGGGCAGTTTTGGAAGTTAACTTAAAGATTAAAGTTTATAGGCATTTGAGGAGGGGCAAAAGGGTCTTTTCACCCCCATTTTCATGACATGGCATATAAGAAAAGGGGATGGTCGTTGGTTCTAGAAGAAGGGCACGAAAATGAGAAGAAAGGAAAGAAAGAAAAGGAGAGAAGGAAGAGAATCGGTGGAGATGAAGGAGAAAGGTAAGAGATGGTTTTGATCTTTGAGTTTTTAGTGAGTTTTTGGTTGATTTAGCTTAAGATGGATATGGGTTTGTTATTTATGAAGTTAATTTAAGTGATTATGCATTGGGTGATGTTTAATCTTGGATGAGAAATTAATTAGAACTTTTGCCAAATTATATGAGTAGGGATTTTGGAAGATTATGATGTAGAGAGGTTGGAAACCATATGGGTTTGTGAAATATGATGATTATGATATGAGTTTTGGTTGACTTTGGTTTAGGAAATTTTATATTGGAAGAACCAAGGAAGCTATGGATAATTGATGATTGGATCAAGCTCCAAGCATGGATATGAGGTGGGTTTCATGTTTATAGTTGAATAATAAGCTATTAAAAATTTTCCCAAATTGAGAGAATAAAATGATTTCAAGAATTTCAAAATTGTTCATATATCGTTTTCAAATGATTTAAAAGAATTTGCTTATATGTGTGTATATACCCCATGAATTGGATTTGAATGGCTATGAGCATGCAAAAATGCATTGTGATGTGTTATGTTATGTTATGTTATGCATTGAGAAATATATGACACTTTGATGAAAATTGAATTGTGATGTGATTATGCTATGTATTTGAGCATGGCATTGTGATTTATTGGAAAGAAGAAAAAGAATATGAAAAGCATGAAATCATTATGAAATGAGTTTGAGTATTGCTTATGTGCTTGGGTGGGCGAGAGAGGAACCGTTCCGTTAAAGCCTTCTCCTGGCTGGCCGCTTGTGCCCCACGTGATCCAAAAAGTGGACTCGTTTCATTCACGGAGTAAACTTCAGTTTCTCTGTTCCGTTCCACGGAACCTCTCGAGCCATATGATGTGCATTGCATTTATGAATTGTGTGTTATGCTTGAATGATGAAATGACATAAATTGTGGTTAATGAGGTGATGTTTTGAATTATGAAATTGTGATTGTGAGCAAGTGATACATTCATGTGTTGCGATGCATGAATTTGAATACATGACGAAAATTTGAGAAACGAACATTTTATGGATTTTCAACAAGAAATTTCTATGGCAGTAAACTTTTGAACGGTTTTGCTTATGATTGATTATAAACCTGTTACCCACGGGCTTTTTACGCTCACCCCCTTTCATTCCCATCCACAGGTGATGAGAAGAAGACCGGGTGGAAAAAGAATGAGAGTTTTCACTTATACGTAATTTCATTGAATTATTGTCAGGATTAGAATTATTGTACATTGTGTGCTTTGGGTTATAAACTGTAGAAATTATCTATGTCTTGGAATGCCATTGATGTAATGTAAGCGTCTCATTCATGGTGTATTCGGATTGTGAAATTGTATAAGAACTTGAGTTATGGAATTGGAATTGTGTATGGCTATGAATTATAAATTATGGTTTTGTATATAAGTTGAGTAGAGATCGATTGTGATTTGTGTATTGGTGTGAGGATTTTGTGTTTGAGATGGATTATAGAAATGCAGTTTAGAACCATTTGCAGGTTGGGTTAGTGTAAATTACGGTCGTTATGCTGCTCAATTTTGGATAAAATTGGTTGTATGGAAAAGAATAGAAATAAGCATAAATGTTTGTTAAAGATTGAGAAATTACATGATCAAGTCAAATTATATGAATTGAGTCTTGTTTGAGAAAGAATTTTCCAAAGGGGAATTAATTGCTTGATATGAATGAGATTCAATAATGATGAAAAGAAAGAAAAATTTACACGGAATCGGATAGATTAAGTTTAAGGTTTCCAACGCAACGCGATAAGCTTTCTAAAATGTTTGTTTCCGGATGTCGAAATTCGTTTAAATTCGAATAAGAAATTTGTTTGCTTTGATCTAATTTGCTTTCGATTCGTAATTGAATTGCTTCGATTTGTTCGTTCCGCCTCTTTGTTATCCGTCTTTCATTTCGTTTTCCAGTTGGGGTCCGGTCTTCGGGATCGAGCCCCTACACAAGTAGCATTAAAAGGTATGGATTATGAGGAACCACCCACCTATTATCATCCTCATGTCTGCAAATTTTTGCTTTCCTTCCATCATCTCTTTGTCTATAGTATAGATAACTGTCTTCACCATGAATAGTAAAAGGAGTAAAATTCTTGGGATAATGGTTTTTACATACACCATTTCTCATGCAAGGACAATCTTTGTTCATAAAACCATAAGGACTGTGAATCATATGCTTAATGACAAGAGAATATCACCTGGAAATTTTGATCAAGATTAGGTATTTTAGTAGATATGATTGACCTTAAGAATATGGATTTAGCAATTTAAAATGTGGCTTAAGTATCAGGAGTAAATGAGCATAAGTGAATCCATGCTTCTGAAATTCAATAACATAAAAAAATGCGGCCATATCTCCAAAGATTTGTTTTTTGATTAACTCATTTTTTAGAATTTCAAATTTAGCTTTGAATAATCTGGCCAATAAATCTAGTCTATCTTGCGTCTTTTCATGAAATTTAAGATTGTTTAGTATTTTTTTTCCACATAGGGATGCAAGTTATAGTGAGGAGAATATCTGGTTTACCATATTTTTCTACTAGAGCTATTGCATTGAGATAACGTTGTTTCATGTCCCTTAGAGGACCAATAAACAAAGCTAGGAGGACAATTCTAGAACCTTCAGTTTGACCAAAGTTAATACTATCTAAAACACCTTGTAAAATTTCTTTCCGTATCTCATTTTGTTTTTTCTATGAAAATCAAGTTGGGATGTTTCAATCTTTATATAAGTACCAACAACGAATTGCTAAAGTAGTCTTAAGCTATGGAGGAGCATGGATTCGTCATTATCTCTCATTTTAAGTCGACAACAATAATATTCTCTATCAAAAACCAAACCATCTTCACAGTGTCCTTCTTCAACAGCTAGTAACAACAAAAATAAAATTGATAAATAAAACTATGCAATTAAATAATATTTGGAAAACAACAAAACAAAAAGACAAACTTGCCTATGTTTTTTAGAGCAAATAATTCAAATGGATTAGTAAAATAGTGGAGAGAAACATTAGTTCCTTCATCTAAAACATTAGTCTCGTTTCTTTTTGGAATCAACCACTTAATGCCGCGATGCCATCCAGATTCACCATGAGGAAATAAAAATGGATATTGAAACAGGTCATAACATGCATAATAAGATTGAATTCTATAATGTGTACCCATGTGAGTGTAGACTTGGATGTGAGGACATTTATCATTTGTTCATCATCAGTTTCAGTCCATATAACAACTACTTGTGATGCAGTAGGAAGATTATAAATAAATTGTTCATGGCCGGGATAACATCTGAGAACTATTTCTTGATTCCTAAGTGACGGAATATCTCTAAGACTTCGAAAGAACTTGGCATAAGGGTTATCTTAAAGAACTGCCATAATCAGTACCAATGTACTTTCACGAAGTTTATCACAACTGTCAATCCTTCTTCTTTTTTCTTCGTCAGTATCAAAGAAATAGAGTTGGATTCCCTTATTGCTTCTCGATACTAAACTATTAAGGAAATGATAAACTTGTCCTTGAACACGGAATGTATAAACCCCTTCTTGTTTTTTGTTAGTTCGCGATCATATCTAGCTCCATAAGAAGTAAAAGCTACATTGTTATTATATGTACGAACATTCTTCCTGAAATGTTCAAATTTTTCGTCATTATTTAAAAAAAGATTTTAAACCATGAGGCATTTGAGGAGCAACAATCGGAATTTGTCCCGACGAACAACAAAATGATGAAGGTTCAAGATAAAATTGTTTCGCATAACAATGTTCACAATTTGGAATAAAATAGAGCTGTTAAGGCTCAACAGGTAAATTCTGCAAAACTGCTAACTTCGAAGAAGAGATACGATGATTTATCCCTTGAAACATATAAAAAGAACATGATCACTTTGTGGAGTAGTCATATTAAAATAGTTAAAATATAGGAAAAAAAACATACCTTGATTAATAAGATCTACAAGAAAATTGACAAATTGATAATGTATTTGTTGATTAGAGGATTGTTGAATGAGAAGTTGACTGCTGGAAGGTTCATTATTAACGAAAGAATCGCTATGTTGATTAGTAATTGTTTGGTGAAGCGTAGGTAAAGGAGCGCTTCTCTTTTTTGCAACTCGAGTTTCTCTATGTCATCGTAACAATTCTTATTTTTTATCATTTGCCATTTCAACATATTTTTTACGCCTTATAACATATGTTAATGCCTGAATGATGTAGATAACATTAACACTTTTGATGTATCGATTGATAATGTTTGTCAAAAAGATCAAAATATTTGTGGTAATAATATTCGTGAAATATATACATAACTATATATATATATATATATATATATATATAATTATAAATAATATTAAAGAAGACTTGTATAAAAAGTATACATTACATTTATGAATGTCGGTATAATAAAAATTGTAAGACAATACATGTAACAAAGCATAGATTTAATAAAGAGTTTATAATGAAGCACTAACATCTATATTTGTGAATAAATAAAAGAAAACATCTAATAAGCATAGAATTGACAAATAAGGTTAACAATACATTTAAGAAAATATAACAAAACTATATATTTAACAAACATGATTATCTAAGCATTTAACTAATTAGGAAAAATTTGAAAAGTTTGGAAAATAATATGGGTTAAATCTAACATAAGATAAACAAAGGATTAAAAGATATATAAGAAAGTTAATTCATGAAAATATGATGTAACCGAGTATACTAATAAAGTGAAATTGTATATGTAAGTCATGAAATACAAAAATATAAACAAGAAACTAATTATTATATCAATGAAAAGGAATATGTCATGAACAACTATACCAAAATATTATACAATATATTTTTGTAAGATAACTAAACATACCTAAGTAGTGCAAGAATGAACTAGGCAATAAGCGAAAACCTAAAAACATGAAGGTTAAATGCAATTAGAAAAATAACATCGAAAAAATCAATAATCTAATTGCAAATATGAAATGATTTTTTATAAAATAAAACTAACTAGATTATTTGATTTATTAACAAAGAAATAATTGAATGATGCTTAAATTTGATAGCTTTTTATTACGATTTTTATATATGTATTTATTGTCTATATTTTATCCATTTGTATTTCACATTTTCAACATTTAAATTTTTTGTATTGGAAAATTACACAATAATATAGTATATCATCAACAATTTAAAATTTAAAATTTAACTATAATTAATAAGAAGTAATAAGTATAATAATAATAATTAATAATCAATAATATTAGCAATTGGTATTATTGCAATAATATAAGTCACTTTTAAAATATTTAGTTAAAACAATTAAAATTATAAATGCAATAAAATTTAATGAGTTATTTATAAATGAGTTATATAATAATAAAATAAACTTTTTAATGAAAGATTTAAAATTAATAAACGAAACATTTGTGCGAATGTATCCTTAATTCATCTTCTACAAAACTCGATAATAATAAATGAAAACAAAGATATTATTATCCTAAACATGTTGCATATCAACATAACATAGTCCTATGACACAATATAATCACGATAATCTAATATTTGTTATCTAAGCGTATCAAGATGAAAATCACAGGTTAAATGGTGTAAATAGGAAATTAGATGATAACAAATAAAATTGACTAAATAGGAAATTAGATGATAACAAATAAAATTGACTAAAATGTAATAAACAGAAGATACAAATGCCATTTTATAAAAATTATAAATATTTTAAAATGTAAAAAACACGAACAAAGAATAACTTACTAATATCAATGGCCTCTTCTTTGTTTGTTAAAGTAGGAAATCTTACTTTTGTTCTTTTTTTCTGGAATAGAGAATCTGATGTATTTAGGTTGAAGAAGAAGAAAAGTGAAAGGAGAAAGTAGGTCAAAGAAATTACGTTTGCACGAAGAAATTGTTTAATTCGTTAAGTCAAATATGATCTCAGTGTTAGGTTAGAGAAGAAAATTTAAAGAGTAAAAAGATAAAGACGCTAACGGCTTGTTTCTGAAAAAAATAATTACGATGTAACTTCTTTCAATCAGAAATGACTATACGACAATTGATTGATTAAGACTAAAATATTAAAATTGAATTAAAAAAAGATAACTCAATTTTTTAGGATCTGAAATAATGATACAAGAAAGAATCCAAAATTGTTTAGGTCAAAATAATATAAGGTAATTATAATTAATGTTAAGTGTAAATACAAAATTAATTAGTTAAATAGCTAAAAATATATACAGCAATTATGATTAATTATTATATACTAATTTATATAAAATTAAATAAACAAATAAAATATGATGAACATATTGATTAATTTAAATATGAGTAACTAATCATCAAATTTAAATAAAATAAAATGTAATTATTAAATTAAGTTTAGAGTTGTAAGTCAGAAAAGTTAAGTTTACACGAAAACGATTATACAGTGATTGTTTGATTAAGATTGAAATATTAATATTAGTTATTCGAAGCCTTTTTGTTTTTACCTTTGGAGATCAAATCAAAAATTTTAATTCCAAGGATTGCAGTATAGAATGCAACCTCAAGTCGTTTCACTTAATCGGAATATTATGAATGGAACTAAGCTAGCCTATATGTCATGATATGCAAACCAAAATAGCAAGGAAGTGGGGGTTTTAATCTTTAGAAATTTGGACAAAATTGTAAGAAAATGTAATGAAAAGTATTTTTGGATTTCAGGAATAGAAAAGCGATAAAACAAAAACAACTATCAAATGATGATAGTATCCTCTTGAAAATGAGCTCTGGCTATCATAGTTCGAAATGAATTTTAATGGGAGTGAATCATTAAGTTTCAAATGATAAACCTTAAAGAACTCTTTAAGTCCAAGGTTTAATCAATGAACTTCATTACTTAAAACCTTGTTGAATGCTCTTAGTGTGTGCAATGGGTAAGTCAATGCAATAAGTCAATTTGGGATCTAGAATCAACTCAATATCAAACACAACCAGGCAGATAAAAGAGAATTAACCAGATCACAAATAGACAAATATGAGACTTCATATATTCAAGTTCAAAGTTCTACATCAACCAATCCCAATAACACATTGAATATCTAACACTTGATTAAACTCTAACCAAGAATATTCAACTACAAATTACAAATCCTAAACCTAGGAGTTCATAACAATGTAGCTAAACATGGAATAAACTACTCTCCTTTGAAGCCCATTGAACTCTAGCCATTGCTACATTTTTAAGAGGAAAGAGGTGCCTAGCCAAGCATAATTTTAGGAGAATTCACAACCGGGAACCCACTGGAAACATCTATGGTAGTACTTGTCGGTGAAGGAGTAGATGGTGGAATGGATGAGAGGGGATGAAGGTGAGTCCGAAGGTAGAGAGATTGAGTGTGTTATGATAAAAACTCTGTCGACTCTCTTCTCTTAACCTAAAATAGATACGTTTTAAAAGAAACGGGTTATGGTTCGGGTTGCACAGTGGGTAAACTTTCAAAAATAGTTCGGGTATTTGAAGGGTTGCCATGGCGACAAATAAGTTCGTTGTGACAAACTTTTCCCGAAAGTTTTAACTGGAGTGTTGGTTCTTTTGCCACAGTGATAGAATTAATTTTCGTCGTGGCGAACTTTTCTCGAAAATTCTGCTTGGAATTCTTCATACTTCACTGCGACAAACTTCCTATTGCACCTGTTGAATTGTTGACTTCAACATTTCCTTAACTTTATTTCTTCTTCTTGAGTCTCTTTTTCTTGAGTCTCCTACAATTAACAAATGGTAGTTTGCAATATCAATTGTTTTCAGAAAATTGATTAGTGCAATTAATACTGATTTATGACAATTTTACTCTCAAATTACATAAAATAAAGGCAGACATTCAAGAGTCAAATTAAGCATAAAATCTAGAAATAGGAGCCAAGAAGTGTAATAAAAATCATGAAAATGTCGTCAATTTATATAATAAACTTGGGCTTAATCAATTAGTAAAAAAAACAAGATAACAGTTTTTATGCATTTGAATGATTGATTAATTCAAGACTATACGGTGATTGATTGATTAATAAATTTAAATAAAATAAAATGTGATTACTAAATTAAGCTTAAAGCTACAAGGGTAAGTTAATTTAGTCGTTTTATATCAACGGTAATTTATACATAATTAATTAATTAATTAAAAAATTAAGTGATTGATTATTTAAACAAGAACATATTGTAAATATATTTGTTCTTATTTTATTGTTAAAATTTAATTTTAATATAATAAAGCATTTTTGAATATAATGAATATATTCAATAATTATTTACAATAATTCATTCATTCAAATAATTGTTAATGAATTATAATTAATAGTTGTAGTAACAAAACAAAGAAATGATAAATAATATACATAATAATTCTATTATCCATATGTAATGCAAAATAGTGAACAATAATAAAATGTTGATTAATTGTCGACACTAATATTTCATAAAACCAATTTTTCCATGACATTGAACTTAATAATTGTCATTTTAGTAATTTAAAATCAGGAAAATTCAGATTTTATAAAACGGAAAAGATTTAATTAAATATACATTTCATTTTATTAAAAGAAAAGGGCAATGATATATAATAAAAATAAGGTGCACACTATCACCGTCTTAAAATCGACTTGATACAGAAAAGTTATTTCCCTTTGGTACAATAGATAGGACACCACCTATTCGAGGTCACATGATTGACCTATAAATAGCCTCATTATAGGATATCCTATAAAATTTTAAGAATGGTAAAAAAGCCCGGTTACATTCCCTAGATTTTGTTTTTTGGAAAACAAATACGTAACTAATGACCGTAAAAAAAAGGGTGGTTGAGCAAATTTAACTGGTTCGGTAACTCACCATGTAATTGGAGTAAATAGGAATAAAGCTTTATACGCCGTTGTTGCATGAGGCGATTCAAAAGAAATAGATCTAGCATTTAAGGAATTAATGTAGGACGTAGAAGCTGGATCAGTTAGAGTAAGATACCATGGTTTGTTCAGGTTAGAATATTGGGAGACTGACAACAAAAACCTGGAAGTGTATGATCCATCTTTAACAGTTTATCTTGTGGAAAGATCTTTGGGGAATTCTAATGTTTCTTCAAAGTCCAATGAATATACGATACGGGTGACGGTCGAAAATTGGAGAAATGGTTTAATACCCTGCAATAAAAATTAAATTTTGAATTCTATATTAGGAGAATGCCACTATTTTGAAAAACAAGAAGAATAGGTATGAACATCATCTTCCATAAATAACATATTAGAGAGGGGGGATAGACGAGGAACATCTTGTGAAGTCTGGACAGATAATAATTGGCAATAATTTTAAAAACAAATAAAAATGTATTCATGAAAGGTAAAGCGGATTTGTAAAAACCTGTAAATATAAAAATACTATAATGATGTTAAAAGGGGAATTTTTTAAATAATAATTATTATAATCTTATTGTTAATGACTAAACATACTTGCATCAAAGAGAATAACAAATTCTTCAGAGTTTTTATGCATTGTTGATTTGTCAGTATTTCAAAAAAGAATCTAGAAAAGAAGAAGGATGAAAACAATATGCATAGAAATAAAAGCGGAAAATATAAAAATACTCATAAATATGCTCTCTCTCCAAGAAAGGCAGGCTTTTAATTTTTTTGCAGCTAAATAAACGTTGTTGTTGTTAGCTCTTAAGAATCTTGCAACACAATTCTTGGTATAAAATTTTTTCGTGATCAAGCAAAAAATAATGTCATGCAAAATTAATATTTAACGCAATATTTATACCGATTTGGTTTTTCCTGTTTAAAAATAAAAAAAAAGAAAAAAAAGAAACACTTACCTGGTTTTGTGATAAGGAAGTTTTTTCTATTAGACATTGAATGACATATTTAATTTTTTGAACTTGAGATATATTTTCTACGTAACTCGTTTTGAAGGAGTAAAACAAGAGGATGGAAATAGCAACAGAATTGGAAACCAAATGAAAATGGAATGTAACTCTTTCTGACTAGACTTTAAATAAAAGGAAGACTTCTTTGTAAAATGTAAAATATATTTAATGTTTATTAAAGTAACATTAATAATCTACAGATTTCATCAGCAATAACCAAATAAGTTGTCATTTTAAATAGCCGACCTATAAAAACAAAATATTGCAACGTATCTCGAAAAATACTGAAACATAAATAAGTTAAACAAAAGAGTTATCGATATGTATAAGATTTTGTCACTAGGCGGGAAAGGAACATAATTAATTTAAAAAAATTCCTAACATACATCAGCGAATGTAAACTCATGTTTGAATGTATTTTAAAAAATTTATAAATTAAATGGTATTTTTATTGAAAAGGGTCTAACAGGGTTTAGTTTATGCGTGCGACAAGTTAAGTCACACCTACAAATAGAATAAATTAACATTATATAATTAAATGACATTTTTATTGAAAAGGGTCTAACAAGGTTTAGTTTATGAGTGCGACAAGTTAAGTCATACCTACAAATAAAAGAAAATTACATTATATAATTAAATATTTTATACAATCAGCAATGGAAAATGAAGTGAAAATAAGGCAAAATAGAGATAGAAACAGGAAAATTAAGAAAAGTGAGGAGGAAGAAAGTTATGGTGAAAAGAAACAATAGTGTTTAGTTTGTAAATGCTCTCGGGTGCACAATTAAAAATTAAGTCACATTAACTATTAGAGAGCACAATGTCTTGATATTACATTTAAGAATCGCCCAAAAATTAACGCTAATGGGCTTGAGAGATAAAAGTCATGCGTGTGAGAAAGTCATTGGCATGCAGGAAGTTGTGACACCCGTGTAAGACTAACGGGTGTGAGAGAATTTCACGCTTGTGCACACTAAATCAAATCCGTCTCACATTTTTTGCTTGTTCTCTCTCAGATGATTTCACATGGACAAGATTTTTTGTGGAGACGTAGAGCAATGTGATTTTAATTATATGGTTATTATAATATGATCCATTAATTATATATAATATGTGCATAATAATGTCGTCATATTAATAAAACTTTATACTAATTCGTACTGTTTAAATATACCTAAAAATAACTAATTTTGATATAATCACTAAAAAATTCAAAATATTTTATTAATAAAAATATTGTTACTTTAGGAAATTGTCAATATTAATATTTGTTGAATTTGTTACTGTATTGATGATAATTTTCAGTTATTAAATATTTTACATTACTGAAAAATTTTCATCCTGATATTCAACAAACTCAAATAATAGTGATTATTGTAAAAGTCAGAAAATAAATGGTGACATCCCAAATCTTCATCTTCGGAGTAGCAATGGTGCATACGCACGATCACAACATCTGAGTTCTTAATCTCCGGAGATGCTATCATGCATATGCACGACGACGACTCCATAATGTATAAAAATAATTTGTATAATTATTTGATCGAATCAAAATTTATTATTTAACTTTAAATAAACTTGAATATAATTAATTTTGATATAATAATTAAACACAAATCAAATTATTTAATTTATAGAAATATTATAACTTTATAAAGTTGTTGATATGAATATTTGGTCAATATGTCACGTATTAATAAAAAGTTCTAATTATTATATATTTTATATAACTGACAATGTTTTCATCTTATTATTTCAATATACTAAAATAATAGTGATTACTGTAAGACAACGTTGAAGCAGATGTCGAAGTATATAAAGATCAATTAATAATCTTGTTAGTAATTAATCAACGATTAAATAATAAGGAAATGTCAAAAAATATTTACTACGAGTAAGGAAGGAGGAAGATATAGAGAAAATAGTAACATTTACAGCCTAATCGATGAAATTTTTTCAATGGATCAACTAATTATGTAAAACAATTATTATTAATAACAATTGAATATATATAATAGAAAGAGAAAATAGTAATTACAGAATTATCCAACTTAATAAAGCATGTAAAATAAATTTTAGCCTTTGTTCAAAATAGAAATCTTAACTTTAAATCCTATAATGAGATATATATATATATATTTAAAATGAAAGATTATAGTCACTCCTACACTCAGATAATAAATAAATAAATAAATAAATTATAATTCAAAGAGAAAATTGATTATATAAAAATTACAATTAACATAAAATAGAGGAAAATTGTAAAAATGAACTAATTGTAAATGTGTTTTTTAAAATTTTAAAATAAATATTTTTTTATTAAAACAATCAGTACAGGTTGCGACCCATAAGAAGTGTAAATTAAAACAGGTCTTCTATTTTCTTTGAGCGCTTCTTTTTTTACTCTCCTCTTGCTTAACTTTCCTTTCACAGATATCGTTGATTTTGTCAAAAGTTTCTACAAAACTTGTAAGTTAGTTAAAATCTTTCGTTAAAAGCTTGACATTTGTGAGCTTTCGAGTCATCATTGTCTTTGTTTCTCCTCTATTCCTTTAATTTTCACAGATTCCTATTTTTTAGGGTTGTAAAATTGGTCTTATTTCTTTGGCTAATTTTTGTAGGTTTTTATGTCGTCATGCCTTCGAGATCGAACAAAAGTTTTAAAGAAATTGAAGCTGAGCTGAGAATTAAAATGGGTGTAGACACGGAAGAAAGGTTGAGGTATTTGGCTCTTAAAAAAATCGATTCTCACTACACGATATTTCAATTTCAACCTCTTAGAACAGATAGGTTTAAAAGATAAAGTAATGACATTCTCTAATAGAGGCAGTTCGAGCCAATTTGTATAGATAGATTATCCCATTTCTCCTAAACTCGCATTAGAATTCTTCACATCATTTAAGTTTCAATCGAATAAACCTAAGAAATTTTGGTTCAAATTACAAGGTGAGCTTTATAGATTATATGAGAGCTTGTTACGGGAGTTTTTCCAGTTTCCTAGGACAGAGGTAGAAGGTTGCCATCAGACCTTCTCAACTACCACTTATTGGAAGTTTTTAATTGATTTGCCTAAGTTCAATCCTCATAATGCATTGAATTGTTACATAATTTTTGCTGATCAGTTACTGCTTCATAAATTCATATGTTATGTTGTCTTTGGAAAAAGTCAAAGCAACAAATGCTCAACTAAGGATTTGTCGCTATTATATTGCATAGATGAAAGGCACAAACCTAGCATCGTTCATTTTTTCCAATCTCTGATTCAATCTGTGACAAAGAAAGAAGCATCACTAGGAATGGGCAATTTAGCTACTACTCTGGCTAAGCATTTCCAGGTTAATGTTAGTGGACTAACGTTTATGAAGTGTGAGTTTTTTTATGTGCCATATTTAAAATGTGCGGAAATATTGCTACATGATAAGATGCAGCTTAAAAATCATCGGACATGTGCTACATATAAATTCAAGTTCTCAGTCGACGCTTCCAGTTCTACACCTCCCATTGCGTCGTACGAATCAAGTGAGGACGAAGGTGCACCAAAGGATTGGAAAAGAGTATACAAATTGTCGGATACCACTTCCAGTAACACATAAAAACAACTTAATGCGATGAATGAACAAATGCAATTGATAGCCCATCAGCAGCAAAAGTTGAAAAAGAAAATTCATAAGGCTTGGGAGATGCAAGGACTTCACGTCCCATCTCTGCCTCCATCACCTCCCCCTTCTTCATCAATGTAAAAACATTCCTCATTTGTTGTTTTTGTTTCATGCATTTCCTTATTTGATGTTTCTAAATTTTTTGTCATTATGCATCTGTTTGAATTTTGTGGTGTCTTAATTCGTTTCAGTAGTTATGAGTAAGTGATTAACAAATTTAAATAAAATAAAATGTGATTACTAAATTAAGTTTAGAGCTTCAGGAGTAAGTTAATTTAGCCGTTTTTTTAGTTGTAATTTATATATAATTAATTAATGAATTAAAAAGATTTAAGTGATTGATTATTTAAACAAGAACAGATTGTGAATATATTTGTTCTTATTTTATTGTTAAAATATACCTAAACCATTGTTAAAAATTAATTTTAATATAATAAAGCATTTGTTGAATATAATGAATATATTCAGTAATTATTAACAATAATGCATTCATTCAAATAATTGTTAATGAATTATAATTAATAGTTATGGTAATATAAAAATAAATTATAAATAATATACATAAAATTGTTATTATACATATGTAATGCAAAATAGTGAACAATAATAAACCGTTGATTAATTGTCTACACTAATATTTCATAAAAGCCAATTTTTCATGACATTGAACTTAATAATTGTCATTTTAGTAATTTAAAATCGAGGAAAAAATTCATATTGTTATAAAACAGAAAAGATTTAATTAAATACACATTTCATTATATTAAAAGAATAGGGGAATGATATATAATAAAAATAAGGCGCACACTATCACTGTCTTTAAATCGATTTGATATAGAAAAGTTAATTCCCATTGGTACAATAGATAGGACACCACCAATTGGAGGTCGCATGATTGACCTAAAAATAGCCTCATTATAGGGGATCCTATAAATTTTAACAATAGTAAAAAAAGCCCGGTTACATTCCCCAAATGTATTATTTTTTTTGGAAAATAAATACATAACTAGCGACTGTAAAAAAGAAGGTTGTGCGGTTTGTGGTTGAGCAAATATTACTGGTTCGGTAACTAGCTGTGGAATTGGAGTAAATGGGAATAAAGTTTTATTCGTAGCTGTTGCATGAGGCGATTCAAAGGAAATAGATCTAGCATTTAAGGAATTAATGTATGACGTAGAAGCTGGCTCAGTTAGAGTAAGATACCATGGTTTGTTCAGGATAGAATATTAGGAGACTGACAACGAAAACCTGGAAGAGTATGATCCATCTTTTAACAGTTAATCTTGTGGAAAGATCTTTGGGGAATTCCAATGTTTCTTCAAAGTCCAATGAATATACGATATGCGTGACGATCAAAAATTGGAGAAATGGTTTAATACCCTACAATAAAAATTAAATTTTGAATTCTATATTAGCAAAATGCCACAGTTTTGAAAAAAAATAAGAATATAAACAAGAAGAATAGGTATGAATATCACCTTCCAAATATAACAAATCAGAAAGGGGATTGACAAGGAACATCTTGTGAAGTCTGGACGGATAATAATTGACAATAATTTTAAAATAGATAAAATGTATTCATGAAAGACAAAACGAAGTTGTAAAACCTGTAAATATAAAATTATTATCAAAAATTAAAGGGAATTTTTATATAATAGTTATTATCATCTTATTGTTAACGACTAAACATACTTGAATGAAAGAGAATAATAAATTCTTCAGAGTTTTTACGCATTGTTGATATGGCTACTACCAAAGTAAAAGCAATGAAATGTGTAAACCTATAAAATCAAATGAAAATATGACAATGGACAATTATCAAATAAGGGCGATAAAAAAGGAAATAAAAGAAAAATTAAATATGTTGACTTACATTTGTGCGGATGAAACTTCGTGTAATGATGATTAGTAACAAATTTAGAAACGATTAATGCCAAAATAAAATTTAGAAATTCAACAGATAAAAAGTATTGAAAAAAAGACATAATTGATAGAATTTAAAAATTACCAAAACAGGTTTACAGCTCTCATCAAGACTTGTTAAATAAGCAAATCCTTTTCCGATTTCATCTGTAAATTCATCAACTGTTAACTTGTCTGTATTTCAAAAAAAGAATCTAGAAAAGAAGAAGGATGAAAACAATATGGATAAAAATAAAAGTGGAAATTATAAATATACCCATAAATATGCTCTCTTTCCAAGAAAGGCAAGCTTTTAATTGTTTTACAGCTAAATAAACATTGTTGTTGTTAGCTCTTAAGAACCTTGCAACACAATTCTTGGTACAAAATTTTTCTGTGATCAAGCAAAAAATAATGTCATGCAAAATTAATAATTAGCGCAATATTTACATCGATTTGGTTTTTCTGCTTAAAAATACAAAATAGGAAAGAAAAAGAAGCACTTACCTAGTTTTGTGATAAGGAAGTTTTCTCTGTTAGACACCGAATAACATATTTAATTTTCTGAACTTGAGATATATTTTCTACGTAACTCATTTTGAAGCAATAGAACAAGAGGATGGAAATAGATAGAATTGGAAACCAAATGAAAATGGAATGTAACTCTTTCGGACTAGACTTTAAATAAAAAGGAAGACTTCTTTGTAAAAATGTAAAATATATTTAATGTTTATTAAAGCAACATTAATAATCTATAGATTTCATCAACAATAACCAAATAAGTTGTCATTCTAAATAGCCGACCTATAAAATCAAAATATTGCGGCGTCTCCCAAAAAATTCTGAAACATAAATAAGTCAAACAAAAGAGTTATCGATATGTATAAGATTTTGTCACTAGGTGGGAAAGAAGCGGAATTAATTTAAGCAAAATTCGTAACATACATTAGCGAAAGTAAACTCATGTATGAATGTATTTAAAAAAATTTATAAATTAAATGGTATTTTTATGGTCTAATAGGGTTTAGTTTATGTGTGCGACAAGTTAAGTCACACCTACAAATAGAATAAAATTACATTATATAATTAAATGATATTTTTATGTAAAAGGGTCTAACAGGGTTTAGTTTATGCGTGTGACAAGTTAAGTCATGCCTACAAATAAAAGAAAATTTCATAATATAATTAAGTATTTTATACAATCATCAACGGAAAATGAAGTAAAAATAAGGCAAAATAGAGATAGAAATGGGAAAATTATAAAAAGAGAGGAGGAAGAAAGTTGCGATGAAAAGAAACAATAGTGTTTAGTTTGGAAATGCTCTTGGGTGAATAATTAAAAATTAAGCCACATTAACTGTTAGAGAGCATAGTGTCTTGATATGACAATTAAGAATCGTCCAACAATTAACACTAATGGGCATGAGGGAGAAAAGTCACGTGTGTGAGAAAGTCATCGACGTACAGGAAGTTGTGACACCCGTGTAAGACTCATGGGTGTGAGAGAAGTTCACGCCCGTGCACACTAAATCGGATCCGTCTCACATTTTTTGCTGGTTCTCTCTCAGATGATTTCACATGGCCAAGATTTTTGGTGGAGACGTAGAGCAATGTGATTTTAATTATATGGTTATTATAATATAATCCATTAATTATATATAACATGTGCATAATAATGTCGTCATAATAATAAAACTTTATACTAATCCGTACTGTTTAAATATACTTGAAAATAATTAATTTTGATATAATCACTAAAAAGAATTCAAAATATTTTATTAATAAAAATATTGCTACTTTAAAAAATTGTCAATATTAATATTTGTTGAATTTGTTACTGTATTGATAATAATTTTCAATTATTAAATATTTTACATTATTGAAAAAATTTCATCCGATATTCCAACAGACTCAAATAATAGTGGTGATTATTGTAAAAGTTAGAAAATAAATGGCAACATCCCAAATCTTTATCTTCAGAGTCACGATGGTGTATATGCACAATCACGACATCCAAGTTCTTAATCTCCGGAGTCACCATAGTGCATATGCACGATGACGACTCCATAATGTATAAAAATAATTTATATAGTTATTTGATCAAATCAAAATTTATTATTTAACTTTAAATAAACTTCAATATAATTAATTTAGATATAATAATTAAACACAAATCAAATTATTTAATTTATAGAAATATTATAACTTTATAAAGTTGTTGATATGAATATTTGGTCAATATGTCACGTATTAATAAAATTTATGAGTGACAATTTTTCATCTTATTATTCCAATATACTAAAATAATAGTGATTATTGTAAGACAACGTTGAAGTAGATGTCGAAGTATATAAAGACCAATTAATAATCTTGTTAGTAATTAATCAGTGATTAAACAAAAAGGAAATGCCCAAAAAAATATTTACTACGGGTAAGGAAGGGAGGAAGATATAGAGAAAATAGTAACATTTACTGCCTAATCGATGATGTTGAGACCCGATCTCAGAACCGGACCCCAACCGGAAAAACAAAAAACGAATCGAAAATTGTGAAACGAAACGAAAGGCAAATAACAAATCGAAACGAATCAAAGGAACGGATCTTAAAACAGAACACAGAAATCAGATCGGAAGATGAAACAATCGGAATCAAATCGAATCAAAACGAAATCGAATCGAAAAATCGGATAACAAAATGCGGAAACAAAATCGAAAGGGGAATCGAATTGGCTCGGAATCAAAACAATCAAACGATGCAATCAAACTGAAATACAAATTTCTGACATTCGAGAACTGAAACTTGTAAATAAAACAAACTTGTCGTGTTGGAAACTCTAAGACTAAACCAATCTGAAAATCGGTGTAAATTTTTTTCTTTATCTCATTCAAGTATCAAACTCATACAAAGCAATCTTGTTTCCCTTTTTGGAAATTCATCCTCATGCAAATTGTTTCTTTTCTTTTCTTTTATCATTTTCATTCAATCTCTTACTTCAATTTGGAATTTACCAATTCCATAACCTCAATCAAAAACTCAATTCATAATAGTCGTCTTAAACAATCATACAAATCCCATAATTCACATTTTAAACATTTTAATTGACTTTTTTTTCCAAAAATTGGGCAGCATAACAGCTGTATTTTAATAAATCCAAAAACCTGCAAATAGTTTAAACTCACTTCTATATATCAGCTCAATTAACAATCAGTATCATCGGACCTTCCGTCCGGAAACCAAATCACAAGCAATCCCATTTAAACACATCCATATTCATATGCAAATCACATTCATATATCAAATCATACACAAATCCCATTCATATCTTAATTCAATATCCAAATCCATAATTCAAACCAAACCCAAACCAATCATATTCATATACAATCACAATTCATATCTCATAATCATACACCAATTTATATCTCAATTTCATACACAATTCTAGAATTCATTTACATTCCAAAATAAATACACTACAAACTTTAATGGCATTCCACACCATATACAATACCAAAAATTTCAAATACGTAAAACACAAAACGAACAAAATCGATCAAAGTCTTGACTTCTTTCATCCGATCTCCTACTCGATACCTGGAGATGGGTATGAAAGGGGGGTGAGCTTATAGCTCTTGGATAACATGTTTATAAATTGAATAATAAGCAAAATCCATTTCTCAAAACTTTTGCCATCTTATAAATGATTTCACACAAGAAATTTCATCGAATGCTTATTTCATAAACTTTTCAATTTTTTAAAACATTTATAAACAATTCCCAAAACTTTCACAGTTGAAAACCTCAGTTTCTCATTTCTCGAAAATCTCAATTTTTTTTTCACAAATCTTGAACAATTTCAAAGACATGAATGCATCACATTATAAACAAAATAAAAAACACATAACATATCAAAACGGTTTGTGTCAGTCCAAAACGGAACGTACTGCACATTCCCGCATAGCGGTCCTATGCAGCCGTGAACAGAACGTAGTACACTTTATCGCATAGCGGTCCAGTGTAGCCGTGAACTTATGGGAGTCCGAAATCGGAGCTCCAGTGTCACTAGCGGGCAGGCCGACGAAGCCTATGAAAACGAGACAAGTGCACTTGACTCTAACTTATGGGACCTAACCGAACCCACATAACACATAATCCATACTTAAAAATCGGATTGCCTAAAGGCACATTTCGAAAACTTAGTTTTTCATATTTTCATATCGGGTCGTACTAGACACATTGACATTCACAAATTCACATAAATTCATATAGCAATTCAAATGCAATCTCCATTCATAAATCAATCTCATAACAATCAAATTCATATTCAATTTCTCAATCTTACACAAACAAGGAGTGCAAAAAATCATAGCAATTGCTTGAAATCATAATTTATCACTTCATTCATAAGAAACGAATTTTAGAAACTTTTCTTAATTTCTCAAATCATTTAAAACTTGTAACCATTTTCCAAAAACATTTGGAAACAAATATAATTCAATACTTCCTTTCTTTATTTTTAAAAAACATAAGTAATAATAATATTTTTTCATAAATCTATATATACCCTCAAACCAATCCATATATATACCCTCAAATGGCAGCAACTACACTCCTATACATCTAATCATTTTCAAACTATAAAGCAACACATTTCAAAGACTTACTTCTCATATCGTGTCATATCAAACAATTTCATTCATAATTTTCACAAATTCTCATTCACATTACACATTCATCATCTAAAATTTTATATGGCAATTTCACATTCATTCAAAACCAATGAAATGATAAATTGAAGGCAATTCTCAAATTATTCAAATCTTTCGAAAAATAACTAATTCGATAAAGATTGCAATTTCTTAAATCATTTCCAAAAGCAAGGAATTTTAATCATTCAAAATAAAAATTTAAAAACCCTTTCCACTTTCTTGATTTTTCAAGAACACAATAGTAGCTTATAATTCAAAATATAAACACATTACCCACCTTATTTCCTTGCTAGAACTTTGTCTCAAGCATCAATTTCTCCATTACTTCTTTCCTTCATCCAAGTTAAAATTCCCTAAACCAAATTCACCCAAATTCAACATCACAATAGACATAATCATCAAAATTAACTTAAGAATTCACAAACCTGTATCATTTTCAAGGTATCTAAACCAAAAACTCATTTAAAATTCAAAGCTTAAAAATTTCTCTTACCTTATCTTTCACCATTTTCGGATTTCCTTGGTTCCTATAGGAAGCTTCCATCTTCTTCCACACTTTTCCACTTGAATCTACTTAAAATCATGCTTGAAACCCATGAAAAATCGAAACCCTAAACTTTCTCCTATTTCTTTCTTCCTTCCTCCCATTTGAAGCTTGCTCTCTTCTCCTCTCTTCTTATTTCTCTTCTTCTTTTCTTATTTTCCTCTTAAATGTCGTGAATTGCTTCTCTTAAAAACGACAGCCCATGTCTTGCCCATTTAATGAATGATAAATGACCAAAAAGCCCTTGCTTATAAGCCTTAACACCTAACCCTTTAAGTGGTCTTCCAAAATTGCCCCTAAAATCTATTTTAATCAAGCTTACTTTAGGACATTTTTCTCACCATCAAATTGAAGGAATTTGCCAAAACTTCCTTATAGAGAAATGTTCCTCATTGTCTTAATTTCATAATGCCACCAAAATCATTTAATTTAGTGCACTACTCCAAAAGTTATAGTCTAAACATTTCGGACTATCATTATGTTAAAACATTTTCCAGCACTTTAATTCCATCCGAAAATTGACATTCTTAGAGACTGAATTAAAATTCACTTCCTTTAGACACATTGTAGCCTTATCTTTTTAGTTTAATCAAATCAAGAATCACCTCATTTGGATGACTAGACCAAAAGTTATAGCCAAAATACTTTCAGATTTTTCTAATCCAAGACTGAACACTAATCTAAACCTCAATTCAGAAATTGAAAGTCTTAGGGGCTAAATTGAAATTCAAATCCTTCTCATGACTTGTAGCCCCATGTCTCTATTTTATTTTGTCTCAAGAATCAGTTCAATCGGATCTTCACAGATTAAAAATTTCTCAAAAGACTGAACCCTGTTCAGAAAAATATCTAACTCACTTTGATTAAATCAATCTCTTTCAATTTAATCTCAAAAATTATAAATTTCCCATTCTGATGGAGATAATTGTCTTAGGAATCCAACTCTTTAAAAACTAAATCAATCGGATGTCGGACGGAAAAGTTATAAACAAAAGATTGAACAAGGGTCGGATTAGGGGAGGAGAATAGCAAAAACAAAAGGATTTTTCATATATATAGATACATATATATAACCGAAATTTCCAAAATTCATAACTCTTGGTCCCAAATTCCAAATTTAACAAATTTGGTATCAAAAGAAAGCTTAAAGGAAGCTTTACAACTTCCATGAGAACTCCACAACCAATTCCATCTCTAAAGGGGTCAAAAATCCAATCAAACTTTCTGCCTAAATTAATATATCCCTAAACAATAACTCAACTTTGAAAAATTCTATCTTTCAACTCCAAAGTCCAAACATGTGATATTTTATATCAATGCAAAGATCAGAAAATCACATACAACTTTTATAAAGGACAGAAAAATCAATTTAGCCTTTAAGGAAGTCAAATTTCTAATCAAATGTTCTGTCCTCTAATAATCATGCCAAAATAGTAACAGCAACTTGCAAAAATCATAACTTCACATTCCATGATCCAAAAATTGCATACTTCATATCAATGGAAAAATCAAAACATAATCTAAAACTTAATGAAGAACTCAAAACAAATTCAACCTCTAACTAGGTCAATTTTTCAGTCAAAGATTCTGCCAAACATATGTCATCCTATAGCATTTTTCAAACAAAGTAAAATAACCTTAACTTCGAAAAGTCATAACTTTCAATTCCGATATCGAAAAATATTATACTTTATGGCGACAGAAAGCTTTCAACAGAAACTACAAGTTTCATGAAGATCATTTTCTCAAATTCTGCCTAAATCAAAAAGTCAACTCTCTATCCCCAAAAAGTCAACTTTCTTTAATTCTTCAATTTCTCACACCTTTTTCTCTTTATTTTTTGCTTTTGAATTTCCCTTTCAATCAACTCCTTTCATAACCCATACAAATCTTCACAATTATCAAAATCATCAAAACCAAAATATATTTTTTTCTCAGCCATTTTCTCAAAGTATCATTTCATCTATAACACAATACATGTACAAAAATACTCATTTCATACCTTTTATATTTCTAAATTTCACTAAAAGATCGGGGTCCAACATTTCTCCCCCTCTTAAAAGAATTTCGTCCTCAAAATTCTAACTGAAGAAATCACCAAGTACTTGCTTCTAAATGATCATAATCACTTACTTTCTTATCTCATTCCTTAACACACATATTCTTAACTTATTCACACTATTTCACTTCTTGTAACAAGAACCACCAAAATCATATCAACTCACTATGTCCACAACTCACTATTTCTTAACATATTTACACAAGTCAATGGTCCAAATCTTAATAACCTTAATATGGACCAAATCATCATTCAAATCAATCTTTTGAATTTCTACACATATATCTCTATCATCTCACAATTGTATATTAAAAAACAAATCAACCTAATTTATCATGAACTTCCAATCTCAATTTCATTAACACATTCCTAAAATCAATCATAATTCTTAACCTTAATCAAACAATCACTTTCGTTCTTCACATAATTCATGAAAATATATTTCCATGTTCATCACATTCTCACAAATTCAATCTTAACAAACATATTGCCCAAGTAAGATCCTAATACTGGGCTTTGATATCATAAATGTTGAGGCTCGATCTCAGAACCGGACCCCAACCAGAAAAACAAAAAATGAATCGAAAATTACGAAACGAAACAAAAGGCAAATAACAAATTGAAACGAATCAAAGGAACGGATCCTAAAACAGAACACAGAAATCAGATCGAAAGACGCAACAATCGGAATCAAATCGAATCAAAACAAAATCGAATCAGAAAATCGGATAACAAAATCTGCAAACAAAATCGAAAGCGGAATCGAATTGACTCGGAATCAAAACAATCAAACGATGCAATCTAACTGAAATACAAATTTCCGACATCCGAGAACTCAAACTTGTAAATAAAACAAACTTGTCGCATTGGAAATTCTAAGACTAAACCAATCCGAAAATCGGTGTAAATTTTTTTCTTTTTCTCATTCAAGTATCAAACTGATACAAAGCAATCTTGTTTCCCTTTTTGGAAATTCATCCTGATGTAAATTGTTTCTTTTCTTTTCTTTTATCATTTTCATTCAATCTCTTACTTCAATTTGGAATTTACCAATTCCATAACCTCAATCAAAAACTCAATTCATAATAGTCGTCTTAAACAATCATACAAATCCCATAATTCACATTTTAAACATTTTAATTGATTTTTTTTTCAAAAATTGGGCAGCATAACAACTATATTTTAATAAACCCAAAAACTTGCAAATAATTTAAACTCACTTCTATATATCAGCTCAATCAACAATCAGTATCATCGGACCTCCCGTCTGGAAACCAAATCACAAGCAATCCCATTCAAACACATCCATATTCATATGCAAATCACATTCATATCTCAAATCATACACAAATCCCATTCAAATCTTAATTCAATATCCAAATCCATAATTCAATCCAAACCCAAACCAATCATATTCATATACAGTCACAATTCATATCTCATAATCATACACCAATTTATATCACAATTTCATACACAATTCCAGAATTCATTTACATTACAAAATAAATACACTACAAACTTTAATGGCATTCCACGTCATATACAATACCAAAAATTTCAAATACATAAAACACAAAACGAACAAAATCGATCAAAGTCTTGACTTCTTTCATCCGATCTCCTGCTTGATACCTGGAGATGGGGATGAAAAGGGGGGGGGGTGAGCTTATAGCTCGTGGATAATATGTTTATAAATTGAACAATAAGCAAAAGCTATTTCTCAAAACTTTTGCCATCTTATAAATGATTTCACAGAAGAAATTTCATCGAATGCTTATTTCATAAAATTTTCAACTTTTCAAAACATTTATAAACAATTCCCAAAACTTTCACAGTTGAAAACCTCAGTTTCTCATTTCTCGAAAATCTCAAATTTTCTTTTCACAAATCATGAAAAATTTCAAAGACATGAATGCATCACATTATAAACAAAATCAAAACACATAACATATCAAAACAATTTGAGTAGGTCCAAAACAAAACGTACTGCACATTCTCGCATAGCGGTCACATGCTGTAGTGTGAGCGAACGTACTACACTTTCCGCATAATGATTCGATTGTAATCGTGAACTTATGAGAGTCCAAAATCGGAGCTCCAGTGTCACTAGCGGGCAGGCCGGCGAAGCCTATGAAAACGAGACAAGTGCACTTGACTCTAACTTATGGGACCTAACCAAACTCACATAACACATAATTCATACTTAAAAATCGGATTGCCCGAAGGCACATTTCAAAAACTTAGTTTTTCATATTTTCATATCGTGTCGTACTAGACACATTGACATTCACAAATTCACATAAATTCATATAGCAATTCAAATGCAATCTCCATTCATAAATCAATCTCATAACAATCAAATTCATATTCAATTTCTCACTCATACACAAAAAAGGAGTGCAAAAAATCATAGCAATTGCTCGAAATCATAATTTATCACTTCATTCATAAGAAATGAATTTTAGAAACTTTTCTTAATTTCTCAAATCATTTAAAACTTGTAACCATTTACCAAAAACATTTGGAAACAAATATAATTCAATACTTCCTTTCTTTATTTTTCGAAAACATAAGTAATAATAATATTTTTTCATAAATCTATATATAATACTAGATTTTTCCAAAATTCATAACTTTTGCTCCCGTACTCCAAAATTGACAAATTGGGTTTCAAAAGAAAACTCAAAGGAAGCTCTACAACTTCCATGAAGGATTCAAAAATTAATTTAACCTCTAAGGGAGTCAAAAGTTACTTCAAAGTTACTGCTCAAATTGAAAAAGTCCTACTCAAGGCCAGAAGTTTGAAAATTCATATCTTTTAACACAAAAGCCTAAAAATGCCACATTTTACCTCAATGGAAAGATTAAAAAGATGATTAACAAATTTCATGAAGGGTACAAAAGTCGATTCAGTCATTAAAAGAGATAAAAATTCACTCAAATGTACTGCATATATAATGACCAATCAAACAGTAAAAATAACCATATGAACAGTAACTGAATTTTTCTCAACCTTATAACTTCTTATTCCTAACTCCAAAAATTGCATATCATACCTCAATCGAAAGGGTAAAAGACAATCTATATCTTTTATGAAGGATGAAAAAATCAATGAAGGCTCTAAAAAGGTGAAAACCCTTCCAAAGATACTGCCTATAAGATGACACTTCAAACTGTAACTGAAATCTTCCAAACCTTATAACTTCTTATTCTTAACTCCAAAAATTGCATATCATACCTCAATGGAAAGGGTAAAAGACAATCGACATCTTTTATGAAGGATGAAAAATCAATTAAGTCTCTAAAAAGGTGAAAAACCCTTCCAAAGATACTGCCTATAAGATGACACTTCAAACAGTAACTGAAATCTTCCAAACCTTATAACTTCTTATTATTAACTCCACAAATTGCATATCATACCTCAATGGAAAGGGTAAAAGACAATCTACATCTTTTATGAAGGATGAAAAAATCAATGAAGGCTCTAAGGAGGTGAAAAACCCTTCCAAAGATACTGCCCACACAAAATCCTTATCAACAGTAACTGCAATCTTTCAAACATTATAACTTCTTCATCCTAATTCCAAAAGTGACAAATTATATACCATTGGAAAGCTCTAAACATGTACTACAATCTTCAAGAAGACCTCCCAATCCAATTCAAGCTCTAAGAGAGTCAAAAACACAAACAAAATTTCTACCTATTTTTACAAAAATTTGACAGCACCTCCCTTAAAAATCAACTAGCCAAATCTTCAATCTTCAACCCAAACTTAAGCACCTGCACAAAACTCAATCTCCACAATCCTCAATCTCCCAAAACACAAACCAATCCATATATATACCCTCAAATGGCAACAACCACACTCCTATACATCTAATCATTTTCAAACTATAAAGCAACACATTTCAAAGACTTACTTCTCATATCGTGTCATATCAAACAATTTCATTCATAATTTCCACAAATTCTCATTCACATTACACATTCATCATCTAAAATTTTATATGGCAATTTCACATTCATTCAAAACCAATGAAATGATAAATTGAAGGCAATTCTCAAATTATTCAAATCTTTCGAAAAATAACGAATTCGATAAAGATTGCAATTTCTTAAATCATTTCCAAAAACAAGGAATTTTAATCATTCAAAATAAAAATTTAAAAACCCTTTCCACTTTCTTGATTTTTCAAGAACACAATAGTAGCTTATAATTCAAAATATAAACACATTACCCACCTTATTTCCTTGCTAGAACTTTGTCTCAAGCATCAATTTCTCCATTACTTCTTTCCTTCATCCAAGTTAAAATTCCCTAAACCAAATTCACCCAAATTCAACATCACAATAGACATAATCATCAAAATTAACTTAAGAATTCACAAACCTGTATCATTTTCAAGGTATCTAAACCAAAAACTCATTTAAAATTCAAAGCTTAAAAATTTCTCTTACCTTATCTTTCACCATTTTCGGATTTCCTTGGTTCCTATAGGAAGTTTCCATCTTCTTCCACACTTTTCCACTTGAATCTACTTAAAATCATGCTTGAAACCCATGAAAAATCGAAACCCTAAACTTTCTCCTATTTCTTTCTTCCTTCCTCCCACCCGAAGCTTACTCTCTTCTCCTCTCTTCTTATTTCTCTTCTTCTTTTCTTATTTTCCTCTTAAGTGTCGTGACTTGCTTCTCTTAAAAACGGCAGCCCATGTCTTGCCCATTTAATGAATGACAAATTACCAAAAATCCCTTCCTTATAAGCCTTAAAACCTAACCCTTTAAGTGGTCTTCCAAAATTGCCCCTGAAATCCATTTTAATTCAAGCTTACTTTAGGACATTTTTCTCACCATCAAATTGACGGAATTTGCCAAAATTTCCTTCTAGAGAAATGTTCCTCGTTGTCTTAATTTCATAACGCCACTAAAATCATTTAATTTGGTACACTACTCCAAAAGTTATAGTCCAAACATTTGTGACTATCATTATGCTAAAACATTTTTCAGCACTTTAATTCCATCTGAAAATTGATATTCTTAGATACTGAATTAAAATTCACTTCCTTCAGACACATTGTATCCTTATCTTTCTAGTTTAATCCAAATTAAGAATCACGTCAGTTGGATGACTAGACCAAAAGTTATGACCAAAATACTTTCATATTTTTCTAATCCAAGACTGAACACTAATCTAAACCTCAATTCAGAAATTGAAAGTCTTAGGGGCTAAATTGAAATTCAATTCCTTCTCATGACTTGTAGCACCATGTCTCTATTTTATTTTTCCTTAAGAATCAATTCAATCGGATCTCCAAAGATTAAGAATTTCTCAAAAGACTAAACCTTGTTCAGAAAAATATCTAACTCATTTTGATTAAATCAATCTCTTTCAATTTAATCTAAAAAATTATAAATTTCACATTCTGACGAAGATAATTGTCTTAGGAATCCAACTCTTGAAAAACTAAATCAATCGGATGTCGGACGGAAAAGTTATAAACAAAAGATTGAATAAGGGTCGGATTAGGGGAGGAGAATAGCAAAAACAAAAGGATTTTTCATATATATAGATATATATATATATAACCGAAATTTTCAAAATTCATAACTCTTGGTCCCAAATTCCAAATTTAACAAATTTGGTATCAAAAGAAAGCTTAAAGGAAGCTCTACAACTTCCATGAGAACTCCACAGCCAATTCCATTTCTAAAGAGGTCAAAAAATCCAATAAAACTTTTTGCCTAAATTAATATATCCCTAAACAATAACTCAACTTTGAAAAATTCTATCTTTCAACTCCAAAGTCCAAACATGTCATATTTTATATCAATACAAAGATCAGAAAATCACCTACAACTTTCATGAAGGATAGAAAAATGAATTTAGCCTCTAAGGGAGTCAAATTTCCAATCAAATGTTCTGTTCTCTAATAATCATGCCAAAATAGTAACAACAACTTGCAAAAATCATAACTTCACATTCCATGGTCCAAAAATTGCATACTTCATATCAATGGAAAGATCAAAACATAATATAAAACTTTCATGAAGAACTAAAAACAAATTCAACCTCTAAATATGTCAATTTCCAGTCAAAGATTATGCCAAACATATGTCATCCTATAGCATTTTTCAAACAAAGTAAAATAACCTTAACTTCAGAAAGTCATAACTTTCAATTTCGATATCGAAAAATATCATACTTTATGGCGAAAGAAACCTTTCAACAGAAACTACAAGTTTCATGAAGATCATTTTCTTAAATTATGCCTAAATCAAAAAGTCAACTCTCTATCCCCAAAAAGTCAACTTTCTTTAATTCTTCAATTTCTCACGCTTTTTTCTCTTTATTTCTTGCTTTTGAACTTCCCTTTCAATCAACTCCTTTCATAACCCATACAAATCTACAGAATTATCAAAATCATCAAAACTAAAATATTTTTTTTTCTCATCCATTTTCTCAAAGTATCATTTCATCTATAACACAATACATGTACAAAAATACTCATTTCATACCTTTTATATTTCTAAATTTCACTAAAAGATCGGGGTCCAACAGATGAATTTTTTTTCAATGGATCAACTAATTACGTAAAATAATTATTATTAATAAAGCATATAAAACAAATTTTAGCCTTTTGTTCAAAATAGAAATCTTAATTTTAAATCTGTAATGAGTCATATACATATATATAAATAAATAAAAGATTATAGTCACTCCTACACTCAAACAATAAATAAATAAATAAATTATAATTCAAAGAGGAAATTGATTATATAAAAATTGCAATTAACACAAAACAGAGGAAAATTGTAAAAATGCATTAATTGTAAATGTGTTTTTTAAAATTTTAAAATAAATAATTTTTTTATTAAAACGGTCAGTGCAGGTTGCGGCCCATAAGAAGTGTAAATTAAAACAGGTCTTTTATTTTCTTTGCGTGCCTCTTTTTCTACTCTCCTCTTACTCAATTATCCTTTCACAGATATCGCAGAATTTGTTAAAAATTTCTACGAAATCTTGTAAGTTAGTTAAAATTTTTTGTTAAAAGCTTGACATTTGCGAGCACTCGAGTCGTCATTGTCTTTGTTTCTCCTCTATTCCTTTAATTTTCACAGATTCCTATTTTTTAGGGTTGTAAAATTGGTCCTATTTCTTTGATTAATTTTTGCAGGTTTTTATGTTGTCATGCCTCCGAGATCAAACAAAAGTGTTAAAGAAGTTGAAACTGAGCTGAGAACTAAAATGGGTGTAGACATTGCAGCCAATTACAATGCTTCTTTTCCTATTTATTCAATGGAAGAAAGGTCGAGGTATTTGACTCTTAAAAAAATTGATTCTCACTGCACAATGTTTCAATTTCAACCTCTTAGAACATATAGGTTTAAATGATAAAGTGATGGCATTCTCTAATAGAGGCAGTTGGCGACAATTTGTACAGATAGATTATCCCATTTCTCCTGAACTCACATTAGAATTCTTCACATCATTGAAGTTTCAATCGAATAAAACTAAGAAATTTTGGTTCAAATTAAGAGGTGAGCTTCATAGATTATATGAGAGCTTGTTACAGGAGCTTTTCCAGTTTCTTAGGACAGAGGTGGAAGGTTGCCATCAGACTTTCTCAGCTACAACTTATTGAATGTTTTTAACTGATTTGCCTAAGTTTGATCCTCATAATGCATCGAATTGTTACATAATTTTTGTTGATCAGTTACTGCTCCATAAATTCATATGTTATGCTGTCTTTAAATAAAGTCAAAGAAAAAAATGTTTAGCTATGGAATTGTCGCTATTATATTGTATAGATGAAAGGCACATACCTAACATGTTCGTTCATTTTTCCTAATCTTTGATTCAACCTATGACAAAGAAAGGGGCATCACTAGGAATGGGCTATTTACCTACTTCTTTGGCCAAGCATTTTCAGGTTGATATTAGTGGACTAACGTTTATGCAGCATGAGTTTTTTGATGTGCAATATTTAAGACGCGCGAAAATATTGCTACATGATAAGATGCAACTTAAAGATCATCAGATACGTGTTGCATATAAGTTTAGGTTCTCAGTTGACGCTACCAGTTCTACACCTCCCATTGCATCGTATAAATCAAGTGAGGACGAATGTTCATCAAAGGATTGAGAAAGAGTATACAGATTATTGGTTATCATTTCCAATAACACACAAAAAAACTAAATGCGATGAATGAACAAATGCAATTGATAGCCTGTCAACAACGAAAGTTAAAGAAGAAAAATCATAAGGCCTGAGAGATCCAAGGACTTCACGTCCCTTCTCCACCTCCATCACCTTCACGTTCTTCATCAATGTAAAAAAAACTCCTCATTTGTTGTTTTTGTTTCATGCATTTCCTTCTTAGATGTTTTTAAATTCTTTGTCATTATGCATTAGTATGAATTTTGCGGTGTCTTATTTTGTTTCAGTCATTATGGTGTTTGTTTGTGCTATATTATGTTGCACATTTGGTTAAGAATTGTTGCCTTTAAACTATATCATAATAGAAATAGGATTGAGCGATATACTTAAGGATTGAATTGGACAACTCATTGAATTGGGCAACTCTTTTGGAGGATTAGGATTGATTAGTAGCAATTATATGCTGACATTAATGTAGTTCTGTTTAGTGATTATTGTGAAAAGAAAGGGAAAAATAGGAAAAAGGAATGAAAAAGAAAAGAATGAGATATCGTAGCAATAAAAAGCATATAAAAACAGAAGAAAGAAAACAAAAAGAATGAGATACAGGAACAACAAGAACTGGGGAATAATTGCTGATATTTATTAATATTTTTTACAAATAATTCTGGCTCATTTTGCATACTTAACACTCTATGTGTCTATGATGAGTCATGAACTTTCTTTCACAAACCTTAAGGTTTTGTTCTATTATAAACCTCAGCAAAGTTCTTTTGGCAAAAGGATGTATTTTGTCATATAAATTAAGATCATGAGTAACTCAATACTTTGTACGAGTTTTTCTTAGATTATTTATGGAAGTCTGGCTATTTTGGATTAAATTATAAATGTTTTGCTTTAATAAAAATTTGAAATATTTTAACATACTTAGTCTGAAATAATGAATAATAATAAGCAGTTTATATTAATTCAAAATATTTAATATACCCAACTATTATTAATTTCGATACAATATAAAAGAACTCGAGTTAAATAAGTGCTTAGTATTAATATCCGATAGAAACATAACTGTATTAATTACATTGTAATTATTATCAATCATTATCGATTCATAGGAATGAAAATTTTTAATCCTATTGAAACAAAATTCCTTTTGATATGATTAATAGTTATTATAATATAATCAATTAAGTATATTTAATATATATAATAATGTTATTATACATACATGTAAATCTTAAATAATTGTTACTATATGAAATAAATTTGATGATTTATTTGTGATTAAATGATCAAGAAAAAGTGAAAATTTTGATAAGAATTAAAGAAAAAAAGAAGAAGAAAAAGTGAAAAAGTAGGTTTTTGCAAGAAACGCAACATTTTTTAGAAAAAAGGGTGGGAAATCATGATCGTGCTTCTTTTATTTTGGACTGGAAATCGCGATTGCAACAAGGCACGATATCAACTTTTGGGTTTTTGTTGCATGCACAAACGCGACCACTTTAGTTTGTAAAAGCTTCAAACACCCTTCAATAATTTCACTATATCTCCTTTCCCTAACCTCCGAAACGCATGGGACTTAATCCATTGGATTCGTAACATACTGATTTATATCTCCACCAAAAATCTTAGCCATCTGAAATCATTTCAACAAGATTGAGTAATAATACTGAGAAAAAAATGGTGAAGAAAAACTGAGAAAAAGGGGTAAATATGTGGACTGAAACTTCTATAATTAAACTGTATTGATTTAGGAAGATTTTAATTAAATTGTCTTCAAGAAAGTTATAGATCTTTCCTTTAGCTTTTTAATGATATAAAGTTTGGAATTTTTGAATTTTTGAAACGAAAACCACGTCTGTGACTCCTCTCCTCACAACCATGGAAATCACACCATGATTTAAGCATATTTAAATAATAAAAATGAATATCAACTGCTTAGTATGATTCACCATTTTATTACATAATTATATATATTTAATTAATTACATTATCATAACAATCAATTATATCATAATTATTTCATTAACTATTATTTAAGTATAAGTATAATTTTATTACATAATTATATATAATTAATCGATTATATTATCGTAACTATTAATTATATCATAAAATGAAAAATGAAAAACCATCCTACTGAATGAATGAATAAAGCTAAAACGTAGTCGTACTTTGTGGATGAGTCACAGAACGCAGTGGATTATATATCATAAATTAAAAACAGAAAAACATCCCACTGAATGAATGAATAAAGCTAAAACGCAATCGTACTTCATGGATGAGTCACATAACGCAGTGGAATACTTATATTTATACTTATAATAATAAATAGTACTAATATAAATGGATAAATATAAATGGACAAATGGGCAGGGAATGCAGCAGAATCCAACTATCAAATTAAATGGACGAATGGGGTGGATTTTGTGGTCGTCCATCCTATATACTTATAAACTTATAAATACTTGATTTAATGTTTCCCACTTGAGCGTGATCACACTCATTTAAAAAAATTGATATCAAAGTCGTATTTTTTACAAAGAAGTTATTTTCGTGACTCGATTCAATTTCCTTTTGTCACACTCATAACAAGCTAAAATAATTTTATATAGTGATTCCAAAGATCCCATAAGTTATAACACAACAATTACCATTGCAGTTATTGAATGAAACTTAGAACTTGCTAATATGTATGGATAAGTCATTTGACAATTTAATTTTTAATTGATAAATTATAATTTGAATTTATTGGATCTTATCGTTATTAAATACTGATAAATTAATTCTTAATATGTTTAAATTTTAGTATATCATTTTTTGACAATATAAATTTATTTATTTTGAAAAATTCAACATTCCTATCAAATTCATTTAAATAGACTATTATCATTAAGAGCAAAAATCAACGCACTCAGTGCACAAAGTTTCCCGCTTTGTAAGAGTCTAGGGAGGGTCATGATGTACACAGATTTCCCTTTAATTTTCTAATAACACCAAAATCATTCAATTTGGTTCAGTATTTTGAAAGTTATTCTCCAAATATTTTTGGACTATTCTCATCCTAAAATAATACACCATACTCAACTTCCATCCAAAAATTGAAAGTCTTAGAGACTGAATTATTATTTTATTTTTTAGAAAACCTGTATTCCTATGTTCTAGTTTACTCCAAACCAAAAATCATATCATTTGGAAATCTAGAGATCAAGATATAACCGAAATACCCAAGCATGTTTAGTGAAATCATACCAGTTCATACTATTCTAACATATCCCCTCACTTTTATTTAATCATTCTTTTTCAAATCAATTCAGAATGTTACCAATATTTATGAAGATGTAGAATAATGTGTTAGGAACCTATTGGTTTAAGAATCAAGTCATTTGGAGGTCTAGAGAAGAAATTATGGTCACAAGAAGCAAAACTATTCAGCTTGCAAGATGCTCTCAAGTGCATAAACTGTTAAGTCAAATCAGACTTCACGTATTAAATAATTTTGATGATAAACAAAGAGAAATATACAAATGAAAAGTAGATGGACGCATGAGAAGTAAAAAACAGCTGAAGGAGAAAAATCAGCCGAAGTAAGAATCAGTTGAAGAAAAGCAGACGAAAGCGTTACAAAAAGAAAATCAGACGGAAGCTTTACAAGAGAAAAGCAGCTGATACAAGAAAATCAGACGGAAGAAAGAAACATCAGTTTGAGTTAGTTACGGAGTCAAACTGAATAACCGTTTCTTTCAAGATTCAAGAAGCAGATATTCAAGAAACAGTTGAAGAAACCGACTATAAATAAGAGTCGAGATTGAAGAAGAAACAACTTCATGCAACTTTATGAAACTCTGAGTATTCAACTTTTGATTTTTCAGATTATCTGAGAGAAAAATTGTGAACGATATTTCGAGTGAACAGTGTTAAGAGCATTTCTATTGTAACAAGCTCTTTACTATTCTTTCAATTAGAAAGTGTTACGAGATAGCTGAAGAGGCTAAGAGTAAAATAATACTTCTTTGTAAAGAGACTGGAGAGGCTCGATCGAAAGAATACTTGTAAACAATTGAGAGATAGTGAAATCTCGAAGGATATCGAGGATGGGCGTAGCCCACGGTTTGGGGTGAACCAGGATAAATTGCTGTGTTTTTTCTTTCTACTCTCATATTACTTATATCGTAGTTTTCAAGATTAACAAAGTTGTTCAAACTAGTTACGAATTGATTTACGATAAGTTTTCGAAAGAACAAGCAATTTTTTTAAAAAGGGGATTAACGAAAAGTTTATCACAATTCAACCCCCCCTTCTTGTGTATCTTGATCATATTATTGTTCAATATATTAACGTGTGATTCACTTCAATTGGTATCAGAGCCTGGTGTTCAAGAATCACTATAAAAAAGTGTGAATTAAAGAAAATGGTGGAATCACACACGTATATTGCCGAAGGAGCTTCAGTCACTAGACCTCCAGCATTCAATGGTGAAGACTACCACTATTGGAAGGACCGGATGAGATTGTTTATCAAATCTACTCACATTGACCTTTGGGACATCATCGAGCGGACCATACACACGAAGATGATGATAAAATCCAATTCCACGAGAAAGATGGACGGTAGAAGCGAAAGCAAGATTTCAACTAAACTCAAGCGAAATTTTCTTGAGTTGTGCATTGAGCGAAGCGAATATGACAAAGTTCATGGATGCGACAACGCCAAAGAAATGTGGGATACATTATCAATTGCACATGAAGGAACAAATCAAGTCAAGGAGTCCAAGATAAGCATACGGTGCATCGATGCGAGTTGTTCAAAATGAAAGAAGAAGAGACCATTGATCAAATGTTTGGAAGATTTGAACAATTGTTAATGGGCTAAAAGCTCTTGGAAGAGCGTACAATGATCAAGACCATGTTGAAAGATTTTGAGGAGTCGCCAAAAGATGGAGACCCAAAGTAGCTGCTGTACAAGAAGCCAAAGACTTAAGCGTCTTGAAGCTTGATGAATTGCTTGGATCGTTGAAGATACGAAGTAGAGCTTGATCGAAGATAAGCCCAAAAGAGAAGTCCATAGCGCTCAAAGCGGGTCAAATGAATCACAAGATCCGAAGAAGAAGACAAAGAGGAATACATCAAAGGCATTAAAGATTGAAGAATCAAGGATGATGATTCCGGAAGTCGAATCTGAATCAAGTGATGAAGACGACGAGCTATCTTTCATTTCAAGAAAGATAAGAAGAATGTGGAAAAAGAAGTCCAAAGGAAATTCAACATTCAGAAGGAACAGCGGCAAAGACGATGGATAAATCGAGAAAGCATCTATTACATGTTATGAATGCAATAAGCCGGGACATTACAAGTCCGAGTGTCCAATGTTGAAAAGACAACCCAAAAAGAGTAGGGATAACAAGAAAAGCATGATGGCAACGTGGGAGGATCTGGATTCATCAGAATCAGATATAAGCTCAGAAGCGTCAGAACATGCTAACATATGTCTGGTAGCTGAAGAAGAAAGTGATGAAGAGGTAACTTCTAGCCATGATAATATACAAGATGCATACTCAGAATTGTTAGAAGATTCTCATGCTATTCTGAAACAGTACAAGCTGTTGAAGAAAAAATATGTAGAAAACCTCAAACATACTCATGAGATAGAGAGTGAGAATATAAGTCTGAGAAAGCAAGTTGAGGAACTGAATAAAAACAAAGTTATAGATAGATCCGAAGAGATTAATCAGTTGAAACTGAGAATCAATAATCTATCGATTGATCTAGCTAAATTTACAAATAGTACAAAAAAGATGAATGAAATGCTAGGAAAATGCAGACATCAAGTGATAAAAGCTGGATTAGGGTTTACTAAAAATAAGTCTCGACATTACGTGAAATCAATTGTTCAAAAGATAAGAAAAGATATCAATCGGGTTTTCAAAAGGTCATCGACGTTTCATTCTACGTCTTATTATCATTCATTACACCATACTAACCTAAAGGACCCAAGAGAATCTGGGTACCTAAAATAAGATAATATCTCCCTGAAATCCTTCTTTGGAAGAACCAGCAAGAACCATTGGTATTTGGACAGTGGATGCTCGCGTCACATGACGGGAAAAAGGTCTATGTTCCTAGATCTTCAGTACAAGAAAGGAGGTTCGGTAACTTTTGGAGACAACAAGCAGGGAAAAATAATCGGGATTGGTAAGATTGGTAAGAATTCCCATGCATGCATTAACAACGTACTGCTAGTTGATGGTCTAAAGCATAACTTGATAAGTATTAGTCAATTATGTGATTATGGTTTTGAAGTTACATTCAACCAAAACTTTTGTGAAGTCAGAAACAAAGATGGTTCTATTTTCTTTTCGGCCAAAAGACGAAACAATCTTTACAAAATTGATTTAGACGATTTTCAATCTCAAAATATTTCATGTTTTTTATCTACTGAAGAAGAAAGACTGATCTGGCATAAAAAACTAGGTCATGTCAGTTTTAAACATATTTCAAAACTTTTGAAACATGATTTGGTAAAAGGTTTGCCACAAATTTGTTTTAACAAAGATTTCTTTTGTGAAAGTTGTCAGAAAGGGAAACAAGTTAAAACCTCTTTCTCTTCAAAACATTTCGTAACTTCATCTAGACCACTAGAGTTGTTACATATGGATTTATTTGGTCCAACAAGGACAATAAGTCTTGGTGGAAAGAAGTATGGACTTGTCATTATTGATGATTTTACAAGGTTTTGTTGGATACTTTTTCTGGCACATAAAGATGAGTCTTTCAAGTGCTTTAGAAACCTTTCCATGAGGTTCTGAATGAAAAGGAGTGTCTATAGCCAGCATAAGGAGTGATCATGGTGGAGAATTCAAAATGAGAAGTTTAGAGTATTCTGCGAAGAAAATGGAATTTTCCATAACTTCTCGCCCCAAGGACTCCATGACGAGAATGGAGTTGTTGAAAGAAAGAATAGGACGATTCAAGAGATGGCAAGAACAATCTTTGTGCGAGATGAATCTTCCTAAATATTTCAAGCGAAGCATCAATACAACATGCTATATTCAGAATAGAGTGTTGCTGCGACCAATATTGAAGAAAACTCCTATGAGTTGTGGAATGGAAGGAAACCAAACATTTCTTATTTCTATCCTTTTGGTTGCAAGTGCACTATTCGAACACAAAGGAAGTTACGGACAAGTTTGATGCAAAGACACTTTCGGGAATATTTCTAGGTTATTCTCTCACCTCAAAGGCATTTAGAGTCTACAACCTCACCTCAAAGACATTGAAGAAACTATTCATGTCAAGTTCGATGATAGCTCTCAACCCAATAAGGAAGAGGAATCATATAATGATCTTTATTACTGATGCCTTTGATGGAGTACATAGAAGTATCTTCATCAGAAACACTATATGACGAAAAGAAAGACATTTCGAAGAATTTGGAGTTAAAGAAAGATTGGAGATACAAAAGTTCTCATCCTAAAGAGTCAATTATTGGAGAAACCTCAGAAGGTGTTCGAACAAGGTCCAAGTTCAGAAGAGAAGCCAACGTGGCATTTATATCTGAAGTAGAACCTAAGAAGATTGATGAAGCGCTAAAAGATGAAGCATGGATACTAGCTATGCAAGAGGAGTTGAATCAATTTTGTAGAAATAAAGTCTGGTCCTTAGTTCCTAAACCTGAAAAGAAATCCATTATTGGTACTAGATGGGTATTCAAGAATAAACTAGACGAATCAGGAAAAGTAAGTCGCAACAAGGCAAGATTAGTAGCACAAGGCTATAATCAACAAGAAGGAATAGACTACAATGAGACATATGCTCCGAGAGCAAGACTTGAAGCAATAAGGATCTTGCTTGCATATCACGGTTTCTCATGACATAAAGCTTTTTGGATGGATGTAAAAAGTGCATTTCGAATGGTTTTATAGATGAAAAAGTCTATGTTAAGCAACCTCCGGATTTGAGGACATAAAGTATCCAGATCATGTCTGAGACTTCATAAAGCCTTATATGGATGAAACAGCCCCTAGAGCTTGGTATGATCGTCGAGTTCATCTCTTATAGAAAATGGATTTACTAGAGGTAAAGTAGACAAAACTCTTTTAGAAAGAACTTGAGTAATGATTTCATTATTGTGCAAATTTATGTTGATGATATTATTTTTGGTGCAACTTTAAAAAGGTTATGCATGAGTTTTGAAAATCTAATGAAAAATGAATTTGAGATGAGCATGATGGGTGAGTTAAAATTCTTTCTTGGATTGCAAGTAAAGCAAACTAAGGATAAGATTTTATCCATCAACAAAAATATCTTAAAGAATTGTTGTCTAAGTTTGATATATGCGTGTTAAACATATGTCTACCCGATGCATCCTTCAAACTTGTTGTCAAAAGACGAAAGTGGTAAGAAGGTGGATCAAACCCTATTTAGAGGATGATTGGTTCTTTGCTTTATCTTCTGACAAGTAGACGACATTCTATTCAAGGTGTATGCTTGTGTGCAAGGTTTCAGGCGATCTAGAGAATCTCATTATATTCTTTGTAACGAATTTTGAGATATCTCGCGGTACTCTTGATCTTTGCTTAATGTATGAGAAAGGTAAAAATTTCAGGATGAATGGATATTGCGATGCGGACTATGCCGGTGATAGGATCGAAAGGAAGAGCACGAGTGGTGGCTGTCACTTTCTTGGACCAAACCTGGTGTCATGGTCAAGCAAGAGACAAAGCTCGATTGCATTATCAACTGCCGAAGCTGAATTTATGTCTTCCGCAAGTTGTTGTTCACAAGTATTGTGGATCAAGTATCAATTGGAGGACTACTCAATACAAGAAGAAGAGATTCCAATATACTGCGACAACACCAGCGCCATTAGCTTGTCAAAGAATCCAATTCAACATTCAAGGGTGAAGCACATAGAAGTCAGACATCATTTCTTGAGAGATTACGTTCAGAAGAAAGTCGTCAGTCTGCAATTCGTAGAAACAAAATATCAGTGGGCAGATATCTTCACAAAACCACTAAGTGAAGATCGCTTTAAAGAAATTAGACGCAACCTCAATATGGTGATGTTAACGGACCATTCATCTGGTTTTTCATAAAGACAAAACAGACAAACGGAGGAGTTAACGGACCATTCATCTGGTTTTTCATAAAGACAAAACAGACAGACGGAGGAGTTAACGGACCATTCATCTAGTTTTTCAAAAAGACAAGACAGATAGACGGTGGAGTTAACAGTTTGATCATCTGATTTTTCAAAAAGAAAAGATAGTGGAACGGTGGAGTTAACGGCGTTAGACGGTTTCAGATATAAAACTTCTTTCACAAAAAAGTTTTAGAGGAAAAACTGTCGATCATCGAGAAGTACAATCGTTCTAGAATTCGCTATAATATCCTAAAAGCGACTTTTGGGATTTCTACGAATTCGAAATTGCTAGTTCTCTTAAAATCTCTGAAATTTCTTCAAGCAAGTTCCTACTCAATCGAATCAGCAAGATGAATGTCAAGCCTATTTTGCGAGTTGATCCGAGATCGGTGGGGAAGATTGGTAAACTTGAAGAACTAAGAAAAGAACGAGATGGATATAGATAGGAGATAATGGCGGCAGGATGGAGAAACTTCTTTCAAATACGAGATGAAGTTTATCTACAAGAAGTTTATGAGTTACGGAAGAATACTAAATCGATAGAGCGATACAATCGTGTCGTATGTAGACACACACTGTTATAAGAACGAAGGAGTTCTTGGAGAAAGTCCTTGAATGTCCGATGGATGGAGTTCAACCCACTAATATGGCGAAATAGATGACTAAGCTTAAGATGAACGAAGATGAAGTTAGTCGTCAACTTTATGGACAAAATAACTCAACTGAAAAGAGAGCCTCTTGGCTGGTACCAAAGGCAAGGGTATTGTTCGCGGTTCTAAGTGACTGTGTTCTACCAAGAATAGGTTCACGACATTAGGTCACTACCCTGGATGAACAATGTATTCTTCATCTTCTGAATCATCACCCAATAGATTTACCATTTTTGATTTATCAGTACATGGTAAAATCAATAAAGGATACAAACACTTGTCCTTATGGGATGTTGTTGACAAGAGTGTTCAGAGAATCTGGCATCAGATTGGAAAGGGGAATCAGACAGAAGATATCTGTTAAAAGCTATATAGATTCAACATCTATTGCTAAAATGGGTCTGAGATTTTCAGACAGAAAAGGAGCAGATTTGGCAAGAAAAGCAACAATTGAGGGGGAGCGTATACTGAAGAAATCTTCTATGAAGGAAACAAGATCACATTCTCAGGAATCAAAGTCGAGAAGTGTTCGATTTTTTGAATCAGGTGACTTGAAGCGTAAAGGGGAACCACTGCTGAGTGACATTCCAAAGCAAGCAAGAACGTCACCCAGAGCGAAAACTGTGCAACAGAAAGAAGCCAGTCAATCCAGAGAATCAAGTCAATCAAAGCATTACGAGCGCAAAGATCAAAAGCTACAAAGTCGTTGACATCAATCCTTGAAAAGATTGAAACTTCGGTCTCAAGGAAGTGGAGGAAAAGGAAAGAAGAACACGAAAAGAAAAAACGCAACCTAAAAAGTCACCAAGGGAAAGAAAATGAGTGCGACAAAGAAGGAAGTCCAACAACGTAAACAAAGTCTAAGAAGATGCAGCAAGAAAAGATCATTGTTGATACTACGTAAAAGTCATTCTTGTACGGTTGATATTCTTTGAAATTCTTGTGGAAGGCAGCATGGTAATCTTAAGGATACTCACAATGTCCTTGATAATCCAATGTTTGAAGAAGTAGTTTCTACTACTTTTCAGTCTTCACTTGTTCGCAAACAGATTGCTACACATGTTATAGGACAAAAGGTTAGTCAAAAAGTCTTGAGTGTGATGACTAATGTTCCATCCAAATATTTAACTTTTCAAAGAGAAAGTTGGGAACACAGATTGGTTTTCACAGAGGAGAAGAAGACCAAATCTGTCATCATCCGAGACAAACCAAAGAGATTTGTGAAAGCCTTCTTCAAATCGGTTAAATTTGATAATGACATTCTACATACATTGGATAGGGGTTATAAAATTTCTATGATCAATCAAGAGAGTTGGAAGAGAACCATATCCACGAGCCATTTGGAGGCGTCTTACTTCTTATCCAATACTGGAAAGTACAGTAATCAAGGTGGTACCTGATTTACAACCACCAAATTTTTTTGAACGCAAGTGTGAAGAGAAACTGAAGCTGAAAGTTCAACCAGAACTAGTTTTGGATGACATGACTTTTGATCAGATTGCGGAAGCAGTGCAATTGATTGATGAAGCATGTGAAGAGAAAAGAAGTGGAAGTTCTATCTGCATTTATCAAGATCCAGGAACAAGCCAAACTAAGGCTACAGCAGATGATCCACAGGGAGGCACTATCAGAAAGGGTCAGTATCGTTCTTTTCTGATTGGGAACTTAAAATGTTCTTATAGTATTTTACAGAACATTCTGCAAAATCGGCATCTGTGGGAGATCAACTCAATTGCAGAAGCTATGCCTTGACTTGGAAGCACATTGCAACGTATACTTGATTCCTATGATCTTGATATTCTGATCGTTGTATATGTTCCTCGCCTCTCCTCCAAATTATTGAACCACATGTCTCAAACATGGAAGCTTATCAACAACGATTCTTTGTTGTTGACACACAAGTTGTTGAGACAGAATCCTCATTGCAATTTGAATCATTGACTTTAAAGAAACAAGTTGAAACTTGATAAGGATATGAAGAAGATGAAGAAGATCTGAAAAAGTTGGTGAAGCGATGGGAAATAATTTTTGATTACTAACAAATAGGGAGAAGAAAGAATGAGAAGGAGAATCAATTTGAAAGGAAAAGATAGAAGAAATTTTGAAAGCGTAAGCGAAGTTATTTTGATCTATTAATACTTCTGTATATGTGATACTTTTCAGTAATTTGATACCTTTCATATTTCTCTATTTCATAATATTTGTTATCATCAAAAGGGGAGAATGTTAAGTCAAATCGGACTTCACGTATTAAATAATTTTGATGATAAACAAAGAGAAATATACAAATGAAAAGTAGATGGACGATGAGAAGTAAAAACAGTGAAGGAGAAAAATCAGTCAAGTAAGAATCAGTTGAAGAAAAGCGAAAGCGTTACAAAAGAAAATCGAGGCGGAAGCTTTACAAGAGAAAAGCGGTGATACAAGAAAATCAGGCGGAAGCTTTACAAGAGAAAAGCGGTGATACAAGAAAAGCGGGAAGCTTTACAAGAGAAAAGCACCGATACAACAAATCGAAGGAAGAAAGAAACATCGGTTTGAGTTAGTTCTGAGTCAAACTGAATAACCGTTCTTTCAAGATTCAAGCAAATATTCAAGAAGCAGTTGAAGAACCCGACTATAAATAAGAGTCGAGATTGAAGAAGAAACAACTTTATGCAACTTTATGAAACTTCATGAAACTCGAGTATTGACTTTTGATTTTCAGATTATCGAGAGAAAAATTGTGAGCGATATTTCGAGTGAGCAGTGTTAAGAGCATTTCTATTGTAACAAGCTCTTTACTATTCTTTCAATTAGAAAGTGTTACAGATAGCTGAAGAGGCTAAGAGTAAAATAATACTTCTTTGTAAAGAGACACGGAGAGGCTCGATCGAAAGAATACTTGTAAACAATTGAGATAGTGAAATCTCGAAGGATATCGAGGATCGGACGTAGCCCACGGTTTGGGGTGAACCAGGATAAATTGTTGTGTTTTTCTTTCTACTCTCATATTACTTATATCGTAGTTTTCAAGATTAACAAAGTTGTTCAAACTAGTTTACGAATTGATTTACGATAAGTTTTCGAAAGAACAAGTAATTTTTTTTAAAAGGGGATTAACGAAAAGTTTATCACAATTCAACCCCCCCTTCTTGTGTATCTTGATCATATTATTGTTCAATATATTAACGTGTGATTCACTTCATAAACTATTAAAGAGCACAGTGTCATGATGTGACAATTAAAACCAATAAAAACTCATGGGTGTGAGAAAGAGAAGTCATGGGTATGAGTGACTCACAGGCATGAAAAAATTCATGGGTGTAAGTGTCTCACGCTTGTGCACACTTAACCAGACTTGTCCCACTTTTTCACTAGATCTCTCCCAAACGATTTCAGATGGCTAAGATATTTTGTGGAGATGAAGATCAATGTGTTATGAGTACAATGGTTCAAGTCCCATGTCAATTGGATTTCTAAGGAAGAAGTTATAAGCAAAGAAGGAAGGATGTTTAACTCTATTCCTCCCTCGTTAAACATAGAAGTCGCGATTGTGCTGAATCACAATCGCGACATTGCATTCGGATTTTGAATGTAACATCCTATCCCCATATTAAGAGTTAGAACCTAAAAGTAAAGTACATGTGATATCAATGAGAGATTATGAAAAATGCATTCTTCATACTCATGCACATTGTTAGCATACATGCATGTAAATTTGGATATTCTGCACACATTTAAAATGACTGTACATGCACTCATTGACATTCTGGGTATAATTGAATTGTAATGTGATATTGTTGAGAATTGTGAAGCTATTGTATTGGAAATTTAATTGGTAAGTGTAATTGTTAATTTTCAAATTTTGTTAAATTTGTTGAATAATGTCCAAAAATTGTGGGATATTATCGTAATAGGAAAAATGCCAATTGGCCAATAAATTGATGTATAGAAAATAGAAATGAGAGAAATGATGTTGAAGAAAATTTGAAAGTCCACTTTAGAAATTTTTGAGAGAATGATTGTGAAATGTAGAGACAAATTAGAGATGAATAAAAGAATGAATGTTAGAGTTAAGAGAAGGTGTGTGATGATGTTAAGAGATAAGAAGATTGTTTGAAGTGGATGTTGGGAAGAAAAATATAGAATGCATAAAAATTTTGGAAAGCAGAGAATGTGAAATACAAAATATAAAGAGTTGCATAACTGATATTTGTTTTTAAGGATTTTGAGATTTTTTAGTAAACTTGCATATTTATGGGTACTTTGAATTTGTGGTGAAAGAGTTGAACGGAAATAGAGTAGAAAAAGTAAAAATGAAATATGAGGGGTAGGATTTAGTGGAAGAAGAAGTAGCAGTGAATGTAGAAGAGAAGTTAGAAAGTTTAGCATTGATCTGAAACTTCCATGATTAAATTGTATTAATCTAGGAAGATTTTGACAAAATTGTCTTCATGAAATTGTAGATCTCTCTTTTAGCTTTCTATTGATATAAAGTTTGCAATTTTTGGAGTTCTGGATCAAAAGTTATGGAGGTTTGAAGTTGGATATGCGATTAAGGAAATTCAGACTTTTGCATGAAAGTCGCTATCGTGCAAATGCACAATAGCAACTTTGAAGTTTGCACGATAGCAACTTTGAAGGTTTTAAGGTGAGAGTCGCGATCTTGTGAAATGCTGAGAGCTAGATGAACACCTTTTGTTTTTTTGGCTATATCTTCTTCGTCTGACCTCCAAATGACATGAGACTTAAACCATTGAACTCATAAGAAATTTCTCTACCTCTTAACAAAAAATCATAGCCATCTAAAATAAATTGAAAGAGATTGAATGTAAAAGGTGGGACAGGTGGAGTGAGTGTGATCTTAAATAGTTCAGCCCAAATTTTTGTCTGTATCTCTCATTCCAGTGACTTCTCACACTCACACCTGTGAGTTACTCACGCCTGTGACCTCTTACTCTCATGCTCATGAGTGTTAATTAATTGACACTCATGTAAGACATTTATGGATCGATTCATTTTGCATACTTGTACCCATGATTGTTTTTCGTTAGATGTTGATTTTCTTGAAATAATTTTATTGCCTCTGTGCTTCTTTTAGTGACTTCTTCAATGGTTCAGAAATACTTTATTCAATAAGTTTTTTCAACTTATATAACATCACCAACCGATATGTCGTTTGGTAATTGGAAGAGAGAGGAAAAGGGCCTTTGACCCATTTGCAACCCATTATTTAATACCCAATAACCATTATCTTGGGTGCTTTTCATGGTATTGAAACTATAACTTACATGGGACATAAAATAGTCTAACAATCTCCCACTTGGTCCATGTTAGAACTTGGTGATTTAATAATAAAACTTTAAGTGCACACAATATAGGGAATAAATCAAGTCAGCCTTAATTGAATTAAGTTATTGGGATCATAGCGGGCACAAGTTATATAATCTAATTCCTTCCATGTATCACAAAATCAATTCAGCTCAACAAACTTTAAGTGGGTAATACGATAATTGTTATCTCACAAATCATAATTATTGTATACAACATAATATGGATAACCAGTAAGTGAGCAAAAACATATGACTGTAATTGAATTCACAAGTGTCATAACAATTCAAGCAAGACAATGATATGTATATATACGTGTCTAAATACTATACTAATAAGGACATATCTATAAGGCCCATCCGTTCAACATGACTAATAAACAGAAGCCTTTTGTTAATGGATTCGCTATCATGAGATCAATACCAATATGCTTAATTAACAATTTATGTTTTTGCATTTCTTCTTTCATAGACAAATATTTTAAATCCATATGTTTCACACCCTTTCGATATTTTTCATTCTTAGAGAAGAATATGGCTGCAGAATTATCACAATAGATTCTTAACAATCTGGTAATACTGTCAACAAGATCAAGATCTAAGATAAAGTTACGCAACCATAATCTATGAACCGTGGCCTCAAAGCACGCCATAAATTGAACCTCTATAGTGGAAGTAACAAAGACGAACTACTTTCCAATTTTCTAAGAAATTTCTCCTCCAAGTAATAAGAACATATAACCGAATGTAGATTTCTATGAGTCTACACAACCAACATAGTCTAAATCTGAATAACCTATGACTTCGAGATTGGTTGATTTCCTATATGTGAACATATAGTCCTCGGTGCCTTGTAAGTGTCGAAGGACTTTCTTTGCAGCTTTCCAGTGGTCCATTCTAGGATTACTTTGATATCGTCCTAGCATTCCAACAGCAAAACTGATATCTGGCCTAGTGCATGTTTGAGCATACATTAAGCTCCCAACTACTGACAAATAAGGAATAGACTCCATGTCCTTACATTCTAAATCGTTTCATAGACATTACATTAGACTAAATTTGTCCCCTTTCTGAATTGGAACTATCCCTGCAGAGCATTTTAGTCATTTGAAATCTTTCTAATACTTTCTCGATATAACCTTTCTAAGAAAATCCTAACAATCCTTGTGATTTATCCTGGAATATTTCTATTCCTATCACATAGGATGCTTCACTCATATCTTTCATTTCAAAATTATTAGAAAGAAAATTCTTTACATCATGTAATAAAACAACATTATTTGCAATAAGAAGGATATCGTCAACATATAGGACTAATATAATAAACTTGTTCCCACTAACCTTCATATAGATACATTGATCAACATTGTTTTCTACAAAATCGTAAGACATAATGATATCATTAAACTTAAGATATCATTGTCGAGAAGCTTGTTTCACTACAAGAAAAATGTAAATTAGCGACGAAAAATTAGCAACGGAAACATTTTCGTAGGCAATTAGCGATGGAAATATGCTTTCCGTCGCTAAAATTGACTGATTTAGCGACGGTACTAATATTCGTCGCTAAATTTGGAGGGAATTTGTCGCGGCAAAATTATCGACGGACATTAGCGACGGAACAATATGGCCGTCGGTAATTTATTATCGACGGAAAATATACTGTTAGAAATTAGAGACGGAAAGCATATTTCTGTCGCTAAAATTGAGTAATTTAGCGACGGTACTAATACTCGTCGTTAAATTTGGAGGGAATTTATGGCGGCAAAATTAGCTACAGAATTTAGCGACGGTATACGTTCCGTCGCTAAAAATGGAGGGAATTTTTGGCGGAATAAAAAAATTTAAATTTACCTACTGTAAATTCCGTTGGTAAATTAATTTAGTGACGGAAATTTTCATTCTGTCGGTAAAACGGCGGGAATTATTGGCGGTATTAAAATTTTTTGAATTTACCAACGGAAATTTTCCGTCGGTAATTCCGTCGGTAAATTCCTTTTAAATATGAACTCACCCAACATCTCCTTCCAACTTCTATCTTCTTTTTCCTTTCTTCTTCTTCCTTCTTCCTACATCTTCTCTTCGGTTTTCTTGGAGCCCATTTCTCTGTTGTGGACTCCTTTTCTGCTCAACGATGTTGTCTTCTCTAGCTATTGTCATCGTGTCTTTTGGTAGAGGTATTTTTGTAACTACTGTCATGTTTTTTTTCTTCATATATTAGATGAAAATTAATTTGGGTATTTATTACTTTCGTTTATTTGTGTATTTTATTATTGGAAAACAACTTTAAGGTATAAATGTTAGTGATAGAAGGGACAAGATGTGATTTTAGTTATGACGTTAAAATAAATTTCTGATGCATGTAAGGTGTTTAATGAAATGTTTGTTATTTGAAAAAATAATTTCAGTTCTGTTTTAGTATGAAGTTTAATATTTTAATTCTTTTACTTGAAATAATGATGTTTTCTCCATGGTGGCTTCTAGAGAAACTAAACAGTTAGCAGGTAAATTTTAAAAAAATAGTTTTCAGCAAATTTACCGACGGAAAAAAATTCCGTTGGTAAATATATTGGATTTTACAGACGGAAAAAATTCCGTCGCTAATTACCGACGGAATTCAAATTCCGTTGCTAATTTTCTGACAGAAAAATTTACAGACTGAACAAAATAATCGTCGGTAAATTTACCGATGGAAATTTTTATCCGTCGGTAATTCCATCGAAAAATTTACCAACAGAAAATGTCCTTCGTTAAATTTAGCGACGGCCATATCTCCGACGCCTTTGTCCGTCTCTAAATTTCGTCGCTAAGTAAGCTTACCGACGGAATATGTACAAATTTCGTCAGTAAATTTCGTCGGTAAACTTTATTTTTCTTGTAGTGTTTTAGTCCATATATTGACTTCTTTAATTTACAGACTAACTTGTCCTTTCCTGTGGGTTTAAAACCTTTTGGTTGATCCATATACACTCCTTCTTCCAAATCACAATTTAAAAAGGCAATCTTTACGTCCATTTGGTGAAGCTCTAAATCATAATGAGCCACCAGTTCTGTAACAATTCTTAAAGAGTCCTTCTGTGAAATTGGAGAGAAGATCTCTTTATAGTCAATACCATCGTTTTGGGTGTAACCTTTGGCAACAAGTTTAGTTTTATATCTTTCAATGTTGCCTTGTGAGTCATGTCTGGTCTTAAAGACCCATTGACAACCCATTTATTTTCCACCTTTCAGCAACTTAAATAATTCCCAAACATTATTATCATCTATTGATTTCAACTCTTCTTTCATAGCATTGAACCATTTTTTAGAATTGCTACATTCCATGGCTTGTTTGAACGAGCCTGGATATTTATCAATGCTCAAGTCATATTCATGTTTAAGTGAGTAAACTTCGTAGTCACTCGAAATAGCTGATCTTTTCTACCTTACAGACCTTCGTAATGCTAATTCTTGTGGCATCACTTAATCATTTGTAACTTGAACATCATTATCTAGTTCATCATTAATATGTTCAACTTTTAGAATTGGAACATTGATTTGTTCTTCTGGTATATTGCTTATCCGTGATGCAACAAGAGGAATAACAACCGGTGGAATTATGTCTGATGTGGTAGTGTCTACTTATCTTAGAGTAGTTTCTACTCGATTCTCGTGACTATCCACTTTTTGTGGTTCTCTACTCCCACTGATTTGACCATTTTTAATAAACCTAGCATTACCAGACTCAACTATTCTCATACTATGGTTAGGATAATAAAATCTATACCCTTTTGACTTTTGGAGATAGCCGATGAAATAACCACTAATGGTTCTCGCATCAAGCTTCTTTTCATGTGGATTATATAGCCTTACTTTTGTCGGACAACCCCAAATATGAAGGTGTCATAAACTAGGTTTCCTTCCTGTCCACAGTTTATAAGGTGTCCTAGGAATTGCCTTACTAGGAATCCTATTTAGCAGATACGCAGTGGTCTTTAATGCATGCATCCACAATGATAAAGGTATAGTACTATTACTTAATGTGCTCCTAACCATTTCCATAAGAGTACGATTCCGCCTTTCAACTACACCATTTTGTTGTGGTGTACCAGACATTGTGTATTGTGCATATATGCCTCGATTGGCAAGAAACTTTGCAAATCGACCTAGACATTGTCCACTTTCATCAAATTTTCTATAATATTCACCACCTCTATCAGACCTCACTATCTTTACTTTTCTATCTAACTGCCTTTTTATCTCATTAATAAACACCTCTAGGATGTCCACAGATTGAGACTTCTCATGTAGCAGATAAATATATCCATATCGTGAGCGGTCATCAATAAAGGTAATGAAATATTTTTCGTCGTCCCAAAAAGGAACGTCGAAAGGATCACAGACGTCAGTGTGTATTAATTCAAGTAATGTGTCACTTCTTATGGCAAGATGCTTTGATATATGTGTGGTTTGCTTGCCTTTAATGCAGTCCACACATATATCTCAGTCAACAAAATCCAATGGAGGTAAATTTTCACTTTTCACTAATCTCTATACCCTTTTTTTGGTTATATGACGTAATCTTTCATGCCACAAAAAGGCAGAACATTTATTATGTGCACTACATTTATTTCCTATAATATGGTCAATATGAAACAAAGATTTAGCAAAATCAACATCAAGATTGAAATGATATAAACAATCACTTAATGTATCAGAACCATAATAGTACTTACGTTTATATAATGAAAAACCTTGTTTCCAATATTAAATTAAAATCCTACATCATCCAATTTTACAATAGACACTAAATTCCTAGCATATACAGGAACATAAAGACACTTTTCTAGATCTAGGTAGCACCCAATGTTCAAAATCAATCTGTACGTCCCAATGCCCTCTATCCGTGCCTTCATTTTGTTCCCCATATACAAGAACTTTTCGGTTATGTCTATAGTCTGGATTGAAAGGAATCCTTGTTTAACATGTGACACATAAGTAGTTGCTCCAGAATCTAACCACTAGGTATTTTTAAGCACGTCAATAAGATTTGATTCAAAACATACTGAGACATAGTATATAACTTTCTTTTCGAACCAAGCCTTTCTTTTAGGACAATCTTTTTAAAAGTGACCAGACTTCTTATAAAAGTGGTATCTCTTATCTTTCTTAATTCAACCCTCAATAACTTTTTTGAAAGCTTTGTCCTTATTTTTGCCTTTCTATCGCGGTTTATTCTTGCTACTACTAGCACCTTGATGAAACGTGAGATGAACAGAGTGTTCCTTTATTTTCTTCAATCTCCCTTCCTCCTGAACTAATATGACCTTAATTTATTGAAGGTTCCATTTTTCTTTAATAGTGTTATAATTCACTTAGAACTGGCCAAATTCTAGAAAAATTGAGTTGATTATAAATTGTACCAAAAAGGACTCACTTATATCCAGACCCATAGATTTTAACTTTGTAGCTAGGTTTGGCATATGAGTGATATGATCATGAATGGGCTGTGACCATTCAAACTTTTTAGTCGTTAGCTCACTCATTAAAATCCCTACTATGGACTTATCAACTATATCTGATTGGGAGTATTCCTTAAGCTTTAACATGAACTCCTTTGCATTATTCGTCTTAGGCATTGATGGCTTCACATTTTCTACGATTGTCATTCGCATCAAATTCAAACTTAGCCTGTTAGACCGTTCCCAAGTCTCCTAATAAGACTTGTCAACTTCAGAACTAGTATTAATTATGGTTGCGAGCCTTACATCTGAAACTATGGCTAAGTCCAAATCCATTACACCCAATTGGAACTGGATTTTTTTAGACCAGTACCCATAGTTTAAACGAACTTGATTAAGCCATTTCTTACGGCGAACAAACTATTAGATGCTGCATATACAACATTTAGTCCACGCATTAATGCTTTGAGTAAACCTAAATGGATTCAAACTAAATAATAAACTTTGATTATGCATTTAAATTCTCCTTCATGTGAAATTTAAATACATAGAAGTAACCTATTATGATGCATATGTAATATTATAATGGACAATCAAGCATATTACAGTCAATATACATGTTATCTTTGGATATACAATCATATTAACTAAATATGTTGATAAAGTCCCTTTAATGTCATTAATTATAAGCAATGGCCCACCTTTGGGTGACCTCGTAGCGTTATAATTAATAATCTCAATTGTTCAGTTCAACCTTTATGTCATTTTAGCATCATATCATTTGAACCATTGAAACAAATCACAATTAAATGATTAAAATTTTCAAGCTAGGCCACTTTGGTGACTAACAAGCTTTTCATGTAATAAACATTGAATTGGACAATTATCATACATGACAAAATTTAATTTAACTAGTTTGGTCACTTTGGTGATAAACAAACTATTCTAAATGTCCACAATGTCATGTATTACATGCAACATATACTAGGAAAATTTAATTCCAACATTATATAATATAAAATATTTAAAGTACCAAAGAAATATATAATATGGCACTAATTTCCAAAATTATATTATGTATAAATCAATTATGAATTAAATAATCCCTTATATTCCATCCAAAAATTATTTTTCTTTGGGGTTAAAGTCCATTATTATTTACTAACCAAAAAGGTTGTCCCTTAATAGCTCAAAGGCCTAAAAATTAGTCCATAATTTAATTTTTGGGCTTGAAAGCTTGTCTAGTTCGAGCTTCTGCCTAGGCTAGGGCAACGTCTGGGGAAGAGCACGTGCCAGAGTTATGGGTTGACGCAACGTCTTCCTCCTGCGATTCTGGTTTTTTTAATCTTTCATGGGTTTTTTTCAAACCATAAGCCATCCCAACGTCATTCTTTCATATGTTTTGTCCATACCACAGAAACATGTCTTCAAAAATTGGTTCAAGATAAAACACTGTAATAACCAACCTTTTCGTTTCATGAAACAAACCTTTCGGTTGTTTTTTTAACAACCATAATCGCAGTAGATGATGGCATCATTCTAATTTGAAACATTCAGCACAAATAAAACGTAACAAATATTCTCGTAAACATGAAACAAAACTTTATTCAGTATTTTCATAAACATAAATCATGAAAACTTGCGTTGTCTATTACTATGTCTATTTGTTTATTTTTGTATTCCTTTTTATAGTAGTGCGGTGAAGAAACTCATGCCATTATAAATATAGAAAACACCAACCGAACAAAAAACACAATCATACCAAAATGATACATGGTAGACAAAAAATTATGCAACACCTTGCTCTGATACCAATTGTAAGACATTTATGGATCGATTCATTTTGCGTACCTATATCCATTATTGTTTTTCGTTAGATGTTGATTTTCTTGAAATAATTTTATTACCTATTTACTTCTTCCTTTTAGTGACTTCTTCCATGGTTCATAAATACTTTATTCAATAAGTGTTTTCAACTTATATAGCATCACCAACCAATTTGTTGTTTGGTAATTGAAAGAGAGAGGAAAAGGGTCTTTGACCCATTTGATACCCATTATTTAATACCTAATAACTATTATCTTGGGTGCTTTTTATGGTACTAAAACTATAAGTTACATGGGACATAAAATAGTCTAACAACTCACAACTTTATTTGTCACTTCATGCTACAGTGTTCCCTAATGGTTTTTGCATTCGAGAGAAGTTGCAAGTTGAGCAGTCTTGCTTCTTTCTACAATAACTCCTTATCTAGATCTTCAAATGACTTGATTCTTAAGCCGATATATTTCTAACACATTATTCTATCCCTCCACAAAAATTGATTGCATTCTGAATTTATTTGGAAAAGGTTGATCAAATGAAAGTATCGGTTCCAAATGAGATGATTTTTAATTTGGAGTAAACTAGAGAAATAGGAATATAAATCATGTGAAGAAGTCAAACTGTAATTCAGTCTCTAAGATATTTAATTTCTAGGTGGAATTTGTGCATAGTATACTATTTTAGAAATAAAACAATAGACCTGAAATTCAGTTTTTATGGAAAAATTTGAAAGTGTTTTAATGAGTTATGAATTGTGATTTCAACAGTTTCATTGAGATATAAACCTAAGTATAAATTATACTTAGGTAAGTTTTAGTATGGGGAAATGGATAAGAGGCTAAGAAGTGGGCAAGTTTTAAAGTTAAGTTTTCTTAACCTTGAAAGACAAGTTACTGTTCTTATCTTCGTCTTTCTCGAAGCTTCCTTCTCCAATTTTTTTAAAGTTAAGTTTTCTTAACCTTGAAAGACAAGTTACTGTTCTTATCTTCGTCTTTCTCGAAGCTTCCTTCTCCAATTTTTCTTTAACACAGAGTTTCTCATCAAATCTCCACTAGAGTAAAATCTTGTTTTCTACTACTCACTACCACTCTTACTTTGTTATTTCACTACCACTCTTACTTTGTTATTTCTTTCATTTGCCCAAAAGAAAACCGAAACCTACCAACCTCTACAATGATCTACGTGAATTGCATGAAAGTTAGGGCTCCGTGATTGTTGAAGATTTTGGAGTTTTAACAAGTATCATGTTAATCTTTATGAGAAGTATGAATATGAGATAAATTTGATGGTTTATCTAATATAGCATAATCATGGAAATAGTAGCCATTTTCATGAATACTGTACAAATTAGATAAAAAGTCAGATGTGTTGTTTTTACATATTTGAGGTTTTTTATGTGATATAATAGTGTAGAGATGATTTTTGAGTGAAAAGATCATTGAATCCAAGCAAGAGAAAAGCACAGAAATTTTAAAAGTAATAAGGACATATATGCTCTATTTCCTTTTTAACTGCGTATATATATATATACGTGAACGTTTTTGGAAATTTGAGGATGAACAAACATGGGTTTAAAGTTAAGGAAATCATAAAGTGAGATGATGTCATGCTTTTAGTGGGATTAAAATGTGTGTGTGTGCGTGTGTGTGTATATATATATATATATATATGTATGTATGTATGTGTATATATATATATATATATATGTATGTATGTATGTAAATATACATAAATTCATACATACATACATACAACATACATACAACATACATACATATAACATACATGCATACATACATACATACATACATACATACATACATACATATGTATGTATGTTTGTATCACATGATTGAGGTTGTGATTCAAAGAAGAGGAGTAAGGTGTATCCAGTTTAAGTGAATAAGAATTTGATAATAAGAGCAAGTACTACTAGAAAAGAAATGATAAGTGATTGAGTTATGAAATGAAAATGAGCATAAGATATGAAGTTTGATAAAGTACTTGGGATTGTCATTGAGCACGCATTGTACATAGTCTATACACACATTTGTGCATAAGTAAATGCTTATAATTGTGCAATTATTAATCTGTGTACAACGTGTGTATTGCATAAATTGGATATGCAGGATAAATATCCACATTTAGACGCTTCCAGAATTTGGAAGCAAATGCTAATCTGGAGCATACTTTGAGTCGATCTGGATGGTCTTACTTTATTGTTTGTTTTGTTTATGTTATGAATTGAATGATTATGCATTGTGAATGAGAATTGAATTGTGTTGATTTTTGGACAAAATGTCACGACCTAGTACCACATGCGACCCATGATAACTACAGTTTAATCTAGCTAAGGACACTCACGGTATCCTTAATCTGACTATGCAAGGCTAACTAAATATCTATTCTTTTCTCTCTTTTTTTAAAATTTGGGTAGCACAACAGCTGTGTTTTAAAAATCCCAAAAAGCTGCAAACAATTTCAACACTTCTATATTCACATCCAACCACAACTTCAGGACTTTAAAGCCCACTCAAGGCAATCTCAACAACAGTATTAAAAGATTCATACATAAAGTCATTTATAAAAACACTAGGCAATCAAAAGTTAACTTGCAAAATCATAAAGCGTATCTACATAAACATAGTTCATGAGCCACTAGACCACAAAAATAAAAATTAAAAAACTACCCACATATGGCAATACCTCAAAAATGTCAAAAAACCACATGATCTGCTTAGAGCTTCAAACTCACTAAATTAACATGCATGGTTGGAAAGTGGAGGGGGTGAGTACACTAGGTACTTAGTGAGCAGGAAAAACATATATCACAAATAAAATTCGATTCATATCAAGGCAGTGTAGATAACCTATGCAGTGAATATATATCACATAGAAAAACATATAGGCCCAACCTATGACTCAATGTATACTGATTAGGGACCATATTGGCCTATCCTATTAACTCACTCATATGGTGAACATAGTTTCTAGTTCCAGTATAAAAAAACATAAAATGATCATATGTACAAATCAAATGTCGATAAGAAAGCCAATATCAGGAAAAGCTAAAAAAATCATATATGACACCACTAGTTGGCCAAACTAATGTGCACACCCATCAGTACTCGGTGTTGGTTCGACTTTAATCCGTGGTGAGTTCGGACTACGGTCGACAAGAGCATCATGACCCTAAGTGATGACCTCGTTGGTGTCTAGACCTTAAGCGTGGAATCACCCACGAGTCCCATAGAAAGGTGTCGATACAACGACTCGACTTTCATGTACCAGCGTCAAAGGTATGATAGTCATTTATCAGTTGTGCCCATTACATGATTGGCCAATCGTTTTCTAACTAATCACAAAGCAAATCATGTCCAATTATTAAGTATAAAATCATGTAAGGCACTATGCCTTTATTTATTAGTATAACAGATAAAATACAATTGTGCCATGGCTCTAAGCCAAAAGAGAATAAAAACATGCAACATACATGACTCGATTGTGCAAATGTAAATTCCAAAACATTATCTCATGAAATAAAAGCCATCTTTTGTACTCCAAATGCAAAGTTGTTCAAAAATGTAGTTTTAGAAAATAAAACATTGTCCTTTACATTTCAAGTTCAGATTGCTGGAAAACAATATCATTTCTCAAAATACATAATAAAAACATTAGCTGCACTCCAAGTGCAAAGAGTTATTAAAAACAATGTCATTTATTAAATACCTAAGTATATTACCATCCATTTGAAATTTAATTCTACCACACGTTGCCTAGGTTCAAAATTCATATACCAGTCATCATACTTATCTTAGGATGTTCTAATCCTATTTGAGAAATGTGATTTTCCCAACTCACCTCAAAGAAGATATACTCTCTCTTAACTTCAACAATCCTCAGTACGCGCTTCCTAATTCACAGCTCCCGAGCCTTTATACATAAAAAGACAGACAACAAAATTACTACTTAAACATAAATTTCATATTCATCACCCTCACATAGGTATATAAAACACAATATCACTCCTTATAAGCTATAGAATTTAACCATTAAACTTCTCATAGGGTTACTTCCTTACCATTTACATTAGCTTTTCTTTTGCATTTTCTAAGGAATTTAATGCCTTTAATCCCATACTTACTCATTTTCAAAACATAATTAAGCACATCCTTATCCAAGCATATTAGGCCATTATTCATCAATCTAGGCAACAATTCAAGTTCACTCTAAGTTGACATAAAAGTGTTTTCCAATGCACAACATCAAAATCCTTAAATCTTAAGCCAAGTTCACTTAGGCATTTTATCAAACACCTAAAGGCATAAACTTGAAAGCCTCCTTATAATGTATATCTTCCTTATTTTCCATCATCAATTCACCTCATACATACATAATTAACATTATGGAGTTCATTTAAACCATCAATTTCAAAAGATATTCAAAATTTCACAAACTTTCACCAAAAGGGGACAATTTCGGTTTTGACTTAAAGAACCCTCTCCATGATACATTTCATTCATCTAAACCATGTTTCATGCATATTCAAGCATGGAGAACAACATATCTTAACACCAAACTCAAAATCATAATGTAGAGAGAGATGGAACAAAATTTACCTAAACCTTCCTTTAGTGATATTTTCAAATCCTTTGAGAATTTCTCAAATCTAATGATAGATTTGAGTTATTTCACCAAATTAGCTTAGAAAACCTTGGTTTGAGTTGAAAAATAAAAAAGAAGGGTGAATTTTGATGATGGCCAAAACTTCCTCTTCTTCTCTCTTTTCTCCTTTCTTCTCCTTTCTTTTAATTAAAACTAAGTGTTTTAAGTCTTTACTAATGGGACGTACGACCATAAGTGAAAGAAGGGTCTAGAATATTGACTCTTCTTTGACCAAAAGGGGTGAAATGACCATTTTGCTCTTAATTTATGTGAAATTACATTTTACCCTCCAAATTTTCCTAAATTTGCAATTAAGCCCAAAGTTTAGGAATCTCCAAAACTTTTATTTTTATTTTGGTCCTTGGAATCTTGTAAATAATAATTAAGCCCCTTAAATTTATAAAATTACATATTGGTCCTTCAAGAATTGAAAAATTACAATTAAGTCCTTTAATTTTTAACAATTTGCAATTAAGCCCTTATGTACATCAACTTTTCCAATTAAACTTTCAAAGTGTCCAATAAGTCTAAAAATTATGTCTAATCACCTCTAAGGCATAAGAACACATTTAATTTAACCACCATAGTCATATCCATCCAATGGACTTGATTTTTCATAATTAAAAGCTTATATGTCGGAAATCTCCTAGATTTCACTTACCGATAAACTCTAAGTTCATGTAAGGGCATATAACATTATAAATCATTGACATATGTAACAAAAGAATTCAAATTCATCTTTGAACTCATATATAACCATGCATATATCAATATACAGTAGTATCTCCAAATATAGAACAATCACCAAAGGGCTTAAAAAGTCTGACGTTACATAAAAGGTCTGATGATTATGAAATATGAATGAGATATTGAAGTGCTTATTGAATGTGAATTAGACGGAATAACTGTTTTCTCAACTTAAATGTTGAATGCCCGACTAAGGTCTGATGACAATGTGAATGAAAATGTGATAGTGAATATGATTAGGTGATATTCAGCACTTTTAATTGACTGAATATATATGATGAATTTCATTGCATGAATGCATAAGAGATAAAAGCAGTTGTGACCAGAGTAGCCACCGAAAAAGAGCCTAGCTCTCAGAAAATGTATAAGAGCTAAAGGCTTACTATGTAAAATGAGTTCGATATGGGACAGTTATCAATGAGCCCGATATGGGACAATTATCAATGAGCCCGATATGGGACAATTATCAATGAGCTCAATACGGGATAGTTATTAATGAGCCCAGTATTCACAATGGATATGGGATAGTTAGGCACTCGATCACAACAAAGTAACAAATGAAAAGTGGGTTTCATGTGCGCTGCTTATGCATGATATGAATGATTATAATGTGTTGAATGTAAAATGTGAAATGACTGATTAAGTGTATATGATCCAATGCGATTATTAAATAAATGGTGTGAATTAAGTGATATATGACTGAGTGAGCCATCGAGGATGGTCACTCACTGAGTTCGCAAAACTCACCCAAAATTTGCAAATATTTTTCAGGTTCAGAAGAGTACCCTGTTAGAAAAATGGGAGTATACCTACTGCATTCAAGTAAGGGATAGAGGTCAAGATCAGTTCGCGTCTGCATTATATTTCTTTATTTTCTTACTACCTTGTATATTCTGCATATTTTTGTATCATATGTATTTGAATAGTTCGGTATGTAATAACTTTTGAAATTGGAAATGTTTTGTATTTGAATTTGGTCCCAAGTAACTAGTGAAATTCTGATGAGTTGTGTACTGGTTGTAACTTTGTGCTTGAAAATGTTTATGCATAAAATGGGTCCGGATTTGATTACTGATTTCTGTGAACACGTATGAAAATTGTTTTTGAAAAATTTTTGTACTGAGTTTTTGAGTGGTTAACTGTTCTAGCATTCCAACCTTGTGGGATTCGCACTCGAGCATCACTTAGGATGTTAGGTACGTGTCTCGAGAGGGTGTGGTGCTACAATGTGGTATCAGATCCTAGAATTAGTATCTTACATGAGCATTTTTGAAATACATATCAAGTTATAGGCATTTTAGTTATGTTATAACAAACAATAGTGACCGATCCCCAGTCTGAGTCGCATTTAAGTGAGTCACATGCATGAGCACTTATTAAGATTTTGAGTTAATAGAAATAGTGAGAAGAATGATGAATTGTCTAGGTGTGAGAAAATGAAAGCTCGTGGATATCTAGAAATGAGAGATAGTATATTGTTTAAGATGATAGATAGAGATTCACTACATTTGTATGTGTGGTTGTATCATGGAACATGATATCAATATTGTACTGTGATGGTATACCCTCGAATATAATATAGAAGTGAAAATATTGTTATGAATTGTGTGAGGAAAAAAGGGAGATAAGTAGAAATGATGAAATGAAGGTGTACAAGTAGAGTGTAATGAAAATAGAGATTTTTATGAATCTTAAGAAGATGAATTAGGAATCGAAGTGGTTGTTTGATGACTATGACAAGAGTTACGATCCACCGTAAGAATATATTAGTGAAAATTAATATTAGAATTTATTAATGATTATACATCTATAATTTTGAATTGATTGAGGATATACATCTGGGAGATGAAATAAATGACAACAGGAAGATGAGATAAAAGATAAGATAAAGAAAAAGATGATGAATCAAAGGAGAGGAGTTAATGGACCCAATATAGTAGTTGAATTGTTATAACATGATATAACATTAGAAGAGGTAAATTCTGGAAAATTGAGGTAAAGTTGATGTTAGCATATGTCAATATGAGGAAACTCCAATCGTGGTAAGAATAAAGAGAGAAATATTGTAACAACCCAGATCACCCGCTTATAGATATTGTCCTCTTTGGGCCTTGGCCTTGCCAAGCCCTCACGGTTTTGCTTTTCCCGAGGCCTTCCCAAAAGATCACCCATCTTAGAACTACTCTCGCCCGAGCACATTTAAACTCAGAGTTCAGATGGGATCCAGTCCATTTGGCCCTGGAAAACGCGTCTATAAGGGAGGCCTAGTCTCCTATCGGTCCAACCGATCCGAGTACTGGCTCGGATACCATTTTAACATCCCAGATCACCCGCTTACAAATATTGTCCGCTTTGGGCCTTAGCTCAGCCAAGCCTTCACGATTTTACTTTTCCCGAGGCCTTCCCAGGAGGTTACCCATCCTAGAACTAGTCTCATCCGAGCACATTTAACCTCGGAGTTCTGATGGGATCTAGTTCGTTAGGCCCTGGAAAATGCGTCTGTAAGGAAGAGGTATTCATACCCTTATAAGATGTACTTCGTTCCCCTCTCCAACCGATGTGAGATCTCACACTTTCCACCTCCCTTAGGGCCCAACCCTCTTTGGGGCCCAGCTTAGCTGGCACAACGGTTCGGGTACCGACTTTGAAAATCGCCGGTACTACATCTGACCTATGACAGCCTCCGCATACTCGGGCTAAGGACACTCGCAATATCCTTAATCCGACTATGCAAGGCTAACCGAATATCATTTTTTTCTTTTTCTTTTTTTGAAAAATTTTGGACAACACAACGACTGTATTTTAAAAATCCCAAAACCTGCAAATGAATTCAAACATACTTCTATATGCACATCTAACCACAGCTTCAGGACTCTCTAGTCCACTCAAACAATCTCAACTCCAGGCAAACTCAACTCAAGTATCAAAAGTTCATACATAAAATCTTTTACAAACGCAAGGCAATCAAAAGTTAACTCGCAAAATGATAAAGTATATTTACACAAATACAGTTCACGAGCCACTAGACAATAAAAGTACAAAATGGGAGACTACCAATGTGCGGAAATACCCTGAAAATGTCAAAAAACTGCACAGTACTCATAGAGCTTCGAGCTTTCTAAATTAACCTGTATGGTTGGAAAGCGGAGGGGGTGAGTACACTGGGTACTCCGTGAGCAGGAGAAGCATACATCGCAAATAGAAGTGATTCATTCCAAGACAATATTGATAATCTATGAAGTAAATTTATATCGCATAGAAAACATATAGGCCCAACCTATGACTCAATGTATAATGGTAAGGAACCATAAGCCTAGCCTGTTAACTCACTCATCCGGTGAACATAGGTCCCTGTTCCAGTACACAAAAACATAAAAACATTATATGTATCAATCAAATCTCAATAGGAAAACCAATATTAGGATAAGGCAAAACAATCATGTGTGACACCATTAGTTGGCCAAACTAATGTACACACCTACCGATACCCGATGTTGGCTCGACTTCCATCCGTGGTTAGTCCGGGCTACAGTCGACAAGAGTGTCATGACCCTAGGTGATGACCTTGTCGATGTCCAGACCCTAGGTGTGGAATCACCTGCGAGTCTTGTAGAAAAGTGTCGATACGACGACTCGAATTTCATGTACCAGCGTCAAGGGTACATGGTTCGCTTTATCGTAATCAGATGTGCCTAACACACAATTGGCCAATCGTTTTCTCACCAATCACAAAACAAATCATGTCCAATTATTAAGTATAAAATCAAGTAAGGCACTATGCCTTTATTTATCGGTCCAACCGATGAAATAAAACTGTGCCATGGCACTAAGCCAAAAGAGAACAAATACATGCATCATACATGACTCAATTATGCATATGTAAATTTCAAATATTTTCTCATAAAATAAAAGCCATCTTTTGTACTCCAAATGCAAAGTTGTTCGAAAACAGTGTCATTTATCAAATACATACACATGTTAGCATCCATTTGAAATTTAATTCTATCATACGTTACCTAGGTTCAAAATTCACATACAAGTCATCATACATGTCTTAGAGTGATCTAATCCCATATGAAAAATATGGTTCCCCAACTCACCTCAAAAGAAGGTATACCCTCTCTTAATCTCAACAATCCTCAGTACGAACTCCTCGATTCACAGCTCCTGAGCCTTTATACATAAAAACAACATACAATGAAAATATTACTTAAACATAAATTTCATATTTAAACACCATCACATTAGCTTCCCTTTTTGCATTTTCTAAGGCATTTAATGCCTTTAATCCAAACTTACTCATTTTATGACATAATTAAGCATATTTTTCATCCAAGCAGATTAAGCCATGATTCAACAATCGAGGCAATGTTTCAAGTTTACTCTAAGTAAACATGATAGTTTCTTTCCAATGTACACCCTTAAAATCCTTAAATCCTAAGCCAAATTCACTTAGGCATTTTATCAAACACCTAAGGTGCATGACTTTCAAGTCTTATTTTCAATACTTTACCATAACAATTCATGCTCCTAACATGACATATGGTAGCACTTCCAATCAATGACACATTTCACCACTCCATTCAAACCAACTCCTTTCATTTAGGCTACATTTATCAATTACACAACTCATCACATTCACCCACCTCTTCTCCACCATTTCAACCTACCCTTATCCAACACACATTCTATTCATTCTTCATCATCAATTCACATCATACATGTATAATTAACACCATAGAATTCATTTTTACCATCAATTTCACAAGATATTCAAAAATTCACCAACTTTCACATAAAGAGAACAATTTGGGTTTTGACTTAATTAACTCTCTCCATGACATATTTCATTCATATAAACCATTTTTCATGCATAATCAAGCATGGAGAACAACATATCTTATCACCAAACTCAAAATCTTAATGTAGAGAGAGATGAGACAAAATTTACCTATACTTTCCTTTAGTGATATCTTCAAATTCCTTGAGAATTTCTCAAATATAATGATAGATTTGAGTTCCTTGACCCCAAATTAGTTTAGAACACTTTGGTTTGGGTTGAAAAGTCAAAAAGATGGTGAAGTTGGAGTGATGGCCGAAAGTTCCCTTCTTCTCCTCCTCTCTTCCCTTTTTTCTTCTTTCTTTTAATAAAAACCAAGTATTTTAAAGCCCATTTAATGGGTTGCACGGCCACCACATGGTAGAAGAGTCTAGAATTTGACTCTTCTTTGACCAAACAAAAGGAATTTATCAATTTGCCCTTAGTTATGTGAAATTACCATTATACCCTCCAAACTTTTCCCAAATTTGCAATTAAGTCCAAAATTTGAGAATGACCAAAAATTTTATTTTCATTTTGGTCCTTGGATTTTTGAATATTATAATTAGGCCCCTCAACTTTATAAAATTACAAATTGGTCCTCAAAGAATTGAAAAATTACAATTAAGTCCTTAACTTTTACAAATTTTGCAATTAAGTCCATATGTACACCAACTTCTTCAATTTAGCTTTCTAAATGTCTAATAAGTCTATAAATCATGTCTAATCACCTCTAAGGCATGAAAATACATTTAATTTAACCACACAGTATTATCCATCTGATGGACTTGGTTTTACACACTTAAAAACTTACGTGTCAGAAATTTCCAAGATTTCGCATACCGACGAACATATGTTATATATCATTGACATATGTACCAAAAGGATTCAATTACATATTTAAACTCATATAAAACCATGTATATGACAATATATAGTAGTATCTCCAAATGTAGAACAACATAAAAGGCTCGGAAAATCCGGTGTTACAAATCCTCCCCTCCTCAAAAGAGTTTCTTCCTAGAAACTCCTAAGTTAAGGACACAAATAAATGGGGGTGTTGACGTCTTATATTATCCTCAAGCTCCCATGTCATCTCTTCGACCTTATCGTTCTTCCAAAGAACCTTAACCGTGGGTACCTCCTTGCTGCGTAATTTCTTTATCTGTCGATCCAAAATTTGCACTGGTTTCACCTCAAAACTCAGGTCTTCTCTCAGTTCTACGGGAGGTGCCTCCAAAACATGAGATGGATCCGGTAAGTACTTTTTAAGTATAGAAACATGAAATACATTATGGATCCTATCCAAGTCCAGTGGCAATTCTAATCGATACGCCACGATTCCGAGACACTCCAGGATACGAAAAGGTCCGATATATCGAGGGCTTAGCTTTCCTCGACTCTGAAATCTAATGATACCTTTCTATGGCGATATTCGAAGAAAACCCCTGTCACCAACTGCAAACTTCAACGTTTGTGGCCTATTATTTGCATAACTTTTTTTTCGATCCTGGGCAATTTTCATCTTTTCTCGAATGATTTTTATCTTCTGAGTGGTGACTTCTATCAATTCAGCTCCTTCTATTTTGGCTGTACCAATCTCATCCCAACACAGAGGTGTCCTGCACTTCCTTCCATAAAGTGCTTCATAAGGTGGCATACCAATACTTTTATGATAACTATTGTTATAAGCGAACTCAATCAAAGGTAAATGTCGGTCCCAACTCCCTTGGAATTCCATCACACGTGCTCTCATCATGTCCTCTAGCATTTGAATGGTCCTCTCTGACTGACCATTGGTCTGGGGGTGGAAGGCAGTACTAAACTTCAATTTAGACCCTAAAGATTCTTGAAATCTTGGCCAAAATCGTGAGGAGAATCTTGGGTCCCTGTTTGATACTATAGAAATTGGTACCCCGTACAGCTTCACAATCTCGTCGATATATAGCTCTGCCAATTTTTCCAATGGATAGGTTGTGTGGATAGGTAGAAAATGAGTAGACTTCATCAATCTGTCCACTATAACCCAAATAGCATCATGACCCTTCGATGTACGGGATAACCCAACTACAAAATCCATCGTCGCTTGCTCCCATTTCCATTCTGGAATAGGCAAAGACTGTAACATACCTGCTAGTTTTTGATGCTCTGCCGTAATTTGTTGACAGGGAAGGTATCTGGCCACAAATTCTACTATTTCTCTCTTCATCCCTGGCCACCAATAACTCTCTTTAAGAGTTCGATACATCTTGGTACTACCTGGATGCATAGCATAGGCTGAAGTGTTAGCTTCCTCTAAGATAGCTCTCCTAAGACCCTGATCATTCGTCACACAAACTCTGTCTCTAAAGACTAATAACCTGTCTTCTCTCAGTCTAAATCCTTCACTCTCACCAGATGACAATTTCTCCTGAATGACTTTTAACTCGGGATCGTCAGTCTGTGATCTCCTGATCTCGTCAAGTAATGTACGCCGAACTTCAAACATTGCTAATAATGTTCCATCCTCCTCTACCACTAAGACTCTAACCCCAAGGCTCCGTATACTCATCAAATGTGTCATGTAAGGATCTTGTCTAATAGTTACTGCTGCGGCTACCACATTTGCTTTCTCTGGATGGTAGTCGATTATTAAATCATAATCCTTTATCAATTCCAACCATCTCCTTTGTCTGAGATTTAGCTCCTTCTGTGTCATTAGATACTTCAGACTCTTATGGTCGGTGTATATACGGTAAGTCTCCCCATAAAGGTAGTGTCTCCAAATCTTGAGTGCAAAAACTACTGCTCCAAGCTTTAAATCATGTGTGGGATAATTGAGCTCGTGCTTTTTCAACTGTCTAGAAGCATATGCGATCACTCACCTGTTAGAGTAGTGCCCTAAAGGCAATCCCCTTTAGCGCTTTTTGTTCATAGTCATGTACAGACTTTATGAATAAATAAAGAAAGGCATGTTTCATTTATTTGATGTTCTTTATGAATTGATATTGATCTTTAATCAAATTAATGAAGTCCATGATATATGACATAGCATGAAGGAAATTATGATGTGATCATAATCTTGAGATTCCTATCATGTGCAATTATGTCAAGATTCAAATTTTCCTAATCATAGGATTAATGAGGTGGACATCATTAATCCGGACAGACTAGCATATGTCATACTCCTTGATTGGATCAAGCAAGGATCTCGTAAACTGTAAATATGAGATATTTAGAGTTGACATATGGATGCTTACTAGTGGTAGTAAGTTCATTCGATGACTCGCCATGAGATCATCACATGGATTTAATGTCGTTGATAATCTCATCATAGCAATGGTGCAAGTATCCTTAGACTTGAGGTACTCGAGGATATCTTGATACCGATCCGCATTTTGACTCCATTCCTTGTGGCCTTCCGGAGGTTACTCGAGGATGGTGCTTGGGTACGATTTGAGGTATTCAAGGTAATTGAGTAGCCAATAATGATTCTTCACTCGTGAGAATGAAGAGATACTCGCCTCTTGTCAGATCATTACTTTAAGTCTCGGCGAGCATGACTATGTCATGAAGAGTGTCTTCATGGACATATAAAGTAATGAGTCCTCGACAGAACCGATTTCACTGGGCTAGACTTAGTCTAGTAAGAGTTGACATATTAGCCATACCCATAACCAAGTGGGGTATAGGATGATGAAAGGACTAATTGCACAAGAATTGTCATGGAAGGGTTCGTGATCCGTTCGTGATGAATTCATCAAACCAATTACTTTCCGGTCAATTGGGGTCATGATGTGTTGCTAGATACCGCTCATGACTTGCTCAGCATTAATTGTTAATCTAAGTGGTCAACATAACCGGAACCTAAAGGGTCACACGATAAGAGTAACTCGAGAATCAGAAATAGTAATTGGACAGAGTTCCAATTATGGAGAGCATTAAGATTAAATGGATCCCAATGGATTGGGATATGTCCCATGAGATCGCGACATCAATATTGCTAAGAAAGGTTTTGAGCTATTTCAAAGATCGGGTTTGGTAGTCGGTAGGACCGACCCCAGCTTGACTGGATCTTAATAATTATATATATTAATTAATTAAGTAAATAATTAATTAATATATATAAATATATAGCCTTGCACGTTGGAATGGGAGAAGAGATGAGAAGCTTTGACTTTTCAAAGCTTATTACTTTATTCATTAAAGACATGAATGGCCATTAATCATCCATATGTAAGCTTCTTAAGGAAGCATCTTTAATTGTTAAAGAAATACATAAGATGGCTTTTGGAAGGTGATAGCCGTAGGTTCTTGCGTGGAAGAGAAAGGAGAAAGCTTAAGAGTTAAGCTTAAGGTGATTTTGGAATTCATTTCTTCTTTTCTCAAGCAACCATCGATCTCTCTTCTCCAAAGCAAAGTTCCAACGTGATCTCAAGCTCTCCAGGACAGAGGTAGGGTCTAGCAGCTCTTATTCTGTTCTAGCTATTCCTGGGTCAAAAGTGTTTGATCCGGTTAGGTTTTCTGATCTCTGCGTGGATACCTTTAGAGATAGTCTCTATTGGCTATTCAGGTTTGAGGTTTTCATACCGACACCGGGATCCTAGGTTTCGGGAAGGTCCCGGGAATAAAATGTTTTTGTTTCCGCTGCTGGAACATGTGATGTTCCTCCCGGGATTTTCCTACAGTGGTATCAGAGAGTCTGGTGTCGTGTATGAAGCTTTAACTGAAGCTAGATCATAAACCTTAATTGCTTGTGATGTTGTAGCATGCATTCTGTTCAGATTTTGAATTGCTATAGAGATAGGGTTTTCGAAATTTTTCTGCCCACGATTGTTCATAACATGTTAGAGAATATGTCTATGAAGTTTCAGAATTTATCGATTTGATTTGATATAGTTTTGCTAATTAATTCCCTAAGGTTCCAGATGCTGTTTTGTGAAACACTCTGTGGACAGGTATGAGTATAAAATTGAGAATAAATTCTAGAAAAATCTTTTTCTGGATTTTCCTTCACCTACATATCTATAAGATGTTGGTGAATGTCTATGAGCATGGAAATTGGATTTCAAGGTGATTGGATATTTATTCACGAATTTATTCTATACTGTTGGGAATTGCTGTGCTGATGAACACAGATTTTGAATCGGCTTTGCTATTTTGGTTGACTGAGTTTTTGATGGCCTAAAATCCTGAGAAAATTCAGGTAGCATTTTCTGAACATTGAGTAACCTATGTAATTTTCTCAGAATTTATTGAAATTGTTTCATTGATCATTTCGAGCAATGTACATAACTGGACAGTTTTGGTGGAAATTGTTGAGACTGTTTTGCTTGGCTTGATTGAGTGTGATTTTTCAGTTTCAATGCCTTGCACCATTTTTAATGTGATTAAAAATGTGTTATCTTGATGTGGTATGATCGCTAAAGTGCATTGCTTGAATTTGCTTTTCCAAGAATTTTTGAATGCCGAATTGGTCACATTTGTGTCTCGTTAGTATATTTCATTTTCTTGCTTGTTTTGGCCGTCACAATTTTTGTGACAAGTGCCGGAGTAGTTTTGAGGGTGTATACACTAGCTTGAGATGCTTAGGGTGAGAATTTGGGTGTTCCTAAATTATTTGAATATTTATGAGTTTTGACTCATTTCAAGCTTTTCATATAGTTTAACTATTTAAGGCATTCATGAATCAATGAAGTGTTCATTGAGGCATCAATTTACAGATATTACCTTAGGTATAATGGTATTGAGAATTGGAATTGCATTGATTGAGAAATTAGCCGATTAGAAAAATAGCAAATTTTGATGGATAAGTCGACTTGTGCTGTGCATAAGGTGACTTGTTCAAGGTCTGTGCATAAGGCGACTTGTAGTAGTATACAAGGCGACTTGTGCGAGGACAAGAAAGATAAGGCTTACTTGTAGCATCATACAAGGCGACTTGTGTTAAGAAGGCATAAGGCGACTTATGTTAGATAAGTCGACTTGTGTGTGAAAGCGAGGAGCATAAGGCGACTTGCATTCGTTGTAAAGTCGACTTGTGACACGCTCAGTTGGATGAGTCCATGGATGATTATAAGGATTGATTCAATGCGATTGATGAAATCTAAATCATTCCATATAGTCTTCGTGACTATTATTCTTCCGCTTGAGTCTAGAATTTCTAAATCCTCCTCAGATATGAAAACTAACGCCTTCCATTAATATGGTAAGAACCGAGTTCTTATAGGATGGGTTGTTGGGTAAACCCAAGCTCACTCTATACGGATATGTTCGAACCATGAAAATATGATTTTCGATTAATGGGTTGGTTTTCACCGAAGCGTTGGTTTGTTGAGTAAACTCAAGGTCAACGTGGAAAGAGGCGTAAATTGGGTAGCATACATCGGATGTATGCGCATCAAAGAGTTGATACCCAATATAAGTGCATACATCAACAAGTTGATAAGACCGATTGATAGTTGTGTCTAAGATGTAATTGGTATATCCGATACCTCCGAGACATAAGGTGGCTTGTTGGGTAAACCCAAGGTCATTCTCAATATCGGTTATCGATGATGCAATTGGTATGTTCGATACCTACCGATTGACCTAAGTGTGGCTTGTTGGGTAAACCCAAGGTCATTCTTAGCAATATCGGATATCAACCCACTAGACATTATGTCACTTTGTTTCTTTGGATTCAGTAATGAGGGTTATGGATTCTATGAAACTAGTGGGAGCTCTTTTGCATATCATTCAAGTCCTTATGATTATGCAGCTATTCCTATTCTAACATTCTTCCTCTCTATCCGTAGGTTGTTTGAAAATGTCGTCAAGTGTGAATCTTCGTTCGCTTATGGATTCCAACAAGTTAATCGGACCGAATTTTCGATCGTTAAGGAATCGAGAATAGTTCTCAGATCCAAGGTCAGGATATATCCTAGATTTTCCGCCTGGATGCACCGCCGTCGATGCTTTTGATGATGATCGAAGGCATATAGTAAGCATCTAAAGGATGGTGACATTGCTACTTGCATCATGCTTGCCTCGATGTCACCAGAGCTGCAGAAGCAGCATGAGTCCATGGATGCTCACACTATAGTATTTCATCTTAGGGAGCTGTTTGACGAGCAAGCCCGGTCCGAAAGGTTCGAGACATCAAGGCTTCTCTTCACCATTAAAGATGGCTCAGGGACATCTGGCATGCAAGACGCCTCGAAGATGAATGGCTATATTGAGAGATTGGTCGCCTTAGGTTTTGCAATGGATCATGAGTTAAGTATAGACTTAATTGGTTGGATTGTCCGGCAGTTATGCACGTTTGTGTTAAACTATCGGATGAACCAAATATCCACTACAATACTCGAGTGATCAATCTGCCAAGACACCGAAAGCGTACTATCAAGAGTGATAGTAAACAAGTGTTGGTAGTAGCTTCTTCTTCTTCAGTTCCAAGAAGAAAAGAACCCAAAGAAAAGAAGGCAAAGAAACCAAAGGGAAGCGCCATCAAGAAGAAGACCAAAGAAGCTGCCCCGAAGGAACTTGCTTCCATCATGCGGTAAAGATGGCCATTGGAGGCGAATTGCAAAGTCTATCTTGAGTCATTTGAAGGTAAGAAGGCATCGATGCCTTGACTACTTCAGGTTTGTATGTCATTGAAGTTAATATCTGCATCGATCACAACATCCGGTATTTGATATCTGGTTGTGGCTCACACATATGTAATGATATGCAGGGCCTCGTGGATGAGAGGCAACCCATGAAGGGAAAAGTAGACCCACGTGTTGGAAATGGAGCAAGAGTTCTTTGCATTAGCCGTAGGAACCTATGTTTTGTCTCTCCCACCGGGCTTGTCTTTGGAATTGGATGATTGTTATTTTGCACCCGCTTTGACAAAGAATATATTATACATTTTGTATCGAATAGATTTGGATTCCATATGAATTTTAATAGCAATGGTTGTTCTATTAATTCTAATGGAATGCTTTATGGAACTGGTACATTGTGCAATGGTATTTACATATTAGATATGTCTAATCAAATTTTAAATGTCAATGACACCAAACGGCATAAAAGAGATAATCTAAAGTCAACTTACTTATGGCATTGTCGACTTGGCCATATAAATGAGACACGCATCGCTAAGCTCCACAAGAGTGGCAGTTTAGGGTCATTTGATTATGAATCATATGACACATGCGAATCTTGTTTATTAGGCAAGATGACTAAGTTACCCTTCAAGGGAAAGGGTGAACGAGCGATTGGAGTATTAGACCTAATACATTCAGATGTATGCGGTCCGATGTCCATCCATGCCAGAAGTGGTTGTCGTTACTTCATTACCTTTATCGATGATTATTCACGATATAGGTACTTGTATATGATGAGATACAAATCTGAAGCGTTTGAAAGGTTCAAACAATTCAGTAATGAAGTAGAAAACCAGCTTGGTAAAAGTATCAAGGCATTACGATCCGATCGTGGTGGAGAATACTTAGACCAACAGTTTCTGGATGATCTCAGAGATTGTTGGACCAATGGTGGTTGACAAATTAAATCCCTTTATGTTTTGATAATAATAAAATATCTAGAATTAGTTAAGAAATTATTTTCAGGTGTTACTCAAGGAAAGAATCATGCAAAACAAGATGAGCAAATGTTTAATTATTGAAAATCAAGAAAGGTGTTCATTCTAAGTATAAGTGGCATAAAAGATGAAGATTCTAGAGGATTTGAACGAATGTTACTATTGAAGGCTAAACAAGTCGACTTACACATTACAAGATGGCTTGCATATGAAGATGAACTCGCATAAGTCGACTTATAGCAAACAAAGTCGATTTATCGGGAGAAACAAGTCGACTTATCGAGGGAAACAAGTCGACTTATACATAACAAGTCGATTTATTGAGAGCGGAGGTACATGTTTTAAGTAAATGGTTGAAACAAGTCGACTTATGTATTCGACAAGTCGACTTATTGAAGCACGTATTCAGGCCCAACGGTCCAATTTGCTAAAAATGGAATGGAGAAGATCAAGCAACGACTATATCAAATCAAGCAACGGCTAGAAGAGCTCCAACAACTATATTTCTTTGACTATAAATAGAGGATGAAGCAAGGAGATGAGATATAAGTTCTATAAGCTCAAATACTCTCTTATTGCTTCACATTGCTCATTATTGCTCTTATATTGTTACAAATTACCTTGAGCATTTGTTCTTCAATTTTACATTGTGTTGTTAAAATTGAGTGGCTAGAGGAAAGGTCACGTGAGGTAGGATTTGTGCCGTAATACAAATCGTGTGTAAAGGTTGCTTGGTAGAATTCAAGTGAAGTTGTAAAAGTTCACACTCAACTACAAAGTGTGCAAATAAAGTGATTGGCAAAATCCTAAGTGGGAGCTTAGGTAGAGGACGAGGTCTTAAAGACCGAACCTCTATAAAAACGAGTGTTTGATCTTCTTCCTATACTATTTCATTTAAGTTTATTTAAATTATTTTGTGTGTTTAACTTGATTTTCTTGTAGAAATTTTCAAAGAATTTTAAGATCTATTCAACCCCCTTCTAGATCACTTACAATTGGTATCGAGTCAAGTATCGGGATGGCACACAACAACCTAGCGGAAGAAGGTAATACTAATAACCGACCTCCTTTGTTTAATGGCTCTAACTATTCTTCGTGGAAAAATCCTATAAAATACCACATTATAAGTGAGGAGTTGAATATGGAAGATCATTATCTTGGACTTCAAGCTCCTCTAAAAGAAAATGGTGAGTTGAAAATTGAGTGGAGTATGATGATAACGATTGAAGCAAGCTTACATCAACGCCAAAGCTATGAAGGCGATATATCGTGCATTAACGGCCGAGGAAAGAAACCGGTAAATTCTTGCACCACCGCCAAGGAAATGTGGAGAGACTTGAGTCACTCATGAAGGGACAAATCAAGTTCGGAGACAAAATCAACATGCTTCTCCACGACTATGAGATGTTCAGAATGAAGGAAGGTGAGTCAATTTCTATAATGCTTGACCGTTTTGCAGAAATTATAAATGGCTTAGGCAACCTGGGAAAGCACATGACGGATAGTGAGAAGGTAAAGAAGATTCTTCGTTCATTACCTAAAGAATGGGACTCTTAAGTCACCGCAATCATGGAGTCGAAGGATCTAAACCATCTAGAATTCAATGCTTTAGTAGGATCTCTCATCAACTATGAGATAATTCTCAAATCCAGAGGAGGTAGAGGTAAGCCTAAAAATCTATTGCTTTTAAAGCTAACACCTCTTTTGATGAAAGTGATGAGGAACTAGATGAAGACGAAGAAGATGAGGAAATCGCTATATACGCCGAGAAATTTAAGGAAGTTCAAAGGACTTCTCAAAACTCAAGGAAAGAATTAAATGGCGGAAAACAGTAGAAAGAAAGAGATTCAAGACCGAAAGAAAAACAAAAGGCTATGATGAAAAGAAAGGTAACGAAGAATGTTGGAGATGTGGAAAAGGGACATCTCAAGAGAGAGTGCAAAAGCTCGTCATCAACATCGAACTTTCGAAAAATGACAAATACGATAAAGGTAAAAAGAAGACTAGCTTGGTAGCCACTGAGTGACGATGAGGAAGCCTACCAAAGTGACGAAGAAAACAATTTGGTGCTTATGGCAAAAGTTCATCAAGCGATGATGAAAATGAGGTAACTCTCAATGACCAAGATCTACAAGAGTCTTTGAGTCTTTACAAGCTGATTTTGAAGAAGCTATTGAGATTAACAAAAATTAAGAAAGAAAATACGTGAATTGATTGCTGAAAATAGTGTTCTACATGAAACAATTGATGATTTAGATAGCCCAAAAGAAGATCATTTCAGATGTCTTATTGAAAAGAAAATCTTATTTCATGAACTTGATAGACTTCAAAAGAATTTTCTTATGTGGTTGGAAAGTTTCTTTGGTGGAAATGCTAAGTTTGAAGAACTATTGTCTTTACAAAGATATACTATCTCCAAACATGGTTTAGGATATGATCCATATAATGTAGAATGTTCTTTAATTTCAAAATTTACTAAAGATGGAAAAGTTGCACAATGTGCTAGATGTTTGAAAGATGGCCACATAGAACTTGTTTGCAAAAGTACTAGAAGATGTGTTAAGATAAAGAAAATTGGGTTATAAAGGCACAACACCACCCAACGTGGTTTATATGGCTAACCAAAATGGACCCAAAATGGCTTGGGTACCTATAAGAAGAAAGAACGTTGATATTGTAGGTACAAGCAAAGAATGAAAGGTCGTCAAGCACTTGGTACATCGATAGCGGGTGTTCAAGACACATGAGTGGAGACAAAACCTTTTGTGGAAATTCAACCAAAGAATCAAGGATTTGTCACTTTCAGAGAAAACAACAAAGGTAAGGTCATAGGAATTGGTAAAGTGGGTAAGGAACCTTGCCAACCATTGACAATGTTTTGCTTGTTGATGGGTTGAAACATAATCTGCTAAGTGTTTCTCAACTTTGTGACATGAATTTTAATGTAAGTTTTGAATCATCACATTGCATGGTTAAGAAGGATGATCATATAGCTTTTATTGGTTTAAGACATGGTAATACGACATTGTAGATCTGCATGATGATAGTTCTTTCAATAAAAATGCCTAGTGACACTAGAAGAAAATGCATTTTATGGCATAGGAAATTAGGACATGCACCGCTGCCTTTAATTTCTAAGCTTTCAAAGAATGACATTGTAAGAGGTTTGCCTAAGATTAAATTTGTTAAAGATCATTTGTGTGAGTCATGTTTGAAAGGAAAACATGTTAGAGCATCTTTTAAACCAAAGAAAGAAATTTGCACATCTAGAATTCTTGAACTTGTGCATATGGATTTAATTGGACCATCTAGGCATGCTAGTCTTAGTGGAAAATTGTATGTCCTAGTGATTGTAGATGATTTCTCTAGATTTACTTGGGTAAGATTTCTTGCTAATAAAATGATGCCATTAATGAATTTACCAAGTGGTGTAGATTGGTTCAAATGAGAAAAATCATCTATAGTTGCAATTAGAATCGATCATGGAGGAGAATTCAAATGTGAACCTTTCAAAATCTTTGCGATAAATACGGTATGGAGCACAACTTTCTACACCAAGAACACCGCAACAAAATGGTGTGGTGGAAAGGAAGAATCGCTTCACTTGAAGAAATGAGCAGGACTATGCTAAATGAGTACAATCTTCCTAAATCATTTTAAGGCGTATACCAATACCGCATGCTACATCATCAATAGGGTACATTTATTTAAGAGACAAAAATATGACACCCTACTTAACTCGAAAGGTAAGAGACCCAACATTTCCTATTTTCATCCATTTGGTTGTAAAGTTTTTATACATAATAATGGAAAGAGTAATTTAGGAAAATTTGATTCTAAACCGATGTTGGTGTATTTATTGGTTATTCTCAAACTAGTAAGGCTTTTAGAGTTTATAATAATAGACTAAATGTGTTGAAGAAAGTATATATGTTAAATTTGATGAAATAATTTCACCCCGAGAAAGGTTTGTTTTGATGATGATGCGGTAGTTCAGTAATAAATTTGAAGAAATTGAATCCAAGATTGAGGAATTGAAGTCGGATGAAGAAAACCATGTAACCGACACTAAATCTTGGGCAAAAGCAAAGAATCATCCTATGGAGCAAGTGATCGGTGATTTGAATGTTGGAGTAAGGACTAGAGAAACATTTATGAGAATATGAGTAATTCAGCTTTCATTTCATTGGTGGAACCCAAAATATAGAAGAAGCGCTTAAAGATGAGAATTGGCTTTTAGCTATGCAAGAGGAGCTTAATCGGTTTAAGTTAAATGATGTTTGGGATTTGGTAGCTCCACCAAAGGATAAGACCATCATTGAGTCAAGTGGGTAAATCGGATTAAATACGATGAGAATGGTGAAGCAATCAAAATAAATCAAGGTTAGTGGCTCAAGGATTTTATCAAGAAGAAGGTCTTGATTACAATGAAACATATGCTCCTCGTGGCTCGCTTGGAAGCAATTAGATTGCTATGTGCTTTCGCGTCACATAAAAGGATCAAATTAAATCAAATGGACGCCAAGAGCGCATTTCTAAATGGGTATATTCAAGAAGAAGTCTATGTCAAGCAACCGCCGGATTTGAAGACCATGAGCATCCAGATTATGTATACAAACTCAAGAAGGCACTTTATGGACTAAAGCAAGCACCTAGAGCTTGGTATGAGAGGTTAAGTACATTTCTAACTCAACATGGATATGTTCGTGGTAAGATAGATAATACTTTGTTTATTAAACATGTTGATCATGATATGCTTATTTGTCAAATTTATGTTGATGATATTGTGTTTGGTGCTACTAATGAATTTTGTGTAAGGAATTTAGTGATTTAATGCAAGGTGAGTTTGAAATGAGCATGATGGGAGAACTCAAGTTCTTTCTAGGATTGCAAATCAAGCAACAAAAAAATGGCATTTTCATCCATCAATCAAAGTACACCAAGGAACTTCTTAAGAAATTTAAAATGGATGGATGCAAAGTGGCAGCAACACCAATGGCGACACAATCGATCTTCGAAAACATGAAAATGAAGAAGACGTTGATCAAAAACTCTATAGAGGTATGATCGGCTCTCTTTATATTTAATCGCTTCTAGACCGATATCATGTTTGCCACATGTCTATGTGCCGATTTCAATCATGTCCTAAGGTTTCACATTTGAGTGCATGCAAAAGAATTTTAGATATTTGAGTAGAACTGTCAATCATGGTTCAGGGTATCCTAGTTGGATTCATTTGATTTGTATGCATATAGTGATGCCGATCATGGTGGCTGTAGAATTGATAGAAAAGTACTAGTGGATTGTGTCATTTCAGTTCATCTTTAATTTCTTGGGCTAGTAAAAGCAAGTCGGTGTAGCCATTTCCATCGCTGAATCAATATGTAGAATTGGAAGTGCTTGTGCCCAAGTTCTTTGGATTAAACATCAATTGCTAGATTATGGTATTATGGTTAAAATATTCCTATTTATTGTGATAATACAAGTGCAATTTGTTTAAGTAAAATCCTATATTGCATAGTAGGACAAAGCACATTGAAATTAGACATCATTTTATTCGTGATCATTGCTTGAAAGGTGACATTGTTTTGAAGCATGTTTCTACTAATGATCAATTGGCTGATATTTTACTAAACCGCTTAAGGAAGATGTGTTTGTGAATATTAAATTGAGACTAGGAATGTGTGATTTACATTCATTTGGTTGAGTTTATGTTTGGTTACATTTACATCAAATGGTCAAAATTTAAGGCATTTATGCAATCACATCCAAGATACATTCATCGTGTTGTTTACTTAGGAAAATTTAAATGAATTATTCGGGAATTTTGGACATACTGTTTGATCGACCATCATCAAGTCGAGGTATGAGGAAATTAGTGTCTTGGGCAAACAGAAAATCGGAAAATAACTCGACTTATTTGGAAAATAAGTCGACTTATTATAGTCGATAAGTCGACTTATTTTGGAAACAAGTCGACTTATTATCGGACGAGGCGTTTTAAAACCTTTCTCTTCATCTTCTCCGCAGACTTTCTCCTCAAAACCCTAAACCCTTTCTCTCAACTCGACTTGTTTCGCACATACCCTTAAATCTCCTTCACCCATCCATTTTCAACTTTCACCCACTCACTACCCACTCATTACCTTCTCTAATCCTTCCCTCTTTTCGAAAACCCCTTCTTAAAACCCTAACCCCAAATCTGCGTTTTCTTACTTCTTCTCTCTAGATCTTCCATGGCTCCAAGAAAAACTTCTCAAAAAGGAAAAGAATCCACTCCATCTCAAGATCCTCAGGTTCCTCCAAAGCCACGGGTTCGTGGGTCTTCTTCAAGAGGAGATGCGATAAGGAGGATGATGTTCTTGAACCTAGATTCGCCTCAAGGATGCTCAAATGTGTATTACAAGGTATTGAAAGAAGAAGTCTTAATTCCCTCTATGATATTTGATTGATTGAGCTTGATAGAAGTGAGTTCTCTGAGGTATTTTCGAAATTGTGAATCTTGGGTTAAAAGAGTTTTAGGTTTTCATGATATTATCTATAAAGAAGTGGTAAAGGAATTTTATGCAAATCTGTTTGTGATTAGAAGCAATGTTGAAGAAGGAGTTCTCTTGTCTTCAAAATTAACGGAAAGCTTTCTATCTCAAATAATCGACTTATGTACGATGTTTAATTTGCCAGAGGAGGAGTTAGGCCTAGAGCATCGCTTATTGATTATGAGATTTTAAGAAATGCCGAGGGCGATATCGATGAGGAAGTCAAGAAAATTTCGCTATACCGAGGAAAAAGGTGCTGACTTGTTGATTGGCTATGTTCGACCATTCCCTCCATTCGAGGCAATGGATTTACCTTTAAATTATCGCTTATTGCATTACGTTGTTAATGAGTTGTGTTTCCTAAGAAGGCTAGCAATAATCGATCACCGCTTGGATAAGGAAATTTTGTGGCATATGGAGGAGGGTCGAAAATAAACTTTTCGAGTTTGATTATTCAAATGATGAGGAGAAAAGCAAGCTTATTACGTGGACAACTGAAAGGGAAATTAGTCCGTATACAGAATGCCTTACGCAAAGATCGATCACCCATATCTCTCAAAGTTAGAAGATGTGACTTGGACTCTATGCTAGTTTTCCCTATCCGCAGAGCTGGAGGTTCACACCTTATAACCTAAGAAGCATGAAGTCGGTTGGATAAGTTGAGAAAGGTTGGGTCTATTCCTATCATGTAGAAAAGCTTGGGTTGACTTTGGTAGGTGAGCAAGCTTCTTCGAGAAACGATCTAGACAACAGATCGTCCTGTAGTTCACGGCCTCGTAATGTAGAAAGGAGTGAGGTATCACAAACCGACATTCAAGAACTCCGTGATCAGTTGGATGAGATTAATGAGCGACATGATGATCAACAAGATACTTTGATTAGACCGAAAGGAAAATTGATGAAAATCGCAGATTCTTACCCGATTGGAAAAGAGCATCAAGAAGATTTTTGATAAGCTAGGGTGTAGGCACGATGATTCTTCATCTTGATGTGTATTGCATTGTGCCTTGACCAACATTTGAACTTGTGTTTACTTGCTTTATGTGTTTCATTTCATTTACTTGTTTTCTTTGGTATGACATTTCTATTATGTGTTTCATTGTATTTATCTTTTGAATTTTGGATTTTTGCTATTTTAATCTTTTGATTTATTGATCATGACAAAAGGGGAGTAAGATTGAAATTGATATTTGATTTAGGGGAGTGAACATGCTTTAATATTTATTCATTAATTCTTTAATTAAGGGGAGACAACTAACCATCAAGACAAGGGAAACCTTGATCATATTTTATATCTTTCAAATTTCTTGTCAATTTCTAAATATTTTGTCATTATCAAAAGGGGAGATTGTTGGACCAATGGTGGTTGACAAATTAAATCCTTTATGTTTTGATAATAATAAAATATCTAGAATTAGTTAAGAAATTATTTTCAGTGTTACTCAAGGAAAGAATCATGCAAAACAAGATGAGCAAATGTTTAATTATTGAAAAATCAAGAAAGGGGTTCATTCTAAGTATAAGTGGCATAAAAGATGAAGATTCTAGAGGATTTGAACGAATGTTACTATTGAAGGCTAAACAAGTCGACTTACACATTACAAGATGGCTTGCATATGAAGATGAACTCGCATAAGTCGACTTATAGCAAACAAGTCGACTTATCGGGAGAAACAAGTTGACTTATCGAGGAAACAAGTCGACTTATACATAACAAGTCGACTTATTAGAGAGCGGAGGTACATGTTTTACGTAAATGGTTGAAACAAGTCGACTTATGTATTCGATAAGTCGACTTATTGAAGCACGATTCACTCCAACGGTCCAATTTGCTAAAAATGGAATGGAGAAGATCAAGCAACGACTATATCAAATCAAGCAACGGCTAGAAGAGCTCCAACAGCTATATTTCTTTGACTATAAATAGAGGATGAAGCAAGGAGATGAGATATAAGTTCTATAAGCTCAAATACTCTCTTATTGCTTCACATTGCTCATTATTGCTCTTATATTGTTACAAATTACCTTGAGCATTTGTTCTTCAATTTTTACATTGTGTTGTTAAAATTGAGTGGCTAGAGGAAAGGTCACGTGAGGTAGGATTTGTGCCGTAATACAAATCGTGTGTAAAGGTTGCTTGAGCCGGAATTCAAGTGAAGTTGTAAAAAGTTCACACTCAACTACAAAGTGTGCAAATAAAGTGATTGGCAAAATCCTAAGTGGGAGCTTAGGTAGAGGACGAGGTCTTAGCATAGAACCTCTATAAAACGAGTGTTTGATCTTCTTCCTATACTATTTCATTTAAGTTTATTTAAATTATTTTGTGTGTTTAACTTCTGATTTTCTTGTAGAAATTTTCAAAGAATTTTAAGATCTATTCAACCCCCCCTTCTAGATCACTTACAGAGATAATGGCATTTTATCTCAGTGGACTCCTCCTTACACGCCGCAGCACAACGGTGTGGCTGAAAGGAGAAATCGAACCTTGTTGGACATGGTACGATCAATGATGGGTTTCAAAAAGTTACCAAAATCGTTTTGGGGGTATGTTTAGAGAATTGCTTACTTGCTAAACAGAGTTCCCTCTAAGACAGTTGATGTTACTCCATATGAGATGTGGACTAACAGAAAACCTTATCTTTCTCATTTGAAAGTATGGGGTTGTCCTGCTTACGTGAAGCAGTGAATTCAGTCAGATAAGCTTGAAGCAAAGTCTGACAAGTGTTTGTTTGTAGGATATCCTAAAGAGACCATGGGATATCAATTCTACCTAGCTGAGGAACAAAAGGTGTTTGTTTCGAAGCATGCTGTCTTTTTAGAGAAAGAGTTTCTTCTGCAAGAAGACAATGGGAGCAAAGTCGAACTTGAAGAAGTTCAAGATGCTCAAACAAGCACAGATCAATCGCTCGAACTCGAGACTGCCACTCATTCGGATGAAGTAATTCAACCTTCATTGCACACACGAAGAGGTCAAGTAGGATGCGACCGTTCCTAGAGATATGGATTTCTTGTGTTTAACAGAATGACGATTGCTCATAGAAAATGATGAGCCTGCTACCTATGAAGAGGTTCGAAAAGTTCAGAGTCCAAAATGGCTTGTGCCATGAAAGCGAAATGGATTCCATGTACATAAACCAAGTATGGACTTTGGTCGATGCACCAAGGGATAAAACCTATAGGGTGCAAATGGGTTTTCAAGAAGAAAACCGTCATGGATGGTAATGTGATTACCATAAAGCAAGGCTTGTGGCTAAAGGATTTCGCCAAAGACAAGGAGTTGACTATGACGAGACCTTCATTTCGTAGCAATGCTTAAATCCATTCGGATACTCTAGCCATCTTTGCTCATTATGATTATGAGATATGGCAAATGGATGTGAAGACGCTTTCCTTAACGAAAATCGCCGAGGATGTGTACATGACACAACCAGAGGGCTTCACTTCAAATGATGGCGAAAAGGTATGCAAGCTTCGTAAATCCATCTATGGATGAAGCAAGCATCCAGAGTTGGAACATCCGCTTTGATGAGTCAATCAAAGAGTTTGGTTTCTCACAAAATCCGGATGAACACCGTGTGTACAAGAAGGTTAATGGGAATGCAATCGTTTTCCTTGTGTTGTATGTAGATGACATATCGTTACTCGGAAACGATGTCTCATTGATGCTGTCGCTAAAATTTGGTTGTCAAAGCAATTTACGATGAAAGACCTTAGTGAAGCAACTTATATCCTTGGGATAAAGATCTATAGAGATAGATCAAAGAGGTTGCTTGGTCTTTCACAATCATCGACATAGACAAGATGCTAAAGAGGTTTAGCATGGAGCAATCCAAGAGAGGGTTTCTTCCCATTACTCATGGATAACACTCGAAATCTATGTGTCCTAAGACACAAGATGAGAGGATTCGCATGGATCGATCCCGTATGCATCTGCAGTAGGATCAATCATGTATGCTATGTTATGTACGAGGCTCGATGTATCGTATGCTCGAGTGTCACGGCAGATACCAATCGGATCCTCGTGAGGGTCATGGGTGGTCACAAGAATATCCTCAAGTACTGCGAAGGACTAAGGATGTTTTCTTGATATATGGAGATGGAAATCTCCAGTGAGCGAGCATACGGATGCCAGCCTAATCGACAAGGATGACTTCAGATCGGTCGAGTTATGTTTTCACGCTAAACGGCGGAGCGGTCATTGGAAGAGTTCCAAACAAGAGACGATCACGATTCGACGACCGAGAAGCGAGTACATTCTTCGCATCGAGGCGGCAAAGGAAGTCGTTGGATCAAGAAGTTCATTTCTGAACTTGGTGTGGTTCCTAGTTGTGATGGACCCATACAATTGTATTGTGACAACAATGGGGCTATTGCTCAAGCAAAAGAACCGAGGTCTCACTAACGATCTAAACACATACTCCGCAGATATCATCTGATTCGAGAGATCATTGCTAGAGGTGATGTCGCGATCGAGAGGATTCCCACAGAGCAGAACATTGCTGATCCGTTGACGAAGCCATTGTCACAGAAGAATTTTGATTCTCATGTACTCGCTTATGGTATTAGATACCAAGGCGATTGGCTTTAGGTCAAGTGGGAGATTGTTAGAGTAGTGCCCTAAAGGCAATCCCCTTTAGCGCTTTTTGTTCATAGTCATGTATGAGACTTTATGAATAAATAAAGAAAGGCATGTTTCATTTATTTGATGTTCTTTATGAATTGATATTGATCTTTAATCAAATTAATGAAGTCCATGATATATGACATAGCATGAAGGAAATTATGATGTGATCATAATCTTGAGATTCCTATCATGTGCAATTATGTCAAGATCTAAATTTTCCTAGTCATAGGATTAATGAGACCGGACATCATTAATCCGGATGCACTAACATATGTCATACTCCTTGATTGGATCAAGCGGTGGATCTCGTAAGCTGTAAATATGAGATATTTAGAGTTGACATATGGATGCTTACTAGTGGTAGTAAGTTCATTGGATGACTCGCCATGAGATCATCACATGGATTTAATGTCGTTGATAATCTCATCATAGAATGGTGCAAGTATCCTTAGACTTGAGGTACTCAAGGATATCTTGATCTCGATCCTGTATTTTGACTCCATTCCTTGTGGCCTTCCAGAGGTCACCATAGGATGGTGCTTGGGTACGATTTGAGGTATTCAAGGTAATTGAGTAGCCAATAAGGATTCATCACTCGTGAGAACGTAAGAGATACCGCCTCGTCAGATCATTACTTTAAGTCTCGACAGAGCATGACTATGTCATGAAGAGTGTCTTCATGGACATATAAAGTAATGAGTCCTCGACAGAACTGATTTCACTGGGCTAGACTTAGTCTAGTAAGAGTTGACATATTAGCCATACTCATAACCAAGTGGGGTATAGGATGATGAAAGGACGAATTGCACAAGAATTATACATGGAAGGGTTCGTGATCCGGTTCGTGATGAATTCATCAAACCAATTACTTTCCGGTCAATTGGGGTCATGATGTGTTGCTAGATACCGCTCATGACTTGCTCAGATTAATTGTTAATCTAAGTGGCCAACATAACCGGGAACCTAAAGGGTCACACGCATAAGAGTGACTCAGAGAATCAGTAAAATAGTAATTGGACGAGTTCCAATTATGGAGAGCATTAAGATTAAATGGATCCCAATGGATTGGGATATGTCCCGATGAGATCGCGACATCAATATTGCTAAGAAAGGTTTTGAGTCTGTTTCAAGATCGGGGCCGATGGAGTTTATAGACCGACCCAGCTTGATTGGATCGCTTATAATTATATATATTAATTAATTAAGTAAATAATTAATTAATATATATAAATATATAGCCTTGCACGTTGGAATGGGAGAAGGGATGAGAAGCTTTGACTTTTCAAAGCTTATTACTTTATTCATTAAAGACATGAATGGCCATTAATCATCCATATGTAAGCTTCTTAAGGAAGCATCTTTAATTGTTAAAGAAATACATAAGATGGCTTTTGGAAGGTGATAGCCGAGGTTCTTGCGTGGAAGAGAAAGGAGAAAGCTTAAGAGTTGCTTAAGGTGATTTTGGAATTCATTTCTTCTTTTCTCAAGCAACCATCGATCTCTCTTCTCCAAAGCAAAGTTCCAACGTGATCTCAAGCTCTCGTGACGTAGGTAGGGTCTAGCAGCTCTTATTCTGTTCTAGCTATTCCCGGTCAAAAGTGTTTGATCCGTTAGGTTTTCGATCTCTGCGTGGATACCTTTAGAGATAGTCTCTATTGGCTATTCAGTTTGAGGTTTTCATACCGACACGGGATCCCGGTTTGGGAAGGTCCCGGGAATAAAAATTTTTTGTTTCCGCTGCTGGAACATGTGATGTTCCTCCCGGGATTTTCCTACATCACCCGGCCTGCATAAGTACACAGTCAAGTCCCTGGCGACTGGCATCACTGTATACCTCATACCCAGTCCCTTGGGTAGGTAAAGACAGTATTGGCACAGATGTCAGCTGTTTCTTCAGCTCTTGGAAACTCGACTCACATTTATCGTCCCATTGAAATTTTATTCCCTTTCGGGTGAGCCTCGACAAAAAAGTTGCAAGCATTGAGAAACCCTCAACAAATCTTCGATAATAACCAGCTAACCCCAGAAAACTCCCGATCAAGTGGCAATCCAGGCAACTCCTCCGGAAAAACATCAGGGAACTCGCATACAATGGGGACATCTCCCAGTTCAACCCTCTTTGTTGAAGTGCCAATTACATGTGCAAGGAATGCCTGGCATCCCTGGCGAATCAACCTCTTGGCCTTGATCCCCGATATCAAACAACTCGGGAGTACCCATCGGTCTCCAGTAAATTTAATCAAAACTCCATCCTGAGGTTCAAACTCCACTTCTTTCTTAAAATAGTCAACTCTGGCGTGATACCTTTCTAATCAGTCAATCCCCAAAATCACCTCGAAATCCTAGAGATCTAGGGGAATAAGATCTGCCTCTAACACAGCATCACCGATCTTTATCTCATAAGCAGTATATACTTCATCGCAAGCCACTTGCTCTCCAAGAGGAGTTGTTAGGACCCGTTTTTGAAACCTAACATCGGAATCATAAATCGAAAAAAAAAGTGGACGAAAATGAAAGAAATCAAAAGGGGAATCAAATAAAGCGCGTGAGGAAGAAAACGAAAGAAATAAAAAACCAAAAGTGGCCAACTTCGGATCGAAAACCAAAGGAATCAAAAGCGTGTGCGGAAACCAAAGGAATCGAAAGCTTAAGGAACCAAAGAAAACAAAACGCTTAAGGACAAAACTCTTAACTCCGACATCCGAAAACGCATACTTTAGAAAAACGTTGGAAACTGTAAAGAAACACTTGGTCTAAACCAATCTAAATCGATATAATTTTTTTTTTCAATATCATTCAAAACAATTTCAATTTCAAATGTGAGATTCATCCACCCTCATTCAAAGCAACTTCAATTGCCAAATGGACTTTATCAATCCCACTCAAGCCTCAATTTATATGATTCCTCCAATTCAATCATATCTCATATCTCATCTTTTAAAAAAACACTTATCTTTCTTTTTCCATAAAAATCTCCCACACACGTATATATACCCACAATTTATATACAAAACTCAACAACTTAAATGGAAAACTTCTTCCGATACCTTACATTCGAATTCAACTCATCTCATCCATATACAAATTCATATGACATATCCATACACAAGTTCATATTTCAAAACCATACACAAATCCATGTCTTATACACAAATTTATCTTTCAAATCCATATCTCATTAACTTCCTAAAATAAATGCTTACAAACTTTAATGGCATTCCAAGCTATGTTACATCACCAATGTAACATCCCATCACGGATGGGAAGGATAAAATGGTAATTTGGAATGGGTTACGAGTGTGTAAACGTATCTCGGCATGGTCATGCCTAATATGACCTCCATATATGTATAACTTGAAAATTTTTTACATGCACATGATTGTACATGCATTCCTGACCGTTCCCGGCATATGTGTTTATTGTGTAAAATATGTTATTTTTGCATAAAAAATTGAATTGGAATTGATGTTGGTGTGTTTTACATTTATGTGAAATTTAGGAATTTTTCTAGAATTTTTCGGGAACAATGTCCGGACCGAAAAAAATTGCCAAATGGCAGACTGACTGATTTCCGGTATTGAAAATTACTGTCCAATGGCACTGGGAAATTGGAGATATGATTTTAGAATTTATAACTTTGATCCATTGGAATTTGGAGTAGAAATTGAATTGAAATTGGAAAGAGACCCGAAAAATGTGTAAACGCAGGACAAGTGGCAAGTGACACTTGTCACTTGCCCACTTAAACTTGTTATATATATATAAATATCCTAAGCTTAGCCAATATCCCACGACACTTCATATTTAACAAAAGTAGAAGGGCTTTTAAATGCTCTCTTTCTCCCTCATCCGAAGGTGCCTTCATCTTCTTCTTTCATTGATTTCTCCTTCTTCGTTGGTGTTCATCCTCCCATAAAAAGAGTCCTTCTTGTTTACTTGGTTGCTCCTTCTTCCTTCTCATGCAAATCCAGCTTAAGCCTTGTGTTGATGATGATGATAGTGGTGATGGGTGATGATTGCCGTGGGAGTGGTGGAAGGGAGAACTTGGGATAGTTGAAGAGTGTAGGCTTTCAAGCTTGTTTAGGTAAGAATTTAAGTTATGTGTCCTTAAAGTAGTGGTTAGAATCAATAATTATGACATCTTGTGCATCACTTGCAAAAATTTTGTGTGTTGATTGTATGGGTATAAGTGTATATTTTGTAAGGATAAATGAGATGGTAGGTGATTTATGTGAATTAATAGTTTTGGCTTGTTTTTATTATGTTAGTATGATGGTAGATGAGAGTTAATCAAGGGAAGAAACTTGTGAGTGTGTGCTGCCATTTGTTACTCTTTATGCAAGTAAATGCCTTGATGAAATTATGGTTGTGTTAGTGATTACATTGGATGCCAATTGATGTAGGAATGATGTTAGAATAAAAGGGGGAGACTTAGGTAGCAAATCTGGAAAAGTTACCTTATACATGTTTCAATGTTTTTGCCATAACTAGTTGTGTGGTTAAGCAATTGAGGTGAAGTTTGTCTTAAATTAAAATTGATACATTTGGCTACAATTCTTGTGAAGGAAGTGCTGACCAATTTTGATTAGAAGAGTGTTGAATCTTGCTTTTAAAGTGAAGTATAGGTGCAGTATGAACAGTATTTCGAGCTTGATGACCTGAATCTTTGATGAATTTTCCTAGATTTCTTTGGGTTGAATTTGTGAAATTGGTCTTCATGAAAGTTGAAGATTTTTGTGTTAGCTTTCTAACGCCACTAAGTATGATATTTTTCGATTTGTAAATTGAAAGTTATGGTCTGTTAATGTTCAAGTGGTAATTCAGCCTTTGGTGTGCAATGCTCTAAGCGAATAGGTTTTGGGCTGTTTGTGTTCTGATATTTATTTGGGACTGTTAATGGGGAAATTGACTTAAGTGACCTTATGAAAAATTGTAGAGGATTGTTGTTGCTTTCTAATGACATATTTTATGCGAATTTTGAGTGTAAGGATTGTTAGATATAAATTTGTAAAACTTTGTTATGGTTTAGGTGAAATGCTGATTTCTTAAACCCTAACAGGACAGCCACCTTAGTGAGAGGATTTGACCTAGTTTGAATGGGACTTTGCTTTGGAGTTCTTCTTGAGAATTGTAGTATATTGTCTGAGATTTTTATTTCTATATAGTATGTAATTTTTCGACAATGGGTTGGAAAGTTATGAATTTTGGAATATTGAGTTATATTTGAAAATGATTTGGATAGGCTGAAGATTTGATTGAGAAATTGAGTTGCTTAATGATGGAATTGGCTTTCAGTTTGTTCATGAAAGTTGTAGCCCTTGTTTTTATCTTTTGATTGACATAAAATTTGGAATTTTTAGCTACGGGGGTAAAAAGTTATGATTTTTTAAAAAGTGCTGAACTGTTGTGGCAATTTTGTAATTTGGCAGTGTCTTTGAGTGCAATTTTGACACTCGTAGAGGTGAAATTGATTTGTGTACCCTTCATGAAATTTGTTGGGTTTTCTGAGAACTTTCCAACGAGACCGAATTTGGAATTTTTAGACACTTGTGTAAATAGATAAGGGTTTTGAAAGAGGAGAAGGTAGTTAGTGAAAATTGGAAATTTGGAAAAAGAAGGAAATTGGAAAAAAAAAATTTTGGTCTATCGCTCGCACCTTGCGAGGGCGCGTTTCTTTATGACTGATTCCAGGCCGAAGGTGCCCAATGTATTGGAAGATACTGACATAGGAGTGCCCTACTTGCTATATGATTTGAAAGTGATTGAGTGTGAACCATGTATGTGAATGTGTTAATTTGGGATAGACTATGATGTTGGTCTGTTTTATTTTTGACATATGCATTCCATGCATAATGTATTATCGGTAATTGATAGTTGTGACCGAAGCAGCCACCGAGAGCTTAAAGCTCAACGTATTTGGGCCTCGAGCTCTCAGTGATTCAGAGCCTCTGGCTCAACGATTAATGTGCTCATATTGGGACAGTTTCAGAGCCTCTAGCTCAATGATTAATGTGCCCTTATTGGGACAGTTTAGGCGCTCGGTCACAACACCGAAATTAAATGCAAATGTGTTACATGCGCATGTCATATATATATCTGATTTTTAGTTTCTTTGATTGGGCGAAAGGCAATCTGCCTTATGCTTCTGTGGTATTTCTGAATGTGAATTATGGATGTTTATGAATTCAATTGGTTATGTATGTCTAACCGTGTGAAATGTATAAATGGTCTATGTTTAAGTGAAATTGTGCAATGTGATTAAATATGCAACAATGTGAATATATGTTATATGGAACGATGTGTTGCATGAATTGAGTGAACCATCGATGATGGTTCCTCAATGAGTTCGCAAAACTCACCCAAAATTTGCAATTATTTTTCAGGACTCAGAAGAATACCCTGTTTGGCAATGGGCGTATGACATCTGCTGGTTAATGAAGTAGAGAAGGGGTCGAGATCAGTTCGCGTCTGCATTAGTGTGTTTTATTTTCTGAATTTTTGTACTAATGATATTGTATTTATGGAAAGGGCCCCGAGGCCATTGAATTGTTTATGTAAATTGTTTTCCACATAAATTATAATGTGTGTGTATGTGTTAAAGAAAAAAAAATTATATTGAGTTTTGACTGAGTGATGTAGCACGCCACCCTCGCGGGGCACGAACTCGGATATCACCATCGATGTCGGGTTCGGGTCATGCGGGAATGGAGTGTTACAACCAATATCAAAAGTCCAAATAAAAAAGATACAAAAACCCCAAAATTCTTAACATATGTCTCAAATCTTATTCTTACAACAATCTAACTTAAAAACACATCATATACATAAACAAACGGATGTCTTGACTTTCTTTCATCTAATCTCCTGCTCTTTACCTGGAGATGGGAATGAAAGGGGGAGTGAGCTTTACAGCCCGTGGGTAAGATGCTTATAACAGAAAAATAAACAAAAACCATTTTCAAAACTCATTGCCATTTCATAGTAATTTCACAGTAGAAATCATCAAATACTTATTTCTCAAAAATTCTCAATTTATCAAATAATTCATGAGCAATTTCAAAACATGTATGTATCAAATGTATAAACACATATGAGCACATAAGCACATCAAAATGGTTTGGGTTGGTCCAGAAACAGAACGTACTACACATTTTCGCATAGCGGTTCTGTGTAGCCGTGAACTTATGGGAGTCCTCAAAGGAGCTTCAATGCCACTAACAGGCAGGCGGGAGAAGCCTTTTTGACAAGTACACTTGATATCTTATGGGACCTAACCAAACCAACATAACATATTTTCACACTTGAAATCGGATTGGCCAAAGGCACATTTCAAAAACTTAGTTTTCATATGCATGTCATATTTCAAACACATTTCCATTCACAATTTCAATCAAATTCACATAGCAAATTCTTAATCATTCAAAAACAAGTAATGCAACTATTGTAGACATTTATCAAATCATTCAAAAACAATGAATTTAGCCATTGTAGCAATTTATCAAATTATTCGAAAAACAATGAATTTGAAAAATTTTATCCTCTTGATTTTTCGAAAACATATTAGTGGCTCATAATTCAAATTATAAACATGGTACCCACCTTATTTCCATGCTTGAAACTTGTTCACACTCCTCTTTCCTTGCTCCCATGGCCTCTCTTAATTTCCTTCATTTAAGACAAAATCTCAAATCAATAGGAATTCCAAAATTGAGCAATTCATAACATATAATCACCAAAATTCATCTTAGAAAACTTAAACCCATAATTCTCTTAAGCTATCTAAACTAAAATCTTTTCATAAATCCAACAAATCACAAACCTATTCTTACCTTAATCTTTCACCAAAAGAGAAACTTCTTGGCTCAAATGGAAGCTTTCATGCTCCTCTTTCTTTTTCCCTCTTGAATCAACTTAAAAATCCTTCTTGAAATCCAAGAAAAATCAAACCCTAATTTTTTTCTTCTTTCTCTCCTTCCACCACCGAACACACTCTTCTCTTCTTTCTTTTCTTTTCTTTTGTTCTTTTCTTTCTCTCAATTTCGTGCATTGCCTTCCTTATAGAAGCAAGACCATCCTTTAATTACAAAAATGTCATTAATGAAAGAGCAATGACCACTTTACCCTTACATAAAAGCCTTGAAACCTTAATGCTTAAGTGATCTTCCAATTTTGCCCCTCATGCATTCTTAACTCTTTAATTCAATTTAATCCATGTCATATGATCTTACTTACATTAACATGCTAATTACTCACATTAACATGCTAATTAATTCCTCAAAATCATATAATATAACAAGGCCTCAAAATTCATTAAGTCATGTTTAACTTAAGAAATTTTTCTAATCATCAAATTGAATGAATTTGCTCACACTTCCTTCTAGAGAATTTTTTCTCATTGTCTCAATTTTCTAATGACACCAACATCATTCAATTTAATTCAACATTCCAAAAGTTATACACCAAACATTTTTGGATTGTTCTTATACTAAAACATTTTCCTACGCTTGAATTCCATCAAAAAATTGATTCTCCTAAAGACAGAATTGAAACTCAATTTCATCAGAACATTTGTAGCCCTATATCTATAGTTTAATCCAAATTAAGAATAATCTCATTTGTATGACTAGAGCAAAAGTTATGGCAAAAACGCTTTCAGCTCTTACTAATCCAAAACTAAACACTATACCCAAATTCGATTTAGAAATTGAAAATTTTAGGGACTGAATTAAAATTTGATTCCTTCAGATAACTTGTATATCCATGTCTCTAGTTTATTTTTAAGAAAGAATCAACTCAACTGGATCTCTACATATCGAGATATTGCCAAAATACTGAAACATGTTCAGAAAAATATCCAACTCATACTCTTTTAACCAATCCCCTCACTTTGATTCAATCAATATTTTTCAAATTAATATAAAAACGTACAAATTTTTATTTAGAGTTAGATGAATCTCTTAGGAATCCAACGCTTTAAAAATCGGGTCAATCGGAGGTCAGACGGAAAAGTTATGACGAAAAGAATAGGAAGAGGGTAGGTCACCTTTGCGAGCGCCCTCGCGACGCGTTGCCGTCGCGAGATCGGCAAACAACGTGGCGTTCGCGATCGCGAGAGTGACGCGGTCGCACTCGCAAGCACGTTGGAACAAACTTTTAATTTTTTTTTTCTTTTGTTCATCTGAAATTCTAAAATGCATAATTTTTCACTTAGAACTCCAAAATTTTCAAATTTGGTATCCATGGAAAGAGAAAAGAAATCTCTAAAATTTCCATGAAGAACTCAAAAACAAATTTGGCCTCTATATGGGTCAAAATTCACTTCAAAATGACTGTCCAATAAATGTCACCCTAAACAGCAACACAACTTCTAAAAATCATAACTTTCTATTTCATTGTCCAAAAATTCCATACTTTATATCAATGGAAAGATAAAAACACAATCTACAACTTTCAAGAGGACTTAAAAGCAATTTCAACTTCTAACTAGGTCAAATTTCACTTCAAATTTTCTGCTCCATAAATTCACCCTAAACCACATCCAAACTTCAACAATTCATATCTTTCACTTCTCACATAAAAAAATGGCATATTATACATCATTGAAAAGTTATGAAATTCTTCTATAACTTTCAATAAGGCTACTTGATCTAATTCAAACCATATCAGTCCAGAATTTGCCTCAAATTACAGCATCCACAAAACCTACCTTTATGGACATTTTAAAAAACAAAGCAAAATAATCTTTGGAACAACATCCAAACATTCAAAAGATCATAACTTTCAACCTCGATATCTAAAAATGTCATACTTTATAGCGATAGAAAGCTATCAAGAAAAACTACAAATTTTATGAGAACTGAAAATCAAAATCTACCTATAACTAAGTCAAATCTCCATATATTTGTGGCTGCCCTGTTAAAAAAAATCACCTAAGCAAATCCAAATTTCAGTTAATCATAACTTTCAACTCCAATGTCAAAAAATGTCATACTTTATAGCAATAGAAAGCTATCAAAAAAAGATACAACTTTCATGCAGATCATTTTATCAAAATCTACCTAAGTCAACCCAAAAAATTTCACAAAAGTTTCAGCTCAAACACTCACACTGTTACTATTCATCCCAAAAATTTCAAACCTCCTATTCTCCAAAATTTCACACTCTCAGTATTCATTTCTTGCTTTTCAAATCCATTCAAATCAACTCATTTACTATAAATTTCATAGCACATACAAATTTACTCAAAATCTCAAAGTCATCAAAAACCAAAATCAATTCTTTTCATATTAATTCCATTAAAGCTCAAAAACATCAACAACACATACATACACAAAACACCAATTTAATGCATTAACCTCAAAATATCATTGGAATTGCTCCAATTAACATTACCCAAATAAAACATTAAACACAACTTACTACATTCACTGCACAATCCTGTATATCATGCAAATTCATGAACTCTCATTTTTTTTCTTTGCACAAGGATAAATCACCACTAATTTCTCTTTTAATTTTATTTAATAATTCTAATTTTCAAGAAAAGTTCAGGGTTCATCAATTCTCCCCCTCTTAAAAAAATTTCGTCCCCGAAATTCATACCTAGGCAACCAAACAAGTGAAGGTGATGTTGTCTTATGTTTTTCCTTCATCTCCCAAGTAACTTATTTTTACAAATAATTTCTTCCATTTTAGTCAATCACTTTCTTAACTAATTCCTCATCATACATATATCTCAACTTACTCACAATTTTTCACTTCTTGTGTCAATAACACCACTATCATATCATAGCAATAATTCTTAACATATTTACATAATTCAATGATCCAATTCTTAATAACCTTAATATGGACCAATAACATTCAATTCAACCCTTTGAACTTCTATATATATATATATATATATATATATATCATTCATCTCATCTTTCAAGTGTCCTTTATTGCAACCCACATGTGTATATTCAAAATCAATTCAACAAAATTGTAGAAGTATAATCATCATGAAATTCTGATCTCAATTCCATTAACACATTCTTATGATCGATCATAACTCGTCACCTTAATCAAACAACCATTTTGGTTCTTCAAATAATTCATGAAAATACATTCACATCATTATCATATTCTCAATAATTCAATTCTATCCATTCAAACTCTTATCAATTACTCGTGCATATGACTTATACACATGTGCCCATATAAGATCCTAATACTAGCGCTCTGATACCATCTATGTTGGGACCCGTTTCTGGAACCCAACGTCAGAATCATAAATCGAAAACAAAGTGGGCGAAAACGAAAGAAATCAAAAGGGGAATCAAATAAAGCACGTGAGGAAGAAAACGAAAGAAATCAAAAACTGAAAGTGGGCCAACTTCGGATCGAAAACCAAAGGAATTGAAAGCGCGTGCGGAAACCAAAGGAATTGAAAGCTTAAGGAACCAAAGAAAACAAAACGCTTAAGGACAAAACTCTTAACTCCGACATCCAAAAATGCATACTTTAGAAAAACGTTGGAAACTGTAAAGACACACTTGGTCTAAACCAATCCAAATCGGTATAATTTTTTTTTCAATATCATTCAAAGTAATTTCAATTTCAAATGTGAGATTCATCCACCCTCATTCAAAGCAACTTCAATTGCCAAATGGACTTTATCAATCCCACTCAAGCCTCAATTTATATGATTCCTCCAATTCAATCATATCTCATATCTCATCTTTTAAAAAAACACTTATCTTTCTTTTTCCATAAAAATCTCCCACACACATATATATACCCACAATTTATATACAAAACTCAACAACTTAAATGGAAAACTTCTTCCGATACCTTACATTCGAATTCAAATCATCTCATCCATATACAAATTCATATGACATATCCATACACAAGTTCATATTTCAAAACCATACACAAATCCATATCTCATACACAAATTTATCTTTCAAATCCATATCTCATTAACTTCCTAAAATAAATGCTTACAAACTTTAATGGCATTCCAAGCCATGTTACATCACCAATATCAAAAGTGCAAATACAAAAGAAACAAAAACCTCAAAATTCTTAACATATGTCTCAGATCTTATTCTTACAACAATCTAACTTAAAAACACATCTTATACATAAACAAACGAATGTCTTCACTTTCTTTCATCTGATCTCCTACTCATTACCTAGAGATGGGAATGAAAGGGGGGTGAGCTTTACAGCTCGTGGGTAACATGCTTATAACAGAAAAATAAACAAAAACTATTTTCAAAACTCATTGCCATTTCATAGTAATTTCACAGTAGAAATCATCAAATACTTATTTCTAAAAAATTCTCAATTTATCAAATAATTCATGAGCAATTTCAAAACATGTATGCATCAAACTTATAAACACACATGAGCACATAAGCACATCAGAATGGTTTGGGTTGGTCTATAAACAAAACGTACTACACATTTCCGCATAGCGGTCCTGTGTAGCCGTGAACTTATGGGAGTCCTCAAAGGAGCTCCAATGCCACTAACGGGCAGGCAGGAGAAGCCTTTTTGACAAGTACACTTGACATTTTATGGGACCTAACCAAACCCACATAACATATTTTCACACTTGAAATCGAATTGCCCAAAGGCACATTTCAAAAGCTTAGTTTTCATACGCATGTCATATTTCAAACACATTTCCATTCACAATTTCATAATTTCAATCAAATTCACATAGCAAATTCTTAATCATTCAAAAACAAGTAATGCAACTATTGTAGACATTTATCAAATCATTCAAAAACAATGAATTTAGCCATTGTAGCAATTTATCAAATTATTCGAAAAACAATGAATTTGAAAACATTTTATCCTCTTGATTTTTCGAAAACATATTAGTGGCTCATAATTCAAATTATAAACATGGTACCCACCTTATTTCCATGCTTGAAACTTGTTCACACTCCTCTTTCCTTGCTCCCATGGCCTCTCTTAATTTCCTTCATTTAAGACAAAATCTCAAATCAATAGGAATTCCAAAATTGAGCAATTCATAACATATAATCACCAAAATTCATCTTAGAAAACTTAAACCCATACTTCTCTTAAGCTATCTAAACTAAAATCTTTTCATAAATCGAACAAATCACAAACCTATTCTTACCTTAATCTTTCACCAAAAGAGAAATTTCTTGGCTCAAATGGAAGCTCTCATGCTCCTCTTTCTTTTTTCCCTCTCGAATCAACTTAAAAATCCTTCTTGAAATCCAAGAAAAATCAAACCCTAACCTTTTTCTTTTTTCTCTCCTTCCACCACCGAACACACTCTTCTCTTCTTTCTTTTCTTTTCTTTTGTTCTTTTCTTTCTCTCAATTTCATGCACTGCCTTCCTTATAAAAGCAAGACCATCCTTTAATTACAAAAATGCCATTACTGAAAGAGCAATGACCACTTTACCCTTACATAAAGGCCTTGAAACCTTAATGCTTAAGTGATCTTCCAATTTTGCCCCTCATGCATTCTTAGCTCTTTAATTCAATTTAATCCATGTCATATGATCTTACTTACATTAACATGCTAATTAATCACATTAACATGCTAATTAATTCCTCAAAATCATATAATATAACAAGGCCTCAAAATTCATCAAGTCATGCTTAACTTAAGAAATTTTTCTAATCATCAAATTGAAGGAAATTGCTCACACTTCCTTCTAGAGAATGTTTTCTCATTGTCTCAATTTTCTAATGACACCAACATCATTCGATTTGATTCAGCAGTCCAAAAGTTATACACCAAACATTTCCAGACTGTTCTTATACTAAAATATTTTCCTGCGCTTGAATTCCATCCAAACATTAATACTCTGAGAGACTGAATTGAAACTCAATTTCATCAGAAATTTGTAGCCCTATATCTCTAGTTTAATCTAAATCAAGAATCATCTCATTTAGATGACTAGAGCAAAAGTTATGTCCAAAACACTTTCAGCTCTTACTAATCCGAGACTGAACAATATACCCAACTTCGATTCAGAAATTGAAAATCTTAGAGACTGAATTGAAATTCGATTCCTTGAAATAACTTGTAGATCCATGTCTCTAGTTTAGTTTTAAGTAAGAATCAACTCAATTAGATCTCTACAGGTTGAGATATCACCAATATACTGAAATATATTCAGAAAAATATCCAACTCATGCTCTTTTAACAAATCCTCTCACTTTGATTCAATCAATCTTTTTCAAATTAATTTCAAAACCTACAAATTTTTATTTAGAGGTATAAGAAAATCATAGGAATCTAACGCTTCAAACATCGGATCAATCGGAGGTTGGATTGAAAAGTTATGGAAAAAAGAATAGGAATCAGTCAGGTCGCCCACGCGAGTTGGTTGCGAGGCGACGAGTTCATCCTCGTGACGGTTTGCCGTCGCGAGATGCGGGAAACAACGTGATGCTCATGATCACGACGCCACGCGATCGCGAGACTAGCCAAAATTGCAGCTCTCGGGGTCGCAACGCCTCGCAACCGCGAGGCACACGCAAGCGCACCAAACTTCTATTTTTTTTCTTCTTTTGTTCATCTGAAATTCTAAAATGTATAATTTTCACTCAGAACTCCAAATTTTTCTAATTTTGTATCCATGGAAAGAGAAAAGAAATCTCTAAAATTTCCATGAAGAACTCAAAAACAAATTTGGCCTCTATATGGGTCAAAATTCACTTCAAAATGATTGTCCAACAAATGTCACCCTAAACAGCAACACAACTTCTAAAAATCATAACTTTCTATTTCATTGTCCAAAAATTCCATACTTTATATCAATGGAAAGATAAAAACACAATCTACAACTTTCAAGAGGACTTAAAAGCAATTTCAACTTCTAACTAGGTCAAATTTCACTTCAAATTTTCTGCTCCATAAATTCACCCTAAACCACATCCAAACTTCAACAATTTATATCTTTCACTTCCCACATCTAAAAATGGCATATTATACATCATTGAAAAGCTATGAAATTCCTCTATAACTTTCAATAAGGCTACTTGATCCAATTCAAACCATATCAGTCCAGAATTTGAACCTACCCTTATGGACATTTTCAAAAACAAAGCAAAATAATCTTTGGAACAACATCCAAACATTCAAAAGATCATAACTTTCAACCCCGATATCGAAAAATGTCATACTTTATAGCAATAGAAAGCTATCAAGAAAAACTACAACTTTCATGAGAACTGAAAATCAAAATCTACCTATAACTAAGTCAAATCTCCACATATTTGTGGCTGCCCTGTTAAAAAAAATCACCTAAGCAAATCCAAATTTCAATTAATCATAACTTTCAACTCCAATGTCGAAAAATGTCATACTTTATAGCGATAGAAAGCTATAAAAAAAAGATACAACTTTCATGAAGATCATTTTATCAAAATCTACCTAAATCAACCCAAAAAAATTCACAAAATTTTCAGATCAAACACTCACACTGTTACTATTCATCCCAAAAATTTCAGACCTCCTATTCTCCAAAATTTCACACTCTCAGTATTCACTTCTTGCTTTTCAAATCCATTCAAATCAACTCATTTACTATAAATTTCACAGCACATACAAATTTACTCAAAATCTCAAAGTCATCAAAAACCAAAATCAATTCTTTTCATATCAATTCCATTAAAGCTCAAAAACATCAATAACACATACATATACAAAACACCCATTTCATGCATTAACCTCAAAATATCATTGCAATTGCTCTAATTAACATTACCCAAATAAAACATTAAACACAACTTACTACATTCACTACGCAATCTTGTATATCATGCAAATTCATGAACTCTCATTTTTCTTTTTCTTTGCACAAGGATAAATCACCACTAATTTCTCATTTAATTTTATTTAATAATTCTAATTTTCAAGAAAAGTTCGGGGTCCAACAGGAGTGACCACAATGAGAGGAGGATCTAACGGCTCCAGGGGATGACAAATATCCTTAACAATGTCATACTGACAAAAGATCTTTGCGCGCCAGTGTCGATCAACACTTTAACATCTTTACCCATAACACACATAACACCTTATAACACTATAGGTTAGCATTCACAATATTTAAGAATTTACCGATACTATACAAGTAAGCCTTAAAATATAACAATACAAAACAAAGAAATATTCATCCTGAACATGCCTGTAATCGTGTCAGGATTTTCTCAAACGTCCTCCTCTATCATTGTATAAACTCGTGTTTGTGCTCGCGTAGCTGGACGTTGTTGATTAACTGGCGGTGCACTACTACCCACACCAGTCCTCTATGTAGACCCAGAAGATTAAGCACTTGCTTTGACAATCTCCCCTCGACGTCTCATCAACTGCACTGAGCTATCTCTTTCCTGAGCCAAAGTCCAAATCTGTTGTGGACAATCTCTCCTTAGATGCCCTATTACTCCACACTGAAAATACTTCCTCGGCTCTATTCACCTGCCTGCATGTACCTTTCTATAGTTTCTACACTGCTCAGACTGATATGATCGAGATTGAGAAGCAGAGCTAGTAGTAGGGGCACTGCTCTAACCACATGGTCATGGTAACCGCAAGTGGGCAGTTGATGATGTAACATCTCCAATACTACCCGGACCTGAACTATCACGGCTCCTCTTAGGATGCTGGCTGAAAGAACCTCCTTCCTTTCTTTTTTGGTTCCTTTCTTCCCACTGTCTCCCACGCTCTTTCACCAACTTCTCATCTCTCTCAGTCGATTGTACCATTTCCTTGAATGTAGTGGTTGAGGTAACCGTCATCCTCTCCCAGATAGCCAAATGCAATCCCATCTCAAACCAAACACACAGATTCTCTTCATCAGCCACATTTTCAAGGACATAAGTGGAAAGCTCCCTCAACTCTGTCTCAAACTCGTGCACCGATTTATTCCCTTGTGTCAGTGTAAAGAAGGCAACCTTCTTTTGATCTCGATCAAATCTGGTGTAATATTGTTCGTTGAACTCACTGATAAAATCTCTCCAAGTCATCTGATTATGGTAGCTTCCTTGGACATTTTCCCACCAAACTCTAGCGTCACCTTCCAACAATCGAATGACAACCTTCAACTTCATCTCATCAGGCATTCCCATATCATGGAATGTCTCTGTGGTTCGCCTCATCCAGGATTTGGCCTCTGTAACACCACCGCGCCCATCAAAAGTACTACACCCAAGGTTCCTTGCTTCTTTGATATAACCCAAAATTTCAAGCATCGGGTTTGGCCCTGGTGTATGACTAGGTACCGCTACTGGCTGTGGTGGTGGCGGTACATGTGGTGGCATTTGTGGCGCTCTAGCCCCAGGCTGCTGCTGCGTAGTGTACTGTGCCCACCATGTCATCACCTGCTGCAGAACTTCTTTCGACACCGGTGGTAAATCCGGCTGCGCTATTACTAGTGATGCTACGGTGTGAGACTGCCTATGAGTCGAAGAGCTAGTTATCGCTGGTTCTGAGACAGCTTTTACACTATGTTCCTCTAGCTCGGGTCGCAAAGGTCTCACGTTGCGATGCCTTCCCCTTCCTCGTCCAACCCTGCTATCACTATAAAATCAAAGAGAAGACATTGTTTAATAAAATAAATCGAGCTAAGCTTAGCTTAATGCTATCCCAAACATCCCAATGAATGTCGATAAGTACTCCGATCGAGGTCGAAATCATCGAATCGTTAAGGATGTCAACTTAACGATTTGAGACTCAACTTCTTGACTAAAGACCTTCAACGTTCTTAACGATCCGAGACTCAACTTCTCGACTAAAGACCTTCGACACCCAAACTCAACTCCTAAGGCTCATGAACTTTTGAAAACGGAAATAACACTTTTGAAAATACGAAACCAGGATCTAATAAATATTATCTAGGATCGTTAAGTTTTGATGAATAAAATATTATAACCATGTATGAAATGATAAAAACTGAGCTTTTTGAGTTACTAAGAATGACTAACAAGTAATGATGGAAACAAATGATTGATAAAGATTGCATGAACAATATAAATGTAGTAGCAAGAAACCTTTTTTTGAAGAAGAATTTCACTAAATTAGGTTCAACAGATCAGATAGTTTATATTAAGAATGATCAATGAAGGAATAAATCAGAAATGATATTAGAGTCCTAATCCTAACGGAGACTCAAGCATAAAGATGTAGAAAATGTTACTAAGAGTGTATGCATTTTATTTGATGTAAAATATCCAACTATGTAATTAGAATATTGAATTTGAGGAGACATTAATTGCTAATATGAGGAGAATATAAGTCCACGTTATATTCTATGTAAATATGTTCGGGAGATACAAATTTGATATGATGAATGTGTCACAGATATAGGAAGTTAAGATTACAAATAAATTAAAATGTGTGGAGAAACTAGTAAGAATGAATAGACATTAGAACAAGTCAATGCGAAATTAAAGGAAATAGAATGAATTAAGAAAATCATTCGAGAAGAAGAAGTCAATTGGGAAAATCGAAAATAACATGAGACAATAGTACCTCATTAGGGAATTAGATACTTAAAGAATTAAGAGAACAAATCATGGGAATAAGGAAATTTGGGTTATATATATTGGAGTTATCAATGCCCCTGACAGTATTATAGTGTTAAAGATTAAAGTGATCCAAGCAAAACTGTATCAATTAGTGACTACATAGATGGTATTTTGAACATATGCAAAAAGTAAAGAGAACATTTTGAATACTTGAGGAAATCTTACATATCATAAAGGTAGAAAAAAATATGCTAAGTATAATGAGAGTGAATTTTTGCTTGATCAAATAAAATGTGGGTTGTTAATATCTGAACATGGCATATTGGGAGACCCAAAGAAAGAAGAGGTGATGAGAAAATGAGAAACTATAAGGAATATATGAGAGATTAGAAGTTTTTTAGAACAAGTTGTATGTTAGATACTACCAGAGACTGTTAAGGGATTTTTTTATTGATCTTATCCCTTGAAAAAAATGTTTGAGGAAAAATGTGTCAATTGTATGAGTGATGAATGTGGAAAGAATTTTGAGGAAAGACAACACCAATGATAATAATATCATTCAGAATTGGAGATTATATAGTACATAGTGAGGTTTCACATCAGAGATTAGGATGAAATCTAATGCAGTATAATAAAGTGATTTCATATGCATGGAGATAGTTAAAGTTTCATGAATTGAATTATTCGAGACATGATTTAGAACTTGCTGCAATGGTAATTGCTTTGAAAACTTGGAGACATTATATATATAGGAATATTTTGGATATAAATGAATATATAGATTAGTAAAGATTGAGGTAATTATTGAGTTTGAAAGGATTGTGCAAATGAATATTTCCCAATAAAGCTAGTGTTGCAATCCAATGCATTGAGCAGAAAATTCAACAGCGGAATAACACAAATTCAAATATTAAGGTTATAAAATCTGGTGCAATGCAGAGCAAAGAATGTTGAGGTATAGTAGGTTAAAATGAAGTGTTATTAGTCACATAGAATTTAAAATCAGATTCATATGAAAAATTTTGCAAAGCCTAAATTGAGGGGAAAAAAATCATTATCATAGTGATGTCATTAGAATACTGTATGAGACGTTATATAATAAAAAGAGTCATTCGCCCTTACATTGAATCAAATGAGGCCTAAAATAGTTAAAGACCAAAATAGGTGGGAGATGTTGAGGATAGTGAAATTAATATGTACTTGAAACTAAGCGATTCAAGAAAGATAAATGAGTTAGATGGATTAATACCAAAGATATGGAATACAGTGAGATAGACCTAAGAGTTATATGTATTAACACTGAGGAGAAGTGAAAAATGAAATGTTTCCAAGGGTATCAACTTGGTAAGATGTGCTCAGACTAGGAAAAAGAATAAACTAAGGTCGAATAGTATTAGTCCACATGAAGTTATTGAGAGCATAGAAACGGTAACTTGTAAGTTGTATTATCAATAAAGATGCCTCATATTTATTATGTGATATGTGAATACATTAAGAAATAATGATATGATCTGACAAAGATGTATTGTCAGCTTACAAAGTGAAAATTTTGAGTAACCCAAATTATATTGAGGAGACAATTAAGGCAGTGTGATATCTGAAGTAATAATTAGAGGATTGATTGATTTCGTTCACTATGGTCAATTGGAAGAAATTATTTGAGTGATGAAGTTAAATGGGAAACGGAGGAGTATATAAGGAAGCATACCCTTACATCCTTGATCAGTCAGATAATAATTTTAAGGAAAAAATTTATTAAAAGGGGGAGAAATGTAACATCTCGTCCCCATATTAAAGAGTTAGAACCAAAAAGTAAGGAAATGTGAGATCAATGAGAGATTATGAAAAATGCATTCTTCATACTCATGCATATTGTTAGCATACATGCATATGTACTCATTGACATTCCGGGTATAACTGAATTGTAATGTGATATTGTTGAGAATTGTGAATTTATTGTATTGGAAATTTAATTGGTAAGTGTAATTGTTAATTTTTGAATTTTGGTAAATTATTGAAATAATGTCCAAAAATTGTGGGATATTATTATAATAGGAAAAATACCAATAGGCAAGTAAATTGATGTATGGAAAATAGAAATGTAGCGCCCCCTCACCGTAGGGTACACATCGGGACGCCCGAAGGTCGCTCCGACACGTATCTCACGATAAAGGTGCACTACCAGAAAAATTCCGACTGATAATCCATATGGCATCGCAATAAATAAGACCACAATATATCAGAAGTCAATAAATTTAAAATCCAAAATAATAATTTGGTACAATCATTCAATAGCAGAATAGACAAGTCTATCAGTTCCCTAAACAAAACCAAAAAGGAAACTGATACAAGCATCTATCCTAAGTCATCTGCAAAAGTCCAACCCAGCTGACCGACCTGTGTGCCATCGCTTTCTTGCCAAAGACGTCAGACGGCAGAAAAGACTATCCCCGTAGCTAGGAGTCTACTCTAACGATCCTAAAAAATAGGTTGCAATTTTGGGTGAGTTTGTGAACTCAGTGAGAAACCATCATCGATGGTTCACTCAAATCATGCATTACGCAAATTGCGTACAGCACGGCACAGTAAGATACAATTAGTATATACAATTTGCAGTAGCTTATAACAATTTGCAGTATCATATCACGATTCACATTATTCTGCAACAGTTTTCAGTAGCATGTAACAATTTGCAGTCTCCCATGTCATCACATAATTCAGTAAGTGTCGCAATTCAATCAGTCATGTGTATACAATGCATATGAGACTCTTTTCCAGTTATTCAGTGTTGTGTCCAAGTGCTCACCAAGATTCAGCTGGGGACGCGTCAGTGATTTCTTCCTCGGGCTCGAGGCGGTCGGTCGATGTTCGAGCTCGGGGCTCTTTTCAAAGGATAATAGCAACTTGGGTCACATATCCATTATCTGATCATGCATTTATGCATGTAATGCAGTTTTTAGTAATTCAGTGTATGGCTATAAAAGCCCAGTATTGCATTTCTCAGTGTCATGCAGTAGTCCAATCCAATACAATAAAAGCATGCCATTCGATCATGTACATTTCAGTAATCATACAATTTCACATTGGCAAGTAAATCACATTGAGCATTTAGACAATCAGGAATTCGAGAAACCAACTAGGTTACTCACCGTAACCGAGCTCGCTGGAAGTTCCAGCAATGTCCGTGGAATGACGATCCAACGGCGCCTCTATAGCAGTAAAATACAGTCCCATTACTAAATGCTCAATTAAACAATTCAGTGATGCATATGTCTCAATAAAATTATGTACAATGCATGTTCACGTTTTCCGGCACTAACATCCAATTTGAACTCTTATACTCAATCCTATCTCTTTGCTCAATTGATCGACAATGATTGATCCATTCCTAAAATTCAGTCAATTTCTTCAATTCGTATTCCCTATAGCAATTCCCTATCCATTGGGTCAAAACCTCTATAGAAAATCCCAATTAAAACACCAATAGTCACAATTCAATACTTAGGTCACAATAGGAACCATAATTGACCTTATTCTCTATGAATCAATACCATTTAAATTAAATTCTAACTTTCATAATTATTCTCAATTGTAGACCTCTTTCCCTAGTTTACAATGAATCGAGAATCACCTCAATCGGAGGTCTATACCATAAATTATACCCAATAATCAAGAATCAATCCAATCAGAAATGCCCCTCGCTGCGACCTTGCGGCCTTCGCCGCGACGCATAAGGGTTGCTCACCACGACGTGAAGGACGCTCGTCGCGGTGTGCATCCTTCTTGCGGCTTGCCACGGCGTATACGAAAACGTTCGCCGCGGCATGAACCCGTGCGCTCGCCGCGACGAGGCTGCGCCAGATGTCGCGACGTGTGGGTCGCGCCACCGTCTTCTCCGATCGCTTTTCGTCCATTTCTCACTCTAAAACCTCCATTAACACTCTCAACTACCTAAATCAACCATAATAAATGCCATAAATGCATCAGAAACCATTAATAACAACATTAAAGCCCTAAATACTTACCAATCAAGCTGAAATCCACAAATCTCTCAAAATCACCGTAAACTCTAAAATCCATCAAAATCCATGATTAACCACTCTCCAATCTTCTCAACCTTCATCCTCCACAAGAATCAAGTTAGCCATACACAATAAGAGGAAAACCACAAGAAATAGTCGAGATCTCTTACCAACGAAAGGGATCGACGTTCACCGTGGGAGGAGGAAGAGAAGAAGCTAGCTTTTTGCCTTAAGAAAATCCTCAATTCCAACCTAAGCTATTTATAGACATAGGTCTCCAAATCAGTTCAAATTTGTTGGGTCCGAGATTCGGTACCAGCGGCATTGGTCGAACGTACCCCCGCAGACCAGGTACCTAGGCTTTGGCCTAGCGTACCCCATTATCTAGTATTGTCCTCTTTGGTCATGGGTTGGTCGTGGCTCACCCATGACAAAGAGACAATCTTATCGATGCTGTTAAACCGTACTAAATACTCGCATGAAACGCGCCATCGACAATCTTCAATCTGTGACCCAACATTAAAAGCGCCTTTAATGTTGGGTCCGGATTCGTACCAACGGCATTGGCCGGCGTGCATTCCATGCCTGTGTACTAGGCATTGGCCTAGCGCATCTCACTATCCAAGATTGTCCTCTTTGGTCATGGGTGAGCCACGACTCGAACCCATGACCTCAAGGTTTTGCTGCACCCTTTGCACGCCTCCACTACCATTGAGCCAATTGTTGGACCCCGATCTTTTGATAGAAATTAGAATTATTAAAATGGAATTCAATGAGTGTGTTTGTATAGGTATTGTGTTGTAGATGTTATTGTATTTAAAGGAGATTGATGAGAAATGAAGTGATTGATTTTGATGAGTTTGAAAATTTAGTACAGTTGTATGAGTTATGAAAGTCAAAACGAATTAGTTGATTGAAATGGAAGTTGAAAAGCAAGAAATGATTAGTGAAAGTGTTATATGTTGAAAAAAATTAAAAAGTTTGACTTTTTGGAGTAAAGAGTTGACTTTTGATTTAGGCAGATTTTGAGAAAATGATCTACATAAAATTTGTAGCTTATGTTGAGAGCTTTTCGTAGCCATAAAGTATGCTATTTTTTGATATCGGGATTGAAAGTTATGATCTTTGAAAGTTAAGTGTATTTTGCCTTGATTTTGAAAAATGCTCTAAGTGTAGGATTATATATGTTGTGTTTTGAGGCGATTTCTGTACTGATGTGGTTTGAATTGGAGTAAATCATTACGTGAAAGTTATAGAGAATTCGAATAGCTTTAAAATGATGTATAATATGCGATTCTTGGTTGTGGAGGTTGAAAGATATGATAATGTGAAATTTGGATATTGCTTAGGTGATGACTATCAGGGCAGAAACTTCGATTGAAAAATTAAATTATCTAGAGATTGAATTTGCTTTGAAGTTCTTCATGAACATTGTAGATCTTGTTTTTATCTTTCCATTGATATAAGGCACGAAAATATTGGACAAGGGAGTAGAAAGTTATGATTGTTAGAAGTTCTGATGTTGTTTAGTGTGAAGCTGATTGATCTGTCAGTTTGTGTGGAGTTTTTGACTTATTTAGAGGTCGATCTGATTTTTAAGGCCTTAATGAAAGTTGTAGAGGGTTCTTTTACCTTTCTATAAACACTGAGTTTGTCAAATTTGGAGTTCTGGATCAAAAGTTATGATGTTTGTAAGTTTTGGTACTGTTGAGAAATTATCAATCAGTCATCTTTGTGTAAACTTTTGATCCCTTTAGTGTCCGAGCTTGCCTTTGAGTCCTTCTTGAAAATGGTATAGCTGTCTGTTAGCTTTCCAACGAAACAAATCGTGTCTAATTTGGAGTTCAGAGTCAAAAGATATGAACGTTTGAAGTTTGGAGGTCGGATCGCATGATTGATCGCCCACCCGCGCGGTCGACCGACCTGGTGCGGGAGACCGACTTGGTACGGGAGACCGACCTGGTGCGGGCGACCGATCTGGTGCGGGAGACCGACTGGCACGGAGACCGACACAGGTGGGGCGACTAACTTAGACGGAGACCGACACAGTGCAGGCGACCGACCAAAGTGAGATCGACCTGCACGGAGACCGACCTGGTGCGGGAGACCGACCTGGTGCGGGCGACCGACCTGGTGCGGGCGATTGACCTAGTGCGGGAGACCGACCTGGTACGGGCGACCGACCTGCTGTGCGACCTTTGCCATCGATTTTCAGCCGACCAACCTCTCTTCCTTGTTTTGGCCATAACTTCTTCGTCCGACATCCGATCGACCTGATTTTTGAAGCGTTGGATTCCTAAGACATTTTTCTATCATTCCATACTAGATAGGTAGGTTTTGGAATTAAATGGAGAAAGATAGATCGGATTATAATGAGCTGATCGGTTGTAAAAGTTTGAACAGTGTTCGGTATGTTTTGGATATCTCGAGCTATAGAGCTCAGATTGATTTGATTCTTGTTGTAAATTAAACTAGATAGATGAGGCTACAAATGTAATGAAGGAGATGATTAACAATGTAGCCTCCACGACTTTCAAATATGGGTTGGAAGTTAGGTATAGAGTTCAGTCTCAGCTTTGTAATGGTATGAGTAGTGTTAAGTATTTTGGATATATCTCAATCGATAGAGCTCCGATCGATCTGATTCTTTTTGAAAATTAAAATAGAGACATGAGGCTACAAATTTTATGAGGAGCCGAGCTATGATGTGGCCTCTAAGACTTCCAAATATAGGTCGGAAGTTCAGTGTAGTGTTCAGTCCCGGTGTTGTAGTGGCTGAGTAGTATTTAGTATTTTGGATATATCTCGATCGATAGAGCTCCGATTGATCTGATTCTTTTTGGAAAATAAAATAGAGACATGAGACTACAAATGTTATGAAGGAGCCGAGCTATGATGTGGCCTCTAAGACTTCCAAATATAGGTCGGAAGTTCGAGGTAGTGTTCAGTCTCGGTGTTGTAATGGCTGAATAGTGTTCAGTATTTTGGAGATATATCGATCGCTAGAGCTCGGATTGAGCTGATTCTTTTTTATAATTAAACTAGAGATATGGGGCTACAAATGTTATGAAGGAGCCGATCGACAATGGAGCCTATAAGCCTTTCAAATATGGGTCGGAAGTCAGGTGTAATGTTCAGCCTCGAGTCGAAAGAATGACTTGATATTTTGAGATATCTTGAGCTATAGAGCTCCGATCGATCTGATTCTTGAAGCAATGGATTAAGTAAGACATAGAGGAACATTTCTCTAAAGTTTTAAGGAAAAAGGAAGGGTAATTTTGGAAGTTTACTTAAAGGGTTAAGTTTATAGCTTAAATGGAGGGCATATGGGTCATTTCCATTCATTAAATGACATGGCAATATAAAAGACAGTGGCTGTCGATAAGTCATAAGGAAGCACAGAAATGAAAGACTTAAGAAAATAGAGAGAGAGAGAAGGAGAGCAAACTTGGAGAAGAAAGAAGGAGAGCTTAGGGTTTGGATTTTTGGGGTTCAAGCTCGGTTTTCGTTGATTCATGAAGGAAAAGATGGAAGGAGAAGAGAGCTTCCTTCCAAGCCTAATAAATCCAAAAATGGTGAAAAGATTGAGGTCAGAGAAAAGTTGAGCTTTGAGCTTTTCTTCGATTTATGGTTTAGAAATATGGAAAATGGTATGGGTTTGTGAAGTATGAAGTCAATTTTGATGATTGTTAAGTATGATGGGTTTAGTTTGAGATTTTGAGAATTAGGGTTTATGCCCAAATTTGGAATTTGGGGCTTTTGAAAATTTGTAATTTAGAAAGCTGGAATATATGAGGGATTTATGTTTTCTAAGTTCAATTTGAGGATTAAGTTATTTATGATGTTGAATTTGGGTGAAATTGCTTTAGGTGAAGTTAAATTGGAAGAAAGAAGGAACCAATGGACAAATTGGAGCTAGGAACAACTTTCTAGCATCGAATCGAGGTGGGTACTGTTTATAATAGAATTTATAAGCCCTTCTGCTTTCTTTAAATAAAGGGATTTTCGATTTCAATTGCATCATAAGTGTTGCATCATTTGTGAATGATTTGAAAATCATCATTGATTCTATACATGAGCTTTTGATGAATTGCAAAATACATTTGTGTTATGCCTCGAAAGATTCCATGACATTTCGTATATTCGAAAGAAAGAGCATTCAATAAATGATATTGAGCTCGAATATGATAAAGGTTTGAAAAATTATGATTTCTGATTAGTTTTAAGAGCTTTTATAAAATATGGTTTTATGTAAAAGTTTGAAAACTTGTGAGTTCCGCATAAATTCGGAAGTGTATAGAAAATATTGTTTATAAAAATATTTGAAAGTTTGATTCCTAAAAATGCTTTGAAATTCTCTAGAAAATGGTTTATGCAAATGTTTGAAAATTTATGATTTCCGAATGTCTAATGTTTTTTTAAAAAAAGTATTTGAAAAATTTTGATTTCCGACATTGTTTATAAAAGTGTTTGAAAAGTTTACGATTTCCAAACTTGTTTATAAAAATGTTTGACAAAGTGTGATTTCCGAAATGCATTTGAAATTGTTTAGAAAATAAGGTTTATTTAAATGTTGAAAAGTACGATTTTCGAAAGGCGTTTGAAATGGTTTTAGAAAATGTTTTAAGAATTTATACAAGTTTTAAATGTTTGATAAATTAAGAAAATTTCTGAAGTTTTGAAAAAATGACACAAAGGCCCAATTTCTTGTCTTCAAATGATTTGGGAGATTGATTGAAAAATTAAGAAAGTATTGAATTTTATTGTTCCCGAATATTTTTGGAAAAGGGTTACGAGTTTTAAAATGAATTGAGAAATGAAGAAAGATTTTGAAATTTATTTAGTGATTTGGATTTAAGAAATTACAGTAAATTGTTAAATTCGTTATTTTTTATTTAATTTGATAAGTTATGAAAATGTTTTCGGAATGTTTTTAAGAAAATACAAGATTTAAAAAAATAAAATAAAAATAAAAATAAAATTGAATAATGTGCTTTATGAACCTGCATACGTTGATTTATGTCTTAAAGAAATCACTTGCATTCATTGTTTTGATGTTGATCCATATGTGATTACATTGTTGAATTGAGATTGAATATGTTTATTGATGTGATAATGTTATGCCATTGGAGTATGCCATGGCATTTTGATTTGAATGGAAAGAAGAAAAGAAAATGGAAGCATATCATTTTGATAAATGATCTTGAGCATTGCTTATATGCTTTTGTGTGGGTGAGAGAGTTACGGATGGATAGTCACGTGCACGTCGACGTATGGAAAATTATAGCCTTCTCCCGGCTGCCCGCTTGAGGCCACGAGATCCTGAGAAATAGGACTCGGATAGTTTACGGTATAAACTTCGGTTTATCGGTTGTGTTTACGGAACTCTCGAGCCATGTGTTGCTGTGCATTGCTTATGTGATTTCCATTGCATCTATTAATTGTCAAGTCGATGCATTCATGTTTTATAAACTTATGGGTTTATGGATGAAAGCCAAAAAATCATATGTTTTGCAAATGGAGATTTTGGCTACGGCAAGGAAAAGAATCTTTTGAAAATGTGCTTTACGGATTTCAAAGAAATATTTTCTATGACCAGAGAAGAAAAAGAATTTCAAGGATTTTGCTTATATATTTGTTATAAACTGTTACCCACGAGCTATAAGCTCACCCCCCCTTCATTCCCATCCACAGGTGATGAGAAGAAGATCGGGTGAAAGAAAATGAAGATTTCTATTTGCATGTGTTTATATTGTATTGTTGTTAAGTAAGATAGTATTGAGAAATTCAAAATTTGTTGTGTATTGTGTACTATGGATTTTGGTGTTGATATTGTATATGGCCTGAATTGCCACGAGTGTATAAAGAGTAGTCATTCCAGGACATATGTGATTTATGAAATTGTATATATAGTGAGTATAAGGTGTATGGATTTATGGAATTATGCATTGATTTAAGTTAAGTTTGGGATGTGTGTATGATTATGAATGTGATAATGTATTTTGGATTGAGTTTGGTTATGAAAAAATGAAAAGGAAAGGATTAAGAAAGAAAGAAAAGAAAAGAAAAAAATGTATACCGAATTTAGAATGTCTGAAGGTTTCCAACGCGACAGTGATTTCTAAGATTTTGTTCATGGACGACGTACTTGTGTTTCAATTAGAATGCTTCGATTCGATTTGTGATTCGTGAACATTTGTTTGGTTTGTCTCCGAGCCAATTCGATTTGACTTTGTTTGTATGCTTCGCATCCAAGTTGGCTTTCGATTCGTTAATGATTTGTTTCGCTTTGTGATCAATCGTTTATTCGTTCCGTCTTTCGTTTTCGAGTTGGGGCACCGGTCTCTGGATCGGGTCCCAACATTTGTGGTATCAAAGCCTAGTTATATGATGTTACTTGGGTGTAGGTGTATGAGTAAGAAATGGATAAGAGTTTGTGAGGATAAGATTGATCTTGTGAGAATGTGAGCATGATGTGTTTGTCTTTCATGAATTATTTGATGAATCTAAATGATTGTATGTTGGAGGTGATGAGTTATATGATTGAATTAGTGAGAGTGGGATATTGATGTGATTAAGTGTTCATGAATTATTCGAGGAAATTACAGTGACTATTTGATTTAAGTGTCAAGAGTATGATTGATTTTTAGATTGTGTGTATGGAAATTAAGATTAGAAATTCATGATGAGGTTGGATGATTTGGCTTTGAATATATAGGAGATGCAATAGCAGAATACTTGGAAGATGAGCTTGATGATAGAACTATGTGTATTGATATGGTATGGGTGCTATGTGACTCAAGAATTGAGAAATTGTGAAGAGATTGAGAATATGTATGATGGGGACATTAGATGAGAAAAGTGATTGATTATGATTTATTGGAAAGAAATTAGTTAAGAGATTGTGTCACTTGATAATGTCTAAGAGGAATTTCGTGGTGAAATTTTTAAGAGGGGGAGAATTGTTGGACCCCGATCTTTTGATGGAAATTAGAATTATTAAAATGGAATTCAATGAGTGTGTTTGTATAGGTATTGTGTTGTAGATGTTATTGTATTTAAAAGAGATTGATGAGAAATGAAGTGATTGATTTTGATGACTTTGAAAATTTAGTACAGTTGTATGAGTTATGAAAGTCAAAATGAATTAGTTGATTGAAATGGAAGTTGAAAAGCAAGAAATGATTAGTGAAAGTGTTATATGTTGAAGAAAATTAGAAAGTTTGACTTTTTGGAGTAAAGAGTTAACTTTTGATTTAGGCAGATTTTGAGAAAATGATCTACATGAAATTTGTAGCTTATGTTGAGAGCTTTTCGTAGCCATAAAGTATGCTATTTTTTGATATCGGGATTGAAAGTTATGATCTTTGAAAGTTAAGTGTATTTTGCCTTGATTTTGGAAAATGCTCTAAGTGTAGGATTATATATGTTGTGTTTTGAGGTGATTTCCGTACTGATGTGGTTTGAATTGGAGTAAATCGTTACGTGAAAGTTATAGAGAATTCGAATAGCTTTAAAATGATGTATAATATGCTATTCTTGGTTGTGGAGGTTGAAAGATATGATAATGTGAAATTTGGATATTGCTTAGGTGATGGCTATCAGGGCAGAAACTTCGATTGAAAAATTAACTTAGCTAGAGGTTGAATTTGCTTTGGAGTTCTTCATGAACATTGTAGAGCTTGTTTTTAGCTTTCCATTGATATAAGGCACGAAAATATTGGACAAGGGAGTAGAAAGTTATGATTGTTAGAAGTTCTGATGTTGTTTAGTGTGAAGCTGATTGATCCGTCCGTTTGTGTGGAGTTTTTGACTTATTTAGAGGTCGATCTGATTTTTAAGGCATTAATGGAAGTTGTAGAGGGTTCTTTCACCTTTCTATAGACATTGAGTTTGTCAAATTTGGAGTTCTGGATCAAAAGTTATGTTGTTTGCAAGTTTTGGTACTTATGAGAAATTATCGATCAGTCATCTTTGTGTAAACTTTTGATCCCTTTAGTGTTCGAGCTTGCCTTTGAGTCCTTCTTGAAAATGGTATAGCTGTCTCTTAGCTTTCCAACGAAACAAACCGTGTCTAATTTGGAGCTCGGAGTCAAAAGATATGAATGTTTGAAGTTTGGAGGTCGGATCGCATGGTTGATCGCCCACCGTGCAAGGCGACCGACTGAAAGTGAGGGAGACCGACTTGGTACGGAGACCGACCTGGTGCGGGCGACCGATCTGGCAAGGGAGACCGACTGATGCACGGAGACCGACTGGTGGGGCGACCGACTTGGCACGGAGACCGACTGCACGGGCGACCAACACAGTGCGAGAGACCGAGCACTGGTATGGGAGACCTACACAGTGCAGGCGACCGACCTAGTCGGGAGACCGACCTAGTGCGGGCGACAGACTGGTGTGCGGCGATCGACAAGTGCGGGAGACCGACCAGTGCGGGTTGTAAGTGCAAGTCGACTTGTACATGGGGTAAGTCGACTTACGTATTCAAGATCTAGATAAGTCGACTTGTATATGGGGTAAGTCGACTTACGCAAGGATGGTCTTGTTTATATTGTGCCCCAAAGGCAATCCCTTTAGCGCGTTTTGTTCAAAGTCGTATGCGAGACTTTATGAATAAATAAAGAAAGGCATACTTCATTAATTTGATGTTCATGAACATTGTTTATGAATTGATTGGATCTTTAATCGAATTAATGAAGTCCATGATATATGACATAGCATGAAGGAAATTATGATGTACTCATACTCACGAGATTCCTATCATGTGCAATTATGTCAAGATATCTAAATTCTCCTAGTCATAGGATTAATGAGATGGACATCATTAATCCGGATAGACTAGCACATGTCATATTCCTTGATTGGATCAGCGGTGGATCTCGAAACCGTAAATATGAGATATTTAGAATTGACATGTGGATGCTTACTAGTGGTAGTAAGTTCATTGGATGACTGCCATGAGATCATCACATGGATATCTTATCTAAGTGTCGGTGATAATCTCATCATAGCAATGGTGCAAGTATCCTTAGACTTGAGGTACTCGAGGATATCTTGAATCTTGATCACCGCTTTGACTCCATTCCTTGTTGCCTTCGGAGGTAACTCATAGGGTGGTGCTTGGGTGCAACTTGAGGTATTGAAGATAATTGAGTAGCCAATAAAGGATTCACCACACGGATTAGCGTAAGAGATACCCACGGCCTCTTGTCGGGATCATTACTAAGGTGGCCAGCAAATATGTCATGAAGAGTGTCCTCGTTGACATATAGAGTAATGAGTTCTAGGGCGAGAACTAATATCACTTAGGCTAGACTCGATCTAGTGAGAGTTGACACTTTGACCATACTCATAACCAAGTGGGGTATAGGATGGTGAAAGGACGAATTGCCTGGTAATTGTCTATGGAAGGGTTCGTGATCGGTTCGTGATGAATTCATCAAACCGATTACTTTCCGGTCAATCGGGAGTCATGATGTGTTGCTAGGCGCGCTCATGACTTGCTCGGATTAATTGTTAATCTAAGTGGCCAACATAACCGGGAACCTAAAGGGTCACACGCATAAGAGTGATTCAGAGAATCTGTAAAATAGTAATTGGACAGAGTTCCAATTATGGAGAGCATTAGGATTAAATGGATCCCGATGAGATCGAGATATGTCCCGATGAGATCGCGACATCGATATTGCTGAGACAGGTCTCCGGTGATTTTTCTCATACCGGGGCCCGGCAGGCCGGTAGGACCGACCCCAGTGTGACTGGACCACTTTAGCATTAATATATATATATATATATCTTATTAATTAATTAAAGTATTAATTAATTAATAAATGTATATATATGTGCTACGTGGGATGGGAGGAGAAGATGGAAGAAACTTCCATTGTGATGCTTAGTCATCAAATGAAATAAATGACTAAAAGACAAAGGAAATGAATGAGAATGGAGATGCTCGTTGGTGATGGAGTGAGAGCATACGATGCTCATCTTTTTCTTCATCTTTGAGAAAGGTTTATGGAGAAAGGGTTGAGAGATGATGATCGTGGGTTTGAGAAAGGGGTTTGAGAAATCCTTAGCTTCATCTCTACATCATCTTCTCCAACGCTCCTTCATCTTCTCCAACTTCTTTACCTCTCCTCTTCATCGTGATTCCAAGCTCTCCATAGAACAAAGGTAAGGTCTAGCAGCCTTTAATTTGTTCTAGCTATTCCCGGGTCAAAGGGGTTTGTCCCGGTTAGGTTTTCTGATCTCTGCGTGGATCACCTTTAGAGATAGTCTCTTTTGGCTATTTAGGTTGATGTCTTCATACCGACACCTGAATCCTGGATTTCGGGAAAGTCCCGGGAACAAAAATTTTTGTTTTCCGCTGCCGGTACATGTGATGTACCTCCCGGGATTTTCCTACAGTGGTATCAGAGCGTCTGGTGTCCCGTATGAAGCTAAAACCTATGCAAGATCAGAAACCTAATGGAATTTTCTGTTGATGTATGCTTGCTGTCCAATTTTCGAATTTATATTGTGATATGTTTTTCGAAATTTTTCTGCCCAGGATTGTTCATAACATGTTAGAAAATATGTCTATGAAATTTGAGAATTTATCGATTTGATTTGATATAGTTTTGCTAATTAATTCCCTAAGGTTACAGATGCTGTTTTGTGAAACGATTCTGGAACAGGCAGTAGTATAAATTCGATAATAAATTCTAGAAAAATGTTTTTTTGGCTTTTCCTTCACCTACATGTCTCTAAGATGTTGGTGAATGTCTATGAGCATGGAAATTGGATTTCAAGGTGATTGGATATTTATTTTCGATTTTATTCTATACTGTTGGGAATTGCTGTGCTTATGAACACAGATTTTGAATCGGTTTTGTTATTTAGGTTGACTTAGTTTTTGATGGCTAAAATCCTGAAAAAATTCAGGTAGCATTTTCTGAACATGTACTAACCTATGCAATTTTCTCAGAATTTATTGAAATTGTTTCATTGATCATTTCGAGCAATGTACAGAACTGGACAGTTTTGTGAAAAATTGTTGGGACTGTTTTGCTTGGCTTGATTGAGTGTGCTTTTTCAGTTCCAATGCCTTGCACCATTTTTAATGTGATTAAAAATGTGTTATATTGATGTATTATGATTGCCAAACTGAATTGCTTGAAGTTGCATTTCCAAGAATTTTCGGATGCCTAAGTGATCACATTAGCGTCTCGTTAGTATATTGCATTATCTTGTTTGTTTTGACCGTCATATTTTTTATGGCATGTGCTGAAGTAAATTTGATAATGTATGTGCTAGCTAGAGATGCTTAGGATGATAATTTGGGTGTTCCTACATTATTTGGAAATTAATGAGTTTTGACTCATTTCAAGCTTTTCATATGGTTTGACTATATAAGGCTTTCATGGTTCAATGAAGTGTTCATTGAGACATCAAAGTAGTAGATATTACCTTAGGTATGTTGGTATTGTGAATTGGAATTGCAAGGATTGAGGAATTAGCCGATTAGAGAATTATAGCAAATTCTGTTGGACAAGTCGACTTATTTGGAGTATAAGGCGACTTGTTCAGAATCTGCATAAGTCGACTTGCGATTGTACAAGGCGACTTCATGCGGAGTAGGTGCATAAGGCGACTTATATCGATAAGTCGACTTGTGCGAGGGTAGAAGACAAAGCGACTTGTATTATGATACAAGGTGACTTGTGTATGCGAGGGCATAAGGCGACTTGCATTCGTTGTAAGTCGACTTGTGGCATGCTCAGGTTGGATGATGGATGATTAAAAGGATTGATTCAATGTGATTGATGAAACCTAAATCATTCCATATAGTCCTGGCGACTATAATCCTTCAGCTTGGAGTCTAGAATTCGAAATCCCTCCTCGGAATATGAAAACTAACGCCTTCCATTAATATGGTAAGAACCAGAGTTCTTATAGGGCTGGGTTGTTGGGCAAACTCAAGCTCACTCTATACGGATATGTTGAACCATGAAAATAAGATTTTACGATTAATGGGTTGGTTTTCACCGAAGCGTTGGTTTGTTGAGCAAACTCAAGGTCAGCGTGGGCAGAGGTGAAGTTGGGTAGTGTACATCGGGATGTACACGCACCAAGGAGTTGATAACCCGATGTAAGTGCACACATCAACAAGTTGATAAAGAGCGATCGATAGTTGTGTCTAAGATGTAATTGGTATATCGATACCTCCGAGACATAAGGTGGTTTGTTGGGCAAACCCAAGGTCATTCTCAATATCGGTTATCGATGATGCAATTGGTATGTCCGATACCTACCGATTGACCTAAGTTGTGGCTTGTTGGGCAAACCCAAGGTCACTCTTAGCAATGTCAGATATCGACCCACTAGGACTTTATGTCACTTTGTTTCTCTGGATTCGTAAAGAGGGTTATGGATTCTAGGAAACTAGTGGGAGCCATATGCATGTCATGCAAGTCCTTATGATCATGCAGGCATTTCTATTCTATCATTCCTTCTCTCTATCGCGTTTAGGTTGATTGAAGAAGTTTTTCAGTGTGAATTTTCGCTCTCTATTTTGGATCAAATTTTCTTGATCGACTGAGGAATCTGAGAATTGTTCTCAGATCTGAGGAACTGGGATACGTCCTAGATGTTCCACCTCCAGATGCACCTGTTGTCGATGCTTCTGATGAGGATCAGAAAACATATCGTAAGCATCTAAAGGACAGTGACATGGCTACTTGCATTATGCTTGCCTCGATGTCACCAGAGCTGCAGAAGCAGCACGAGTCCATGGATGCTCATACTATAGTATTTCATCTTAGGGAGCTGATGAGTAAGCTCGGTCTGAAAGGTTCGAGACCTCAAGGCTTCTCTTCATCACAAAGATGGCTCCAGGGACATCTGCTGTCCAGGTTTCCCTGAAGATGAATGGCTATATAGAGAGATTGGCTGTCTTAGGATTTGTAATGGATTATGAGTTAAGTATAGACTTGATTCTGGTTGGATTATGCGGCGGTTTTCACGATTAGTGTTAAACTATCGGATGAACCAAATATCCACAACAATTCTGAATGATCAATCTGCTCAAGAACAGTGAAAGCTATCAAGAAGGATAGCAAGCAAGTGCTAGTGGTGGATGCTTCTTCTTCTGGTCCAAAGAAGAAAAGGGCCAAGAAACCAAATGGAAGTGCCATCAAGGAAAAACCAAAGAAACTGCCCCAAAAGGATTTTGCTTTCATTGTGGCAAGACCGCCTTTGGAGGCTAAATAAGAAGTCTATCTGGAGTTCTGAAGCGAAGAAGGCATCGGATGCCTCTACTCCTTCAAATATGTTTGTCATTGAGGTTAATACTATTCTGATCAAAACATATCGGTATTTGATACGGTTGTGGCTCACATATATAATGATATGCGGGGCCTCGGGGACGAGAAAGCTCATAAAGGGAGAACTAGACCTTCGTGTAGGTAATGGAGCAAGAGTTGCTACATTAGCCGTGAACACTTATGTCTTGTCATTCCTAGTGGGCTTGTATTCAAATTGGATGATTGTCATTTTGTACTGTTTTAACAAAGAACATATTATGCATTTCTTGTTTCAATAAATTTGGTTTCCATTGGACTTTTAGTAGCAATGGTTGTTCTATTAGTTGAATGGAATGCTCTATGCTCTTGGTATATTATGCAATGGAATTGACATATTAGATATGTCATATCCGATTCTGAATGTCAATGACGCGAAAAGACATAATCGAGATAATTTAAAATCAACTTACTTATGGCATTGTCGAACGGCCATATAAATGAGACACGCATCGCTAAGCTCCATAAGAATGACGGTTTAGGGTCATTTGATTATGAATCATATGACACATGCGAATCTTGTTTATTAGGCAAGATGACCAAGTTATCCTTTAAGGAAAGGAAAGCGAGTGAATGGAATATTAGACCGATACATTTGGATGTATGTGGTCGATGTCCATCCATGCCGAAGTGGTTGTCTTTACTTCATTACTTTTATCGGTGATTATTCACGATATGGGTACTGTGTCGATAAGATACAAATCAAGCGTTTGAAAAGTTCAAATAATTGAAATGAAGTAGAAAACTAACTTGGTAAAAGTATGAATACATTACGATCGATCGTGGTGGAAATTGCTTAGACCAACAGTTTTGGATTATCTCGAGATAATCAAATTTTATCTCGATACACTCCACCTTGCTTGATGACAATGGTGTGGTTGAAAGGAGATATCGAACCTGTTAGACATGGTGCGATTAATGATAGGTTTTGCACAATTTTTGGGGTATCGCTCGAGGCAATTTGTTTACTTGTTAAGCGAGTCCATTAAAGACGATTGATGTTACTCCATATGAGATGTGGATTAGCGAAAGCCTATCTTTCTCGGTGAAAGTTTGGGGTTGTCTGTTTATGTGAAGCGGACACGGTGATTAGCGATGCAAAATCGACAAGTGTTTGTTCGTAGGATATCGTGGGATATCAATTCTACCTTCTTTGAGGAACAAAAGTTGTTTGTTTTAAAGCATCTGTTTTCTTAGAAAGAGTTTCTTTTACAAGAGGACGGTGGGAGCAAAGTTGAACTTGAGGAAGTTCAAGATGCTCGAACAAACGCAGATCAATCGCTGAACTGCAGAATGTAACTCATATAGATGAGGTAGCAGTTCAACCTTCTATTACACAAGAATTTACGTAGGTCATGTAGGATCGCTCTGTTCACGAGAGATATGGATTTCGTGAGGAGCAGAATGGCGTATTGCTCATCTGAGATGATGAGTTTACTACTATGAAGAGGTTACGAAAAGTTCGTAGCGAAAATGGCTTTGTTCCATGAAATCAATGGATTCCATGTATGAAAACCAAGTTTGGACATTGGTTGTTACACTGAAGGATAAAACCCACGAGGTGCAAAGGAGTTTTCGAAGAAAACCAACATGGATGGTAATTTGATTATCTATAAAGCAATGCTTCTGGTTAAAGGATTTCGTCACAGACAAAGAGTTGACTATGACGAGACATTCAGCCCCGTAACAATGCTTAAATCCATTCGGATACTCCTAGCCATTGCCGCTCATTATGATTATGAGATATGGCAAATGGATGTGAAGACGACTTTCTGAATGGAAATCTTCCGAGGATGTGTATATGACACAACAGAGGACTTCACCTCTATAATGGCGAAATGGTATGCAAGCTTCAGAATTCCATGTATGGATTGAAGCAAGCATCCAGGAGTTGGAATATCCGTTTTGATGAGGTACTCAAAGAGTTTGGTTTCTCACAAAATTCGGATGTACATTGTGTGTATAAGAAGGTTCATGGAACTGCAATCGTATTCCTTGTGTTATAAGTAGATGACATATTAATACTAGGAAAACGATGTCTCTATGCTACAATCAGTTAAAATTTGGTTGTCTAATCAATTTGCGATGAAAGACCTTGGTGAAGCAACTTATATCCTAGGGATATAGATTTATAGAGATAAATCAAAAAGTTGCTTGGTCTTTCACAATCAACGTACATAGGTAAGATGCTAAAGAGGTTTAGCATGGAACAATGCTATGTACGAGACCCGATGTATTATATGCTCTAAGTGTTACAGTAGATACTAATCGGATCTGGTGAGGGTCCTTTGGGTGGTATCAAGAATATCCTCAAGTATTTGCGAAGCACTAAGGATATTTTCTTGACACATGGAGATGAAAATCTCCAGTGGCGGGCATACAAATGCCGGTTTAATCGATAAGGATGATTTTGAATCACGATCAGGTTATATACATTCACACTGAACAGCCTGGCGGTCAGTTTGAAAGAGTTCCAATTAAGTGACAATTGCTGATTCAACAACCGAGGCAGAGTACATTACCGCATGAGATGCGCAGAGGAAGCAGTTTGGATCAAACAGTTCATTCTTGAACTTGGTATGGTTCTAGGCGTAATGAGCCCATAGGATTGTATTGTGATACAATGGGGCTAGTGCCGAGAAAGGAACCAATGTCTCATCACCGATCGCATACGCGTACTCGCCGATTCCATTTGATTCGGAAATCATCGGTTGAGATGATGTCCTTATAGAAGAATTCCACGAGCAAAGTGTTCTTGATCGATGACAAAGCCATTGTCACACGAGAATTGTGATTCTTATGTACTCGCTTTTGGTATTAGATACTAAGGCGATTGGCTTTAGGTCAGTGGGAGATTTGTAAGTGCAAGTCGACTTGTACATGGGGTAAGTCGACTTACACGTATTCGAGATCGATAAGTCGACTTGTACGTGGGGTAAGTCGACTTATGCAAGGACGATCTTGTTTATATTAGGCCCTAAAGGCAATCCCCTTTAGCGTTTTGTTCAAAGTCGTGTGCGGACTTTATGAATAAATAAAGAAAGGCATACTTCATTAATTTGATGTTCATGAACATTGTTTATGAATTGATTGGATCTTTAATCGAATTAATGAAGTCCATGATATATGACATAGCATGAAGGAAATTATGATGTACTCATACTCACGAGATTCCTATCATGTGCAATTATGTCAATATCTAAATTCTCCTAGTCATAGGATTAATGAGGCTGGACATCATTAATCCGGATAGACTAACACATGTCATATTCATGATTGGATCAGCGGTGGATCTCGAAGCTGTAAATATGAGATATTTAGAATTGACATGTGGATGCTTACTAGTGGTAGTAAGTTCATTGGATGACTGCCATGAGATCATCACATGGATATCTTATCTAAGTGTCGGTGATAATCTCATCATAGCAATGGTGCAAGTATCCTTAGACTTGAGGTACTCGAGGATATCTTGAATCTTGATCACGTGCTTTGACTCCATTCCTTGTTGCCTTCGGAGGTAACTCATAGGGTGGTGCTTGGAGTGCGACTTGAGGTATTGAAGATAATTGAGTAGCCAATAAAGGATTCACCACTACGGATTAGCGAAGAGATACCCATGGCCTCTTGTCGGGATCATTACTAAAGGTGGCCAGCAAATATGTCATGAAGAGTGTCCTCGTTGACATATAGAGTAATGAGTTCTAGGGCGAGAACTAATATCACTTAGGCTAGACTCGGTCTAGTGAGAGTTGACACTTTGACCATACTCATAACCAAGTGGGGTATAGGATGGTGAAAGGACGAATTGCTGCAGTAATTGTCATGGAAGGGTTCGTGATCCGGTTCGTGATGAATTCATCAAACCGATTACTTTCCGGTCAATTGGGGTCGTGATGTGTTGCTAGGCGCGCTCATGACTTGCTCAGATTAATTGTTAATCTAAGTGGCCAACATAACCGGAACCTAAAGGGTCACAGCGATAAGAGTGATTGAGAGAATCAGTAAAATAGTAATTGGACGAGTTCCAATTATGGAGAGCATTAGGATTAAATGGATCCCGATGAGATCGAGATATGTCCCGATGAGATCGCGACATCGATATTGCTGAGACAGGTCTCCGGTGATTTTTCTCATACCGGGGCCCGGCAGGCCGGTAGGACCGACCCCAGTGTGACTGGACCACTTCAACATTAATATATATATATATCTTATTAATTAATTAAAGTATTAATTAATTAATAAATGTATATATATGTGATACGTGGGATGGGAGGAGAAGATGGAAGAGACTTCCATTGTGATGCTTAGTCATCAAATGAAATAAATGACTAAAAGAAAAAGGAAATGAATGAGAATGGAGATGCTCGTTGGTGATGGAGTGAGAGCATACGATGCTCATCTTTTTCTTCATCTTTGAGAAAGGTTTATGGAGAAAGGGTTGAGAGATGATGATCGTGGGTTTGAGAAAGGGGTTTGAGAAATCCTTAGCTTCATCTCTACATCATCTTCTCCAAGGCTCCTTCATCTTCTCCAACTTTTTTACCTCTCCTCTTCATCGTGATTCCAAGCTCTCCATAGAACAAAGGTAAGGTCTAGCAGCCTTTAATTTGTTCTAGCTATTCACAGGTCAAAGGGGTTTGTCCCGGTTAGGTTTTCTGATCTCTGCGTGGATCACCTTTAGAGATAGTCTCTTTTGGCTATTTAGGTTGATGTCTTCATACCGACACCTGGATCCTGGGTTTCGGGAAAGTCCCGGGAATAAAAATTTTTGTTTTCCGCTGCCGGTACATGTGATGTACCTCCCGGGATTTTCCTACACGGGCGACCGACCTGCTGTGCAACCTTTGCGATCAATTTTCAGCCGACCGACCTCTCTTCCTTGTTTTGGCCATAACTTCTTCGTCCGACATCCGATCGACCTGATTTTTGAAGCGTTAGATTCCTAAGACATTTTTCTATCTTTCCATATTAGATAGGTAGGTTTTGGAATTAAATGGAGAAAGATAGCTCGGATTATAGTGAGCTGATCAGTTGTAAAAGTTTGAATAGTGTTCGGTATTTTTGGGATATCTCGAGATATAGAGCTCAGATTGATTTTATTCTTGTTGTAAATTAAACTAGATAGATGGGACTACAAATGTTATGAAGGAGCCGATCGACAATGTCCCCTCCACGACTTTCAAATATGGGTCAGAAGTCAGGTATAGAGTTTAGTCTCAGCTTTGTAATGGTATGAGTAGTGTTAAGTATTTTGGATATATCTCGATCGATAGAGCTCCGATCGATCTGATTCTTTTTGGATATTAAAACAGAGACATGAGGCTACAAATGTTATGAAGGAGTCGAGCTATGATGTGGCCTCTAAGACTTCCAAATATAGGTCGGAAGTTCAGTGTAGTGTTCAGTCCCGATGTTGTAGTGGCTGAATAGTGTTTAGTATTTTGGATATATCTTGATCGATAGAGCTCCGATAGATCTGATTGTTTTTGGAAATTAAACTAGAGACATGAGGCTAAAAATGTTATGAAGGAGCCGAGCTATGATGTGACCTCTAAGACTTCCAAATATAGGTCGGAAGTTCGAGGTAGTGTTCAGTCTCGGTGTTGTAATGGCTGAACAGTGTTCAGTATTTTAGAGATATATCGATCTCTAAAACTCGGATTGAGCTGATTCTTTTTGATAATTAAACTAGAGAGATGGGGCTACAAATGTTATGCAGGAGCCGATCGACAATGGAGCCTATAAGCCTTTCAAATATGGGTCGGAAATCAGGTGTAATGTTCAGCCTCGAGTCTGAAGAACAGACTTCAGTATTTTTGAGATATCTTGAGCTATAGAGCTCCGATCGATCTGATTCTTGAAGCAATGGATTCGTAAGACATATAGGAACATTTCTCTAGGCTTAAATGGAGGGGCATATGGGTCATTCCCTATTCATTAAATGACATGGCAATATAAAAGACAGTGGCTGTCGTATAAGGCATAAGGAAGCACGAAATGAAAGACTTAAGAAAATAAGAGAGAGAGAAGGAGAGCAAACTTGGAGAAGAAAGAAGGAGAGCTTAGGGTTTGGATTTTGGGGTTCAAGCTCAGTTTTCGTTGATTCATGAAGGAAAAGATGGAAGGAGAGAGAGCTTCCTTCAAGCCTAATAAACCGAAAATGGTGAAAAGTTTGAGGTAAGAGAAAAGTTGAGCTTTGAGTTTTCTTGATTTATGGTTTAGAAATATGGAAAATGGTATGGGTTTGTGGAGTATGAAGTCAATTTTGATGATTGTTAAGTATGATGGGTTTAATTTGAGATTTTGAGAATTAGGGTTTATGCCCAAATTTGGAATTTGGGGCTTTTGAAAATTTGTAATTTAGAAAGCTTGAATATATGAGGGATTTATGTTTTCTAAGTTCAATTTGAGGATTAAGTTATTTATGATGTTGAATTTGGGTGAAATTGCTTTAGGTGAAGTTAAATTGGAATAAAGAAGGAACCAATGGACAAATTGGAGCTAGGAACAACTTTCTAGCATCGAATCGAGGTGGGTACCTGTTTATAATAGAATTTATAAGCCACTACTGCTTTCTTTAAATAAAGGGATTTTCTGATTTCAATTGCATCATAAGTGTTGCATTATTGTGTGAATGATTTGAAAAATCATCATTGATTCTATACATGAGCTTTTGATGAATTGCAAAATACATTTGTGTTATGCCTCGAAAGATTCCATGACATTTTATATATTCGAAAGAAAGAGCATTCAATAAATGATATTGAGCTCGAATATGATAAAGGTTTGAAAATTTATGATTTCTGATTAGTTTTAAGAGCTTTTATAAAATATGGTTTTATGTAAAAGTTTGAAAACTTGTGATTTCCACATAAATTCGGAAGTGTATAGAAAATATTGTTTATGTAAATATTTGAAAGTTTGATTCCTAAAAATGCTTTGAAATTGTCTAGAAAATGGTTTATGCAAATGTTTGAAAATTTATGATTTTCGAATGTCTAATGTTTAAAAAAAAAGTATTTGAAAAATTTTGATTTCCGACATTGTTTATAAAACTGTTTGAAAAGTTTATGATTTCCAAACTTGTTTATAAAAATGTTTGACAAAGTGTGATTTCAGAAATGCATTTGAAATTGTTTAGAAAATAAGGTTTATTTAAATGTTGAAAAGTACGATTTTCGAAAGGCGTTTGAAATGGTTTTAGAAACTGTTTTAAGAATTTATACAAGTTTTAAATGTTTGATAAATTAAGAAAATTTCTGAAGTTTTGAAAAAATGACACAAAGGCCCAATTTCTTGTCTTCAAATGATTTGGGAGATTGATTGAAAAATTAAGAAAGTATAGAATTTTATTGTTCCCGAATATTTTTGGAAAAGGGTTACAAGTTTTAAAATGAATTGAGAAATGAAGAAAGATTTTGAAATTTATTTCTGTGATTTGGATTTAAGAAATTGTGTAAATTATTAAATTCGTTATTTTAAATTTAATTTGATAAGTTATGAAAATGTTTTCGGAATGTTTTAAGAAAATACAAGATTTAAAAAATAAAAATAAAAATAAAATTGAATAATGTGCTTTATGAACTGCATCGTTGATTTATGTCTTAAAGAAATCACTTGCATTCATTGTTCTGATGTTGATCCATATGTGATTACATTGTTGAATTGAGATTGAATATGTTTATTGATGTGATAATGTTATGTCATTGGAGTGTGCCATGGCATTTTGATTTGAATGGAAAGAAGAAAAGAAAATGGAAGCATATCATTTTGATAAATGATCTTGAGCATTGCTTATATGCTTTTGTGTGGGTGAGAGAGTTACTGATGCATAGTCACGTGCACGTCGACGTATGGAAAATTATAGCCTTCTCCCGGCTGCCCGCTTGAGGCCACGAGATCTTGAGAAATAGGACTCGGATAGTTTACAGTATAAACTTCGGTTTATCCGTTGTGTTTACGGAACTCTCGAGCCATGTGTTGTTGTGCATTGCTTATGTGATTGCCATTGCATCTATTAATTGTCAAGTTGATGCATTCATATTTTATAAACTTATGGGTTTATGGCTGAAAGCCTAAAAATCATATGTTTTGCAAATGGAGATTTTGGCTACAGCAAGGAAAAGAACCTTTTGAAAATGTGCTTTACGGATTTCAAAGAAATGTTTTCTAAGACCAAAAAAGAAAAAGAATTTCAAGGATTTTGCTTATATATTTGTTATAAACTGTTACCCACGAGCTATAAGCTCACCCCCCCTTCATTCTCATCCACAGGTGATGAGAAGAAGATCGGGTGAAAGAAAATGAAGATTTCTATTTGCATGTGTTTATATTGTATTGTTGTTAAGTATAGTGTTGAGAAATTCAAAATTTGTTGTGTCTTGTGTACTATGGATTTTGGTGTTGATATTGTATATGGCCTGAATTGCCACGAGTGTATGAAGAGTAGTCATTCCAGGACATATGTGATTTATGAAATTGTATATATAGTGAGTATAAGGTGTATGGATTTATGGAATTATGGATTGATTTAAGTTAAGTTTGGGATGTGTGTATGATTATGAATGTGATAATGTATTTTGGATTGAGTTTGGTTATGAAAAAAATGAAAAGGAAAGGATTAAGAAAGAAAGAAAAGAAAAGGAAAAAATTTATACCGGATTTAGAATGTCTGAAGGTTTCCAACGCGACAGTGATTTCTAAGATTTTGTTCACGGACGACGTACTTGTGTTTCAATTCGAATGCTTCGATTCGATTTGTGATTCGTGAACGTTTGTTTGGTTTGTCTCCGAGCCAATTCGATTTGACTTTGTTTGTATGCTTCGCATCCAAGTTGGCTTTCGATTCGTTAATGATTTGTTTCGCTTTGTGATCAATCGTTTATTCGTTCCGTCTTCCGTTTTCGAGTTGGGGCGCCGATCTCCGGATCGGGTCCCAACAAAATTTCAGTCTCTAAATTTCAATGGCTCAACATTTTTATTTCTTAACAGTATAACTTTTAATTTTTTTCCATCACCATTGGACAATTCTTTCGATCTTATCTGATCGATCGATTCATCACTCCAAAATATCCGGTCCGGGCATTTTCTCCCGAATTTTCCGAAAATTTCCTATAAGCCACTATCAATTATCAATCGCTCTTAAAATATTCTATATCAGTCATTCGAGCCCAATTACTCCTAATTTCTCAATTAATCATGATCCAGTCAGTTTCCAGTTCCCAATCCAATCAATTCATTCTCACAATTAAAATGCCAGAAAATCATGAATGCATGTACCTATGAATAAATGCATATGCAATAAACTTGTTCCTCTATAATTAGAGGCCAGTAACATGCTCAATCAGTGAATGCAATGAAACCTATCAGTCTGACCCAATATTACCATAATGCCCTTGCTATCGAGAGCAGGATGTTCAATTCACCCTCCTAATAAAAATTTCGTCCTTGAAATTTAATACCTGTTCGATCGAATAAATGAGGATACTGATTCCTCATATGCTCCTCAGTCTCCCATGTAGCTTCCTCAGAAGGGTGGTTCTTCCAAAGGACTTTAACCAATGGAATTATCCTGTTTCTCAGCTGCTTGACCCGTGATCCTATAATCTGTACCGGCTCATCAACATAACTCATATCACTGGCTATCTCAATCTCCTGAGTCGAAATCACATGCGTCGGGTCTGAACGGTACCGTCGAAGCATACTAACATGAAACACGTCATGCAACTGGGACATTTCACTCAGTAATGCCAATCTGTAAGCCAACGGTCCTATCCTCTCAAGGATCTCATACGGACCAATATACCGAGGGCTCAACTTGCCCTTACGGCCAAACCTCAGTACTCCTTTCCAAGGAGACACTCGGAGAAACACTCTGTCACCTACACTGTACTCCATCTCTCGCCGATGCTGATCCACATAGCTCTTCTGTCTGTCCTGAGCCGCCTTGATGCGACTCCGGATCAACTGTACCTTATCCACTGTATCCTGAATCAGCTCGGGACCTTCTATCGATCTCATACCCTCTTTATCCCAATATAGTGGCGATCGACACGGACGCCCATACAAGGCCTCATACGGTGCCATCCCAATACTACTCTGATACTGGTTATTATATGCAAACTCGATCAATGCCAAATAATGATCCCATGATCCTCTAAATTCCAAAACACAAGCTCGAAGCATGTCCTCAACAGTCTTAATCGTCCTCTCGCTCTGTCCGTTTGTCTGAGGATGAAATGCAGTACTAAAGTTCAGTCTAGTACCCATAGCAGTCTGTAGGCTCTTCTAGAACCTCAAAGTGAACCTGGGATCCCTGTCCGAGACTATCGACAGCGGAACCCCATGCAACCGTACAATCTCTGCTACATACTTCTGGGCCAACTGATCGAGAGTATTTCTCTCCCTCACTGGTAAGAAGTGAGCCGATTTAGTCAATCGGTCCACTATGACCCAGATAGCATCATGTTGCCTCGGTGTCCTAGGCAACCCCATCACAAAATCCATAGTAATTCGCTCCCATTTCCACTCCGGAATGGGCAACGAATGCAACTTCCCCACTGGAGCCTGATGCTCTGCCTTAACCTGCTGACAAATCAGACACCTGGAAACATACTTTGCCACTTGCCTCTTCATACCAGGCCACCAAAAATGTTGTCTCAGTGAATTATACATCTTGGTCGTACCAGGATGCATAGCATAGGCAGCCACATGAGCTTCCTCCAGAATCTCACGTCTCAACTCATCAACATCTGGCACACACAGTCTCTGTCCCATCCATAAAGTCCCATCTCTCAATTCAAACTTCGAGTCAGTACCGGCCTGGACTCTCTCAATCAGTCTCACTAACACTGGGTCTTGATCCTGAACTCTTCGAATCCTATCATGCAACATCGGCCTCAACCTCATAGTAGCAATCAGAGCTCCATCCTGACCCAAATCCATCTGTACATTAAGAGCTCTCAACTGAATCAGATCAGGTAACCTCGAAACTGAACTGTTTGCACTCCATGCGATCTCCTACTCGATTGCATCGGCCACCACATTGGCCTTCCTTGGATGATACTCAATCGTGCGTCATAGTCCTTGATAACTCTATCCATCTCCTCATCTCAGTTGAGCTCTCTCGACTCAGCAGATATCGAGACTCTTATGATCGGTGAAGATCTGGAGCGTCTCCCCATCTGTATAATGTCTCCAGATCTTCAGAGCAAACACAACTGCGGCCAACTCCAAGTCATGCACTGGATAATTCACCTCGTGAAACCTCAACTATCTCCAGGCATACGCTATAACTCTCCCATGCTGTATCAATACACATCCCAATCCCTGATGCGAGGCATCACTGTAAACCACAAAGCCTCCAGTCCCAGATGGAATGCCTAACACCGGTGCAGTCGTCAATCGATGTTTCAGTTCCTCAAAGCTCTTCTGACACTCCTCAAACCATCTGAAAGGCACATTCTTCCTCAATAGCTTCGTCAAAGGGGCGGAGATCAACGAAAACCCCTCGACGAACCTTCGGTAATATCCGGCCAATCCTAGGAAACTTCGCAACTCTGGCACACCCCTCAAAATCTCCCAACTCATAACTGCCTCTATCTTGTGAGGATCCACCTGGATACCCTCACCGGACACCACGTGCCCTAGAAATACAATCTCATTAAGCCAGAATTCACACTTAGTGAATTTGGCGAACAACTGTCTCTCTCTCATGATTTGAAGGACAATCCTCAGATGCTCAGCGTGCTCCTGTCTACTCCTCGAATAAACCAGAATATCATCAATAAATACAATCACAAACCGATCCAGGTAGGGCTGAAAAACTCTATTTATCAAAGCCATGAAGGCTGTCGGGGCATTAGTCAACCCAAACGGCATCACTAGGAACTCGAAATGCCCGTACCTGCTCCTGAAAGCACTCTTAGGCACATCAGCCTCTGCAATCCTCAACTGGTAATAACCTGATCTCAGATCCAATTTGGTGAACACCTGAGCTCCCTGCAACTGATCAAATAAATCATCGATCCTAGGCAGTGGATACTTATTCTTCACTGTCACCCGATTCAACTGCCTATAATCAATACACAATCTCAGAGTCCTGTCCTTCTTCTTTACAAATAATACCGGAGCTCCCCATGGGGAAACACTCGGTCTAATGAACCCCTTATCCAGTAGCTCCTGCAACTGAGCCTTAAGCTCTCTCAGTTCCACCGGTGCCATCCTATACGGAGGTATCGATATAGGAGCGGTACCGGGGATGAGATCAATCTCAAATTCTGTCTCTCGCTCTGGCGGCAATCCCGATAACTCCTCGGGAAACACATCTGAAATTCCCTGACTACGGGAACATCCTCGCAATCTCGCTCGACTGGAATCCACCTTCGTGAGCGGATAAGCCTCACAACCTCCTGCATCAACCTCGGGGCACTCAAAAGGAAATCATCCTCCTCTGGCTTTGCCGACTAACTCCTCGAAATACAGCTCTGGGCTGACCAGGAGACTCCAATACAACCTTCTTGGTATAATAGTCCATGATAGCCCTATGTACAGTCAACCAGTCCATCCCCAATATCACGTCAATCTCCCTCAGAGGCAAAATGATCGATCGGCTTTTCAGGCGCTCGGTCGATCCAGGCAAGAACACCTATCTGAGACCTCTCCCAATACAGTCGTACTACATAGAAGTGTACTCACCTCTAACCCATACTGTAACCTCTACCTATCCCCATGCAGTCTACATGCTAAATGCGGTGCAATGAAAGAATGAGTGGATCCAGGATCCAACAATGCATATGCTTCAAAACCAGAAATCAGAAGCATACCCGCAACGACATCTGGGGAATCTTGGGCCTCCTTCCGAGTCATGGCATAGACCCTAGCCTGTGACTGCTGTCTGCTGCTCGGTCCCTCTGACCTCACTGCGGACCCCTCTGCTCGACCTCGGCCTCTCCATCCTAATCCACCTGCACGACTCTGCTGCACCGTGGCATTGCTGTCTGATCTTCCAGTCATAGTAGACTGGGCTCCCAAAGTCTCTGGGCAGTTCCTTACCAGGTGGTCCATCGAGCCACACCTCAAATAGGCTCCAGACAGCCATCGACACTCTCCACTGTGTCTCTTGTCACAATACTCGCATAAAGGAACAGACTGTCCTGAAACTCTGGCACTGTCGCCACCACATACCAGTCTGTACAAATCTGCCTCTCTGCCCATGACCAGTCTGTCTAGCCCCTCCTGCGGATCTGAAGGGCCTACTCCCAATACTCTGATGCTTGTTGCCCTCTCCGCCAAAGACGACCACAGCTATCACTAAATCTCTTAATCTCGGTCCTGACCGGTCTCGATCATCTGTTGTCTCGATGGTTGCTCTATCCTCACAGCAGAAGCCCTCAGCTCAATGAAATTACTCATGTCAGACCTGGCCAATAGGGTACGGATCTCCAGATTGAGTCCGCCCTCAAAACGCCGACACCTGTCAGCCTCAGTAGCAACCAATGTAGAAACATAGACCATCAGCTCATTGAACCGCACCTCATAGTTGGCCACGGTCAACTGTCCCTGTCTCAGCTCTAAGAACTCCTGCAACTTCATTTCCAGATAGACCTTGGGCATGTAATTGTCCTTGAAGGCCCTCAAAACATGATCCCATGTCAGTGTACAAGGCCTGGTGGTACTGCCCGGGACAGTCTTCCACAACTGATATGCAGGACCCTGTAGCAAAGAGACGACATAATCAAATCTCTTCTCAGGGTCGCAATCCATCTAATCGAGGACTCTCTCAGTCCTCTCTAGCCATCCCTCAGCTTCCGCAGGGTCGGTGCTGCCATAGAACTCAACCGCCCCCTGCTTGCGCAGTCGATCATATCTCCATTCCCGTCTCACAGGAACTCGAGGAGGCAACTCCTCTGAAAGAGGCATCGGGGACTCCCTACTAGCTCTCTCGATTCCAGGTCGGCGGTAGCTCAACTCGATCTCAAGGACGGATGACCTAAAGCAGATAAGAAATTACGATCGATTCGCTATTCTTACAGTGATTCCAGCCTAAAATACGCTATGCCCAATAGATGTCAAACCATGCTCTGATACCACCTAATGTAGCGCCCCCTCACCGTAGGGTACACATCGGGATGCTCGAAGGTCGCTCCGACACGTATCCCACGATAAAGGTGCACTACTAGAAAAATTCCGACTGATAATCCATATGGCATCGCAATAAATAAGACCACAATATATCAGAAGTCAGTAAATTTAAAATCATTAATCTGGTACAATCATCCAATAGCAGAATAGACAAGTCTATCAGTTCCCTAAACAAAACCAAAAAGGAAACTGATACAAGCATCTATCCTAAGTCATCTGCAAAAGTCCAACCCAGCTGACCGAACTGTGTGTCATCGCTTCTCTTGCCAGCACGCTCGCACGGCAGGAAAAGACTATTTCCGTAGCTAGGAGTCTACTCTAACGATCCTGAAAAATAGGTTGCAATTTTGGGTGAGTTTGCGAACTCAGTGAGAAACCATCATCGATGGTTCACTCAAATTATGCATTACGCAAATTGCGTACATCACGGCCGCGATGAGATACAATTAGTATATACAATTTGCGATAGCCTATAACAGTTTGCGATATCATATCACGATTCACAGTATTATGCAACAGTTTTCGGTGGCATGTAACAATTTGCAATCTCTCATGTCATCACATAATTCAGTAAGTGTCGCAATTCAATCAGTCATGTGTATACAATGCATATGAGACTCTTTTCCAATTATTCAGTGTTGTGCCCAAGTGCTCGATCGATTATTGATGAGGGACGCGTCGAGTTTCTCCCCGGGCGAGGCCGGTCGATCTGATGTTGAGCTCGGGGCTCTTTTCGGTGATAATAGCAACTTGGGTCACATATCCATTATCGATCATGCATTTATGCATGTAATGCGATGTTCGATAATTGGTGTATGGCTATAAAAGCCCGATGATTGCATTTCTCGGTGTCATGCATTAGTCGATCCAATACAATAAAAGCATGCCATTCGATCATGTACATTTCAGTAATCATACAATTTCACATTGGCAAGTAAATCACATTGAGCATTTAGACAATCAGGAATTCGAGAAACCAACTAGGTTACTCACCTATAACTTTCGAGCTACTGCCTGGAAGTTCCAGCAATGTCCGTGGAATGACGATCCAACGGCGCCTCTATAGCAGTAAAATACAGTCCCATTACTAAATGCTCAATTAAACAATTCAGTGATGCATATGTCTCAATGAAATTATGTACAATGCATGTTCACGTTTTCCGGCGCTAACATCCAATTTGAACTCTTATACTCAATCCTATCTCTTTGCTCAATTGATCGACAATGATTGATCCATTCCTAAAATTCAGTCAATTTCCTCAATTCGTATTCCCTATAGCAATTCCCTATCCATTGGGTCAAAACCTCTATAGAAAATCCCAATTAAAACTCCAATAGTCACAATTCAATACTTAGGTCACAATAGGAACCATAATTGACCTTATTCTCTATGAATCAATACAATTTAAATTAAATTCTAACTTCCATAATTATTCTCAATTGTAGACCTCTTTCCCTAGTTCACAATGAATCGAGAATCACCTCAATCGGAGGTCTATACCATAAATTATACCCAATAATCAAGAATCAATCCAATCAGAAATGCCCCTCGCCGCGACCTTGCGGCCTTCGTCGCGACACATAAGGGTTGCTCGCCGCGACGTGAAGGACGCTCGCCGCCGCGTGCAAGTCGCGCCACCGTCTTCTCCGATCGTTTTTCGTCCATTTCTCACTCTAAAACCTCCATTAACACTCTCAACTACCCAAATCAACCATAATAAATGCCATAAATGCATCAAAAACCATTAATAACAACATTAAAGCCATAAATACTTACCAATCAAGTTGAAATCCACAAATCTCTCAAAATCACCGTAAACCCTAAAATCCTTCAAAATCCACAATTAACCACTCTCCAATCTTCTCAACCTTCATCCTCCACAAGAATCAAGTTAGCCATACACAATAAGAGGAAAACCACAAGAAATAGTCGAGATCTCTTACCAACGAAAGGGATCAACGTTCACCGTGGGAGGAGGGAGAGAAGAAGCTAGCTTTTTGCCTTAAGAAAATCCTCAATTCCAACCTAAGCTATTTATAGACATAGGTCTCCAAATCAGTTCAAATTTTAGTCTCTAAATTTCAATGGCTCAACATTTTTATTTCTTAACAGTATAACTTCTAATTTTTTCCATCGCCATTGGACAATTCTTTCAAGATTATCTGATAATCGATTACATCACTCCAAAATTTTCAGTCCAGGCATTTTCTCTCGAATTTCCCGAAAATTTCCTATAAGCCACTATCAATTATCAATCGCTCTTAAAATATTCTAAATCAGTCATTCGAGCCCAATTACTCCTAATTTCTCAATTAATCATGATCCAGTCAGTTTCCAATTCCCAATCCAATCAATTCATACTCACAATTAAAATGCCAGAAAATCATGAATGCATGTACCTATGAATAAATGCATATGCAATAAACCTGTTCCTCTATAATTAGAGGCCAGTAACATGCTCAATCAGTGAATGCAATGAAACCTATCAGTCTGAACCAATATTACCATAATGCCCTTGCTATCAGTAACGGGATGTTACAAGAAATGAGTGAAATGATACTGAAGAAAATTTAGAAGTTGACTTCAAAATTTTTTGAGAGAATGATTGTGAAATTTAGAGACAAATTAGAGATGAATAAAATAATGAATTTTAGAGTTAAGGGATAGGTGTGCGATGATGTTAAGAGATTAGAAGATTGTCTTAAGTGAACATTGGGAAGAAAAATATAGAATGCATAAAAAGTTTGGAAAGTAGAGAATGTGAAATACAAAATATAAAGAGTTGCATAACTAATATCTATTTTTTAGGATTTTGAGACTTTGAATAAACCTACATATTTAGGGGTACTGTGAATTTATGGTGAAAGAGTTGAATGGAAATAGAGTATAAAAAGTAAAAATGAAAAACAAGGTGTAGGATTTAGTGGAAGAAGAAGCAACAGTGAATGAGGAAGAGAAGTTAGAAAAGTTAACATTGATCTGAAACTTACTTGATTAAATTATATTGATTTAGGAATATTTTGACAAAATTGTCTTCATAAAAATTGTAGATCTTTCTTTTAGTTTTCTATTGATATAAAGTTTGCAACTTTTGGAGTGCTAGATCAAAAGTTATGGAGGTTTAAAATTGGATATGTGACTAAGAAAATTCTGACTTTTGTATGAAAGTCGCTATTGTTGTTGGACCCTGTTTTCGGAGCCCAACATCGGGCATGAAAGCGTGGTACTTGCTGCGTGAGACAAAACTTATTAATCAAACGAAGAAGGAAAACCCTCGGAAGCTCAAGGGCCCCGTAGTGAACAAACTTGGAACTTGCTTTCATTTATTTGAAACAAACACATCCATAATTCATTAATATCCAAAAGATGAGTTTTACAAAGCTTTAATAACATTTCAAACCAAATTACAACTTTTGAGTTCAAGATGCCAAAAATAAAAAAATACACTTGAACCAATAAGTCTCGAAATGTAACTAAAGCCTTGACTTCCAAAAGTGAAACTTGAAAATACATAAATAGAACAAAATGGAGTGTCGCCGTAACTCGTGACCCACTCGATCTCTTGCTCGTCACCTGAATGGGGGAAGTAAAGGGGGTGAGCTATAAAGCTCGTGGGAACACATTTATAATATAGAAATAAGCAAAACTATTCAAAAGATAACTCATTGCCGTGATATACTTTGAAATCATAATAATTGAGCATGTAAAAGTCATTATCTTGAAATGCTTGATTTTTGAACAATTCATGAGTAGAGTTCAAAACATGAATGCATGAAACATAACAACGAAACATAAGCACATAGCATAGTATAATGGTTCGAGTTAGCCCGGGTTTATGATGTACTACACATGTCCATCGAAATGGTCCTGTGTAGTCATAGTTGGAGTCCTTGTGGGGAGCTCCGTGCCACTAGCGAGCAGGCGGGAGAAGCCTTTTCATGGTCAGCGTGCACGTGGCGGTTCTTGGGACTACCATAAACCCACATAACATGCATGATTCAAAGTCTTGTAAACTTGATTGCCAAACTGGAGCTTACTTGTAAACTTGCTTTTCATACATTTCGAAAAAGATGATTTCATGTACATGTATTCTTGAAAAGAGAAAACCCTTTTTGAAACCTTTCCAATAATAATGAATGCAAATCATATAGAAACATCTAATGATTTCACACTAGCACATAAGGTATTGGTGATGCAATTTAAAGCATTAAATCTTTTTTAATTTGAACAAAACAATGAGTGACTTATTTACTGTATTATAGACATGAACCCACCTTGAATTCCTTGCTTGTTCTTGTTTAAGAATTCCTTTCCTCTTGTCCCTCTTGATCCTCTTGCCTCACTTGATTTCCTTAATAAAAAAGCCAAAATCCCAATCAATTTGGTGTAGAAATCGGAAGGTCATACTTTACAATTCAAACCATAACCAAAACTAAAACAAGAATTTCATGCTCAACGTCCATCGAAAATTGAAGATTCTTAGAGACTGATTTAAAAATTTATTTCTTCATGAAACTTATATCCCTATGTCTCTAGTTTACAACGCATCAAAAATCACCTATATTAGACTTCTATAGCAAAAGATATGCCCAAAACATCAAAATCTAACTTTGCTGAAAACTGGGGGCTCGCTGCGGCGAAGGCTGCGCTCGTCGCGACTTGTGGCCCGCTCCTCGTCGCGACGTGCACCATTGTGTGCGTCGCGACGTCTGAACTATTGCTAGTCGCGATGAGCACAATTTTGTGCGTCGCGACGTGCACACCTTCCACGCACGTCGCGGTGTGCTCATGAGCACGTCGCGACGTGCGGGTCTGGAGAACGTCTCCGAACCCGATTTTCCAGCATTTTCAACCTCAATCCTTCCCATTTTGACAATGCAACAAGCCTAAACTTAAGATCATGCCTTATACTTCAGTTCTAAACTCATTCGAACACAAAATCATCATCAAAACACAACAAGATCATCAACCCAAAGAATTTAACCAATATTTCCGAAAACCCTAAACCATCGGTTCTAACATCATTCCAAGCAAATCTAGGGTTTAATCCATCTCAAACAAGAAGAAATAAACTCATACTTACTTGTTGAAGCTTCAATCGGATCGAAAATCCTCTGAACCTAGCTTTCCTCTTTTTCTCTTCTTCTTCCTCTCTTCCTACGACTCCCCCTTCTTCTTTTTCTCTTCTTTTTATTTTCCTTTATTTCTTTTCTTCTTCTAACTCCTTCCACCTAAGCCCTAAATGAAGATACAAGGACTAAGATGCCCTTCCATGGAAAGCCTTAATCCCTTCATCTTAAGTGAACTTCCTATAATGCCCTCACACATTTATTCCCCCTTTCATAATTACTTATTCCATACTAAACTAAAAACAAAAATCTTAATTTTCCACTAACACCACCAATAAAATCAAAATATGCAACAAATCATACAATCAACATAATTCATGCTTAATAACATCAATAACAACAATTTGGAGGCCAACATTTCTCCTCCTCTTAAAAGAAATTTCGTCCTCGAAATTTACCTGAATCATCGAAAAGTTGAGGATACTTCTCTTTCATGGCTTCCAAAGGCTCCCACGTGACCTCTTCCACCGAATGGTTCCTCCACAGGACTTTGACTAGCTGGACCGTCTTGTTCCTGAGAACCTTTTCCTTGGTATCCAAAATCTCCACTAGAATCTCTTCATAACTTAAATCATCTCTCAACTGAACCTCCGTGGCCTGAATGATATGAGAAGGATCCGATCTATACCTCCTCAACATGGAAATGTGGAAGACATCATAAATCTGAGACAATTCCGGAGGCAACGCCAACCTATAGGCTAATGGGCCAATCCTCTCAAGAATCTCATAGGGACCCACATATCTTGGACTCAACTTGCCCTTCTTGCCAAATCTCATTACTCCTTTCCAATGAGACGTCTTAAGGAACACTTTCTCACTGACTTCATACTCCATCTCTTTTCGGTGTGCATCTTTGTAGCTCTTCATCCTATCCTGAGCTGCCTTAAGCCGCTGCTTAACCAGATTGACTTTATCCACTTTCATCTGAATCAATTCTGGTCCTATCAGTTTCCTCTCTCCTTTTTCATCCCAACATATCGGAGTTCTACACCTTCTTCCATACAAAGCCTCATATGGAGCCATCTGAATGCTCGAATGGTACGAATTATTATAAGCAAATTTGACCAATGGCAAATACTCATCCCAAGCTCCCTTGAAATCCAATACACATGCTCTGAGCATTCCCTCAAGTGTCCGAATGGCCCTCTCAGATTGACCATCTGTCTGAGGGTGAAAAACTTAGTACCTAAAGCTTCCTGCAAGCTTCCCCAAAATCTCGAAGTAAATCGAGGATCCCTGTCAGAAACTATAGAATCTGGAATCCCATGCAATCTCACTATCTCATCGATGTACTTCTTTGCTAGCACAAACAAGGAATCAGTCTGCTTGATTGCCAGAAAATAGACTGACTTTGTCAACCGATCCACAATAGCCCATATGGCATCATGCTTCCTACTAGTCTTGGGCAAACCCATCAGAAAATCCATGGTTACTCTTTGCCACTTCCACTCAGGAATGGACAATGGCCTCAACTTGCCTGAAGGTGCCTGGTGTTCAGCTTTGACTTGCTAACACACGAGGCGATTCTTGACATACTCGCTACATCCTCTTCATGCCCTTCCACGAAATGCTCTCTCAAATCCCTGTACATCCTGGTGCTACCTGGGTGCATGGCATAAGGCGCATTGTGTGCCTCATCCAAAATCTCATCGTTCACTTCCTTGCTGTCTGGAATACAAAGTCTGTTTCCCACTGTCATGAGTCCATCATCCCTCACTACTACTTCAGAATTCTTACCATTATGAATTTCCTCCCGAAGCTTGCTCAAATCTGCATCCTGTGCCTGTAACTCCCTAACCTTCTCCCTGAATATCGGCCTCACTCGGAAGTTAGCTAGGAGGCAATTTGGTTCCTCCTGCGTCAAGCTTATCTTAAGCTTGGCCATCTCTTCCAATAAAGGAAGATAAACTGCATGAACATGGGCAATTGAAGACTTCCTGTTCAAAGCATCCGCCACTACATTTGCCTTGCCTGGATGATACTCAATCAGCAAATCATAATCCTTAAGCAACTCAATCCACCTTCTCTGCCTCAAATTCAACTCCTTCTGGCTTAGCAAGTACTTGAGACTCTTATGATCAGTAAAGATCCTTATCTGAACCTCATATAAATAATGCCTCCAAATCTTTAAGGTAAAGATCACTGCTGCCAACTCCAAATCATGAGTCGGATAATTCAACTCATATGGCTTCAGTTTCCTTGAAGCATAAGCTATCACCCTGTCTCCCTGCATCAATACACAATCAAGACCCTTCCTCGAGGTATCACTATACACGGTATAGCCCTCATCACCAGAAGGCAGAATCAGAACTGGAGCACTTGTCAATCTGTTCTTGAGCTTCTCAAAGCTCTTCTGGCATTCATCACTCCACATAAACTTCTGATTCTTTCTCAATAGCTTAGTCATTGGAGCAGCTATCATGGAGAATCCTTCTACAAACCTCCTGTAGTAACCTGCCAGACCTAGAAAACTCCTCACCTCTATCACTGTCTTGGGTGCATGCCAATTCACCACTGCTTCGATTTTCCCCGGATCAACATGTACACCATCTTGTGAAATCACATGTCCAAGGAAGGTCACCTCATGAAGCCAAAACTCACACTTGCTGAACTTAGCATAAAGCTCTCTCTCCCTCAAAGTCTGCAATACAATCCTGAGATGCTCCTCATGCTCTTCTTCACTCTTAGAATACACCAGAATGTCATCTATAAACACTATGACAAATTGATCCAGAAACTCCTTGAAGACCCTATTCATGAGATCCATGAAAGCAGATGGAGCATTGGTCAAGCCGAATGGCATAACCAAAAACTCATAATGTCCATACCGAGTCCTGAAGGCTGTCTTCCTTACATTAGACTCTTTGATTCTGAACTGATGATAGCCTGACCTGAGATCAATCTTAGAAAAGACCCTTGCTCCCTGTAGCTGGTCAAATAGATCATCTATCCGTGGCAAAGGATACTTGTTCTTAATCGTCACCTTGTTGAGTCTCCGATAGTCAATACACATCCGCCATGATCCATCTTTCTTCTTAACAAATAGAATCGGCGCTCCCCATGGTGACGAACTCGGCCTAACATACCCCTTCTCTAACAGTTCCTCCAACTGTTCCTTAAGTTCCCTCAACTCAGCTGGAGCCATCCTATACGGCGGTATTGAAATAGGTGCGGTTTCGGGAATCAAGTCAATGGCAAACTCAATTTCCCTCACCGGCGGCAAACATGGTAATTCATCTGGAAACACGTCTGGAAACTCCCTCACAATCGGAAAGTCCTCTAACTTCCCGTCACTCACATCGACATCCACAACATGTGCCAAGAAGGCTTCACATCCTTGGCCCATCATTCTTTCAGCTAACATAGCCGAAATCAGTCTTGGCGAAGATGTTTTCCTGTCCCCTTTGAAAATCACCTTCTCACTGTTGCCCAGGTCAAATTCCACCTCTTTCCGACCACAATCTAGCTTTACCAGATATTTCTCCATAACATCCATCCCCAGAATAACATCTAACCCTCTTAGGTCTAGAGGTAGTAAGTCCACTACCAACCTAGCACCATCTATGAAAAGCTCACACTGCTCATATACCTGACTGATCACCACATTCCTCCCTAGAGGAGTACTAACAAGCAAAGGCTTATCCAAAGGCACAGAATTCACACCATGCAATGCTATGCTTGCGAAACAAATGAATCGTGGAACCGTAATCAATTAAAACAAATCTTCTTGAATCAAGTAAGCATGTCATACCCATGACAACCTCGATTCATTACTGCACTTCCTCCTAGTCATGGCAAACACCCTTATCGGTGCCTGACCCCTTGGCCTTCCTGAAGGAATAGCCTTCCTTGTAGTCCCAGAGCTGTCTATCTCGGTAACTGGCCTAGTTCCCACTGTTTCTGCTCGCCTCTGGGCTTGAAACTGCGACCCCTCCTGTCTCGGTGCCTGTGGACAATCCTTGATCATATGCCCCTTCTCACCGCATCGAAAACAAACTCCAAGCAACTTGAGACACTCTCCCTGGTGATGTTTTCCACACTGGTACATAGGGGATTGGTGAATCAGCTCTTTCCTGCTCTTCCAGTGCCTCCCACATTAGAGGCTTGCCCTGACACTCCCTTCACCTGCTTGTTCCTGGTAGAGCCACTGTTACCCACTTCACTCTGACTGTAAAAGCTTCTCGTGCTCCTCTCAGGCATCGGTGCACTTGATCCCTTCTTAAAAGACTGGTCCCTGATCCTCCTTTTCCTACTTACTTCATTTCTTATGTTCTCCAATTTTTCGGCCTGGAGTGCAGCATCCACTAATTGCTGGTAGTCACAGAAATTATGGATCAAGACTTTCTCCCTGATCCCCAAGTGAAGACCTCCCTCAAACTTATGACATTTGTCTTCCTCTGATGTCACAATGTTGGCTGCATAACGAGAAAGCTGTGTGAACTTTAGCTCATACTCGCTCACACTCATGTCCCTCTGACTGAGGTTCAGAAACTCCGTGGCCTTCTCTTGTACATATACTCTGGAAAGATACTTCTTTCTGAACACTTCCTCAAAGTCTCTCCATGTCGATCTGGGTGGCATAACTCGATCGTGAGGCCTTGATTCCCACCAATGCTGATGCGCCTCTGAGCAAGCCGATGCATAATCTAACTTCTCCTCATCGAGCATTTCATCGAACTAGAACCCTCTCGGTCCTCTTGACCAAACTTGACTCTACGGATTCGTCGTCCCATTGAAATCCACAGCCCCAAACTTATGGAGCTTGTCATACTGCCCACTCTTGTCTACTGGAGCTTGCATCAGGACCTGCGACCTTTGACCCATGGCATACGTGAAAGCTTGAGCAAAGGCTTGAAAGAAACTCGAATCCATGTGATTTGCTTGAGGCATAGGAGGAGGCGGAGGAGGCACTTCTTGTTGCAAGCTAGGTGCCTCAGAAATCGGAGCATAATGTGTCCCAACATCCTGTGGAACATAGGATTCATCCGTGTTCGCTTGACGAGAATGAGATCGAGTCATAGCTTCTCGAGTTCTCTTTCGAGGTGGCATTTTCACTCCTTCAATATAAAACCATTGAAAACTTTTAGTTCAAGCAATACAATTTGCAAAACAGTTCAAATCATGTAAAACAATGCAAGTTATTCATTGAAAACAATGTAATGCAACCCTGGGCCTAAACCTAGCCTCTCTGATACCACAACATGTTGGACCCCATTTTCGGAGCCCAACATCGGGCATGAAAGCGTGGTACTTGCTGCGTGAGACAAAACTTATTAATCAAATGAAGAAGGAAAACCCTCGGAAGCTCAAGGGCCCCGTAGTGAACAAACTTGGAACTTGCTTTCATTTATTTGAAACAAACACATCCATAATTCATTAATATCCAAAAGATGAGTTTTACAAAGCTTTAAAAAAATTTCAAACCAAATTACAACTTTTGAGTTCAAGATGCCAAAAATACAAAAATACACTTGAACCAATAAGTCTCGAAATGTAACTAAAGCCTTGACTTCCAAAAGTGAAACTTGAAAATACATAAATAGAACAAAATGGAGTGTCGCTATAACTCGTGACTCACTCGATCTCTTGCTCGTCACCTGAATGGGGGAAGTAAAGGGGGTGAGCTATAAAGCTCGTGGGAACACATTTATAATATAGAAATAAGCAAAACTATTCAAAAGATAACTCAATGTCGTGATATACTTTGAAATCATAGTAATTGAGCATGTAAAAGTCATTATCTTGAAATGCTTGATTTTTGAACAATTCATGAGTAGAGTTCAAAACATGAATGCATGAAACATAACAACAAATCATAAGCACATAGCATAGTATAATGGTTCGGGTTAGCCCGGGTTCATGACGTACTACACATGTCTATCGAAATGGTCTTGTGTAGTCGTAGTTGGAGTCCTTGTGGGGAGTTCCGTGCCACTAGCGGGCAAGCGGGAAAAACCTTTTCATGGTCAGCGTGCACGTGACGATTCTTGGGACTACCACAAACCCACATAACATGCATCATTCAAAGTCTTGTAAACTTGATTGCCAAACCGGCGCTTACTTGTAAACTTGCTTTTCATACATTTCGAAAAAGATGATTTCATGTACATGTATTCGTGAAAAGAGAAAACTCTTTTTGAAACCTTTTCAATAATCATGAATGCAAATCATATAGCAACATCTAATGATTTCACACTAGCACATAAGGTATTGGTGATGCAATTTAAAGCATTAAATCTTTCTTAATTTGAACAAAACAATGAGTGACTTATTTACTGTATTATAGACATGAACCCACCTTGAATTCCTTGCTTGTTCTTGTTTAGGAATGCCTTTCCTCTTGTCCCTCTTGATCCTCTTGCCTCACTTGATTTCCTTAATCAAAAAGGCAAAATTCCAATCAATTTAGTGTAGAAATCGGAAGGTCATACTTTACAATTCAAACCATAACCAAAACTGAAACAAGAATTTCATACTCAATGTCCATCGAAAATTGAAGATTCTTAGAGATTGATTTAAAACTTCATTTCTTCATGAAACTTATATCCCTATGTCTCTAGTTTACAACGCATCAAAAATCACCTCAATTGGACTTCTATAGCAAAAGATATGCCCAAAACATCAAAATCTAACTTTGCTGAAAACTGGGGGCTCGCCGCGATGTGTGGCCCGCTACTCGTCGCGACGTCCGACCTACTGCTCGTCGTGACGTCCGACATGTTGCTCGTCCCGACGAGCACAATTTTGTGCGTCGCGACGTGCACGCCTTCCACGCACGTCGCGGCATGCTCATGAGCACGTCGTGACATGGGGGTCTGGAGAACGTCTCTGAACCCGATTTTCCAGCATTTTCAACCTCAATCCTTCCCATTTTGACAATGCAACAAACCTAAACTTAAGATCATGCCTTATACTTCAGTTCTAAACTCATTCGAACACAAAATCATCATCAAAACACAACAAGATTATCAACCCAAAGAATTTGACCAATATTTCCGAAAACCCTAAACCATCGGTTCTAACATCATTCCAAGCAAATCTAGGGTTTAATCCATCTCAAACAAGAAGAAATAAACTCATACTTACTTGTTGAAGCTTCAATCGGATCGAAAATCCTCTAAACCTAGCTTTCCTCTTTTTCTCTTCTGCTTCCTCTCTTCCTACGACTCCCCCTTCTTCTTTTTCTCTTCTTTTTATTTTCCTTTCTTTCTTTTCTTCTTCTAACTCCTTCCACCTAAGCCCTAAATGAAGATACAAGGAATAAGATGCCCTTCCATTCAAAGCCTTAATCCCTTCATCTTAAGTGAACTTCCTATAATGCCCTCACACACTTATTCCCCCTTTCATAATTACTTATTCCATACTAAACTCAAAAAAAAAATTCTTAATTTTCCACTAACACCTCCAATAGAATCAAAATATGCAACAAATCATACAATCAACATAATTCATGCTTAATAACATCAATAACAACAATTTGGGGCCCAACAATCGTGCATAGTGAAAGTCGCTATCGTAAGGTTTTAAGGTGAAAGTCACGATCGTGCACAAGCACGATCGCGACTTTGAAGGGTTGATGGTGCACAATTGCGAGTTTGGAATGTTGAGAGGCAGATGAACATCCTTTGGTTTTTTGGCTATATCTGCTTCATCCAACCTCCAAATGACATGATACTTGAACCATTGGACTCATAAGACATTGGTCTACCTCTCCACATAAAATCATAGCCATTTGAAATAAATTGAGAGATATTAAATGTAAAAAGTGGGACAGGTGGAGTGAGTGTGCTCTTAAATAGTTCAGCCCAATTATCTCTCATGCCAGTGACTTTTCATACTCACCCCTGTGAGTTACTTACGCCTGTGACCTCTCACAGTCATGTCTTGTCACTTCATGCTACAGTGCTCCCTAATGGTTTCTGCATCCAAAAGAATTTGGAAGCTAAGCAGTCTTACTTCTTTCTACAATAACTCCTTTTCTAGATCTCCAAATGACTTGATTCTTAATCCAATAGATTCATAACACATTATTCTATCCCTCCACAAAAATTGGTAGTATTCTGAATTGATTTGAAAAAAGTTGATCAAATGAAAGTGTAGGAATCTGTTGGAACAATGTGAATAGGAATATTTTACTGAACATCCTTTGATATTTTGATTATATTTGGATTCGTAGGATTCCAAATGAGATGATTTTTAATTTGGAACAAACTAGAGAAATACATAAATCATGTGAAGAAGTCTAACTGTAATTCAGTCTCTAAGATATTTAATTTCTGGGTGGAAGTTGTGAATAGTATACTGTTTTAAAAATAGAACAGTAGACCCATAATTCAGTTTTTATGGAAAAATCTGAAAGTGATTCAATAAGTTATAAATTGTGATTTCAACAGTTTTATTGAGATATAAACCTAAGTATAAATTATATTTAGGTAAGTTTTAGTATGGGGAAATGGATAAGAGGCTAAGAAGTGGACAAGTTTTAAAGTTAAGTTTCTTAACCTTGAAAGACAAGTTACTGTTCTTGTCTTTGTCCTTCTCGAAGCCTCCTTCTCTAGTTTTTCTTTAACATAGAGTTTCTCATCAAATCTCCACCAGAGTAAAATCTTGTTTTCTATTACCCACTACCAGTCCTACTTTGTTATTTCTTTCGTTTTCCCCAAAGAAAACCGAATCCTACCAACCTCTATAATGACCTACGTGAAGTTGCATGAAAGTTAGGGCTTCATGATTGTTGAAAATTTTGGAGTTTTAACAAGTAAGTATCGCGTTAATCTTTATGAGAAGTATGAATATGAGATAAATTTGATGGTTTATCTAATATAGCATAATCATAGAAATAGTAGTCATTTTCAAGAATCAGACAAACTAATAAAAAATAAAATGTATTTTTTTATGTATTTGAGGATTTTTATGTGATATAATAGTGTAGAGATGATTTTTGTGTAGAAAGATCATTGAATCCATGCAAGATAAGAGTACAGAAATTTTAAAAATGATAAAGACATATATGTTATGTTTCCTTTTTAACTACGTCTATATATATACATGAATGTTTTTGGAAATTTGAGGATGAAAAAACATAGGTTTAAAGTTAAAGAAATCATAGAGTGAGACAATGTCGTGCTTTCAGTGGGATTAAAATGGAAAGTTGATAGTGATATCCTCTTCACTATTCACAGACATGAATTTATTGGTAAATTAGTGACATCAAAGTACCAAAGGTATAAGTATGTTAGGAGTAAAGATATTCATATGATTGAGGTTGTGATTCAAACAAAAGGAGTAAGGTATATCCAGTTTAAGTGAATGAGAATTTGTTAATAAGAGCAAGTACTGCTACAAAAGAAATGATGAGTGATTGAGTTATGAAATGAAAATGAGCATATGATATGAAGTTTGATAAAGAACTCGGGATTGTCATTGAGCATGTATTGTACATAGTCCATATACACATTTGTGCATAAATAAATGCTTATAATTGTGCAATTATTAATGTGTGTACAACGTGTGTATTGCATAAATTGGATGTGTAAGATAAACGTACGCATTCAGACGTTTTCAGAATTTGGAAGCAAATGATAATTTGGAGCGTACTGTGAGTTGACCTAGATGGTCTTAAATTATTGTTTGTTTTGTTTATATTATGAATTGAATGATTATGCATTGTGAATATGAGTTGAATTGTGTTGATTTTCGAACAGTAAGGTCCGATAATTGTGAAATGTGAATGAGATATTGAAGTGTTCATTGAATGTGAATTGGACGGAATAATTGTTTTCTCAACTTAAATGTTGAATGTCGGACTAAGGTCCAATGACAATGTGAATGAGAATGTGATAGTGAATATGATTGTGTGATATTAAGCACTTTCAATTGATTGAATATATGTGATGCCTTTCATTGCATGAATGCATAAGAGATAAAGGTAGTTATGATCGGAGTAGCCACTGAAAAAGAGTCTAGCGCTCAGAAAATATATAAGAGCCAAAGTCTCACTATGTAAAATGAGCCCAATATGGGGCAGTTATCAATAAGCCCCATATGGGACAGTCATCAATGAGCCTGATACGGGACAGTTATCAATGAACCTGATATGGGACAGTTATTGTAACATCCCGCTACCGATGCGATGAGCATATTGGTACGGGTAGTGTTGTGATTGCATATATAGTGATCGAGTGTTTTGTGGCCTCTGAGACAAATCATTTTGCACATGCATATACATAGTGACATGCATTCATGATTGTTCCAGCATTTAAATTGTGTTTATGAGTTGAATTGTGAATTTTGAGAAAATTGAGTTAGATTTGATTTAAAGTGAAATTAGGGATAATTTGAGTGGAATAGTGGAATTAGAGTGAGAATTGAATTTTAGAGAATTGGAAAATTGAAATTGAGTATGAGATCGAGTGCTTTACATTTTTGAGGAATTATGAGAATTTTTCTGGAATTTCTAGGGTTAAGTGTCCGGACCGAGAAAATGCTTAGAGACTGATGATAATGATTCCGGTTCCGAAAGTGAGTGGTAAATGGCTTGGAAAAGTTAGATTGTGAGTTTAACAATTATTGAGATGAGCCACTGAAATTTAGAGACTGAGATTGAATGAATTTGGGGACTATGATCTATAGGTTTAATTCAGCCCTATATTATATAAATACCTTATGTTTGAAATTGGAAGACATTTTCTCTAGGGCTCAAATCTTCTTCCTCTCCTCGTGGGTGTCGTGATCTTGCTTTCTTTGGAGAGTTTACTTGCTTTCTCTTTCTTTGTGGTTGGAGAGTTGCTAGAAGCTTGGAGTTGTGTTGGTTGGCTTGGCTTTGGAAGAAAATCGTTGGTGTTAGAGGTTGAAAGAGTTTGGGAGATTTTAGGGTTTTCGGTCTTGAGCTTCGATTGGTAAGTTTATTGTGTTTTAATGTTGTATTTATGGTTATTTATGGCATTTATGGTATTTAATGTGTTAGATGGGGGTGGTTGAATGTGTTTAATGGAGGTTTTAAGTGTTTTAATGGTGAAAAAATCGTTTGGAGAAGACGAAGAGCGTGCGCACGTCGCAACGTCTGCGTCTGGCCTCGCCGCGACGAGCCAGCGCTCGTTCGACGCGACGAGTGGACCGCTTCGTCGTGACGAACAAATTAAGTTCTCATCGTGACGAACAGAGCGGTGCGTCACGACGAGCCAGCCGATTCTCGCCGCGACGTGGGTTCCTTGGTCGCGACGAGCGGCGATTTTCTGAGGTGAAGTGAGTTGGTTTTTAGGGTATATCTTATGGTATAGACCTCCAATTGAGGTGATTCTAGAGTTGTTATGAACTAGAGAAAGAGGTCTGTGAGTGGGGTTAATGATAAGAGTTTGAATGTTATTAGCGAGTTCTCAATCATAGAAAGAGAGCTGATTATGGTTCCTATCGTGACCTAAGAGTTATGTTTTAACAATTGAAGTATAATTAGAGTTAAATGAGAGATTTGTGAATCAATGGATATTATTGACCTAGTGAATAGTGAATTTTGGTTGTGAAGCAAGAGATAGCGGAATTGGGTTAGAGCGTTGGGGAATCATGATCATGCATCATATAATTTTGAAGTAAGACATGTGCATTAGTGAATTTAATTGATTGAGCATATAGTGATGAGAATGCGTTTGAATTGTTATAGAGGCGCCGTTGGATCGTCAGTCCACAGATATTGCTAGGACTTCGAGCGTGCTTCGGAAGTTCTGGTGAGTAACCTAGTTGGTTCCTCGATCTTTGTGTGATAATATGTGTTGTGAATGTGTGAATTTATTTCCAATGTGAGTGATACAAATGTGAATTTATTTCCAATTCAAAATTCTCAATATAAGCACATTTACAATCAATTATATCCAAATGTCAATGAATGCATGTATAATCATTTTAATGTGTGCAAAATTTAAATTCACATGTGTGTATTCTATCAATATGCATGGGCATAAGTTGCATTTTTCTTGCTCTCTTATTGATCTCACATGTATCGTATCTTAGGGTTCTAACCCTTAATATGAGAAACATGATGTTACACTAAAGGTATATTTATATATATTTGTGTGTGTGTGTGTGTACATCCAAGTCTATCATTAACAACCTTTCAACCTAGTAGGGATAAAGCTACGTATTATTAGACCTCTCCAAATCTTGCTTATTAACGAAACTCACAATAAGTATTATTGTTGTTGTTATATTTACCACAGTAGATAAAGATAGTCACTACAAGGAAAATGAGAAATACCGATGGAAAAATACCGACGGTATATAAACCGTTGAAAATACCGACCGAAATAACATAACCGTCGGAGAAATTGGGTGGGCGTTAAACTTTTTCCGACCGAAAACGATTCGGTCGCTGAATATGTTCAAATATTTTCCGACGATCAATTTCCGTCGATGATGGCGTCGGTGAAAATCGCGCCCTTCACTTACTTAAAACGACGTCGTTTTGGTTATTATTTAGGGCTACGTCTGCGAGTCTTCCTCCTCTTCCCGCAGACGCAGCCCTTCTTCTCCTTCCTTCTTTTTCCTCTGCCTCCGTCGTTCTTCGTCGTTGTTGTAGGTGTAAGTCGACTTGTACCATCTGTAAGTCGACTTATGCTTGATCGGTACTAATAAGTCGCCTTGTTCATCAGTGTAAGTCGACTTATGGATGTCCAGTACCGTTAGATTGTTAGAGTAGTGCCCTAAAGGCAATCCCCTTTAGCGCGTTTTGTTCATAGTCTTGTACAGACTTTATGAATAAATAAAGCAAGGAATATTTCATTTATTTGATGTTCATTTTGTTATGAATTGATGTTGATCTTTAATCAAATTAATGAAGTCCATGATATATGACATAGCATGAAGGAAATTATGATGTGATCATACTATTGAGATTCCTCTCATATGCAATTATGTCAGTATCTAAATTATCCCTAGTCATAGGATTAACGAGACTGGACATTGTTAATCCGGATAGACTAACACATGTCATATTCCTTGATTGGATCAAGCAGTGGATCTAAGCAGTGGATCTCAGAAACTGTAAATATTGAGATATTTAGATTTGACATGTGGATGCTTACTAGTGGTAGTAAGTACATTGGATGACATGCCATGAGATCATCACATGGATGTCCTATTCTAATGTCAGTGATAATCTCATCATAGCAATGGTGCAAGTATCCTTAGACTTGAGGTGTTCAAGGATATCTTGGATACTGATTCTGTGTTATATTGATCTGGTATGCATGCCAAAATGAGATTCTTGAAATTTGGTTTCCAATAATTTTTGGATGTCGAATAGGTCACTTTAGCGTCTCGTTAGATTATTCCGTTATCTTGGTTATTTTGGCCGTCGCAATTTTTGTGACAAGTTCTGGAGTAATCTTGATAACGTGTAGCCTACCTAGAGATACTTAGCATAATAATTTGATATTCTTAAAATTATGTGGAAATCTAGTGATTAATAGTGATTAATCGGTTTCAAGTTTTTCCTATATAGTTTGACTATATGGCATGCATGATTTGATGAAAATGTTTCATTAGCACATTAATATAAAGGTTTATATACTTGTTATATTGGTGTTGTGAATTGGGAATGCTTGGATTGAGAATTAGCCGACTAGATAGCAATTTTCCTTGTGTAAGGCGATTTGTTCAGTTGGATAAGGCGACTTACATGCAAAAGTCGTATAAGGCGACTTGTATATTGATCAAGGCGACTTGTACATCTTGTTATGAAACATAAGTCGACTTGTATTGGATAAGTCGACTTATATCATGCCTTGGCGGGATGATGGATGATTTTCGGTATAAATTCAATGTGATTGATGCAATGCCCTAAATTACTCCATATAGTCATGGTGACTATAATCCCATAGCTTGGATGAGACCTGAATTGGAAATCCCTCCTCGTAATATGAAAACTAACGTCTTCCATTAATATGGTAAGAACCAGAGTTCTTCTAGGGTTGAGTTGTTGAGCTAACCTCAAGCTCACTCTATACGAATATGTTCGAACCATGAAAATAAGATTTTCGGATTAATGGGTCGGTTTTCCTAGAAGCGTTGATTTGTTGAGCTAACCTCAAGGTCAACGTGGACAGAGGCGAAGTTGGGTAGTGTACATCAGATATACGCGCATTAAGTGTTGATGTAGCACCCCCTTACCATAGGATATGTACCAGGATGCCCGTAGGTCATTCCGATACACACCCGACGATAAGGGTGCGCCACGAACGAACTAACACTCCACATGGCATCCAAGTATCATAAAGCATTAATATGAAATCCACTAATTTTTGAAACCATAAATTTCTCAGTTCCTAACCTCAAAGCAGTAAATTTTACACAACTGGTATTTTCTGTACATTACTCCAGAAGAAAATCAAACAAAAAGCTAACTAGGTCATCCCTCAAAAAGTGCCAGCTGACCGACCTGTGTGCCATGACTTCTCTTGCCAACTCAATCTACACGGCAGGAAAAGTCCCTCTGGAGCGATAAGTCTACTCTCTCGGTCCTGAAAAATAATTTGCAATTTTGGGTGAGTTTGCGAACTCAGTGAGGAACCATCATCGATGGTTCACCCAATTCATGCATATTCACAGATTCTCATAGCTATATCACTCAAACACATTCAGAAGTACCACATGATTATCACGTTATCAGTCAAAAGAACCCAATTCAAATGCACATGAAATGTGTATGAGACGCTTTTCCAATTTAATTCATTATTGTGACTGAGCGCCTGAAACTTTCCCTTAAAGGGCGCATTAATTGGTGAGCCATAGGCTCTAAATCATTGTGGACTCAAGGCCCAATCACGTTGAGCTTAAAGCTCTCGTTGGTCGCTTCCGTCACAACCGCCTATTCTTGTTCATGCAATTATGTATGAATGCAATATCCAAATCCACACCATAACCGATTCCCATTTAACATATGCCCATAAGTCATTTCAAGTAATCACATATACCACTTGATATCTCATACCAAATATTTCGGACACCCATGGTCCAAATCAATCAAAATCAAACACACATGTTCCCATCCATTATCTCCACATGGCATAAGTGCGAGATATTAAACACATAAAAATTGAGAAACCATCTAGGTTACTCACCGAATAACTTCCGAGCTAATGCCGGGAAGTCTCTGCGATGTCCGTGGATCTACGGTCCAAGTGAGCCTCTATAGCAAACACAATAGGTTCACATTACTAATCGTATAGTTGAATGACCAAATAATGCACATGGAATAATTAAAAGCGTGTATAATGCATGTTCATGGCATTCCGGCCCTAATCTAAATTTCCCATCATAAAAATTAAGTCTAAAAATTAGAAAACTATAGGCGCCGACGGTGCATGATTGGGACCTCTATGGGTCCCCAATTAAACAAATAAAGTGTTTGCATGTTCCGTCAATAGGGGCTACGTCAAATTCCGTCTAAAATTCCCGTTTTCTCAGAAAATGAAATTAAATATTCAACGAATCCGATGCCTCTGGAATCAGGTCAATCGGACGTCGGACGGAAAGAAATTGACAAAAGAATAAGCGGACCATTTAATGCCAAATAAGAATCAAAATAATAAAATATATATATATATATATATCGATCGCTGCCTCATGGGCGAGACGCCCGCCCTCGAGGCTTAATTGTCTCACATCGTCGCGAGGCGGAGTCGCGCCTCGCGACCAGCCTCCTAAATCTTGCCCTCGCGAGGCGTAAACGTCGTCATGAGACGGCGAAGTTTCACCGCCTTGCCTTTTTTTTTTCCAGATTTCAATCTTAATTTCCAATTACTTTAACTTTTAGCACACAAATCAGAAAAATACCCACTATATCTCATTGGAAAGCTTATGAAAAGCTCTACAACTCTCAAGAAGACCATAAAAATCAATTCAACCTCTAAGGGTGACAAAAATCCCATCCAAGATACTGCTTACTCAAAACTCAAGTTCCAGCTTTCACCATCAACCAACCTCCTATCACTTCTAACATCTATAACACTTCACTAAGCATCAAATTCTACCTCTAATTCAACCACAAACTAATCATAACATTCATTTATATAATTCACCCAACTTTGGCAGCACATATATCCACAATTGTCATACTTTATTTCCATGTATTAAACATTATAACATCATTCATAACATCACTTATCACATACTTTAACTACCCTAACCAATTCCCTCACACAAACATACTTGAAACCCATTCAAACTTACCACTTCCACAATCAAGTAAATGCTTAAAAGCTTACCATGAATGCATCTAACTACTTAAAGAATGAAACAAACATAAATACTTACCAAATCAAGTTCCAACTCTCAAATCTCGACTCTTTTACAACCTCCAAAACTTCACAACTCACTTCCTCACCCACGGCTATCTCCACTATACAAGCAACTCATCAACTTCTCAAGGGTCTAACTTACTCTTAGGTGTGCAAGGAAGAAGCAAGCAAGGCACCAAAGCAACCTTCCATGTATGGAAAGAAGAAGAGACTTCAAAGGTGGAGAACAAAACCAACACACCAAAGAAGAAGCAACCTTCGGATGAGAGGAAGAAGATTATACTTTCAAAGCTTTTAAAATGAGTTTTAAGTAGAATAAGGAGGAAAGTCGATGATGAAGCTTAATATAAGACAAAATGACTTAAATACATGGACACTTGGCCTTTTAACATAGGAAAAGACAAAAATGAGTTAATTAACTTACTTTAATCCTAATCTCTTCTTAATCTCACTTAAACACTAATCATGACTCTAAAATAATTCTTAACATTAATTATCCACTAATCTTATGCCATTAGTCAATCCTGTTCAGTACAAAAATTTCACCCGGTCGATCCGTTGAATTTTCGGTCAATCCGCAACAACCCAAAAATTCAGGAAAAATTCTATAAATCCTTAAAATGTAAAAGCGCTTTATGGCGAACTCCAAATAATTTCTCAAATACAATTATCCCATAAATTTAACAAAAGATCACAATTTAAAACCTAAGTCGGGAAATATCATGAATGCATATATACTCTGTGCATGTGCAACCAAATCAATACTCATAAAAGCTATATATTGCATGTTCATGCCGAGACCTAAGTCAATACTCCTAACCCGTCCCAACTTACCAATAAACCCTTCCTATGGGAGATGGGATGTTACATTTCTCCCCTCCTAATAAAAATTTCGTCCCCGAAATTCTTACCTGATCGATCGAATAGATGAGGATACTGTCTCCTCATATGCTCCTCGGTCTCCCAGGTAGCCTCCTCAGTCGAGTGGTTCCTCCAAAGAACCTTCACCAGTGGAATACTCTTATTCCTCAACTGTTTCACCTGTGACTCGACAATCTGAATCGGCTCCTCTACATAACTCAAATTACTAGACACCTCAATCTCCTGAGCCGGAATCACATGAGTCGGATCTGACCGATATCTCCGGAGCATACTCACGTGGAAGACGTCATGTAACTGAGACATCTCACTCGGCAATGCTAATCTATACGCCAATGGTCCTATCCTCTCGACAATCTCATACGGACCAATGTACCTAGGGCTCAACTTGCCCTTCTTGCCGAATCTCAGTACACCACGCCACGGTGACACCCTTAAGAATACCTTGTCTCCCACATTATACTCCATCTCCCTCCCCGTTTGATCCACATAACTCTTACGCTTATCCCGAGCGCGCTTGATGCGACTCGGAATCGATTTCACCTTATCAGCGGTATCTGAATCAGCTCGGGACCCTCAATCATCCTCGACACCCTCTTCATCCCAATACAAAGGCGATCTACACGATGCGCCCATACGAAGGCCTCATATGGTGCCATTCCAATGCTTTGTGATAATGGTTGTTGTATGCAAACTCAATCAAGGCTGAATCGATCCCATGCTCCTCTGAACTCCAATACACATGCCAAGCATATCCTCAACAGTCTTAATAGTCCTCTCACTGCCCATCATGTTCGAGGATGAAAAGTCAGATCAAGTTCACTAGTCCCCATAAAGCATCGCAAACTCGCCAGAACCTCAAGTAAATCTGGGATCCTCGCAGGACACTATCGACCATCGGGACCCCATGCAGTCTCACTATCTCACCACATACTTCGGGCCAACTGATCCATGGTATTGTTCTCCTCACGGCAAGAAATGGGCCGATTTAGTCAACCGATCCACTATGACCCAGATAGCATCATCGCTGCCTCGGCGTCTAGGCAAACCCATAATGAAATCCATAGTAATTGTTCCCATTTCCACTCGGAATGGGCAACGAATGAAGCTTCCCTATCGGAGCTCGGTGCTCGGCCTTAACTCGCCGGGCACGTCAAACATCGGATACAAACTCCGCCACCGCTTCTTCAAGCCGGGCCACGTAAATGTTGCTTAAGAGTGTTATACATCTTGGTAGTACCGGGATGCATAGCATAAGTGGCCATATGAGCCTCCTCAATATCTCTCACCTCAAGTTATCCACATCGCACACAAAGTCTCGCCTATCCATAGAGTCTCATCTCTCACATCAAACTCAGATCTCGAATGGTCTTCGCTTTCTCAATCGGCCTCACCATAACAGATCCTTATCTGAACCCTCCCGATCTGCCCGGTAGCATCGGTCTCGGTCTCGGTGTAGCCAATAATACTCCATCTCGCTCCAGATTCATCTCGCACATTCAAAGCTCTCAATGAATCAAATTAGGCAACCTCATTGCACGAATAAAAGCTGCATCAGTATGTGACTTTCTACTCGAGCATCCGCCACCACATTAGCTTTCCGGGTGATACTCGATGGTGCAATCATAATCCTTCAAGAAACTCAACCATCTCCTCTGTCTCAAATTTAACTCTCTACGGCTCAACAGTACCTCAAACTCTTATGGTGCATGAAGATCCGAAAGGTCTCACCATATGTAATGCCTCCAAATCTTGATCTGCAAACACAAGCTGCAGCTAATTCCAAATCATGAGCAGGATAGTTTACCTCATGAGACCTCAACTGCCTCGAGGCATAGGCAATGACTCTACCATGCTTTGCATCGTAACACACCCCAATCCTCGATGTGATGCATCGCTATACACCTCAAATCCTCCAGTCCAGATGGAATAGCCAACACCAAAGTCAAGATAGTCAACCGATGTTTCAGCTCCAAAGCTCTTCCGACACTCCTCGGTCCATCTGAATGGCACATTCTTCCTCAGAAGTTTTGTCAGCGGGGCTGAGATCAATGAGAACCCCTCGACAAACCTCCGGTAATAACCCGCTAATCTGAGGAAACTCCGAATCTCCGGCACATTCTTAGGAGCTTCCCACTTCAGCACTGCCTCAACCTTACTCGGATCCACCTGAATACCTTCTCCAGTCATTATGTGCCCCAAAAATATCACCTGATCCAGCCAAAATTCACATTTGCTGAATTTGGCGCATAACCTATCTCTCCTCATAAATCGTAACACAATCCCCAAATGCTCACTATGCCCTGTTTGTCCCTCGAATACACCAAAATGTCATCAATAAAACAATAACAAACCGATCCGGTAGGGCTGAAATACCTTATTCATCAAGGCCATGAAGGCTGCGGGGCATTTGTCAACCCAAACAGCATCACTAGAAACTCGAAATGCCCATACACGCCCTGAAGGCACTCTTAGGCACATCGGCCTCTGCAATCTTCAATCGATAGTAACGGATCGCAGATCTAATTTGGTGAATACCGAGCCCCTCTAGAATCGATCAAACAAGTCATCAATCCTAGGCAGTGGGTACTTGTTCTTTACAGTCACCCGATTCAGCTGCCTATAATCGATGCACAGCCTCAAAGTCCCATCCTTTTTCTTTACAAACAAAACGGGAGCTCCCCATGGTGAGACACTAGGTCTGATAAAGCCCTTCTCCAATAACTCCTGAATCGAGCCTTGACTCCCTCGATTCCACAGGTGCCATCCTATATGGAGGTATAGATATAGGAGCAGTACCTGGAACGAGGTCAATGGCAAACTCTGTCTCCCGATCCGGCGGCAAACCCGGTAACTCATCAGGAAACACATCTGGAAATTCCCTAACCACGGGAATATCCTGAAGCCTCTGCTTTCAACTCGTGTCAACCACATGAGCAGATATGCCTCATACCTCCTGCATCAATCTCGGTGGCACTAAGGAAAGAGATCATCCGGCTGGTATCGCCTCGACCGACTCCTCGAACACTACTCTAGGTGACCGGAGACTCCAAAACAACCTCCTTAGTATAGCAGTCCATAATAGCCCTATGGGCGTCAACCACCCATCCCGTAATCACATCGATCTCTCTCGAGGTAATACTATAAGGTCCGCCCTCAAACCGCTGATCAATGCGGATCGAGCATCCCTTGAGACCTCTCCCAATGCATAGTAGTACTAGAGGTGTACTCACCTCTAGCCCATACCGTAGCCTCTCCTATCCCCACGCAACCTAGATGCCATATGAGGTGTGATAAAGAACGCGTGGATCCAGATCCAAGAATGCAAACGCCTCAATATCGTAAATAAGTAACATACCGGCCACAACATCGGGGAATCTGGGCCTCCGCCTCGTCATGGCGTAGACCACGGCTCAGGTCGTGGTCACCGCCCCGACCCTCAGTCCTCACAAAGGGTCCCTCTACTCTACCACGGCCTCTACCTCGGCCTCTCTGCACCGATCCACGTCCGGATCCACCCACTCTACTCTGCTGTACAGTGGTGCTACTCCCAGCTCGGCCACTACCAGCAGACCGAGCTCCCAATGTGGTGGGCAATCCGAATCGATGATCCATGGAGCGCATTTAAGGCAAGCTCGGTCAATCGCCAAAGACTCTCCAAAATGTCTCTTCTCACGGTGCTCACAGAATGGGGGCATCGCCCAAAACCTCTCGCCACTACCATCGCCATCGCCACTACCGATTGCATAAATCTACCTCTCGCCTAAAACCAGATCGCTCGACCCTCAAGATCTAAAGGTCCTGCTCTGGCGCTGCTAAAACTCTACAGAGCTACCTCGATCGTCACTAACTCTCTTTCCTCTCGACCCAGAACCCATCTCGCTGCCTCTTTCACTAATCGCTCTACTCTCACAAAGAAGCAGCTCAACTCTATAAAAGAACCCATATCGAGCAGAACCGGTCCGCGCGGATCTCCAAATTCAACCCCATCTCAAACCTTGACACCTATCGCCTCGATGGAAACTACAGAGCAAGATACCCCATCAACTCATTAAACCTCACCTCGTACTCGCCATGTCATCCTACCCGCCTCAATTCTAAGAATTCTCATCTTCATTTCCAGATACACCTTGGGCATATAGTTATCTCTGAAAGTCCTCAAAAAATGCGCCCGTATCGATAAGCAAGGCACAGTGGTACCGCCTTAACAGTCTTCCACCATGTATAAGCTGGGCCTGCAGAAGAGATATTGCATAATCGAACCTCTCATGAGGTTCATGATCCATCCGTCAAGAACTCTCTCGGTCCTCTCCACCAACTCTCGGCCTCGGGAGTGCAGATCGCCATAAGTCGACATTTCGCCTACGCAGACAAATCGTATCTCCTTTCCCGTCTCACGGGAACTCTAGGAGGTAACTCCTCATATTGAGGCACCGAGGACTCTCTGCTAGCTCCAACAGATCCCTGGTCAGCTGGTTGATCTATTTGATCACCAAATACAGATGACCTAAAACAAAACAAGAACTCTGATCAGTTTCAGCATTTCTCGCAATAATTCAAGTCTACTTATGTACTAGTCCCAACAGATGCCAAACCATGCTCTGATACCACCTAATGTAGCACCCCCTTACCATAGGATATGTACCAGGATGCCCGTAGGTCATTCCGATACACACCGACGATAAGGTGCGCCACTAACTAACTAACACCCACATGGCATCCAAGTATCATAAAGCATTAATATGAAATCCACTAATTTTGAAACCATAAATTTCTCGGTTCCTAACCTCAAAGCAAAGAATTTTACACAACCGGTATTTTACAGACATTACCCGTAAGAAAATCAAACAAAAGCTAACTAGGTCATCCTCAAAAGTGCCACCGACCGACACATGTGCCATGACTTCTCTTGCCAACTCAATCTACACGGCAGAAAAGTCCTCGGAGCGATAAGTCTACTCTCTCTGGTCTGAAAAATAATTTGCAATTTTGGGTGAGTTTGCGAACTCAGTGAGGAACCATCATCGATGGTTCACCCAATTCATGCATATTCACAGATTCTCATAGCTATATCACTCAAACACATTCAGAAGTACCACATGATTATCACGTTATCAGTCAAAAGAACCCAATTCAAATGCACATGAAATGTGTATGAGACGCTTTTCAATTTAATTCATTGTTGGATCGTGGCGCAAACTGTCCCTTAAAGGCGAATTAATCGGTGAGCCATAGGCTCTAAATCATTGTGGACTCAAGGCTCAATCACGTTGAGCTTAAAGCTCTCGTTGGCTGCTCTGGTCACAACTGCCTATTACTGTTCATGCAATTATGTATGAATGCAATATCCAAATCCACACCATAACCGATTCCCATTTAACATATGCCCATAAGTCATTTCCAAGTAATCACATATACCACTTCGATATCTCATACCAAATATTTCAGACACCCATGGTCCGAAATCAATCAAAATCAAACACACATGTTCCCATCCATTATCTCCACATGGCATAAGTGCGAGATATTAAACACATAAAAATTGAGAAACCATCTAGGTTACTCACCGAATAACTTCCGAGCTAATGCCGGGAAGTCTCTGCGATGTCCGTGGATCTACGGTCCAACTGAGCCTCTATAGCAAACACAATAGGTTCACATTACTAACTGTATAGTTCGAATGACCAAATAATGCACATGGAATAATTAAAACGTGTATACCCTAACCAATTCCCTCACACAAACATACTTGAAACCCATTCAAACTTACCACTTCCACAATCAAGTAAATGCTTAAAAGCTTACCATGAATGCATCTAACTACTTAAAGAATGAAACAAACATAAATACTTACCAAATCAAGTTCCAACTCTCAAATCTCGACTCTTTACAACCCTCCAAAACTTCACAACTCACTTCCTCACCCACGGCTATCTCCACTATACAAGCAACTCATCAACTTCTCGAGGTCTAACTAACTCTTAGGTGTGCAAGGAAGAAGCAAGCAAGGCACCAAAGCAACCTTCCATGTATGGAAAGAAGAAGAGACTTCAAAGGTGGAGAACAAAACCAACACACCAAAGAAGAAGCAACCTTCGGATGAGAGGAAGAAGATTATACTTTCAAAGTTTTTAAAATGAGTTTTAAGTAGAATAAGGAGGAAAGTCGATGATGAAGCTTAATATAAGACAAAATGACTTAAATACATGGACACTTGGCCTTTTAACATAGGAAAAGACAAAAATGAGTTAATTAACTTACTTTAATCCTAATCTCTTCTTAATCTCACTTAAACACTAATCATGACTCTAAAATAATTCTTAACATTAATTATCCACTAATCTTATGCCATTAGTCAATCACATTCAAGACAAAAAATTTCACCCAATCGGTCAGATTGGAATTTTCCGATTCCGCAACAACCCGAAAAATTCGGAAAAATTCCTATAAATCCTTAAAATGTAAAAGCGCTTTATGGCGAACTCCAAATAATTTCTCAAATACAATTATCCCATAAATTTAACAAAGATCACAATTTAAAACTAAGCGGAAATATCATGAATGCATATATACTACGTGCATGTGCAACCAAATCAATACTCATAAAAGCTATATATTGCATGTTCATGCGAGACCTAAGTCAATACTCCTAACCCGTCCCAACTTACCAATAAACCCTTCCTATGGGAGATGGGATGTTACAGTTGATAACCCAATGTTTGTGCACACATCAACCGTTGATAACACTGATCGATAGTTGTGTCTAAGATGTAATGGTATGTCCGATACCTCCGAGACATAAGGTGGCTTGTTGAGCTAACCTCGAGGTCATTCTTAATGTCGGTTATCGATGATGCAATTGGTATGGTGATACTACCGATTGACCTAAGAAGTGGCTTGTTGGGCAAACCTAAGGTCATTCTTAGCAATGTGGGATATCGACCTACTAGGACATTTTTCACTTTGTTTCTTGGATTCATAATGAGGGTTATGGATTCTATGAAACTAGTGGGAGTTATATGCATGTCATTTAAGTCCTTATGATCATGCATTTAACTTAAATCTGCATTTAAGTCTATTCTACGATCTTTCTCTCTCTATGGTTAGGTTGTTTGAAGATGTCTTCCGGTGTGAACTTGCGCTCACTAATGGAATCGAACAAATTATCTGGACTTAATTTTCTTGATTGGCTGAATGATCGAGAATTGTTCTCGGATCGAGGAACAAGCAATGTTCCACTTCTGATCCACTTCTTTGTTGATGTTTACGATAGAGATCGAGAAAGTAGGAAAAACAAAAAGAAAACCAAATCTTGCCCCAAAAGGAACTGTTTCCATTATGGCAAGGCCCGCCTTTGGAGGCTAAATAAAGTCTATCTGGAGTCCCTGAAGCAGAAGAAGGCATCAGATGCCTCGACTTCTTCAGATATGTTTTTCATTGAGGTTAATACTGTTTCTGATCATAACATATGGGTATTAGATACCGGTTGTGGCTCACACATATGTAATGATATGCAGGGCCTCAGGGACAGTAGGCAGCTCATTAAGGGAGATATGGACCTACGTGTTGGTAATGGAGCAAAGTTCGTTGCATTAGCCGTAGGGACTTATGTTTTGACACACTCCAGGTGGGCTTGTATTCAATTTGGATGATTGTTATTTTGTACTGTTTTAACAAAGAACATATTATGCATTTCTTATTTAAATAGAGCTGGTTTCTATGTAACTTTTGGGAGCAATGGTTGTTCTATTAGTTTAAATGGAATGCTCTATGGTACTGGTACATTATGCAATGGAATTTACATATTAGATATGTCACATCCAATTATGAATGTCAATGACAAGAAAAGACATAAAAGAGATAATTTAAAATCAACTTACTTATGGCATTGTCGCATGGCCACATAAATGAGAGACGATCGCTAAGCTCCATAAGAGTGGATGTTTAGGGTCATTTGATTATGAATCATATGACACATGTGAATCTTGTTTGTTCGCAAGATGACTAAGTTACCCTTTAAAGGAAAGGGTGAACGAGCGACTGGATTATTAGACCTAATACATTCAGATGTATGTGGTCCGATGTCCATTCATGCCAGAAGTGGTTGTCGTTACTTCATTACCTTTATCGATGATTATTCTCGATATGGGTATTTGTATCGATGAGATACAAATCAAGCGTTGAAAAGTTCAAACAATTCGAAATGAAGTAGAAAAATAACTGGGAAAAGTATTAAGACATTACGATCCGATCGTGGTGGCGAATACTTAGACCAAGAGTTTTGGATTATCTCGTAGATAATGAGATTTTATCTCGATGGACTCCACCTTACACACCACAAGACAATGGTGTGGCGAGAAGGAGAAATCGAACCTCTTTGGACATGGTTCGATCTATGATGGGCTTTGACGATTACAAAATCCTTTTGGGGTATCTTGCTAGAGACATTTGTTTACTTGTTAAGCGAGTTCCATCAAAGCAGTTGATGTTACTCCATATGAGATGTGGACTAACAAGAAACCTTATCTTTCTTATTTGAATGTTTGGGGTTGTCTGCTTATGAAGCGGACAAAGTCGATAAGCTTGAAGCAAAGTCGGACAGTGTCTTTTCGTAGGATATCCTAAAGAAACAAGAGGATATCAATTCTACCTTCTTTGAGGAACAAAAGGTGTTTGTTTCGATGCATGCTGTCTTTAGAGAAAGATTTTCTTTTACAAGAAGGCAAGGGGAGCAAAATTGAGCTTGAAGAAGTTCAAGATGCTCGGACGGACGCAGATCAATGCTCAACTCAAACTCAGTAACTCATACGGATGAAGTAGCAGTTCAACCTTCTACTACACACGAAATTACGTGAGGTCAAGTAGGATCGCTCTGCTCCCGAGAGATATGGATTTCGTGAGTGAACAGAATGATGTATTGCTCATAGAGGATGATGAGCCTACCACTATGAAGAGGTTACGAAGAGTTGAGTCGAAAAATGGCTTCGTGCCATGAAATCGAAATGGATTCCATGTACGAAAACCAAGTATGAACTTTGGTTGATGCACCCGAAGGAATCAAACCCATAGGGTGCAAATGGGTTTTCAAGAAGAAAACCGACATAGATGGTAATGTGATTACCTATAAAGCAAGGCTTGTGGCCAAAGGCTTTCGTCAAAGACAAAGAGTTGACTATGATGAGACCTTCAGTCCAGTAGCAATGCTTAAATCCATTAGGATACTCCTAGCTATTGCCGCTCATTATGATTATGAGATATGGCAAATGGATGTGAAGACAGCTTTCCTGAATGGAAATCTGACTGAGAATGTGTATATGACACAACCTGAGGGCTTCATCTCCTATGATGGCGAAAAGGTATGCAAGCTTCAGAAATCCATTTATGGATTAAAGCAAACATCCAGGAGTTGGAATATCCGTTTTGATGAGACAATCAAAGAGTTTGGTTTCTCACAAAATTCGGATGAACATTGTGTGTATAAGAAGGTTAATGGAACTGCAATCGTATTCCTTACGTTATATGTAGATGACATATTGTTACTAGGAAACGATGTCTCAATGTCGCAATCAAGTAAAAATTTGGTTGTCGAACAATTTGCCATGAAAGACCTTGGAGAAGCAACTTATATCCTTGGGATAAAGATTTATAGAGATAGATCGAACAGGTTGCTTGGTCTTTCACAGTCAACGTACATAGACAAGATGCTAAAGAGGTTTAGCATGGAGCAATCCAAGAGAGGTATCTTCCATGTCTCATGGGATATCGCTCTCAAGTCTATGTGTCTAAGACACAGGATGAGAGGATGCGCATGAATATGATCCCGTATGCATCTGCAGTAGGATCTATCATGTACGCAATGCTATGTACGAGACCCGATGTATCATATGCTCTAAGTGTTACGAGCAGATAGCAATCGGATCCCGGTGAGGGTCCATTGGGTGGTCATCAAGAATATCCTAAAGTACTTGCGAAGAACTAAGGATGTTTTCTTGATATATGGAGATGGAAATCTCAAGTGGCGGGCATCAGATGCATTTTCAATCTGATAAGGACGACTCGAGTCCCAATCAAAGTTACGTTTTCACATTGAATAGAGGCGATCGCCATTGGAAGAGTTCCAAGCAAGAGACGCTGGCGATTCAACGATCGAGGTAGAGTACATTCAAAGATCGGATCAAAGAAAGGAAGCGGTTTGGATCAAGAAGTTCATTATTGAACTTGGTGTAGTTCCAGTGATGGGCCCATCTGATTGTATTGTGACAACAATGGAGCTATTGCTGCAGCGAAAGAACCAAGGTCTCATCAACGATCCAAACACGCATCTCACCGATACCATCGATTCGGGAGATCATTGCGGGTGATGTCCCGATAGAGAGAATTCCTACGAGCGTAACATTCTCGATCCGTTGACAAAGCCATTGTCACAGAAGAATTTTGATTCTCATGTACTCGCTTATGGTATTAGATACCAAGGCGATTGACTTTAGGTCAAGTGGGAGATTTGTAGGTGTAAGTCAACTTGTACCATCTGTAAGTCGACTTATGCTTGATCGGTACTAATAAGTCGCCTTGTTCATCAGTGTAAGTCGACTTATGGATGTCCAGTACCGTTAGATTGTTAGAGTAGTGCCCTAAAGGCAATCCCCTTTAGCGCGTTTTGTTCATAGTCTTGTACAGACTTTATGAATAAATAAAGTAAGGCATATTTCATTTATTTGATGTTCATTTTGTTATGAATTGATGTTGATCTTTAATCAAATTAATGAAGTCCATGATATATGACATAGCATGAAGGAAATTATGATGTGATCATACTATTGAGATTCCTATCATGTGAAATTATGTCAAGATATCTAAATTATCCTAGTCATAGGATTAACGAGACCGACATTGTTAATCCGGATAGACTAGCACATGTCATATTCCTTGATTGGATCAAGCGGTGGATCTCGTAAAGCGTAAATATTGAGATATTTAGATTTGACATGTGGATGCTTACTAGTGGTAGTAAGTACATTGGATGACTGCCATGAGATCATCACATGGGTATTCTATTATAATGTCGTTGATAATCTCATCATAGCAATGGTGCAAGTATCCTTAGACTTGAGGTACTCAAGGATATCTTGATACTTGATTACGTGCTTTGACTCCATTCCTTGTTGCCTTCGAGAGGTCGCTCATAGGGTGGTGCTTGGGTGCAGTTTGAGGTATTCAAGGTAATTGAGTAGCCAATAAAGGATTCACCACTGAATAGCATAATAGATACCCATAGCTTTTGTCGGGATCATTACTTGAAGTCTCTGGCGCCGGAGCACACCGTGTCATGAAGAGGGTCTTCGTGGACATATAAAGTAATGAGTCGGACGAGACCCAATATCACTGGGCTAGACTCGGCCTAGTGAGAGTTGACACTTTGACCATACTCATAACCAAGTGGGGTATAGGATGGTGAAAGGACGAATTGCACGGTAATTGTCATGGAAAGGTTCGTGATCGGTTCTGATGAGCTCGGTTTCATTAGTCAAACCAATTACTTTCTGGTCAATTGGGGTCATGATGTGTTGCTAGACGCGCTCATGACTTGCTTAGATTAAGTGTTAATCTAAGTGGCCAACATAACGGAACCTAACGGTCACACGATAAGAGTGACTCGAAATCAGTAAAATAGTTTTGGATAGTGATCCAATATCCGGAGAGCAATAGGATTAAATGGATCCCGATGAGATTGGGATATGTCCCGATGTGATCGTGACATCGACATTCTTTGAAAAAGAGTCTCCGCCGATTTTTCGATATCGGGGCTTGTAGAGCGGTAGGACCGACTCAGCTTGATGGACCTCTTGACAAATATATATATGTTAATTAATTAATTGATAATTGATTAATTATAATATATATATGTGTATAGTGTTCGTGGAAGCCTTAAGCAAATGAGAAGTTTAGTTTGAAAAGTCAAACTAATGATTAAACTTTTTTAATGGCCTTAAGGCTCCCCGTGGGAGCTCTTCTATCCAAGCCTTCATATGTCTATTTAATTAGTTAAATAACATATTAGAAGGTAATAAAGCTAATGGTCGGTGCCTTAAGGTTGAGGAACGAAAACTTCATAGTTAAGTTTTTGAAAATTGGATTTTCATCTTCTTCCTCTCAAAGTTCACGATAGCTTCATCTCTCCAAGGCTTCATCCTAGTTATCTCACTTGCTCTCCAAGATCAAGGTTAGTGCTAGCACACTCTTTACCTTGTTCTAGCTATTCCCGGGTCAAAGGGGTTTGTCTCGGTTAGGTTTCTGACTTCTGCGTGGATACCGTTAGAGACGGTCTTCTTTGGTCGTTATGGTTTGAATGATTATACTTACACATGGATCCTGGCCTAAGGGAACTTCCCGGAATAAAAAAAATTTGTTTTCCGCACTGTGTCCATGTGATGGACACCCCGGGATTTTCCTACGATCGTTCTTTCATTGCTTAGTCCGTCGCCGCCGCATTTTCGCAGACGCCACCGTCGCGTCTCCTCCTCGTCTCCGATAGCGTGGTATAACTTCTCCTCCCTCCCATCTTTACTTACTCCGACGGTGTATATTGGGTATGTTGAAGGTTTTAACTTTTTATATGTTAATTACTGCTATAATTTTATGTAAATTATTGTTGTTATATGTAAATGTAAATTATTTGTAAATTATTGTTGTAATTAAATGTAAAATATTGGTGTTATAATGATCAGTAAATTATATTTTCTTTATGTAAATTATTTGTAAATTATTGTTGTAATTATATGTAAATTATTGGTCTTATATGCATCATAAATTATATGTTAATTATTGCAGTAATTATATGTAAAATATTGCATTTTATGCATCTCATAAATTATATGTTAATTATTTATGTAATTATATGTAATTTATTGGTCTTATATGCATCTGTAAATTATATGTAAATTATTGTTGTTATTATTGCTCTTATATGCATATGTTAATTATATGTACATTATTGCTCTTCATTTGCTTTTAAAGAAAAAGAAAGATTTGAATAAGAAAATTAAGAATTTGTGTACTACATTGCCAAAACTTTCAATTAGGTGATCATTATTTGATAATTATTAATAATTATTGTACAATTAGGTGTTCATTATTTAATATTTATTAATAATGACTCTAACTATCTATAATTCGAGTTAATTTAATTTGATACCCATTATTAATATTCTAAGTTGGACTGAAATTTTGATTAAACTAAGGAGATACTAAAATATTGTTATTTTAATCAATTATATAACAATAATATCAATTCAGTAGTGAGTTAGAATTTTGAAAATTTAAGTCAAATTTGAACTAGTCCATCAAATTTTAATTCAACTTCAACTTTGATTTATTGACACCAAATCAATTTTATGTGGGTTAATATTATCAATTATGATTAAAATTATTAAATCAATAAATTTATAAAATAATATCTTTACAGAGGTAGACACCAACTCAAAAATGTCTTATTTGTTGGAGCACATTAAGTCATTTCTATATAATTAATATTACAACTTCATTCATACATTCAATCTCATTTGAAAGGTTAGATGAACCAATCATGAACATGAGAAGGAGTAATTACACTTTGATGAAATAACAATAAAGTCATTTGCAAAGTATATTCCCTTTGATTCATCTTGCTTGAACTAGTTCAAGGTATATTTCCCTTGATTCCTCTCATGCCTTCATCAAGTTCTCGTATCTCTCGCCTTTAAAGAATTTTAATTTCGCTTCCAAGACTTGTAACGAAAATGTATATAAAAAAACAACAACTAGACTCTTTATATGTAGGCATAGATGGGATGAGTATCTAATGAGTTTGTGCATTATATGACATATTTATAGTCCTCTAATAAATGGATCATTTTATGAAAAGATCATCCCTTTTCAGATGAGCTTGCTATAGTAGGATCTATCTAGCAATCATCTTCTTTTACCTTGTTGTAAGAATTTGTTTTTATATATACAACATATTGTGCATCAAGGGGACAAATTGTTTTAAAGTGTGTATGGTTTGGATCAAATTTTCCGTATAGAGGTCCTAATAGCTATAGGTATATATAGCAACCATTTCATAAGTTAACTATGAGAGGGGGTTTTTTAAATACATTATAAATTTGATGGTAAGATTGATTCATACAATGTAAAATATATCAACAAATTTTCAACAATTATAGCACATTTGGTGATTTCATGGGAACATATATAATTAGCCACTTCCTTTTCTTATTAGTTATGTAAATTTTTCTTACTTTATGGGCATCCATTAGTTATGCTTAGATTCATAAGAGGTATGAATGATAAATGTAAAGCATTGATATGAATTAAGCTTGTAAAGCATTGATATGAACCACTTCTTCATTAGCATAATTCTTACCTAAGCAGATTACAAAGTTTAAAAACTATAAGGCTATAGTTTCACTAAGTAGAATTTCCTAGAATTTAGGACTATTAAACCTTATATCCCTCAGGGTATTGTCAACATTGAATGTAGAGACCTTTAGTTGATGACAAAATGGTTGGAACTTGCATCATAGATACAATTGGATTATAATGCCTTTGTATGGAATCGATCTCATTAGAGGGTCCGGTGTTTGGGCGTGGTTCACAATATTATATTTGAGGTGATTATTGGTTGAGATATATGTGTGTTTCATTGTGGGGACCCTTATTTTTAAGGGGTGTCCAATTATAGGGAAAATCTTTGAAATTTTTCTAGGATCCTCGTCGTGGCTCGTGTTTAAATTAGAACATGAGCGCGGTAGTTTAATTATGTGAGGATGATAAATGTTTAGGATTTAGAATACTATGTCATGCCTTGCAAAAAAATATTTCCAATATAGGTTTGATTGATTTTATTGTTGGGTTTCAGTGCAGCTCTATCATCTTCATCGTCGTGACATTCGACATTGCCCGTAAGAACGTAATTCAACAACATTTCTTTGCATTTCAATTTAGGTCAGTGGTTATGCTTTCGTTAGCAATTGTATTGCCTTATTCAATTGCTTGTTGCACTGACTAGAATCAATTACAGCCATAATTGGATGGATGTTGTGTACAATGAATATCTCTTAACCTTGTAATAATCTAATTTGATATGCTTATGTTAAATTGTATAGGAAGGATTAATTTATTAGAATAGGTTTTTACAATAACATTCAATCTTGTATGAATAGTTCTTTGGCAATAGTATGATATGTAATATCTATTGAATATCACATTGTGGTCAACCACAATGTGATATCATATTTGTCTACTATCATATATGTTGTGTTCACAGTATAAATATTCGTGTAGCTTAGCTACGACATGTAACGTTAAAGGCTTATGTTATAACACATGTCTGTAATGATTTGGTTTGTAGAGAGGTGGCTAACTTAGATGCCTAACTTTGCATCCGATGTTGTAGAATAACAGTTCCCCAGTTATGAATTTCAACGATCGATCTTGGATGTATAGACGTTTAACCGCCGATGGTTTCATCAATCCTGAATTTGTTGAGGGAGTTGATGCATTCATGCATTATGCATGTTCGCAACTTGCATATATGGATGAGCCGAAGATCAGATGTCCATGTACAAAGTGCAAGTACAAATGTTTCCTGTTTATTGATGAAGTTCAGTTGCATTTGTTGAGAAAAGGGTTTGTTCCGAACTACTTTCGATGGACCCGACATGGGGAACTGTTGGTTGCTAGCTCCTCAAGGAGAATTGAAGAGCCTCGTGTATGAACTTAAATGAGAATGACGTTGAGGATGGATATGGAAGACATTTTGGTGATGGGCGGAAAACTCTTACAGCAAATGGTGCACGATGGACTCGGTCATACATTTGACCCAAATGTGGGACATGTTGACGAAGAACCTAACCAATGTGCAAAACAATTCTTCTACTTTCTGATCGGTGATCGAGAATTGTGGCCAAATTGTGAGACAATGACTCGCTTGTCATCAATTGCTCACATCTTCAACATAAAGAGTGAAGGTCATATTTGGATCGCGGTTTTGACAAAATTCTTGATGGTACAACGAATCATTGCCAACCGAGCATACAATGGTCGATAGTTTTACAACATGAAGAAACTTATTCGTGGTCTTGGTTTACTGTGGAAAAAATTGAGTGTTATCGACTCGGATGTATCTTTGTATTGGGGACGATATGAACTTAGAATACGGTAAATTTTGTGGGCAACCTAGGTTTAAGCCCAGAAAACGTTATACGAAGCATAAATTAGTTCCATGGAAGCGGATGTATTATTTCCCTCTCACTCCTAGGTTGCAAAGGCTTTATGCTTCTGATGTGACTGCATCTCTGTAGCGCCCCCTTACCGTAGAGTATACACCGATACGCCTGTAGGTCCTACCGATACATACCCTACGATGAGGGTGCACTACGATACAATCACTTCGAATAACCCTCTTGACATCAATAATGTATAAGCAGTAATATCAATTTCACTAAAGTTGAAACCAAAAGAGTACTTCTCATTTCATTCATAAACCCTAAATACAATATCCTGTCATATATACAACTGAACAAGTCCAAAATAGACAGTACTAACTCCTATCTAAGTCATCCCCAAAATATCACAAAGGATCCCCAGCTGACCGACCTGTGGGCCATGCTCCTCTCACCGGCACACACACAGTTGGAAAAGTCTCAAAATCCGGAACTAGAAGTCACACTACCGCTGTCCTGAAAAATAGTCGCAATTTGGGTGAGTTTGCGAAACTCAATGAGTAACCATCATCGATGGTTTACCCAATTCATGCATTACGCAAAATTGCGTACAAAGCAACACATCATAAATCAGAAATTCATAAAATCACAATCACACAGTTGCAATAAATCCCATATCAAATTCACAGCACAATCACCGACTGAATGCACAATGATTTCCATTTCATTATTAGCGTTGTGACTGGGCGTCATAATTATCCCATTTATGGGCACAGCACACAGAAATCGCGTTTTCGGGGGTAGGAGAGCCCTTTAGGTATGCACTACTGCCCACGCGCACTAGGGATGGGAGAGCCCTCTAGGTATGCACTAATCCCTTTTTACTTATCGCAAAGACGAGCTTATAGCTCCAATCAGATCATAATGTGCTCCAGTCACAACTGTCAGTTACTGATTTCTATTCATGCCTAGCATGCGTTCACAATTCTCAATAGCATATCACATGCGAATCACTTAATCAGAATCAAAGATAGTTCACATACAAAGCACATCAGAGATTGAGAAACCAACTAGGTTAGTCACCTCAAAACTTCCGAGCTACTGCCGGGAAGTCTCAGCTGCGTCAGAGGATCGACGCTCCACTTGGGCCTCTACAATAACCAGAATATTCGAATATCACTAAGTTTACCAATTTCAATAGTCAAGTATGCAAATATCAAATGATTTACGTACTATGCATGTTATGACATTTCCGACACAAATCCGAATTTCCCGATCGCATACTCTAAATCCCGAATTCAAAATCTCTAAATTGAAATCCATTCATAACTAATTACATCATCAAATTCTTAATCCCCAATTATTAGAAATCTCCAATTTACAAAGTCGGAAAACAATCTTCCTCGCCGCGGCGTCCATTCCCTCGCTGCGGCGAGCCCTGTTTTTCCTTGCCTTCGTCGCGGTGCCCGCTCGCCTTGCCGCGACGAACAATCCTTTCTTCGTCATGGCGTACGCGTTGCGCACGTCACGACGTGGGCCGAAATTCCTCGCCGCGTCTCCTCGCTCGCTGCGGCGTGTTCTTCGCGCGCCGCGACGTGCGATCGTAGATTCGCCAGAAAACCCAAAAATTCCCCAAATTTCTCAGATATAATCCATCCAAATTCATTCAAAACACTCCAAAACAATATTATAAACTTAACACAACTCATTTCTAACCTTCAATCCATCAAATAAGCATTATTCTATAAACACCCAAATCAAAATCCACATTTGCCCTAAAACCTATATCATCCGAAAATTTCTAACTTCCTAAACAATTGATCACTTAATTTCATGCCTTAATCAAACTATAGAAAACATGAATAAGCAATAACTTACTTGATTCAGGCTTAAACCCTTGGAGAATACCAAGAAAAACTCAAACTCCCGCTCTCATGCACATCCATGGTTTCCTCCAAATCCACCCAAAACCATTCTCTTCCAACTCCAAGCCAAAGGGATGATTAATCAAGGGTAAGGAAGGATTAACTTGCAAGAAGAAAGCAAGAAACAACTCCAAACTAAGATCCACGCAAGGAAGAAGGAGATCAAAACAATTTTCTCAAGGGAAGAAACAAACATCGTGGATCATATTTTCAAAGAGGGAAGGTTTAAATACTAAGACTCACTAAGGCTTGTTTGGCAATTTCAATTGCCACAAGTCCAATCCGAACCACCTCAATCCAATTTCTAATTTTAATTTCTCCTGAATTCCAATGGTTTATACCCTAATTCCTCAAATCATAATTTAAATTATCTCATATCAATTATCTATCAAATTGAACCAAATCGAAATTAATCAATCACTACGCCATTTTTACGGTCCAGCCTAATACTCCAAAATTCGAAAAATTCCTATAATTCCACAAAATAGAAAACCTCTAATCACATACTCCAAATTTCAATTCTCAATTCCTAAATTCAATTTGACTCTCTAATTTCATAAATCAAAGCTCTAAGATATCAAATTCACTAATAACACAATTTACTTTAAATCACAATTCTCCGATTTCACAATCACGCGTAAATCGCCATACATGCATGTACATACATAAGCTTATGAAATGGCGAACATTTATCAAATATGCGAGGCTATGAATACAGATGCAAAATACGATCTGTAATATGTATGAGAGGATTGTTCCCATCCCATCGGTGACGGGATGTTACAATTCTCCCCTCCTAACAAAAATTTCGTCCCGACATTTTCTTACCTGACTGATCAAACAGATGAGGATACTGCCTCCTCAAGTGCTCCTCAGTTTCCCAAGTTGCCTCCTCGATGAGTGGTTCTTCCAAAGGACTTTCACCAATGGAATCACCGCCCTCAATTGCTTGACCAGCGATCCAATAATCCGCACCGCTCCTCCACATAACTCATATCATCGGCTAACTCAATCTCCGAGCGGAATCACATGAGTCGGGTCGATCGATATCTCCGAGCATACTCACATGAAACACATCGTAACCGGGACAACTCACTCGCAAGGCTAATCAGAAGCCAACGGTCCAATCCGCTCAGTAATCTCATATGGACCGATATACCGAGGACTCAACTTGCCCTTACGGCCAAATCTGAGAACTCCTCTCCACGGAGACACTCTGAGGAACACTCTATCTCCCACAGCATACTCCATCTCTCGCCGATGCTGATCCATATAACTCTTACACTGTTCCGAGCCGCCTTGATGCGACTCAATCAATATGCACCTTATCCACAGTGTCCTGGATCAGCTCGGGACCCTCTAACATCCTCATACCCTCTTCATCCCAGTAAAGAGGGGATCTGCACGGACGTCCATATAAAGCCTCATATGGTGCCATACCAATGCTACTCTGGTACTGATTATTATAAGCGAACTCTACCAGAGGCAAATATTGATCCCATGTACCTCGGAACTCCAATACACAGGCTCTCAACATATCCTCAACAGTCTGAATATTCCTCTCACTCGCCCATCATGCTCGAGGATGAAACGCCGCATCAAGTTCAATCTCGCATCTATGGTCGATCGCAGCTCCTCCGAACCTCAAGTAAATGGGATCCCTATCTGACACTATCGACACTAGGACCCCATGCAGTCGAACTATCTCTGCCACATACTTTTGAGCCAACTGATCGAGGGTATAGCTCTCCCTCACTGGCAAGAAGTGAGCCGATTTAGTCAATCGGTCCACTATGACCCAGATAGCATCACACTGCTTCGGCGTCCTGGGCAACCCCATAATAAAATCCATCGTAATGCGTTCCTATTTCCACTCCGGAATGGGCAAAGAATGCAATCTCCCAACTGGGGCCTGGTGCTCAGCCTTAACCTGCTAGCACGTCAAACACCGAGAAACAAACTCCGCCACATGTCTCTTCTTACCCGGCCACCAGAAATGCAACTTAAGCGTGCGATACATCTTGGTGACACCAGGATGCATGGCATAAACGACCAAATGAGCCTCCTCTAAGATCTCACGCCTCAGATCCTCCACATCAGGAACACACAACCTCTGGCCCATCCACAAAGTACCATCTCTCAGCTCAAACTCAGATACCCATCCAGATCTGACTCTATCAATCAATCTCACCAATACTGGATCCTGATCCTGCACTCTCCTGATCCGATCATGCAGTACCGGCCTGAGCCTCAAAGTCGCAATCAGAGCTCCATCCTGACTCAAGTCCATCTGCACATTAAGAGCTCTCAACTGAACCAAACACGATAACCTCGAAACCTGAATCTGAGCTGCACTACCATGCGATCTCCTACTCAACGCATCAGCCACCACATTGGCCTTCCCTGGGTGATACTCGATAGTGCAGTCATAATCCTTAAGCAACTCCAACCATCTCTCTCGCTTCGTATTCAGCTCACGACTCAACAAATATCTCAAGCTCTTATGATCAGTGAAGATCTGGAACGTCTCCCCATACAAATAATGTCTCCAGATCTTCAGAGCAAACACCACAGCCACTAACTCCAAGTCATGCACAGGATAATTACCCTCATGGGCTCTCAACTGTCTCGATGCATAGGCTACGACTCTCCCATCTTGCATCAAGACGGCCTAAACCTAACTGCAAGCATCACTATAAACCTCGAAACCTCCTGATCCAGATGGCAGGGCTAACAGCGGCGCTGTAGTCAACCGATGTATTAACTCCTCAAAACTCCTCTGACACTCATCTGTCCATCTGAAAGCCACACTCTTCCTCAGAAGTCTTGTCAATGGGGCGGAGATCACAGAAAACCCCTCGATAAACCTCCGGTAATAACCTGCCAATCCGAGGAAACTCCTCAACTCTGACACATTCCTCAGAATCTCCCAACTCTTCACTGCCTCTATCTTGTGAGGATCCACCCGATACCCTCACCGCATACGATGTGGCCTAGGAACACCACCTCATCCAGCCAAAATTCACACTTAGTGAATTTGGCATACAACTGCCTATCTCTCATAATCTGCAGCACTATCCTCAGATGCTCCACATGCTCCTGTCTAGACCTCGAATACACCAAAATATCATCGATGAATACGATCACAACCGATCGGTATGGCTGAAAGACCTATTCATCAAGGCCATGAAGGTCGCGGGGCATTAGTCAACCCGAACGGCATCACTAGAAACTCGTAATGCCCATACCTGCTCCTGAAAGCACTCTTAGGCACATCAGCCTCTGCGATCCTCAATTGATAGTACCCGGATCTCAAATCTAACTTGGTAAATACCGAGCTCCTCGAATCGATCGAAAGAGATCATCGATCCTAGGCAGTGGGTACTTATTCTTAACAGTAACCCGATTGAACTGCCTATAATCGATGCAAAGCCTCAAAGTCCCGTCCTTCTTCTTCACAAACAACACCGGAGCTCCCACGTAAACACTGGGCCCGATGAACCCTTATCCAACGGCTCAGAATCGAGCCTTAAGCTCCCTCGGCCCACGGTGCCGTCCTATACGGAGGTATCGATATAGGAGCGGTACCTGGAACGAGGTCAATCTCGAACTCCATCTCCCGATCCGGCGGCAAACCCGGTAACTCCTCGAGATACACATCTGGAAACTCTCTGATCATAGGAACATCCTGCAAGCTCTGCTGCACTCGGGAATCCACTACATGCGCCAAATAGGCCTCACAGCCACCTCGCATCAACCTCAAAGCACTCAGAAACGAGATCATCCTGGCTGGCACTATCTGACTAACACCTCAAAATACAGCCCTAGGCTGACCAGGAGACTCTAACACAACCTCCTTGGTATAACAATCCATAATCGCCCTATGGGCAGTGAGCCAGTCCATCCCCAAAATCACTTCAATCTCGAAGGGCAATAATCAGTTCGCACGCAGCTCGATCGATCAATCATAATCGGACACTCCTTGCAGACCTCTCCCAAAACTGTGGTACTACCCAAAGGTGTACTCACCTGCAACCCATACTGAAGCATCTCCCTATTCACATGCAATCTACATGCCACATGCGGTGCAATAAATGAATGCATGGACCCTGGATCTATCAATGCATACACCTCAATATCAGAAAGCAGAAGCAAACTTGCAACCACATCTGGAGAGTCCTGGGCCTCCTGCCTCGTCATAGCATAAACCCTGGCCTGCGACTGCGGACGACTACCCCGACTCTCAGACCCCACAAAGGAATCTCCAGCTCTACCCCGAGCTCTGCCTCTGCCCCTGAATCCAGGTCCACTACCACGGCTCTGCTGCACAGTCGTGCTACTAGTGGCTCTCCCACTAGAAGCAGACTGAGCTCCCAAAATCTCTGGACAATACCGGATCTGATGCTCCATCGAGCCACATCTCAAGCAAGCTCCCGTGAACCTCCAGCACTCCCCACTATGCCTCCTCTCACAAAACTCGCACAAAGGAGGAAGCTGGCCGGAGCCTCGACCACTACCACTGCTACCACCAGACTGCCCAAATCGACCTCTCTAACCAGAACCAGACTGTCTGGGACCTCCCAAAAATCTGAGCCTGCCCTGGCGTCTGCTAGAGCTCCTACCAGAGCTACCCTGACTATCACTGGATCTCTTGCTCCGAGATCCCTGACCAACCTCAACTCGACTCACCAAAAGTCGTTCAATCTCGACAAAGAATGACCTCGGCTACAAAGGTGCCCATATCTGACCGGGCTAACCTGGTACGGATATCCAGATTCAGCCCTCCCTCAAATCTCCAGCACCTATCTGCCTCAAAGGAAATCAAAACAGATGCATACGTCGACAACTCATTAAACCGGACCTCATAGTGACGCCAACGCCATGAACCATTGCCTCAAATCTAGGAACTTCATCTTCATCTCCATGTAATCCTTGGGCATAAAGTTATCTCAAAAGCTTTGGAAAATCCACCCAAGCGTAACACGAGGTCCGTGGAACTACCGGGACAGTCTTCCACCACTGATACGCTGGACCCTGAAGCAAAGAGATGGCGTAATCAAAACGCTCATCGGGGTCGCAGTCCATCTGATCTAGGAACCGCTCGGTCCTCTCTAACCAACCCTCAGCCTCAGTAGGGTCATTACGCCATAAAATCCACGACTCCACCTTGCGCAGACGATCATACCTCCGTTCCCGTCTCATGGGAACTACAGGAGGCTGCTCCTCAAACATAGGCACAGAAGACTCTCTACTAGCTCCTACTGATCCTTGGTCAGCTGAGTGATCTACCTGATCACCAAAGACGGATGACCTACAATAAAATCACAATTCTGGTCAATTTCTTGCTTTTCTTATGAAATTCAAGCCTAAAATACTATGCTCAAAAGATGCCAAACCATGCTCTGATACCACCAATGTAGTGCCCCCTTACCGTAGAGTATACATCGATACGCCTGTAGGTCCTATCGATACATACCCTACGATGAGGGTGCACTACGATACAATCACTTCGAATAAACCTCTTGGCATCAATAATGTATAAGCAGTAATATCAATTTCACTAAAGTTGAAACCAAAAGAGTACTTCTCATTTCATTCATAAACCCTAAATACAATATCCTGTCATATATACAACTGAACAAGTCCAAAATAGACAGTACTAACTCCTATCTAAGTCATCCCCAAAATATCACAAAGGATCCCCAGTTGATCGACCTGTGGGCCATGCTCCTCTCACCGGCACACACACAGCAGGAAAAGTCTCAAAATCCAGAACTAGAAGTCACACTACCGCTGTCCTAAAAAATAGTCGCAATTTGGGTGAGTTTGCGAAACTCAATGAGTAACCATCATCGATGGTTTACCCATTCATGCATTACGCAAAATTATGCATAAAGCAACACATCATAAATCGAAATTCATAAAATCACAATCACACATTGTAATAAATCCCATATCAAATTCACAAGATAATCACCGATCAATGCACAATGATTTCCAATTCATTATTAGCGTTGGATCAAGCGCCATAATTATCCCATTTATGGGCACAAAGACACGTAAATCGCGTTTTTGGGGTAGGAGAGCCCTCTGGGTATGCACTACTGCCCACACGCACTAGAGATGGGAGAGCCCTCTGGGTATGCACTAATCCCTTTTTACTTATCGCAAAGACGAGCTTATAGCTCCAATCAGATCAGAATGTGCTCCACCACAATCGCCGCCATCGATTTCTATTCATGCCTAGCATACGTTCACAATTCTCAATAACATATCACATGCGAATCACTTAATCAGAATCACAGATAGTTCACATAGAAAGCACATCAGAGATTGAGAAACCAACTAGGTTACTCACCTCTAAACTTCCGAGCTACTTTCGGGAAGTCTCAGCTGCGTCAGAGGATCGACACTCCACTTGGGCCTCTACAATAACCAGAATATTCGAATATCACTAAGTTTACCAATTTCAATAGTCAAGTATGCAAATATCAAATGATTTACATACTATGCATGTTATGACATTTCCGTCACAAATCCGAATTTCCCGATCGCATACTCTAAATCCCGAATTCAAAATCTCTAAATTGAAATCCATTCATAACTAATTACATCATCAAATTCCTAATCCCCAATTATTAGAAATCTCCAATTTACAAAGTCGGAAAACAATCTTCCTCGCCGCGGCGTCCATTCCCTCGCTGTGGCGAGCTCTATTTCTCCGTGCCTTCGTCGCGGTGCCTTTCGCCTTCGCCATGGCGTGCGTGTTCTTGCGAGACGTCGTGGACGAAATCGAATTTCGCCACACACGCGGCGCTCGTGTCGGCGTGCCTCGTCTCTCCTCATTCGCATGGCGTGTTCTTCATACGCATGACGTGCGATCGCAGATTCGCCAGAAAACCCAGAAATTTTCCAAATTTCTCAGATATAATCCATCCAAATTCATTCAAAACACTCCAAAACAATATTATAAACTTAACACAACTTATTTCTAACCTTCAATCCATCAAATAAGCATTATTCCATAAACACCCAAATCAAAATCCACATTTGCCCTAAAACCTATATCATCCGAAAATTTCTAACTTCCTAAACAATTGATCACTTAATTTCATGCCTTAATCAAACTATAGAAAACATGAATAAGCAATAACTTACTTGATTCAGGCTTAAACCCTTGGAGAATACCAAGAAAAACTCAAACTTCCGCTCTCATGCACATCCACGGTTTCCTTCAAATCCACCCAAAACCATTCTCTTCCAACTCCAAGCCAAAGGGATGATTAATCAAGGGTAAGGAAGGATTAACTTGCAAGAAGAAAGCAAGAAACAACTCCAAACTAAGATCCACGCAAGGAAGAAGGAGATCAAAACAATTTTCTCAAGGGAAGAAACAAACATCGTGGATCATATTTTCAAAGAGGGAAGGTTTAAATACTAAGACTCACTAAGGCTTGTTTGGCAATTTCAATTGCCACAAGTCCAATCCGAACCACCTCAATCCAATTTCTAATTTTAATTTCTCCTGAATTCCAATGGTTTATACCCTAATTCCTCAAATCATAATTTAAATTATCTCATATCAATTATCTATCAAATTCAGAACCGAAATCGAAATTAATCAATCACTACGCCACTTTTCCGGTCCAGGCCTAATACTCTGAAAATTTCAGAAAAATTCCTATAATTCCACAAAAATAGAAAAACTCTAATCACATACTCCAAATTTCAATTCTCAATTCCTAAATTCAATTTGACTCTCTAATTTCATAAATCAAAGCTCTAAGATATCAAATTCACTAATAACACAATTTACTTTAAATCACAATTCTCCAATTTCACAATCACGTCGGAAATCTGCCATACATGCATGTACATACATAAGCTTATGAAATGCCGAACATTTATCAAATATGCAGAGGCTATGAATACAGATGCAAAATACGATTATCTGATAATGATGAGGAATTGTTCCCATCCCATCGGTGACGGAATGTTACAGTCTCACATGAGATGGCATGCTGAACACGAACAAAAAGATGGAATAATGACTCATCCATCATATGCATTGGCATGGAAACATTTTAATGACACGCATGTTGAATTTGCGGTTGACAGTCGAAATGTTCGATTGGGTTTGTCAACGGATGGATTTCAACCATTTGGTCAATCTGGCAAAGAATATTCTTCGTGGCCAATTATCATAACTCCTTATAATTTGCCCCTTGGATGTGTATGAAAGAGGCATATATGTTCTTGACGGTGATTGTCCCAGTACAACAAACCAAGCAAAAATTGATGTGTTCTTACAACCATTGATATCCGAATTGCAATGACTTTGGGACTATGGTGTCCAAACTTATGATGTATCTAAGAAATGAATTTTGTGATGCGGCAGCTTTGATGTGGACTATTAGTGACTTCCCAGCCTTTGCCATGTTATCTCGGATGGTCAATTTGGGACGTTGGCTATCCTTATTGTCGCAATGATTACGATGCGTTTTATCCGCCTAACGGAGGAAAAATTTGTTGGTTTGACAATCACGAAAATTTCTACCGTAGATCATCCGCTTAGGCTAATAAATATAAGTTTAGAAAAATCGGACGATTCACACCCATCCTCCTCCGATAGTATCCGTGAAGAGGTCTTGCAAGAAATAGAAGAATTAGGGTTGTTGAAAGTGACAGAATTAGAGGCTGATGATGTTAATTCAACCATTAGTCAGAACTTTGGTTGGTTGAAACGAAGCATTTTTTGGGATTTGCCATATTGGAAAACGAACTTGATTCGTCATAATCTAGATGTGATGCACATTGAGAAAAATATCTTTGACAACTTGTTCAATACCATAATGAACATTGAAGGGAGGACAAAAGACAATGCCAAATCACGAGCTGATTTGCAACTTTTTTGCAAAAGAAATGAGTTACACAAAGATCTTCGCACAGGTAAATACCCAAAAGCATGTTACACTATGGACAGGAGACAAAAGGATCTTATATGTGAATGGTTGAAAACTGTTAAGTTTCCTGATGGATATGTGTCAAACTTGACGAGGTGTGTGGATCTACGAAAGTATAAATTATTTGGGATGAAAAGTCATGATTCTCATGTATTTATGCAAAGGCTTATCCCAATTGCATTCCGAGAGTTGTTACCTTCTAAGGTATGGGAAGCTATAACAGAGTTAAGTTTATTTTTTAAAAGCTTAACCTCAGTTGAAATCAACATTGGTGAGATGGAAAAACTAGAACATGAAATTCCCGTAATTTTGTGTAAATTAGAATGCATTTTTCCTCCAAGTTTCTTTGACTGTATGGAGCATCTACCTATGCATTTAGCACACGAGGCAAAAGTAGCTGGTCCAGTTCAATATCGATGGATGTATCCATTTGAGAGGTAAGTAGAGAAATATCACTGCAGTAACCATTGACAAGCTTTGTCAAATGTGTTCTACTAACAATTTTGGTTCCTGTAGGTATTTGCATCACTTGAAAAGAAATGTTAAAAACAAAGCTAGAGTTGAAGGTTCCATATGTAATGCTTATTTAGTGGAGGAAGCGAGTACGTTTTGTGGGTATTATTTTGAGTCGCATGTTAACACAAGAGCAAGAAAAGTTCCTCGTGATGACGATGGGGGACGAACGACTCATGCTGATGGAAACATGTCCATATTTTCATACTATGGACGAACATCTGGGCGTGCGACAAGAAGAATGTTAACTGAGGAAGAGATCGAGGCTGCACATGGTTATATTGTTTTGAATTGTGAACAGTTGTTGCCTTTCGTGCAGTAAGTCGCACATGAATGTTTCTGTACTTACCTTTGTGTCATCTTCATGCCCTAAAAATAGTCATGTTGTATTTAGATTGTACGAGACATTGTTACGGAGATAATGCCCAGTATGATGAAGATGATTTAAATAAAGAAGTCGGGAAACACTTCCCTCAGTGGTTTGAGAGATATGTAAGTTTGTACTCTACAATTCATCTTAATTATATTTTGAAGTTGTATTTTACGTTATTCATAAAGCTAAATTAGTTGCGATGCTAAATTTATTTTTTTAGGCATTGGACAATCCAATCGAGAACAAGATGATATGTGATCTTGCAAAGGGACCTCTACGATATGTTAAATCGTATCCGGTGTATTTCATTAATGGATACAAATATCATACAGAAAGTCATGGACATAACATGTCAACAATAAATAGTGGGGTTTCAATATAGGGAGAAATGATGGATTACTATGGTAAAATTATTGAAATACTGGAAGTTGAATACCCTGGTTTGCCAGTCAAGCGATGTGTGATTTTTAAATGTAAATGGTATAACCCGACACCAAATGTTGGAGTAAAGGTGCATAGACAATATAATTTAGTTGAAATCAATAACCGAACAAGATTGCGTCAGTTTGAACCTTTCGTCTTAGCTGTGCAAGCTAAACAGGTTTGTTACATCCCTTTTCCGAGCTTACGACGAGATAAGACAGATTGGTTAACGGTTTGAAAAGTTAAACCTAGAGGTGTTTACGAATCACCTAGAATAGGAGAACATAGTGTTGAAAGTGAGGCGTTTTAAGAAGATCAGACATTTATCAATGCATCTATTACGTATGACGATACTGAACCTTTGAACAATCCATCAAACGAATTTGCCGATATTTCATCTGGAGAGGATGACGAGGGTCTGAGATCAGACGAGGAGCCGGAATTTGATTCTTATTCATCTGAAGAAGAAGATGATTGTAATCTTCCATTGTTATGATAAATAATGACTTCGCTTGTAATTGCATATTTTAAGTTAAATTGTCACGTTATTTTTATTTATTTATATTATGTTTGGTTTTTCATTGCATTTCTTTAGAAACGTACGTCGACATGGCGATTGGTTCCGGACGGCAGCAATTCTTTCCGTTGGGAGGAATGTGGGAAAATTGTCCAATTCCATGGAAGCAAAGACTACTTCAAGTCTCGCCCATCATATAGTACCAAATGTTTGCCTTCGATGGTCGATCATTACTTCAAGGTGTTTAGTATGATCTGACGTTGACTATTTCCGTGGTTTGAACTCGTAATAACATTTATTAGGAGGAGATTATCAAACATATTCTCATTTCATTGTCAATCTTACATGTTTAAGCTTCCTTTAAACTCAAGAGGACATGTATGCCGATAAAGGTGATCGCAATGTCACGTCACTATAACGGAATAGGAAGATCGGTATTGTCAACTCCTCTACTATTCCCCAAACCTCGCCTCGCACAATCACGTATTCAATAATATACCGTTTTACATCGATATGGTTGGTTAATATCACGATTTCAACATTTCTTCACCGACACGTTTTAGGTACATTTGTTCTGTTAGTATTTCATCCATCAAGAAGTCTACCATTCTAAGATCGGGCACTCATTCACTATTTCCTCAACAAATCTAGATATAGCTGCAATGTTATTGTAAGAATGTGAGCAACAATGCAATGTCATTTGGACTGAGTATCACTATTTCAATTGGTGCTTTTGAACGTCGCGAACCCTTCTCGGAACCCGCATATCGGGGACTCTTTCACGTTTACCAACTCCCATGTTATATGGAATCCTAAAAATGAATAGATCGATGTGCTTATGTACTACCGCATATGTTTACCCTTTGCCTTCACGCTCAATTATTGTTGTATCCGTAACACATTAAAAGTGAACATTGCATATTTATATTATCATAAGGTTCATTTATGGTTGATAACAATTTGTTAACCTTCATATATTGCCATAGTTTCTCCTCGATGTGTTGGTAGAATATTGCATTCAAATTATAAATTGTACATGTAGAGAATTGTGGGAAATTGAATTTCGTGGAAATAATGGGACCGAAGAGACAACGTGACTTCATGCCACCGAGGTTTCAACCATGCTCGGGGACATTACGATTAAGGTGGTTCGTCACAATCACCGCACCTCATCGACTCACCATCTCCACCTCTGGTGCCGGAGTTGCAGATTGAGGCATCACCGATCGCTTCTCAAATTTACATCATCCCTTCCCAACGATATATCGCCCAACACTAGCGCATCGGATGCGGAGACGTCCGTCACTGGCGCCGAGGGACCTGATGGCGTAAAGTTTGTTTTATTGTCAATGGCGATAAGTGATATCAAAGCACTTCACTATTTGCTTATTATCAACTTTTACTTTTACCAATATGTACATAGGTAACATCACTTGATATGTTAGGTTGGTTCCGCTCGACCAATTTCAAGAAATATGACTTCCTCGCTCAAGCAAAGAATTGAACGAGAGGGTTATGTTTGGAAAAATTTAGTCGACACCACAAAGCAATTATACTTTCAAGAGTTTGAGGTACACATCATTGTTATTTTCTTGTTACGTTGCTTTATATTCATAATGTTCATACAACATTTTAACATTTTGTTATTCTTACTCATCTTATTTCGTAAAGAATTTTATTGGGATTCTTGTGTCGACGCCAACATGTATAAACAATGGGAAAAGAAAGCACGACACGTTATCGCGACTTAATTAATCAAATACGCAAGGTTGGTGCACGATCGCGTTATATTCCAGAGGAAATTTGGAGTCATTGAGCGAATATTGGACATCACTGCGCAATGTCCATATCTCGAGCGTAATTTGGCCATGAGACGTGGAGGGTCGGGGCGAGTCTTCAAAGGCATACGGAGGATCAATTACCCACAACGAGCATGCACATAGACTAGTAAGTATCTAATTTCTCTTGACAATTTTACATATATCTTACTTTGCTTTATTGAACAATGTGATTATGATATAAATGTCTGGTGCCATATGGCTGTGTGAAGTTATTTTCATTGTTGAACAGGGGGCAAATATCATATATACAGAGGAAACTCGCGAAATTTTTAAATACTAGTTAACATCGACAATTTAAGTTATCGTGTAGGAAAAGGCATTGGGCACAAAGCCTACACCTATGCAGTATTTGTGCACACCCACACGAAGAAACACGATGGTGTCACCTTCATCAACAATCGATGTAGAGAAGTCAATGTTAGTGAAATTAACATATTTTAATAATTTTTAACAATTATAGCTTATTTACTAACGTAAAGATTGCTTCCTAATAGATCAAATACAAGAAAACATCCAAATGACAATCTCGGGAGGAACTACCAAGGATGGGCTAGACTCGGACATATCTTGATGTCGTGGGTGGTTGGGACTGTCGTGGAAGAATATTCTACCGGGTTCATATGCAAACGCTTGTTATTCGTGCTCTTCCTTTCTAGATAAAGAAGATCGCTCGACCATCTCAATCTCATGATGTATCGGAGCTCCGAGCCACAAATGGACTCATTAAAGGAACAGATAGCTAATCAAAACGAGCGGTGGCTAATCAAAACGAAAATGATTATTTCAACATCACCAAAGATATGGAGGACATAGCTAAGGTGAGGAGGAGATTAGTCTGCAGATGATGTAACAACCGAGAGCGAGGCAGCAGAAGTTTCAAAGATCAAAGAGTCGCTGGAGCAGAAGGAGCAAGCAGCTAGGATGAGAGAGGAGATGGAGCGGCTGACTAAGATGAGAGCGGAGATGGAGCAGATGACCATGGACAAATAGCATGCGGAGGAGATGGCTAAGCTTAGGCAGGAGATGGAAATGTTAAAGAGGGGGGGAAATAGTTCAGAGCATCCATGATCATTACGACAATAATTACTATAACATTGTCATGTGTTTTCAATTAAAAAACATCAGAGATTTGTTATTTCTTACTTTTAATAATTATATTAATTTCTTTTTATATTTTATTAATTACTAATTTTCTCATTATTCATTATTCTAACGCAACACAAATTAATAAAGTGAATATATAATATAATCATTATTATAACAACAAAAAGCAAAAAAAAATATCACTCATTACCGACGGTCAAATTTCCGTCGGAAATGTTCCCCTATTTACCGACGGTAATTATACCGTCGGTAAATGTCGTCGCAGATAACATCGCCTCACCGACGGACTTAATGACCGTAGCAATATTTCTCCGACGGAATGGTAATTACCATTCCGTCGTAAAATATATACCGACAACAATGTTTCGGTCGGTAATTCCATCGTAAAATTGCGACGGAAAAATTCGGTCGGTAAGTTTAGCTTCGAGCATTTCACCGACCGATTTTTGCTCCACCATATTCCGTCGGTGATTAATTCCACCGACGGAAATCTGATATTTACCGACGGAAATTTCTGTCGGTAAAACACATATTTCTTGTAGTGAGTGTTGAGAGATAATTTGACTATTTTTAAAAAATTAATCAACCTCAATGATGATATGGAACAGCAAATAAAGATGGTGTTGAGAGATGATTTGACTATTTTTAAAAAATTAATCAACGTCAAGAATGATATGGAATAATATTATATCAGTCATAACAAATGGGTTATTATTGATTCAACATTGTCATTCAAAGTAATTCAGGAAAGCACTATTATAAAAATAAAATAAGAAATATCAATTTAATAACTTTTAGCTTGAGAACTCAATTTAATAATAAATATCTCTATTTAAGAAAACCCTTCTACATAAGTTATTTTAATATAATTTTCTATTAAAGTTAATAAAACAATTATATAAACTCTATTATATATTCAACAAATAGGCAACTCTATAATATATTAATAAAATTATTTTATACTATAAATATATTAATAAATTACTTTATTTCTTTTATACTATAAAAGAAATAGAGTAATTTGAAAACAAAGGAAAAGGAGAAAGGGAAAGGGGTACAAGGATAAGCATGGCCTAAAAACGAAATTAAGAATATGGAGCCATGGAGGGTTTAAAATCATAGTTGTTGAAGACAAGCACATGCAAGAACCATGAAAAAGGTACTGACACCAAAGGATCTTAGCAAAAGCGAAGCTTTTCACTTATATGGATGGCCACCATTCCTTACAGCTATACATAAAGTCGACAACTAATACCCATTTGTACGTGCTTTTAGCCTGGCATTGGTAGCAACTTTCTTTTGGTATATGTATTTCCTAAAACTTAATTTTTCCAACTTTGGTAGACTTATACTGTTGCTCTTCTGGGCAATTACTATCTAAACACATAAGCGTAAATCATGCACCTTCCACCTTTTTCCATATAGGGGGTACTTAGAAGTGGATAGAAGACAACCGAGCATGCCTTATAAGTCAAAAGCTTGTTGTACTTCAACGAAGAGATTGAGACGTACATGCATAGTAACAATGCAACGTAAAACTTCTCTTCTGCATTATTAATTTACTGTTAGGGGAATCAGTCCAAAACTCTAGTGCAGGATGGGACCTCTCATCAATTCAGGATTCTGAAGCGTCTCCAGTAGATGTGAAAAGATGCCCAATGCATTACTTTTAATTAGCGTACCTAGATTGGTACTTTGGAAAGAGTATATGATCAATGTTAAATTGATGACTAACAGGAGACCGCAAAACAATTGTGCTCCAGTCGTTCTCTCATTATTTACACCAAGCTTTGGTTCATTACTGTCCGACAAAATTCTCACATTGCATAGGATCAGCAGCATTAAACAAAGTGCTCACTTTAATTGTGTTTTATATAAATTAAAATATACTAATTTTTCAAATACCATTTTTTAATCAAGTTTAAAATTTTAGACTTAATTCTAAAATATCTCAAATTTAAAAGTCTGATTAAGAGATGATCAAATTATCAAGAGAGTCCAATTCTTGAAAAGTCTTGTTATGTCACACCATTATTATAAAGGTTTAAATTTTATAAATTTCTATTTTTTCAAAAATAAAATTTTAAAATGCCCTTTCTTTTTTCTTTTAAAATATATAATTTTCATGAAAGAACCTAATTTTGAGTTAATTGAGAAAAGATTATTAAAGAATAGGAGATATTTGTCTTTTGTAATTTTATCCATTTGTGAAAAATGCCTATAGTTTATAATTAAAAATCATCCCAACAATAACAACAATAAAAACAGCATTCAATTGAAACCCCGCTAAATGCGGGATCGGTAGAGGTTAGTAGTACGTGACCATAATTAGTAAAAAATCTTATTTCAAAAATTAAAAAATCACTATAATTTATTAAATAGATACACACCCCTTATCTTAATTTTTATAAGAGAAATAATAAGTTTTTATGCTCAAATTACACAAGGAAAAAATGAATAGAATGGATGTGCGTGTAAATTTTGTAATGGTATTAAATTTAAAAAACATTGAAAAAAAAAAGTTGAGTTCGTTTGTCTTATTCGTGGCTCATTGATGTAACGGGGGAATTGGAATTGGAATGATTAAGGCTTAAAGTAGAAGAAACGGCAAGTGGGAAAACAATGGACAGGGACAAGGAGAGTAGCGAGCAAATCAGAGCTAAAACTAAAAAAGGAAAAAGAATGAGACACAGAAGATGCCGTACTGTGTGCAATAGGAAGTACTGATACTGAAATCACAACCCCTCTTCTTGGGAAATTTGTTGGATTCTCAGAATTAAATGTCCACAGTCGACACTGTCCTGTCCTAGCACCTGGTTTCTTACAGCATCTTCCCATGCAACGACAAACATATATAGCAGAACTGTATATAACGCCAAACTCCATGATGAGTTTCTGAATCTTCAATTAATTAATACCAAAATTAACTTTATTATCCCATGATTCATGAAGCCAGCATGCTCTGTGTGCCAATTTGTAGTTCCAACTGATTTTGCAGCTTCAGCAAATTGGTATTTATTTATACTGAGAGATGTGGACATACACTATTAAATTCAGTAATGCATTAGACCTTGATGATGATCCTCCACTACTTGTACTTGACGATGTGAACTAGATTAATCTATTGAGAGCTGTTGACTTAAGGTGGATTATGGCATTATATCACTAGAAACCCAGAACATGGCTAGGCATTTTTGCTGCAAATCATCTCCTGTATACATACTAAAACCATCTTCTTTTTGATACAAAAATCATCAAACTGCAGACTTCTCGTGAACAAAGATGGTCCTTAAAGATGCATTTAGCAAGTTTTTCGGTTGCATATTGCGGGTTAATTATGGGCGTAATTGTGAAAAACCAATCTTGTTATTATGCTGAAATCTTAAATTAAGATTCACAGAACTACTTGATTAATTACAACATTTGAGCAAAAAATACACTTAATATGAAACATTTGATGAGTGTGATAGATGCATGCACGTCACTTTCAGGCCTTTCCTGCGGCCTTAGGAACTTGACGTTCGGGTTCGGAGAGACGAGTGGCATGGAAACGGTCAATAAAAGCACAAGCTTTAGTGTTGATACGAGGGTCAGCAACCCATCGAACTTTATCTTCGTCGCTTGGCCACACTTTGCTCGCATTCATTGCATCATCGCAATTACCTGCTTCATACCCTCTTCGAGGCCTCCTTGAAGGTTTCATGAAGCTGAACAAAGAGAGAGAACTGGATGAAAATGACTTCTTTTGTCTGCTACTGTTGCTGTTGCCACCCATGAGAGGCATTCTTTTTCTTGCTCAAGAGTTGAGAGAGGTAAGGTGTATAAGACGAGCTTAACTACTTACAAATCTTAAACCAGAGAGCTGGTAAAGAAGCCTGCAAGTTGGTTTCTCACTTCTCTCACTTAATTTGTGTTGCTGGGTTTCAACATGCATGGCTGGTCACTTCTGTTTGAATTTATAGCAGGAGATAGTTAGGTAGCCTTTGATAATAGCCGGGTATCTCTTCAGCTTTAAGCATTAGGTAGAGAATCTTGAGAGAGGAGACTGAACTGAATGGTGAGCAGTCAGTGATGAAAATATCAGAAGCATAGTCTAAGAAGCAACAGTGGGTGGTGCGGTGATGGTAAAACTTTAGACAAAAGCACATGTATTGTAGTCCGCAAGTTTTGTTATTCACCTGAAGAAAGGACGATTATTAATCAATGATTGCTCACTTCCAGCTGTCTTTTCCGTCTCCTTCGTTTTGAACCTCTGTTTTAAAGTCACCGGTCTCAGAATTTTACTTCCTTCCATTCCTTCTTGGTGGTCCCTTGTTTAAACAATGAACTTATAAATACTTGATTCAATGTTTCTCACTTGAGCATGATCACACTCATTAAAAAAAATTGATATCACAGGCGTATTTTTTACAAAGAAGCTACTTTCGTGACTCAATTCAATTTCCTTTTGTCATACTCATAATAAGCTAAAATAATTTTATATAGTGATTCCAAAAATCCCACACAGTTATAACACAACAGTTACCATTGCAGTTATTGAATGCAACTTAAAACTTGCTAAAATGTATGGATAAGTCATTTGACAATTTAATTTTTAACTGATAAATTATAATTTTAATTTATTGGATCTTATCGTTATTAAATACTCATAAATTAATTCTTAATATGTTTAAATTTTAGTATAAATGTTGGAAATCTAGAGATCAAGATATAACCGAAATACCAAAGCATGTTCAGTAAAATTATACCAGTTCATACTATTCCAACATATTCCCTCACTTTCATTTAATCAATCTTTTTCAAATCAATTCAAAATGCTACCAATATTTATGGAGAGGTAGTATAATGTGTTAGGAACCTATTGGTTTAAGAATCAAGTCATTTAGAAGTCTAGAGAATAAATTAAGGTCGAAAGAAGCAAAACTATTCAGTTTGCAAGATGCTCTGGAGTGTATAAACTATTAGAGAGCATAGTGTCATGATATGACAATTAAAACCAATAAACACTCACGGACATGAGGAAGAGAAGTCATGGGTGTGAGTGACTCATGGGCATGAAAAAAGTCATGGGTGTAAGTGACTCACGCCTGTACACACTCAACTAGACCTGTCCCACATTTTCACTAGATCTCACCCAAATGATTTCAGATAGCTAAGAAATTTTGTGGAGATGAAGACCAATGTGTTACGAGTCTAATGGTTCAAGTCTCATGTCAATTAGATGTCTAGGGAAGAAGTTATAGGAAAAAGAAGAAAGGATGTTCAACTTTGTCCCTCCCTCGTTAAACATAGAAGTCGCGATTGTGCTGAAGCATGATTGTGACGTTGCATTCAGATTTCGAATACTTCCAAACTTCAATAGAAGAGTTCTTCCTTCTTCTAACTGCAGTTTTCTCTTCTTCTTCTTTCACTTATACTGTTTCTAACTTATTTCAACCTCCATTTTCGACTTCATTTAACTCAAACTATTTACAAACAAATTCAAAATCTATTAATAAACATAAACACCAAAAATTAGAATATCATCCACGTATCTTCTTCATTTTCTGCGTTTTCTTCTCTCTCATTTTTCTACACTTTCATCTTAAGTACATTTTTCATTTTTATTCTCAAATTTTCATTTTTAATTCACTTTCCCACATTACAACATCATCTTACAACTATCTCTTAACTCAAAATTCATTTCTAGATCATCTTTAAAACACCAAAATACTTAAGTATACACAGTGAAGAAAACAAAGTATACACACACACACACACACATGTGTGTGTGTGTGTGTGTGTGTGTGTGTGTGTGTCTATATATATATATTATTTCATGCGCATTTTCATTAATCTTTCAACTCTAAAAATTATTTTAAAACACTCTTATGATATATTAATCATCAAATACGTACAAACCACAAATCCATGTTTTCATCTTAAACCCACGATGTTCAATAACAATTTTCTCCTGATCATGTAATGACAAATATATCACCAAATTTGATTCATATTTGTACCCCTCATAAGGATTTAGATAATACTTACTTGATAAAACTCCAAGTTCTTCAAGATCTAAAAAAGCCCTAACTCTCATGCACCCACATACATCATCTTGCAGGTTGACAGGGGGTTCGAATTTTCTTGTGATAAAAGAAAGAAATAACAAAGTGAGAGTAGTAGTGGATAGAAGAAAACAAGATTTTACTCTGGTGGAGATTTGATGAAAAACTCTGTGTAAAGTAACAAGCTTGAAGAAGACATACACAAAGAAGATATTTTTAAGATAAGACAAACAGTGTCTTTATCTTTCAAAGTTAAAAGAATAATAGTAAACTTTTTAAGATCAACCTTACAAGTGACACTTGTCACTCATCCATCCTTTAAGGCTTTAAATTAGTTCTCCTTTAACTAGTCCAACCTTCTCTACTTTTTACTCCAAATGTCTCTAAATTTTCAATATCATTTTCTCACAATTACTAAAGTTATCTCTAAAATTCTTCACTATTATTTGACTCTTATTTCTATTTCCATTTATAATTGACTTGCTACTTGATATTTTTTCTAGTCCAAAAATACTCATAATTTTTGGAAAAGTTTCCTAAGATTCACCAAACTTTTAACTCAACAAGCATTATCACCAAATATTCTAATTCAGCTATTCATACTTCTCAAAATCAGTTGTTAATACAATTAATTCAAAATTCTCAATCTAAGCACATTTACAATCAATTATATCTGAAATGTCAATGAATGCATGTACAATCATTTAAATGTGTGCAAAATTTAAATTCACATGTGTGTATACTAACAATATGCATAGGTATAAGGCTCACGTCTCACGACTCCGATATTGGGCTCCGAAAACGGGGCTCAACAATTATGATATCAAAGCAACTAGGTTTACGAATATGCAAGGCATGAAATGGGTAGTTCAGGACACGAAATGAACATGCCGTATTTTAAATGAACAACTTGCAATGTTTTGAATTGTTGTACATGATCTGAAACTGTTTTGCATAAACTAAAGATTTTCAATGGTTTTAAATTGAAGGAGACTAAGGGGTGGTTATGTCGCCTTGAAAAAGAACTCGTAGAGCTCTGACTCGATCTGGCTCTCACCAAGGGAGCACGGATGAATCCTATGTCCCACAAGATGCAGGGACACATTCTGCTCTAGATTCTGAGGTACCTAGTATGCAATAAGAAGTACCTCCACCGCCTCCACCGATGCCTCATGTTGGCCCCCAAATTTTTTTCTTGATAAATGAGCATGATTAGATTAATTTTGAGATCTTGCTAGATTAGTGTACGTTGGAATTAATTAGTATGGTAATGTTAATGAGATTATGTTACATAGGTGAATTGGATTAAAGTTAAAGTGATAAGTTGCATAAGGGGTATTTTGGAGAGATCACTTAAGTGGGAAGGCTTTAAGGCTTTAAAGGAGGGGCAAAATGGGAAGAGGAATTTATTGGTTTACTTTTTGAAAGCCAAAAACATTGGTGAGGAAGGTAGAGAGAGTGTCGTGGGTTTAGAGAGAAAAGAGAGATTTGAGATAGGTTTTGATTTTTCTTAACCTTCAACAGGGATTTTGAGAGTGATCAAGAAGGCAAAAATATAGAGGAAGATAAGAGCTTTCTTGAACCAAGCAATTCTTCATTTGGAGAAGATTTGAGGTAAGAGCATTTTAAGGTTTCGGATTTTTGGACGAGGTTTTGGTTTCAAGAGCTTAGAAAATGCATGGGTTAAAGAGTTCTAGGATCAATTTATACATTAGTTTCTTTGGGTTCTCATCTGGAAATTTCTATTGATTTGGGAATTTTATTTATGTTAAAAAGGGAATCAAGAAGGGCAAGAGGAGCAAGAGGAGAGGCACATTTGAGCAACTTACCAACAAGAAATTCAAGATAGGTTACATTTTTATAATTGACTAATAAGCCATAAATGTCTTCTTTTAAGAAAAGTGAAATGAATGTTTTCAACTACTTCCAAATGTGCATTTAATTGTTCTTTAAATGCTTTGAGAAAGTGTTGCATAATCTGTGCATAAATTTTGTAAATAAAAAATGAAATGATTTTGAAAAGATATCATGTTATGAAAAACCAAGTTTCTGGTCTAGTGTCATTTTGGGCAAAAAGTTTACAAGTCATGAAATTACATGTTATGTGGGTTCATGGTGATCCCGTAAGTATGTCAAGTGCACTTGTCTAAAGGCTTCTTTCGCCTGCCCGCTAGTGACATAGAGCTCCTTCATGGACTCCCATAAGTTCACGGTTACGCAAGCGTTATGTGAAAATGCATATTACATTCTGTTTTGGATCCACCCGAACCAATTTGATGTGCTTTTGTGTTCATGATATGTTGACAATAGTGATGTATCCATGTTATGCATTAATGTGAGTTTTTGCAATGATGATGATTGTTTCAATGGTTTTTGCTTGTTATCGATTATAAGATTGTTACCCAGGGGCTTTAAACTCATCCCTAATCTCCTCCCACACGTTCAGGTGATGAGTAGGATATCGAGTAGGTTAAAAGGGCAAGACAACACTCCTAGTTTTGATTATTTTGTATTTGAAGCAAGTTTATAAAGTAAGGCTTTAGTTGCATTTTGAGCAAATCATGTATCTTTTGTATTTTGGGATTTTGATGTATTAATGTATTTGCGGCTTGAAATGCCCGCTAAAACTTTGTAAAACTTTTATCTTTTTATGCAAATGAAATATGTTTGCAAATTTACTCATGACTCTCTCAAGTTTGTACATTGAAAATTTTCAAGTTTCATAAAGGAAAACTTCGCTTTTTGACTTCAGGGAAAATTTTGGGTTAATCTAGGTTGATTTAGGCAAATGTGTCTTTTAATAAGTTGTAAGTCTTTCTTTTATCTTTCCAACGGTATTTAGCATGAAAATTTTGGACATTAGAGCTGAAAATTATGGCCCTTAAAATGAAAGATATATTCTTTTGCCTTTTTGTTTCTTCGGTGATGGCATCATCTCCTTCTGTGTTTCCTTTGTGATGAAGTTACCTTCTTCTGTATTTTGCATCGTCTGTGTTTTGCTTCTTCTGCCTTTTTGCTTCTTCTATGAGGACATCATCTCCTTCTGTGTTTCCTTTGTGATGATGTCATCTTCTGCTGTGTTTTGCATCATCTGTTTTTTGTTTTTTCTATGATGATGTCATCTCCTTTTGTGTTTCCTTTGTGATGACGTCATCTTCTTTTGTGTTTTGCATCGTCTGTATTTTGGTTCTTCTTCCTTTTTGCTTCTTCTCTGATGACATCATCTCCTTCTGTGTTTCCTTTGTGATGACTCCATCTTCTTCTGTGTCTTGCATTATCTATGTTTTGTTTCTTCTGTCTTTTTACTTATTCTGTGATGACGTCATCTCCTTCTATGTTTCCTTTTTGATGACATCATCTTTTTTCTATGTTTCGCTTCATCTGTGTTTTACTTCTATTGCCTTTTTGCTTCTTCTGTGATGACGTCATCTCCTTCTGTGTTTCCTTTGCGATGACGTCATCTCCTTCTTTGTTTTGTATCATCTGTGTTTTGCTTCTTTTGCTTTTTTGCTTCTTCTTTCTTTTGCTTCTTCTATCCTTTCGCTTTTTCTATCTTTTTGGTTCTTTTGCCTTTTCATTTCTTCTGTCTTTTACTTCTTCTGTCTTTTTGCTTCTTCTGTCTTTTTGCTTTTTCTGTCTTTTCACTTCTTCTGTGTTTTGCTTATTCTGTCTTTTCGTTTCTTTTGTCTTTTTGCTTCTTCTACCTTTTCGTTTCTTCTATGTTCTGCTTCTTTTGTGTTTTCGCTTCGTCTGTCTTTTTGCTTCTTCTACCTTTTCGCTTCTTTTGTGTTTTGTTTTTTCTATTTTTTCGTTTCTTCTGCCTTTTTTCTTCTTTTGCCTTTTCGCTTCTTCTGTCTTTTTGCTTCTTCTGTCTTTTTGCTTCTTCTGTGTTTTGCTTCTTCTGTCGTTTCACTTCTTTTGTCTTTTTGCTTCTTCTGCCTTTTCGCTTATTCTGTGTTTTGCTTCTTCTGTCTTTTCACATCTTCTATCTTTTTGCTTCTTCTACCTTTTCGCTTCTTCTATCTTTTTACTTCTTCTACCTTTTCGCTTCTTCTGTGTTTTGCTTCTTTTGTCTTTTCACTTCTTCTGCCTTTTTTTATTCTTCTGCCTTTTTTGCTTCTTCTGTGTTTTGCTTCTTTTGTCTTTTCGCTTCTTCTGTCTTTTTGCTTCTTCTACCTTTTCGCTTCTTCTGTGTTTTGCTTTTTTTGTCTTTTCGCTTCTTCTGTGTTTTGCTTCTTCTGCTTTTTTTTTCTTCTTTTGTGTTTTGCTTCTTCTGCCTTTTTGTTTTTTCTGTGTTTTGCTTCTTCTTTCTTTTTTTTTTTCTGTCTTTTTACTTTTTCTGTCTTTTTGCTTCTTCTCTGTTTTGCTTCTTCTGTCTTTTCGCTTTTTCTGTCTTTTTTCTTTTTCTGTCTTTTCGCTTTTGTGTTTTGCTTCTTCTGTTTTTTCGCTTCTTCTATCTTTTTGCTTCTTCTGCCTTTTCACTTATTCTGTGTTTTTTTTTTTTTTTTGTCTTTTCACTTCTTCTGTCTTTTATTTCTCCTGTGTTTTGCTATCTTCTGTGTTTTGCTTCTTCTATGTTTTGTTTCTTCTGTGTTTTGCTTCTTCTGTCTTTTGCTTCTTTTGTGTTTTGCTATCTTCTGTCTTTTGCTTCTTCTGCCTTTCGCTTCTTCTGTCTTTTGCTTCTTCTGTCTTTCGCCTTCCCCTATCTTCTGTTCCATTTCTGAGCCCCTTTAGAAGATAGAATCTGACCTCAAGGTCTTCTTCAAAGTTGTAGGTCTCTAAGCCTTCTTTGAAATCATCCTAAGAGGATCTTAACCCGATAACCCTAATGACAGTGATGCTAATTGTCCCAAGGCTTGTGCAAAACGATTAAGGTCAACATCTGTTCGAAAATAGTAAAAGTAAGTCGTCTTGGTGGGGGCACGCCACCCTTGTAGGACACATGTCCAGATGTCATTTAGGACGTCGGGCTCGTGACTCTCAAGGGCGTGGTGTCCAACATTTATGGTATCAGAGCCACTAGGTTTATGAGTATCCTAGGCTTTTGATGGGTAGTTTAAGACATGAATGAACATGCAATATTTTTTTTTGTAAGTAAAGTGCATGATTTTTAAATTGTTTTACATGATTTGAAATTGTTTTACATAAACTAAAGGTTTTCATTGATCTTATATTCAAGGAGTGATAAATGCCGCCTCGAAGGAGAACTCGAGGAGTTCTGACTCGATCTAGCTCTCGCCAAGGGAGTACGAATGAATCCTATGTCCCACAAGATGCTGAGATACACCCTGCTCCTGATTCTGAGGCACCTAATGTGCAGCATGAAGTACCACCTCTTCCTCCTCCTATGCTGTTGGACCCTGTTTCCGGAGCCCAACATTGGACATGAAAGCGCGGTGCTTAGTACTTGACGCGTGAGGGGACCCCGTTTCCGAAGGACTCCCTCGGAGGCATGAGGGGCGTCGTCGCGGCGTGTGATGTCTCGCCACGGTGAGCCCTCTCGACTAGCCATGCCACGGCGAGCAATAAGGCCCTCACCGCGGTGAACAAAAGGGTTCTCGCTGCGGCAAGCGAAGAAACCCTCGCTGCAGTGATCCCAACATGTGGCCTCGCCGCGACGAGCTCCTCCTTCGGCCCACAGTGAACAAACTTAAAACTTTCTCTCATTTTATTAAAACAACCCATCCCAAAACTTAAGAACATACGCTCAAGCCACTACTAAAAGACTCAATGCGAAAGATAAACATCATATCTCATTAATATCCAAAAGATGAGTTTTACAAAGCTTTAATAACATTTCAACCCAAATTACAACTTTTGAGTTCAAGAGCCAAAAATTCAAAATACCCTTGAACCAATAATACTTGAAATGAAACTAAGGGTCCGTTTGGTTGAGCTTTTATCAGTAGAGCTTTTGTCAGTAGAGCTTTTCTGAGAAGAGCTTTTTTTAAAAGCCAGTTGACTGTTTGGTTGTCAATTAAAAAAATAGCTTTTTTAAAAGAGCTTTATACAGTAGACTGTTTGGCAACATAAAAATAAAAAGCACTTTTATTAATTTTAATCTGTATTTTATTTTATAATAAAACTATTTATGCTAAATAATTTTAAAGTATACCAAACAATATGTAAAGTACCATATTGTAAGAAATTTTAGATAACCATCTTGAGGAAATAATTTAAAGAGATGTCTCATTTTCTTATAGAAATAAAATTAATATGAAAATAAATATTAAAACATGTAAAAAATTTAAATAATTTTATAATCCCAAAATAAATATTCGTTGAAATAGTTAAATGCATAATAAGCTATGCATTTTATCGCAATACAAGAAGATTTGCAATATGTTCCTCGCATCATTCATCTCGTTATTTTATGGCTCGTCTCGAATGATTTTCTTCAACGCCTTCATTTTCATTGTTTTCTTCATTTGTAGGAAGTAATTCATCATCTTCATCATAGGGAGAAAACTCTTCATCCTTTTGAGATTTAACCTTATAAAATTGTGAATGGCCATCAAGCAATCACAATTTTAACTTGCTTTGGAAAAGGAAAACTTGGCATTTGACGTAACAAGTAGCACTTCTCCTTTTCCCTTTCTGCTTTCAATATTGATACTGGACAATATGAAATCACAGTGTTATTACATAAAGTTAATCGATAACCAAAAGATTACAGTAAGCGCTACTATTAAAATTGATAACCAAAATACTATAAAAGACTAATATAAACAATTATTCGACCAATACACACTTTCTTTCAGCTAAATAGATGAACACTTACAAAATAAAAGTATAATATTGTCAATAAGATTCTCTACGCATGCAATAATGTAAACAAATATCAACAGAAAATTAAAGATTTGAATTAAAGATTTCATAGGTAGCATTGAACATCCTTTATAGTAGGACTGCTATATTCTTTTAGCTTTTCCTTCTTGATAAGAGTTTTGCTTGTCGTGGGTTTTATTTACTGTAACTCTTATCTTCATCATATATTTAACTTACTTTTGTTATCATTTAACAACATGTAGTCTCTGTAAAGTTTCAAACCAAACGGACCCGAAATGTTGTAAAGTTTCAAACTTTCATCATTTGCTTAAACGCAGACGTTTAGCCCTTCAATCTTCATGAAACTTTCATTAAACTTTCATCATGTAATCTGCGTTTAGCCCTTCAATTTTAAAGTAACAGAGTAATGCATGTGCTTAATGGAGAACTCCTTCGTCTGCGTGCTTCAAACCTAATGTAGCGCCCCCTCACCGCAGGGTACACATTGGGACGCTCGTGGGTCGTTCCGACGCATATCCCACGATAAGGAAGTGCTACTACGAAAACAATCTCTAAACACTCGCATGGCATCAATACACTAAATTCCACAATATGAAAATCACTGAAATTTAAAACCATACTAATCATTCATTTATAACATCAATCCCAAAATATAGACTACCTATCGGCCCCTACAAAGCTAAATACATCTCAAAAGGGAAACCGATACAAACGCGTCTATACTAAGTCATCCCAAAACAATGTTCCTAAAAGAAGTCACCCTACCGACCGACCTATGATCCATCGCGCCTTGATCACGAACACTCACCGCAGTAAACGTATCCCGGAGCTAGAGTCCTACCGACGCCGTCTGAAAAATATATTGCAATGTGGGTGAGTTTGCGAACTCAATGAGAAACCATCATTGATGGTTCATCCAACACATGCATATACCTATACTATATCTCAAATTACACTTTAACGCTTTATAAACACTATTCACAATTTACACATTATATTATATCACACTAATATTACAATGCGCACTTTACACTGTCACAAAATTCTCACATTACACTTCACAATTTACACAATTACAAAATCACATATCAATCCACATTTTCAGATGTCACTGTGATTCTCTATCACACTATACACTCAGATGCATATGTATGCAAAGTCTCTTGTTATGACATTGTTGTGACTGAGAATTTATATTCCCATTTTGGCAAGTAGGAGAGCCCTCGTGGTATGCACATCGCCCACTCACTTTAGGGATAGGAGAGCCCTCCGGGTATGCACTATTCCTTTTCACAATGATCACAATTTAGGCAAATAGAGAGCCCTCTGGTATGTACTATCGCCGATTTGGCTCTAGGCCCTCTCACCGATAATCGAGCTCAAAGCTCAATCATCTGTGTTCTAGTCACAACGGTAAATTTTACCGCTTATATCATGCTAGGCATGCGCCACACTTACACAAATACTAGCACATTTATCTCACTTCACTCACTTGTCACAATCGAGCTCTTATTCACAATTATATACACCGATTCTCATTCACATGAATTCACATTTATGTAGATCACACTTGGTACAATCACTAACACTTATCGATTTAGCTCATTCACTTCACATGTATATCACTCACCTTTACACTTAATTTATACATATTCACAAAGACATATAATCACTTAAAAGTCGAGGAACCAACTAGGTTACTCACCAGTAACTCCGAAGCTACGCCTGAAGTCCCAAAGAATATCCGTGGTCCGATGATCCAACGGAGCCTCTAAAACAATCAAACAATTTCTCATCACTAGGTGCTCAATTAAAGATATTCAATAATGCACATGTCTTTAATTCAAACTTGTATGATGCATGTTCATGATTCTACCAAGACTAAACCCAATTCGCTATCGCCACTTTACAACCAAAATTCACTATTCACTAGGTCAATAGCATCCCTTTAATTCAATTTCACTCACTCAAACTCTAATCATACTCCGCTAGTTACAACGTAACTCTTTCGTCACATTAAACTATAATGGACTCTCTTCGATACTTGCAATCCCGTAAATCAAAATTCAAACTCTCAATCTTTATCACAATGATAGACCTCTTTCTCTAGTTCATAACGAATCAAGTATCACCTTAACGGAATACGATAGACCAAGATATCATCACATCATTGAAACATGTTCAAGAAAACATCTAGTTCATGTTCCTCCACCAATACCCTTACTTTGACTCACTTAATCATTTCCAATTTAATACTAAAACCCATAAATTGTTTGTGGAGAGATTAAGAAATGTGTTAGAATCCAATGCTTCAAGAATCAGGTCATTTGGAGTTCTATAACTCAAGTTATCCTCAAAACATCGATCTATGCATGCATCTGCTTTCCTTCCGTCGATTTTTGCTTGTTGGTTTTCGCTTCAAATTGATTTTTCTGTCTGTGACATATCACGAACACTAAAAGTTTTCTCAACCACTCATTTAACACTATAATAGAATTTATTCCTCCCCAACTACCCAGGATTTATGAACAAACACATGAAATACATCTTTCCATGAAAACGATAGAAATCTCTCAACTTTATTTCATAAATCTCTAATGCTAGAGGGGTTTCTCTAACACTTACTGCTGAGAACTCAAACAGATCTTCAAGCTCTAAACTCCACACGAAAAGATCAGCTTATGGATTCTCCTTAGAGTCGATAACACCAAAGGTAGAGAAAGGTTGGTGAAAGAAAGAAAGAACACCAAAGTCCCTTAGAAGATAATTTGGGTAGAAAGCTCTATGTCTCCGAGAGAAAAGTTTTAGAAGAAAATGAATAAAGAAGGCTTGGACAAGACTTAACCCATCAGCCCTCAAGGAATAGTGACCACCTACTCCTAGCTAGGTACAAAGTCCAAGTACACATGTCACTTTCTTAATGAATAAACTATAACTTAGTTACTTTTGAACTAACTCCATTTAGTTCTCCCTTTCCAATATAACCAAACTATCTCCAACACTTCATTTAATTAATTCTTGCTCCCAACTATAAATATATCTTCCAATACACCATAAATTTACCAGATATACAAATACAATAATTTCACCAAAATTCATAATCGCAAGATTTCATTAACCCAATTATTTCAACATTTTAAATAATCACAATTCACAAAATCATCTCAATTTCACTTTTCCAAACACAATCACTATCAAATGATGAACAATCATGAATACATGTCACTATGTATATGCATGTGCAAAATGATCTATCTCTAAAATCGAGGCCACAAAACACTCGATCACAAATTAAGCACTAACAACTCTACACTCATAACACGATGCTCATCGCATCAGTAACGGATGCTACAATTCTCCCTCCTAAAAGAAAATTTCGTCCGAAATTTCATACCGACCGGTCGAATGATGAGGGTACCGCCTCCTCATGTGCTCCTCGCCTCCCAAGTTGCCTCCTTCAAGAATGGTTCTTCCATAGGACTTTCACCAATGGAATCACCTGCGCCTCAATTGCTTGACCCACGATCCGATAATCTGACCGGCCTCAATATAACTCATATCACTCGCTATCTCAATCTCGAGCGGAATCACATGCGACGGTCCGAGCGGTATCTCCGAGCATACCACATGAAAACATCGTAATGGGACATCTCACTAGGCAACGCCAATCTATAGGCTAATGGTCCAATCCTCTCAAGAATCTCACACGGCCGATATAACGGGACTCAACTTGCCCTTACGGCCAAACCTCGTAACTCCTCTCCAAGGAGACACTCAAGGAACACTCTATCACCCACAAAGATACTCTATCTCTCGTCGATGCCGATCCACATAACTCTTCTCGTCTCATCCCGAGCCGCCTTTAATACGACTCCTAATCACTCTCACGTTATCCATCAGATCCCGGATCAGCTCGGGGCCCTCAAGCATCCTCACACCCTCTTCATCCCAAAGAAAGAGGTGATCTGCACGACCGCCATACAAGGCCTCATACGGTGCCATCCCAATACCGCCTGCATCGATTATTGTACGCAAACTCAATCGAGCCAAGTATTGATCCCAAGCACCTTTGAACTCTAATACACAAGCTCTCAAAGATATCCTCAACAGCCTTGATAGTCCTCTCACTCGCCCATCCGTTCGAGGATGAAACGCAGACTAAAGTTCACCGAACCAAGGTCGATCGCAGCTCCTCCGTAACCTCAAGTAAACTGGGATCCCGATCGACACTATAGACACGGGACCCCATGCGGTCGACAATCTCTCATCACATACTTCGAGCCAATTGATCGAGAGTATTGTTCTCTCAAGACTGGCAAGAAATGAGCCGACTTGGTCAATCGGTCCACTATGACCCAGATCAAGATCACGCCGCTTCAAGGCCCCTCAGCAACCCTATAATAAAATCCATAGTGATTCGCTCCCACTTCCACTCCGGAATGGGCAACGAATGCAACTTACCCATGGGGCTCGGTGCTCGGCCTTAACTCGCCGGGCACGCCAAACATCGAGAAACAAACTCGCCACTTGTTTCTTCATACCGCCACCAAAATGCAACTTGAGAGTATTATACATCTTGGTGACCTGTGGTGCATCGCATAAGCGGCTACATCGCGCCTCTAAAATCTCTTGTCTCACCACCCACATTAGGCACACACAATCTCGACCCATCTAAAGAGTCCCATCTCTCAACTCAAATTCAGCAACAACCCCGCTCGACTCTATCCATCAATCTCACTAACACGGGTCCCGATCCCGAATCGCCGGATCCGATCCCGCAACATCGGTCTCAATCTCGTAGTAGTGTCAAGGCTCCATCCTCGAGCTAAATCCATCCGCACATTAAGTGCTCTCAATCAACTAGGCACGGCAACCTCGACACTGAACTGAGCTACACTACCATGCGATCTCCTACTCAAGGCATCGCCACCACATTGGCCTTCCCGGTGGTACTCAATAGGCATCGTAATCCTTCAACAACTCACCCATCTCTCTCATCTCGATTCAACTCTCGCCGACTCAACAGATACCTCAAGCTTTTATGATCCGTGAAGATCTGGAACGTCTCCCCATACAAGTAATGTCTCCAAATCTTCAGGGCAAACACAACTGCAGCCAACTCTAAATCATGCACTGGGTAATTCCTCTCATGAGACCTCAACTGTCTCGAGGCATACGCTATCACTAGACGTGGGTCTGCGTTGTTTACGCAGACCTTCATCTTCGTGCTTCAACGCAGACATCTGCGTTGTTTACGCAGACCTTCGTCTACGTGCTTCAACGCAGACATCTGCGTTGAAGCACACAGACAACGCAGACCTTCGTCTGCGTTTAACATGCAGACGAAGGTCTGCGATTTTAACGTATTTGAAGCTAAATAGTAGAGAAGAGAAGAATTACCTGATTAGATGAGAGCGTCTGTAGCAGGGATAGGCAAAACAGAAGAAAGAAGGCAGAACGAAAGTGACGGCTGAGAGAAAATTTTAAGGTTTTTGTTGAGAACGTTATAAAAGTAGGTGACGGTAATTATCTAAAAAATGGCTTTCCGAAAAAGCTAAAATTTGAGCTTTTTTGGGAAGCTCCAAATTTTAGCTTTTAAAAAAGTTGTATTTCAGCTTTTTCAAAAGCTGTTTCTACTTCAAAAGCATTTTTGAAGTTTACAGTCAAACATCTATTTTTTCTCAAAAATCACTTTTGCGGTAGAAAAAAGTTCTTTTGGGATCTTCAAAAGCTGTTCCAAACAGGCACTAAAGCCTTGACTTCTAAAAGTACAACTTGAAAATACATAAACGCAATAAATCGGAGTGATGCCATAACCCTTGACTTACTCGGTCTCTTACTTGTCACCTGAATGAGGAGGGTAAAGGGGGTGAGCTATAAAGCTCATGGGAGCACATTTATAATACAGAAGTAAACAAAACTATTTAAAAGATAACTCATTGCCATGGTACACTTTGAAATCATAGTAATTAAGCATGTAAGAGTCATCAACTCGAAATGTTTGATTTATAACAATTTATGAGCATAATTCAAAAAATAAATGCATGAAACATGATAACAAATCATAAACACATAAGCATAGTATAATGATTTGGGTTAGTCTGGGTTCATGACGCACTACACATTTCCATCGAAATGGTCTTGTGTAGTCGTAGTTTCTTGAGGGAGTCCTTGTGGGGAGCTCCGTGCCACTTCTTGCAGGGGTGAAACCTTTTCATGAGTCAACGCACGTGATGTTCTTGGGACTACCACAAACCCACATAACATGCATGATTCAAAGTCTTGTAAACTTGATTGCCAAACTGGCACTAGCTTGTAAACTTGCTTTTCATACATTTTGGAAAACATGATTTCATGTGCATGTATTCTTGAAAAGAGATAACCCTTTTTGAAACCTTTTTATTAATCATGAATGCAAATCATATGGAAAACATATAATCAATTCACATTAGCACATAAGGCAACATTGATGATGCAATTTAAAGCATTAAATCTTTCTTGATTTGAACAAAACAATGAGTGACTTATTTACTCTATTATAAACATGAACCCACCTTAAATTCCTTGCTTATACTTGCTAAGGAATGCCTTTCCTCTTGTTCCTCTTGCTCCTCTTGCCTCACTACATTTCCTTAACCAAATAACCAAGATTCCAATCAATTTGGTGTAGAAATCGGAAAGTCAAACTTTACTAATTCGAACTATAACTAAAGCTGCAAACGACTGAATTAAAACTTCTTTTCTTCATGAAACTCATAGCCTTATATCTCTAGTCCACAATGAATCAGAAATAACCTCATTTGGACATCTACAGCAAAAGTTATGCCCAAAAATATCAAAACATCTCAGATGCAGAAACTGGGTTCGCCTTGCAATGAAGGTTGCTTCACACATGCGAACAACTTGTCTTGTGGCAGACGCATGCGCAAGCATGCCATGTGTGCACCCTTATATGCACCATGGCAGACACTCAAGGCCAGGGCTGCACACATCACATTGTGACGTGCGGGCCAGAAACGCTCCCGAAACTCGTTTTTCCTACAAATTTCAACCACAATCTTCCCATCTTGCAAACATAACACATCTAAACCTTGATTCATGCCTTAGACATCACTTCTAACTCATTTAAACCTTAAAATTAGTTACAAAATCAACAACCCAAAGAAATTTAACCATTTTCCCGAAAACTCTATACAACTGATTCTAACATTAATCCAAGCTATACTAGGGTTTAATCTAACCAAAAACAAGAGGCAAAGAACTTAAACTTACCAAGACTTTGCTTCAATTCCTTCTAAAACCTCAAGAATAGCAAAACCCTATTTTTCTCTTCTTCTTCTTCTCTTCCACGACACCCTCTTCTCCTTTCTCCCTTTCCTTCTTTCTTTCTCACTCTTTTCCAAAGCCTAAATGGAAGCACAAGTACCATAATGCCCCTCCTTGTTATGCCTTAACCTTTCCTACCTAAGTGAGCTTCCCAAATTGCCCTCACAAATTTTACTCTTTCATTTCCACTAACACTTCCAATAAAATCAAACTATGCAATAAATCATAAAATCAACACAATTTCATACCTAATAACATTAATAAAAGAAAATTTGGGGACCAACATTTCTCCCCCTCTTAAAAGAAATTTCGTCCTCGAAATTATTACCTGAATCAGCAAAGAGATGCGGATACTTCTCCTTTATGGCTTCCAATGGCTCTCATGTGGCTTCTTCCACCGAATGGTTCCTCCGCAGGACTTTGACTAGCTAAACCGTCTTGTTTCTCAAAACCTTTTCCTTCGAGTCCAAAATCTCCACTGGAATCTCCTCATAGCTCAAATTATCTCTCAACTAAACCTCCGTAGCCTGAATGATATGAGAAGGATCCGATCTATACCTCCTCAATATGGAAACATGGAAAATATCATGGATCTGAGATAATTCTGGCGGTAATGCCAATCTGTCGGCTAGTGGTCCAATCCTCTCAAGAATCTCATAAGGACCCACATATCTCGGACTCAAGTTGCCTTTCTTGCCAAACCTCATTACCCCTTTCCAAGGAGACGTCTTAAGGAACACCTTCTCATCGACTTCATACTCCATCTCCTTCCAATGTACATCAGTGTAGCTCTTCATCCTATCCTGAGCTGCCTTAAGCCGTTGCTTAACCAGATTAACTTTATCCATTGTCATCTGAATCAATTCTGGTCCTACCAGTTTCCTCTCTCCTTCTTCATCCCAACATATCGTAGTTCTACACCTTCTTCCATACAAAGCCTCATATGGAGCCATTTGAATACTCGAATGGTACGAATTATTATAAGCAAATTCGACCAATGGAAAACGCTCATCCCAAGCTCCCTTGAGATCCAACACACATGCCCTAAGCATTCCCTCAAGTGTTCGAATGGTCCTCTCAGATTGACCATCCGTCTGAGGGTGAAAAGCCGTACTAAAATTTAGCTTAGTACCTAAAGCTTCCTGTAAGCTTCTTCAAAATCTCGAAGTGAACCGAGGATCCTTGTCATAAACTATGAAATCTGGAATCCCATGCAATCTCACTATCTCATCAATGTACTTCTTTGCTAGCACATGCAAAGAATCAATCTGCTTGATTGCCAGAAAATGGGCTGACTTCGTCAACCTATCCACAATAACCCATATGACATCATGCTTCCTACTGGTCTTGGGCAAACCCATAAGGAAATCCATGGTTACTCTTTGCCACTTCCACTCAGGAATGGACAATGGCCTTAACTTGCCTGAAGGTGCCTGGTTTTCAGCCTTGACTTGCTGGCACACTAGACACTTACTGACGTACTCTGCTACATCCCTCTTTAAGCCCTTCCACCAGAAATGCTCTCTCAAATCTCTGTACATCCTGGTGCTACCTGGGTGCATAGCATAAGGCGCATTGTGTGCCTCATCCAAAATCTCATCCTTTACCTCCTTGCTATCTGGAATGCAAAGCCTCCTCCCCACTTTCATGAGTCCATCATCCCTCACTACTACTTCAAAATTCTTACCATTCTGAATTTCCTCTCGAGGCTTGCTCAAAACTGCATCTTGTACCTGTAATTCTCTAACCTTCTCCCTGAGTATCGGCCTTACTCAGAAGTTAGCTAGAAGGCAATTTGGCTCCTCTTGCTTTAAGCTTATCTTAAGCTTGGCCATCACTTCCAATAAAGGAAGATAAACTGTCCGAACATGGGCAATAGAAGACTTCCTGCTCAAAGCATCTGCCACTACATTCGCCTTGCCTAGATGATACTCAATCAACAAATCATAATCCTTAAGCAACTTAATCCACCTTCTCTGCCTCCAATTCAGTTCCTTCTGGCTTAGCAAGTACTTGAGACTCTTATGATCAGTAAAGATCCTCGTCTGAACCCCATATAGATAATGCCTCTAAATTTTTAAGGCAAAGATCACTGCTGCCAACTCCAAATCATGAGTCGGATAATTCAACTCATATGGCTTCAATTGCCTTGAAGCATAAGCTATCACTCTGTCTCCCTGCATCAATACACAACCAAGACCCTTCCTCGATGCATCACTATACACGGTATAGCCCTCATCACCAGAATGCAGAATCAGAACTGGAGCACTTGTAAATCTGTGCTTGAGCTCCTCAAAGCTCTTCTGGCATTCATCAGTCCAGATAAACTTCTAATTCTTCCTCAATAGCTTAGTCATTGGAGCAGCTATCATGGAGAATCCTTCCACAAACCTCCTATAGTAACCTGCCAGACCCAAAAAACTCCTCACCTCGGTCACTGTCTTGGGTGCATGCTAGTTCACCACTGCTTCGACTTTCCTCGGATCAACATGTACACCATCTTGCGAAATCACATGTCCAAGGAATGTCACCTCATGAAGCCAGAACTCACACTTGCTGAACTTAACATAAAGCTCTCTCTCCCTCAAAGTTTGCAAAACAATCCTGAGATGCTCCTCATGTTCTTCTTCACTCTTGAAATACACCAGAATGTCATCTATAAACACTATGACAAACTGATCCAAATACTCCTTGAAGACCCGATTCATAAGATCCATAAAAGCAGCTGGAGCATTGGTCAAACCGAACGGCATGACTAAAAAATCATAATGTCTATATCGAGTCCTGAAGGTTGTCTTGCTTACATCAGACTCCTTGATTCTGAGCTGATGATAGCCTGACCTGAGATCAATCTTAAGAAGACCCTTGCTCCCTGCAGCTGGTCAAACAGATCATCTACAGATCATCTATCTGTGGTAAAGGATACTTGTTCTTAATTGTCACCTTGTTGAGTCTCCGATAGTCAATACACATCCACCATGTTCCATCCTTCTTCTTGACAAACAGAACCGATGCTTCCCATGGTGATGAACTCGGTCTAACATACCCCTTCTCTAACTGTTCCTCCAACTGTTCCTTAAGCTCCCTCAACTCAGCTGGAGCCATCCTGTAAGGCGGTATTGAAATAGGTGCGGTTCCGGGAATCAAGTCGATGGCAAACTCGATTTCCCTCACCTGCGGCAAACCTGGTAACTCATCTGGAAACACATCCGAAAATTTCCTCACAATCGAAAAATCCTCTAGCTTCCCTTTATTCCTATCGGCATCCACAACATGTGCCAAGAAGGCTTCACACCCCTTGCCTATCATTCTTTCAGCTAGCATAGCCGAAATCAGTCTTGGCGATGATGTTTTCCTGTCCCCCCTGAAAATCACCTTCGCACCATTGCCCAGATCAAATTCTACCTTTTTCTGACCACAATCTGGCTTGGCCAGATATTTCTCCATAGTATCCATCCCCAGAATAACATAGAACCCTGCTAGGTCTAGAGGTAGTAAGTCCACTACCAATCTAGCACCATCAATGAAGAGTTCACAATCCTCATATACTTGACTAATCACCACATTCATCCCTAGAGGAGTACTAACAACCAAAGGCTTATCCAAAGGCACTGAATTCACACCATGCAATGCTATACTTGTAGAAACAAAAGAATGCGTGGAACTAGAATCAATTAAAACAAATACTGCTGAGTCAAGTAATTGAGCTATACCCGTGACAACCTCGGGTGCAACTGCAGCTTCCTCCCTAGTCATGGAAAACACCCTTGCCGTTGCCTGACCCCTTGGCCTTCCTGGAGGAATAGGATTCCTTGCAGTCCCAGAGCTGCCTACCTCGATAATCGGCACGGTTCCATCTGTTTCTGCACGCTGGGCTTCAAATCGACCCTCCTATCTCGGTACCTGTGGACAATCCTTGACCATATGCCCCTTCTCTCCACATCTAAAACAGACTCTAAGCAACTTGAGGCACTCTCCTTGGTGATGTCTCCCACAATGGTCGCATAGGGGGTTGATGAACCAGCTCCTTCCTACTTTTCCAGTGCCTCCCACATTAGAGGCTTGCCCTGACACTGCCTTTATCTGCTTGTTCCTGGTAGAGCCACTGCTACCCACTTGACTCTAGGTGTGAAAGCTCCTTGTGCTCTTCTCAGGCATTGGAGCACTAGTTCCCTTCTTAGAAAACTGCTCCCTGTTCTTCCTCTTCTTGCTCACCTCCTGCTTAATCTTCTCCAGCTTTTCAGCTTGGAGTGCCACATCCACCAATTGCTGGTAGTCACAGAAATTGTAGATCAAGACTTTCTCCCTGATCCCCAAGTGAAGACCTCCCTCAAATCTACGACATTTGTCTTCCTCTGACACCACAATGTTGGCTGCATAACGAGAAAGCTGTGTGAACTTCAACTCATACTCGCTCACACTCATGTCCCTCTGAGTGAGCTTCAGAAACTCCCTGGCTTTCTCTTGCACATAAACTCTGGAGAGGTATTTCTTTCTGAACACTTCCACAAAGTCTCTCCATGTCAACACCGAAGGAACAACCTGACAGTGAGGCACTGATTCCCACCAATGCAGTGCGTCTCCCTGTAACAAACTGACCACATAATCTAGCTTCTCCTCATCTGTGCATTTCATCTGAACTAGAACCCTCTCGGTCCTCTTCAACTAAGCTTCAGCCTCTTCTGGATTAGTCGTCCCATTGAAATCCACAGCTCCAAACTTACGAAGCTTGTCATACTGTCCACTCCTGTCTACTGGAGGTTGCATCGGAATCTGCGATCTCTGACCCATGACATACGTGAAAGCCTGAGCAAAGGCTTGAAAGAAACTCGGATCCATGGGATTCATTTGAGGCATAGGAGGAGGTGGTGGAGGCACTTCTTGTTGCAAACTAGGTGCCTCAGAAATCGGAGCAGAATGTGTCCCAGCATCTTGAGGAACATGGGATTCATCCGTGCTCCCTTGACGAGAATGAGACCGAGTCATAGCTCCTCGAGTTCTCTTTCGAGGTGGAATTTTCATTCCTTCAATATAAAACCATTTAAAACTTTAGTTAAGAAAAACAATTTTCAAAGTATGTAAAAACAGTTCAAATCATGTAAAACAATGGAAGTTATTCCTTGAAAACAATGCAATGCAACCCTGGACCTAAACCTAGTCGCTCTGATACCACAACATGTTGGACCCCGTTTTCGGAGCCCAACATCGGACATGAAAGCGCGGTGCTTGGTACTTGACGCATGAGGGGAGTCCTTGGAGTTTAAACATAAAGATTGAAAGAAGGAAGGACTCCCTTAGAGGCACAAGGGGCGTCGTCGCGGAGTGTGATGTCTCGCTGCGGCGAGCCCTCTAGACTAGCCATGCCGCAGCGAGCAATAAGTCCCTCGCCGTGGAGAACAAAAGGGTTCTAGCCGCGGCGAGCGAACCAGCCCTCGCCGCGGTGATCCCAACATGTGGCCTCGCCGCGGCGAGCATGCAGCCTCGTCGCGGTGAGTGCCTCCTTCGGCCCACAGTGAACAAACCTGAAACTTTCTCTCATTTTATTAAAACAACCCATCCCAAAACTTAACAACATACCTCAAGCCACTACTAAAAGACTCAATGCGAAAGATAAACATCATATCTCATTAATATCCAAAAGATGAGTTTTACAAAGCTTTAATAGCATTTCAACCCAAATTACAACTTTTGAGTTCAAGAGCCAAAAATACAAAATACCTTTGAACCAATAATACTTGAAATGAAACTAAAGCCTTGACTTCTAAAAGTACAACTTGAAAATACGTAAACGCAATAAATCGGAGTGATGCCATAACCCTTGACTTACTCGGTCTCTTGCTCGTCACCTGAATGGGGAGGGTAAAGGGGGTGAGCTATAAATCTCGTGGGAACACATTTATAATATAGAAGTAAGTAAAACTATTTAAAAGATAACTCATTACCATGGTACACTTTGAAATCATAGTAATTAAGCATGTAAGAGTCATCAACTCGAAATGCTTGATTTATAACAATTTATGAGCATAATTCAAAACATGAATGCATGAAACATGATAACAAATCATAAACACATAAACATAGCATAATGGTTTGGGTTAGTCCGGGTTCATGACGCACTACACATTTCCATCGAAATGGTCCTGTGTAGTCGTAGTTTCTTGAGGGAGTCCTTGTGGGGAGCTCCGTGCCACTTGCGGGAAGGCGGAAGAAGCCTTTTCATGAGTCAACATGCACGTGACGGTTCTTGGGACTACCACAAACCCATATAACATGCACGATTCAAAGTCTTGTAAACTTGATTGCCAAACTAGCACTAGCTTGTAAACTTTCTTTTCATACATTTTGGAAAACATGATTTCATGTGCATGTATTCTTGAAAAGAGATAACCCTTTTTGAAACCTTTTTGTCGGGACCCGACCCGGAGACCGGACCCCAACTGTTGGATCCCGTTACCGGAGTCCAACTCTTGAACCGTAAAACATGAAACTTGATCATCTTGCCTGGTGGGGTTTATTTCATTTAACCCTAATTTCAAGTTTAATTTCTCTTGTAAATCATAGCCTTATGACTCTTGTTTAATTTAAGACAAGAATCGCTTCAATCGGAGTTCTATAACTCAAGATATGCTCCAAAAACCTAAAAGAGTTAATACCGGAAACATGCTCTCTTAACCGGTCTTTCACTTCCTTTAATGAGAACTTCCTCAATTTAACTCCAAATGATACCAATGTTTGTAGCAAGAACGATACATGTATTAGAAAACTAATGGTTCAGGCCTCACCTCATTTGGAGGTCGGATGAGGGATTTATGACCAAAACAATAGACCATGCTCACTTCAAAAATCAAAGTGAAACTCTTTTGGTGCGATTGCCATAAATTTTTATCTAGATTTCTGATTGTGTTCGTTATTTCACCATTTGAAATTAGACATCTATATCTACAACTCTCAGGAAGACCTCAAAACCGAATTCGGCCTCTAACAATGTCCAAAATGCACGTTTTCCTGTAGCTGTCCGTTTAACGGACACATTCGGGTGAAGGTGTTTTAATTGGTTCGCAAATGTCTGTTAAACGGACATGCAAGTCCGTTTAACGGACATGGGCAGGGGAAGGGGTGTTTTGGCACCCGAGGCTGTCCGTTTAACGGACACGCCTTTCTTCAAAACTTCCCACCTCTCATCCTTCAATCCAACTTCAAACCACTTGACACTGGCATCTTTCAAAGCTTATAACTTCTTATTCCTAGCTCCAATTGGTGCATACTATACCTCTATGGAAAGATAATGAGATAAAATACAGATCTCATGAAGGATGAAAAAGCTAAATCCATCGTTCATCGGGGCCAAAACTCATTCGAATGCACTGCTCTAACAATGACCAATGAAACAGTGGATAGACTATATAAACAGTAACTGATATAGGTTTTATCCCCGTAAGTTTTTACACCTAACTCCAAATGAGATAAATCATATACCATTTTAAAGATCTAGTCTTAAGCTACAATCTTCAAGAAGATCTCTCAATTCAATTCAAGCCTTAAGAGGGTCTAAAATTGAAGTTAAGTTCTGTCAAATTTTAGGAAAATTTGACAGACTTCCCTTAAAAATGCAACTAACCAAATTTCAATCATAAAGCTTCCACCGCATAAAACTCAACATGCAACCTCATATAACATAACTTAATCCCAAGAGTAACTCCCAACTCAATCCAAGGCAACAACCACACTCCTAACATTCACCTACCTATATGATATTCATGCCATCTCATGCATCATTGAAAACTACACAATCAAACATAATAACATAGGGTTTGAAATTTCAGTTTTGAGTTACCACTCAATTTCATTTTATCTTCATCATATCATGTTCATTTAATCATGTATCATACAATGCTTTAGTGGGCATTTTAAGCCCAATTACAATGAAGGCCAAAATACAATATCTTCTCAAAATGCAACTAAAGCATTGTTTTACAAAAATCATTTCCAATACAAAACCAAAAGAAAATCTTGAGTAAATGCCTTTAAGCTTGCTCCTGGATCCCGCTCATTTCTGGAGAATTGAGGGGGTGAGTCATCCGTGGGTAATACATTTATATTTATATAACAAGCATGTCTATTTAGTTATTCATACATTTAGCAATCTTTTAATGAAATCATAATACATGCATCATGCAATTTTCATCAATACATAAACATAATTTCTCACAATTCAAACATTCATAATTCTTGCAATTTCATGTAATCACATATGAAACACATCAAATGGCTCGGTAAGTCCATATTCTTGGCAACCATATAGTCTCATTTAATGAGCTTATATGGGCAAATCTTGAGGAGCCCAAAATGTTGGATCATCCTATGCCACAATCAGGCAACCGAAATAAGGCTTTCATGGTCGACGCACGTGATGTTCTTAGACTATACCTTACCCACATAACATAACGATCATGCATCATACAAGAAAATTGGACTGTTCTTGTCCAATTCACTGCTTCTTTAAAATCATCTTTTCATACATCATTCATGCTTTTCATCATATTCATTTAACAAGTTTCTCCAAACAATTTCAATCGCCATCATACAATGTACATTTATAAACATCATAATTCCATACTCAACCTTCACAATTGCCTAACAACAACAAAATCAAGCATTTCATACAATCATCAATGGCTTATAACAACCACATCCAACATTCAATCACAAACATTTAATACAACTACCAAGTAATCAAAACTCATTAATGTCATGCATTAATTTACATTTATAGCTTATATACATAAAGATAAATATGAAACCCACCTTGTAGACTTGATAAATTCTTGGTTTCCTTGCTATTACTCTTGTTCTTCTTCTCTTCCTTCTCTTTCTTCATTAAAACCAAAAACTTCCACCAACCAAGTGATGGCTTGGTTCAAAATGTAGCTTGAACCTTCCTCCACACTTTTTCCTCTTGAACCTTCTTCAAAAACCCTCTAAAACTCTTGGAAAATCAAGCCCTAACCAAAGCTTCTTCTTTTTCTCCTCCTTCTCTCCTCATTGCCGAAAATCCTCTTCTCCCTCTATAATTTTCAGAATCCTACCTCTTCTCTTCCTACAACTCATTTAATTCCTCCTTTTATACTCCTTACTTAAGTCACTTAAGCCCATAAGCCCAAATCCAACTCCCTTCTTCTTCCTTTCTTCCTACATCCTCCTTAAACTTACTCAAGCCCATTTGTCTTTTTAAGCCCATCTTATTTCTCTTTTTCTTTCCTACCTCATTAAGGCCCAACTAACTCATTTAATTTCATTAATTCATCACCTAACTCCTTAATGCTATCACATGTTAATTAATCTCAAATCAATTTATGCTAACTTAACTTACTTAATTAATCTAATCATGCTTGATTTATCACAAAAAAAATTCTGGGGGTAACATTTCTCCCCCCCTTAAGAAATTTCGCCCTCGAAATTCTTACCTGTTCATCAAGAGGTGTGGTACTGCCCTCAGATTGCATCCCGAGGCTCCCACGTCGCCTCTTCAACTGCATGATTCCTCCACAGGACCTTGACTAGCTTAATTGTCTTTTTCCTGAGGACCTTATTCTTGCTGTCCAGAATTGCCACAGGCATTTCTTCATAACTCAAATCATCACTCAGCTGAACTTCTGAGGTCTGAATGATGTGAGAAGGATCTGATCTGTACCTTCTCAGCATCGAAACATGGAATACATCATGAATCTGCGATAATTCTGGAGGCAATGCTAACCTGTAGGCCAATGGCCCAATCCTCTCTAAAACTTCATACGGACCCACATAGCGAGGACTTAACTTCCCCTTCTTACCAAATCTCATAACTCCCTTCCATGGAGACGTCTTGAGGAACACCTTGTCACCCACTACATATTCCATTTCTTTTCTGTTAGCATCGGCATAACTCTTCATTCTATCCTCGGCCGCTTTAAGTCATTGCTTGATTACATCCACTTTCTCAATCGTCATCCGACCAACTCGTCCCACTAATTTCCTCTCACCTTCTTCATCCCAACATATCGGAGTCTCCAGATCTTTCGCCATAAAGGGCTTCATAAGGAGCCATCTCAGATGCTCGAATAGTACGAATTGTTATAAGCAAATTCGACCAACGACAAATGATCATCCCATGCTCCTCTGAAGTCCATGACACATGCTCTAAGCATCCCCTCTAGAGTCTGGATTGTCCTCTTAGACTGACCATCCGTCTGAGGATGAAACGCCGTACTGAAATTCAGCTTAGTTCTTAATGCTTCCTGCAAACTTCCCCAAAATTTCGATGTGAATCGAGGGTCCCTGTCGGATACTATAGAATCCGGAACTCCATGCAGCCTTACCAGTTCATCAATATACTTCCTGGCTAAGACTTGCAATGAATCTGTTTGCTTGATTGCCAGAAAATAGGCTGACTTGGTCAACCGATCAACTATAACCCAAATGGCATCATGATTCTTGCTGGTCCTAGGCAAACCCATCATAAAATATATCGTGATCCTTTGCCACTTCCATTCAGGAATGGACAATGGCCTTAGCATGCCTGAAGGTGCCTGGTGTTCAGCCTTGACTTGCTGACACACTAGACATCCGCCACATATTCACTACATCCTCTTCATGCCTTTCCACCGTAAATGTTCCTTCAAATCTCTCAGACATTCTGGTGTCGCTGGTGCATGGAATAAGGCGCATTGTGTGCCTCATCCATGATCTCATCCTTAATCGCTTTATCATTCTAATACATAACCTGCTTCCGACTACCATTAGCCCATCATCCCTTACTTGCACTTCGATCGCTACCATGTTGAATTTCATCTCTCACCACTTAATTTCAGATCCCGCCTCGCAACTCCTCGACCTTCTCCCTAAGGATAGGTCTCACCCCGAATTGAGCAAAACACCATCCGATTCATCCCGCTTAAATCGATCTTCAACTTGGCCATCTGCTCCAACAGAGGCAAGTAAACTGATTGCATGTAAGATATGGATGACTTCGCCAAAGCATCCGCCACTACATTCGCTTTGCTCGATGATACTCTATCATCAGTCATAGTCCTTGAGCAACTCCAACCATCGCTCTCGCTTTAAATTCAACTCTTTCGACTCATAATATACTTAAGACTTTGTGGTCCGTGAAGATCCTAGTCTCAACCCCATATAGGTAGTGTCTCCAAATCTTTAGGGCAAAATTACCGCTAACTCCAAGTCATGAGTCGGATAATTTAACTCATATCGCTTCAATCGCCGTGAAGCATAGGCTATTACCTCGTCATCCTGCATCAAGACACATCCTAAACCCTTTCTCAAGCATCATCAGACATCAGATACCCTCGGTCTCCATTGGCAAAACCAATATCGAGCACTTGTCAATCTGTTCTTGAGCTCCTCAAAGCTCTTCCGACATTCCTCACCCATATGAATCGCTGATTCTTTCTTATGACTTAGTCATAGGGCGCTATCATTGAGAATCCTTCCACGAATCTCCTATAATAACTCGCCAAACCTAGGAAGCTTCTTACCTCTTTCACTGCCTTAGGCTCTTGCCAATTCACTCATCGCTTTACTTTCCTGATCAACATGGATCCCTTTATCGAAATCACATGTCCAAAGAAAACTACTTCATGCAGCCAAAATTCACACTTGCTGAATTTGACATACAGCTCCTGCTCTCTCAATCTCTGCAATACTATCCTGAGATGCTGTTCATGCTCTCCTTCATCCTTGGAATAGACCAGAATGTCATCAATGAACACAATGACAAACTGATCTAAGAATTCATTAAACACCCTATTCATCAGATCCATGAAGGCAGCTGGAGCATTGGTCAATCCGAAGGGCATGATCCTGAATTCATAGTGCCCGTAAAGGGTCCTGAAAGCTATCTTGTTTACATCAGACTCCCTAATTCGGAGTTGATGATAACCTGATCTTAGGTCAATCTTCGAAAAGACCTTTGCTCCCTGCAGCTGATCAAATAAATCATCTATCCGTGGCAACGGATACTTGTTCTGAATTGTCATCTTGTTAAGCTTCCTGTAGTTTATACACATCCTCCACGTTCCGTCCTTCTTCCTAAAAAATAGGACCGGAGCTCCCCAAGGTGAAGAACTCGGCCTGATGAACTGCTTCTCTAACAATTTCTGCAATTGCTCCTTGAGTTCTCTCAACTCAACTGGAGCCATTCTGTAGGATGGCATGGAGATTGGCGCGGTTCCGAGAATCAAGTCAATTTCGAACTCAATTTCCCTCACCGGTGGCAACCCTGGTAATTCTTCTGGAAATACATCAGGAAACTCCCTCACAACCTGATAATCTTCTACTCTGCCCACATTCACTTCTGGATCCACTACATGCGCTAAGAAAGCCTCGGCCCCCTGGCCCATCATCCTGTCAGCTAGCAAAGCTGAAATGATCCTCAGTGCTGGCAGTTTCCTGTCCCCCTTGAAGACTATCTTCTGATCATCTCCCAGATCAAATTCTACTTTCTTCAACTACAATCTAGCTTCACTTTGTATTTCTCCATGACATCCATCCCCAAATGACATCCAACCTTGAAGGTCTAGAGGTAGTAAGTCTACTACCGCCTAGCAATCACGATATTGAGCTCACAATTTTATAGATCAAACTAATCAACACCTTACTCCCTAAAGGAGTACTAACAACCAGAAAATTGTCCATAATCTCAGGACACACAACATGCAAATTCATACTTGAGGAAACAAATGAATGGGTGGAGTCAGTATCAATCAACACATAAACTGGTAAATCAAATAGCATAGCCATACCCGTCACTACTTCCGGAGCGGCTGCAGCTTCTTCCTCGGTCATGGCAAAGACCCCGAGTGGTGCACGACTGCCCTTCTAGGTCTCCTCGCCGGATATGCCTTCCTTGCAGCCTCTGAATCGCCCACATCATGACCGCCGAGATGCCCTTTGTTTCGCTTCTTCTTGGGGCTGAGATCGAGGCCCTTCCCGCTCTGACCGCCTGGGACAATCTTTGATTTCAGGCCCCTTTGGCCACACCAAAACATGCTCCTATCTTCAGCAGACATTCCCTTTATGAAATCTCCCACAAGGATCACACTGGAATTTCTCTCCGCCCATCCGGGCTTGCTACACTTGAAGTTTGCCCCGACATAGCCCTAGGTCGCTTGCTTGCGAGTGGGGCCACTACCGCCCACCTCACTGTATGATAAGTTCTAGTGCTCCTCGCAGTTTGGAGCACTCATGCCTTTTCCGAGAACTGCTCTCGTTCTTCCTCTTCTTAGTCACTTCATTCGATGTTCTCTAACTTCTCTTGAAGAGCAAAGATCAACCAGTTCCGGTAGTCACGAAAGTTGTGAATTACCACCTTTTCCCTGATCCCTAGGTGCAATCCACCCTCAACCTTCTGGCACTTGTCTTCTTCAGTTGCCACGATATTGGCTGCAGATATCGCGATAATCGAGTGAACTTCATTCATACTCGCCACACTCAACTCCCTCTCGAGCGAGATTCAGAAATTCTGGCCTTATCCTCGCATGTAGACCATCGAGAAATACTTCCTCCAAAGGCCTCTAGAATTCCTCCATGTCAAGATCGGAGGTACTTCTTGATCATGGGCACTGATTCCCACCAAAGGTAAAGTGCATCCCCTCGCGATAGTCGATCGCATAATCGAGCTTCTCATCATCAGAACACTTCATCTGATTCAGGACCCTCTCGGTCCTCTTCAAACATGCTTCGGCTTCCTTGGGATTAGTAGTCCCACTGAATTCAACTGCTCCATACTTCCGGAGCTTATCATACTGCCCGCTCCTCTCTACTGGGGCTGGCACTTGAGCCTGTCTTCCTTGGCCCATGGCATAAGTGAAAGCCTGAGCGAATGTCTGGAAGAACTGGGGATCCATAGGGTTCACTTGTGGCATGGGAGGAGGTGGCGGAGGCGCCTCATGTTGCACACTTGGTGCATCAGAGTCGGAGACAGGGAAGGTCCCTGCATCCTGCGGAACGTACGACTCGTCCGTACTTCCGCGTTGAGAGCTGGGCCGAGATTGAGCTCCTTGAGTTCTCTTTCGAGGCGGAATTACTCCTTCAATTTAAAAATCAGTGAAAATCTTTTGTTCACATAAAACAAGTTCAATTCATGTAAATCAATTTAAAACAAGTCAATTCACTCATTTGAAAGCAATGTTGCATGTTATGCATTTAAAACAATACACATAATTCATATAATTCATGTAGGAAAATGCATGATGACTTGACCCTTATACAATCCCACTAAGGTTCCTAGGAAACCCTAAACCCAGTTTCGCTCTGATACCACAGATGTCGGGACCCGACCCGGAGACTGGACCCCAACTGTTGGATCCCGTTACCGGAGTCCAACTCTTGAACCGTAAAACATGAAACTTGATCATCTTTCCTGGTAGGGTTTATTTCATTTAACCCTAATTTCAAGTTTAATTTCTCTTGTAAATCATAGCCTTATGACTCTTGTTTAATTTAAGACAAGAATCGCTTCAATCGGAGTTCTATAACTCAAGATATACTCCAAAAACCTAAAAGAGTTCATACAAAAAACATGCTCTCTTAACCGGCCTTTCACTTCCTTTAATGCGAACTTCCTCAATTTAACTTCAAATGATACCAATTTTTGTATCAAGAAAGATACATGTCTTATAAAACTAATGGTTCAAGCCTCACCTCATTTGGAGGTCGGATGAGGGATTTATGCCCAAAACAATTGACCATGCTCACTTCAAAAATCCAAGTGAAACTCTTTTGGAGTGATTGCCATAACTTTTTATCTAGAGGTTTGATTGTGTTAGTTCTTTCACCATTTCATAGTAGACATATATATCTAATACTCTCATGAAGACCTCAAAACCAAATTCGGCATCTAACAATGTCCAAAATGCACTTTGTCCCGTAGACACATTCGGGTGAAGGTGTTCTAATTGGTTCGCAAATGTCCGTTAAACGGACATGGGCAGGGGAAGGGGTGTTTTGGCACCCGAGGCTGTCCGTTTAATGGACATTCGTGTCCGTTTAACGGACACGCCTTTCTTCAAAACTTCCCACCTCTCATCCTTCAATCCAACTTCAAACCACTTGACACTGGCATCTTTCAAAGCTTATAACTTCTTATTCCTAGCTCCAATTGGTGCATACTATACCTCTATGGAAAGATAATGAGATAAACTACAGATCTCATGAAGGATGAAAAAGCTAAATCCATCGTTCATCGAGGTAAAACTCATTCGAATGCACTGCTCTAACAATGACCAATGAAACAGTGGATAGACTATATAAACAGTAACTGATATAGGTTTTATCCCCATAAGTTTTTACACCTAACTCCAAATGAGATAAATCATATACCATTTTAAAGATCTAGTCTTAAGCTACAATCTTCAAGAAGATCTCTCAATTCAATTCAAGCCTTAAGAGGGTCTAAACCTGAAGCGAAGTTCTGTCAAATTTTAGGAAAAATTTGACAGCACTTCCCTTAAAAATGCAACTAACCAAATTTCAATCCTAAAGCTTCCACCTGCATAAAACTCAACATGCAACCTCATATAACATAACTTAATCCCAAGAGTAACTCCCAACTCAATCCAAGGCAACAACCACACTCCTAACATTCACCTACCTATATGATATTCATGCCATCTCATGCATCATTGAAAAACTACACAATCAAACATAATAACATAGGGTTTGAAATTTCAGTTTGAGTTACCACCAATTTCATTTTATCTTCATCATATCATGTTCATTTAATCATGTATCATACAATGCTTTAGTGGGTATTTTAAGCCCAATTACAATGAAGGCCAAAATACAATATCTTCTCAAAATGCAACTAAAGCATTGTTTTACAAAAATCATTTCCAATACAAAACCAAAAGAAAATCTTGGAGTAAATGCCTTTAAGCTTGCTCCTCGGGATCCTGCTCATTTCCTGGAGAATTGAGGGGGTGAGCATTCATGGGTAACACATTTATATTTATATAACAAGCATGTCTATTTAGTTATTCATACATTTAGCAATCTTTTAATGAAATCATAATACATGCATCATGCAATTTTCATCAATACATAAACATAATTTCTCACAATTCAAACATTCATAATTCTTGCAATTTCATGTAATCACATATGAAACACATCAAATGGCTCGGTAAGTCCATATTCTTGGCAACCATATAGTCTCATTTAATGAGCTTATATGGGCAAATCTTGAGGAGCCCAAAATGTTGGATCATCCTATGCCACAATTGGGAAGCCGGGCGAAGGCTTTCATGGTCGACGTGCACGTGACAGTTCTTAGGACTATACCTTACCCACATAATATAACGATCATGCATCATACAAGAAAATTGGACTGTTCTTGTCCAATTCACTGCTTCTTTAAAATCATCTTTTCATACATCATTCATGCTTTTCATCATATTCATTTAACAAGTTTCTCCAAACAATTTCAATCGCCATCATACAATGTACATTTATAAACATCATAATTCTATACTCAACCTTCACAATTGCCTAACAACAACAACATCAAGCATTTCATACAATCATCAATGGCTTATAACAACCACATCCAACATTCAATCACAAACATTTAATACAACTACCAAGTAATCAAAACTCATTAATGTCATGCATTAATTTACATTTATAGCTTATATACATAAAGATAAATATGAAACCTACCTTGTAGACTTGATAAATTCTTGGTTTCCTTGCTATTACTCTTGTTCTTCTTCTCTTCCTTCTCTTTCTTCATTAAAACCAAAAACCCAAGTCACTTAACACAAATTGAAAATAACATACAACGTCATTCATGAAATTAGTCCTAGATTCACTATACCCATTCCATTATCAACTCTTCTCAACCATAACCCAAACAAAAACTCTAACAAAACTTCATGACTTACCTTAAACTTCCACCAACCAAGTGATGGCTTGGTTCAAAATGTAGCTTGAACCTTCCTCCACACTTTTTCCTCTTGAACCTTCTTCAAAAACCCTCTAAAACTCTTGGAAAATCAAGCCCTAACCAAAGCTTCTTCTTTTCTCCTCCTTCTCTCCTCATTGTGAAAATCCTCTTCTCCTCTATAATTTTCAGAATCCTACCTCTTCTCTTCCTACAACTCATTTAATTCCTCCTTTTATACTCCTTACTTAAGTCACTTAAGCCCATAAGCCCAAATCCAACTCCCTTCTTCTTCCTTTCTTCCTACATCCTCCTTAAACTTACTCAAGCCCATTTGTCTTTTTAAGCCCATCTTATTTCTTTTTTCCTTTCCTACCTCATTAAGGCCCAACTAACTCATTTAATTTCATTAATTCATCACCTAACTCCTTAATGCTATCACATGTTAATTAATCTCAAATCAATTTATGCTAACTTAACTTACTTAATTAATCTAATCATGCTTGATTTATCACAAAAAAAATTCTGTGGGTAACATTTTTATTAATCATGAATGCAAATCATATGGCAAACATATAATCAATTCAGATTAGCATATAAGGCAACATTGATGATGCAATTTAAAGCTTTAAATCTTTCTTGATTTAAACAAAACAATGAGTGACTTATTTACTCTATTATAAACATGAACCCACCTTGAATTCATTGCTTATACTTGCTTAGGAATGCCTTTCCTCTTGTTCCTCTTGCTCCTCTTGCCTCACTAGATTTCCTTAACCAAATAACCAAGATTCCAATCAATTTGGTGTAGAAATCGAAAAGTCAAACTTTACTAATTCGAACTATAACTAAAGCTGCAAACGACTGAATTAAAACTTCTTTTCTTCATGAAACTCATAGCCTTATATCTCTAGTCCACAATGAATCAGAAATCACCTCATTTGGACATCTGCTGCAAAAGTTATGCCCAAAAATATCAAAACATCTCTGTGCAGAAAAATAGGGGTTCGCCGCGGTGAACAGCCTGCGCGCGCCGCGGCGTGCACACCAAGTGTGTGCCACGTCCTGCACACATCCGCACGCCGCGGCGTGCTCATGAGCACGTCGCGATGTGTGGGCCGGAAACGCTCCTGAAACTCATTTTTCCTACAAATTTCCACCACAATCCTCTCATTTTACAAACATAACACATCTAAACCTTGATTCATGCCTTAGACTTCACTTCTAACTCATTTAAACCTTAAAATCAGTTACAAAATCAACAACCCAAGGAAATCTAACCATTTTCCCGAAAACTCTAAACAATTGATTCTAACATTAATCCAAGCTATACTAGGGTTTAATCTAACCAAAACAAGAGGCAAAGAACTTAAACTTACCAAGACTTTGCTTCAATTCCTTCCAAAACCTCAAGAATAGTAAAACCCTATTTTTCTCTTCTTCTTCTTCTCTTCCACGACACCCTCTTCTCCTTTCTCCCTTTTCTTCTTTCTTTCTCACTCTTTTCCTAAGCCTAAATGGAAGCACAAGTACCATAATGCCCCTCCTTGTTATGCCTTAACCTTTCCTACCTAAGTGAGCTTCCCAAATTGCCCTCACAAATTTTACTCTTTCATTTCCACTAACACTTCCAATAATATCAAACTATGCAATAAATCATAAAATCAACACAATTTCATACCTAATAACATTAATAAAAGAAAATTTGGGGCCCAAGATATGCCATCTATGGACCCGCAGTTCTTTCAGGCCTTTGCCTAGGCCTTCACATATGCCATGGGCCAATGATCACAAGTCTCGATGTAGGCTCCAGTGGAGAGGAGTGACCAGTATGATAAGCTCCGCAAGTATGGAGTTGTAGATTTCAATGGGACTATAAATCCCGAAGAGCCTGAAGCCTAGTTGAAGAGGATCGAGAGAGTTTTGATTCACATGAAGTGCTCGGATGAGGAGAAGTTAGATTATACAGTGAGTTTGCTACAGGGAGATGCGCTTCATTGTTAGGAATTAGTACCCCACAGTCATGATATGCCTCTAGTGTTATCATGGAGAGACTTTTTGGAAGCCTTCAGAAGGAAATACTTCTTGAGAGTCTATATCTAGGAGAAGGCCAGAGAGTTTCTGAATCTCACACAGAGGGATATGAGTGTGAGTGAATATGAGCTGAAGTTTACCCAGCTATCCCGATATACGGCCAACATTGTTGCTAATGAGGAGGATAAGTGTCGCAAGTTTGAGGGAGGTCTTCATTTGGGGATCAAGAAGAAAATTATGATCGACAACTTTTGTGACTACCAACAACTAATAGATGCCGCACTCCAAGCTGAGAAGCTGGAGAATATCATAAATAAAGTAACCAGGAAGAGGGAGAACAGGGAACAGTTTTCCAAGAAAGGGGCGAGTACTCAAATGCCTGAGAGGGGTAGGAAGAGTTCCTATGCACAGAGTGAGGTGGAGAGTAGTGCCCCTATTAGGAATAAGCCACCAAGGGCAATTTCAATGCAAGCCTCTACTGTGGGAGGCAATAGCAGGGTGGAGAAGAGCAGGAACATGAACCCCCAATGTGAGCATTATGGGAAGCTCCACAGGGGAGAGTATTTCAAGTTACTTGGAGCATGTTTCCGATGCTGAGGGAAGGGACACTTGATCAGAGATTTTCCCCAAGTAACAAGGCAAGAGGGGTCCTAGTTGCAAGCCCCAAGGAAAGCAAAAACAGTAGGACCCAGACCAGTCATAAAGGTGAACCATTTTGGAGCTACAAAGAAGATTATTCCTCTAGGGAGGCCAAGGGGTTAGACACAGGCTAGAGTATTTGCTATAACCAAAGAGTAAGCTGCAGCCGTACCTGAAGTTGTCACGGGTATGCCTTATTTATTTAATTCTGAAGTATATGTTTTGATTGATTATGGCTATACGCATTCATTTGTTTCTGCAAGCATGACATTACATGATGTTGATATGAGGCCTTTGGATAGTCCTTTAATTGTTAGTACTCCTCTAGGAAAGAATGTGATTATAAGTCATGTTTATAAGGATTGTGGGCTTTTCATTGAGGGTGCTTAGCTGGTAGTGGACTTACTACCTCTAAATCTAAAGGGGCAAATGTCATACTGGGAATGGATGCCATGGAGAAGTATTATGCAAAGTTAAATTGTAGCCTTAAGGAGGTGGAATGTAACATCCCGTTACCCATATTAAGGCCATAATAGTAAATTATGAAAAATTTCTGTGAAAAAAGCACGTCATGTATAAGTTATTTGTGACATGCACATTTTTGCACATTCATATGATTGTACATGCATTGACATTTTTCAGGTACAATTGAGTTGTTAAATGTGATTAAATTGTGATTTGGCAATTATGGCATATTTTGGATATTTCGAAATTTTTGGTAAATTTTATAAATTTTAAATTTTTTTTGAATATTTTGGACCAATGATAGAGTGACACATGGCAGTTATATACTTATGACATATGGCTTACTTAGGTGGTGACAAGTGTAAGGAATGCAAAGAACCCACGTATTATATGTTTTGAAAAGAAAACATTAGGAAGAGTTACTGTAGTTTTTGAGCATCTAAAGCATTTTCTGCTTGGTTTGTTCATCACCGAACATTGAGTTGCTCTTGATGGTTATCTGTGAATTATTCTTACTGTTGGGAATAGTTGAATCCAGTAAGTAGTTCTGATAATGTTCATTTTCTGGTGTAAATATATACATGCATGCATGGGTTTGAAAATTGTGGCTACGGTGATGACTGATTTTGATGATGGATGCGAGATTTAGGACTTGTTTAGAACTGTGTTGAATGGATTCTGGATTGGGAAATATGAAAACTCTTGTAAAGTGATGTAGAAATAATATGTTTCTATTATGGTTTAAAAGTGTACGTGAATAAAGATATACTATTCATGTATGAAGTGTTAACAGAGGTGAGTTTGAAAGAGTTTGGATTTTAGGGAAAAGTTTAAATGATGCAGTCTTGAGGAAAGTGTATGTAAATGCAAAGTTTTACTTGAAATGGAGTTTTTGGCTGATAATGTGTAAGTCAGAAAAATGAGAGTGCTGAGAAATGAGAGCTTATCCGAATATGTTTTGTTTTTGGTGTTAGGGAGTAAACTTGAATTTTGATATGATGTGAATGATTTGAACTAAATTAAGAGTTAAATGAAGTGAAGTTTGGAGATTGTTTTGGGTATAGAAGTGCATAATAGATATTGCAGGAATGTGAAATCTGAGAAAAGAATGAAAGAAGAAGATGAGTTTTAGACGAAGAAAAGTTCACCGGGGCCAACTATTTTAGTTCCCCACAACCAACTTGAAAGAGTTGGTTCTTATAAAAGTTCTCTGCGGCCAACTCTTGAGTTCACTGTGGCAAACTTTTAAGAAAAAGTCGAAGAATTCTGCTATTGGGAAAGTTTGTCGCGGCGAACTTTCCTGACAACTTAAACATACTTTGGTGTTTTAACCATATCTTTCTTTGTAGTTATCCAAATGGGATGATTTTTAATTTTGAGTAAACTAGAGACATAGGGCTATAACTATTATAAAGAAATAGAGTTTTAATTTTATTTCCAAGAATTTCAATTTTTTATTGGAAATTAAGGTAAGAATTCTGCTGAAGCTCTAAAACAATCTAAAGTATTTGGGTTATAACTTTTGGTATACTAAATCAAATTGGATGATCTTAGAGTCTTTAGAAACTTAAGACAATGTAGAACAACTTTCTAGAAGGGAGTGTTGCCTAATTTTTTCTGTTACCCTATCAGATTAATTATGCAAAGTTGACCCGAAATTATGTGGGTAGAAAATTTGAAGTGGTCAATGACATCTGAAATTGTTTTGACATTGTTTTTTTATGGTTCAAATTATAAGCACCTAATGATATTAATGAGGGCTTTGATATTTGATCGATTTGATGATGAAAATAACTATAAAATACCCAAAATTGTCATTGAACATGCATTGGGCATATTTTATATAAGTACATGTGCATAAAGGAATACTTTTACATTTGTGCAACAATGTGATATTTGTGAATGTGTTGTGTATGTTCTAAAGGAGCCAAGTGGACGCTAGACAGACATTGCCAGACCATCCTGGCAATAGCATATTGGAGTGTTCTGTGAGTCAACTTAGATGATTTCTTAGGATTGATTTGATTTGATTTGATTTGTTTAAACTTCCAATATTATTGAACTACTTATGATTTGTTTATGAATTCTAGACTAGAAGTCCGAGGAGTTTGAAAGTTGGGCATGTATTGGAAGTGTTCTGATTTGATGTAAAATCCTATATGATATGTGAATTCTCAACGAATGTTGAATGCTGGACTTAGATCCGATGATTATGAGTTTCTGATTGAACATCATATGTGATTGTTTAAAATGGCATAATCAGTATTTGATGCATTTCATAAAATTCATGCTCAGATAAAGGCGTTATGACTTGAGTTGTCAGTATGAAGCGCTTCCACGTAGAGCTTTGCTCCGTGATATATGTGTACACACACACACGCACACACACACACACATGTGTGTGTGTGTGTATCTATATATATATATTATTTCATGCGCATTTTCATTAATCTTTCAACTCTAAAAATTATTTTAAAACACTCTTATGATATATTAATCATCAAATACGTAAAAACCACAAATCCATGTTTTCATCTTAAACCCACGATGTTCAATGAAATAACAATTTTCTCCTGAACATGTAATGACAAATATATCACCAAATTTGATTCCTATTTCTACCCCTCATAAGGATTTAGATAATACTTACTTGATAAAACTCCAAGTTCTTCAAGATCTAAAAAAGCCCTAACTCTCATGCACCCACATACATCATCTTGAAGGTTGACAGGGGGTTCAAATTTTCTTGTGATAAAAGAAAGAAATAACAAAGTGAGAGTAGTAGTGGATAGAAGAAAACAAGATTTTACTCTGGTGGAGATTTGATGAAAAACTCTGTGTAAAGTAAAAAGCTTGAAGAAGACATACACAAAGAAGATATTTTTAAGATAAGACAAACAGTGTCTTTATCTTTCAAAGTTAAAAGAATAATAGTAAACTTTTTAAGATCAACCTTACAAGTGACAATTGTCACTCATCCATCCTTTAAGGCTTTAAATTAGTTCTCCTTTAACTAGTCCAACCTTCTCTACTTTTTACTCCAAATGTCTCTAAATTTTCAATATCATTTTCTCACAATTACTAAAGTTATCTCTAAAATTCTTCACTATTATTTGACTCTTATTTCTATTTCCATTTATAATTGACTTGCTACTTCATATTTTTTCTAGTCCAAAAATACTCATAATTTTGGGAAAATTTTCCTAAAATTCACCAAACTTTTAACTCAACAAGCATTATCACCAAATATTCTAATTCAGCTATTCATGTAGCGTCCCCTCATCAGAGTATACACCGACGCCTCAGTAGTGTAGGAAAATCCCGGAGGAACATCACATGTTCCGGCAGTGAAACAAAACTTTTATTCCGGGACCTTCCCAAACCTGTGATCCCGTGTCGGTATGAAAACTCAAACTGAATAGCCAATAGAGACTATCTCTAAAGGTATCCACGCAGAGATCGAGAAAACCTAACCGGATCAAACACCTTTGACACAGGAATAGCTAGAATGTAATAAAGCCTGCTAGAGCCTACCGTGTCCTCCGGAGAGCTTAAGGAGACGTTGAACACTTGTTGGAGAAGAGAATCCGATGATTGCCTTAGAAGAAGAAGAATGGGAAAACCCTTTTCAAAGCTTTTTCCTTAACCCTTAAGAAACTTAGCTCTTCATTTCCTTATGGCTGCCGTCGATTGCACTCCTCCAAGCCCTAATACATGTGTTTTTAACTAATTAAAAAGCAACCATGAGATTAGGACAAGTGGAGGTTTTAAGGCCATTCATTCTTTAATGAATTAATTAATTAACTTTGAAAAGTCAACTAATATAATCCCTTTCTCTCATTCCAACGGCACATGCTCAATATATATAATAAATAAATAATTAATTTACTTAATTAATTAATTAGAATATAAATGCTAAGGTCCAAATCCAACTGGGAATTCCCTACGGCCATCGGCCCCAAATCTGTCAAAACATGACTCTAAACCTTTCTTAGCAATATCGATGTCGCGATCTCATCGGGACATATCCTAATCTCATCGGGATCCATTTAATCCTAATGCTCTCCATAATTAGAACTCGTCCAATTACTATTTTCTGATTCTCGAGTCACTCTTATCGTGTGACCCTTTAGGTTCCGGTTATGTTGGCCACTTAGATTAACAATTAATCTGAGCAAGTCATGAGCGGTATCTAGCAACACATCATGACCCCTAATTGACCAGGAAAGTAATCGGTTTGATGAATTCATCACGAACCGATTCGAACCCTTCCATAGACAATTCTTGTGCAATTCGTCCTTTCATCATCCTATACCCCACTTGGTTATGAGTATGGCTAATATGTCAACTCTTACTAGACTAAGTCTAGCCCAGTGAAATCAGTTCTGTCGAGGACTCATTACTTTATATATCCATGAAGACACTCTTCATGATATAGTCATGCTCGCGAGAGACTTAAAGTAATGATCCTGACAAGAGGCCGTGGTATCTCTTACATTCTCATAAGTGATGAACTTTATTGGCTACTCAATTACCTTGAATACCTCAAGTCGTACCCAAGCACCATCCTATGAGTAACCTCGGAAGGCCATAAGGAATGGAGTCAAAATGCGTGATCAAGATTCAAGATATCCTTGAGTACCTCAAGTCTAAGGATACTTGCACCATTCTATGATGAGATTATCACCGACATTAAATCCATGTGATGATCTCATGGCAGTCATCCAATGAACTTACTACCACTAGTAAGCATCCATATGTCAACTCTAAATATCTCATATTTACAGGTTTCGAGATCCACCGCTTGATCCAATCAAGGAGTATGACATATGCTAGTGCGTGGGATTAATGATGTCCGATCTCATTAATCCTATGACTAGGAAAATTTAGATCTTGACATAATTGCACATGATAGGAATCTTAGGATTATGATCACATCATAATTTCCTTCATGCTATGTCATATATCATGGACTTCATTAACTTGATTAAAGATAAATATCAATTCATAAAGAACATCAAATAAATGAAACATGCCTTTCTTTATTTATTCATAAAGTCTGTACATGACTATGAACAAAAAGCGCCAAAGGGGATTGCCTTTAGGGCACTACTCTAACAATCTCCCACTTGACCTAAAGCCAATTGCCTTGGTATCTAATACCATAAGCGAGTACATGAGAATCAAAATTCTTCTCTGACAATGGCTGTAAGAAAATCCCGGGAGGAACATCACATGTTCCAGCAGCGGAAACAAAAATTTTATTCCTGGACCTTCCGAAACCCGTAATCCGGTGTCGGTATGAAAACTCAAACCTGAATAGCCAATAGAGACTATCTCTAAAGGTATCCACGCAGAGATCGAGAAAACCTAACCGAGTCAAACACTTTTGACCCGGAATAGCTAGAACAGAATAAGAGCTGCTAGACCCTACCTACGTCTCCGAGAGCTTGGATCAGACGTTGCACTTGTGCCTCGAGAAGAGAGAAACACGTTGATGCCCTTTGAGAAGAAGAAATTGAAACTTTTCCAACACTTTTCCTTAACTCTTAAGGAAACAAACTTTCTCCTTTGTAAACCCTTATGACCATCGTGGCACCTCCACACATGCCTCTTATATGTATTTTTAACCTTTAAAAATACTTCCATAAGCTTAGGACATGTGTAAGTCATATTAGCCATTAATTCATTAAATGATTAAAGTAATAAGTTGAAAAGTCAAAACTTATCAACTCTTCCTCTCTCCAACGATCACATGTCTTAAAATATATATTAATTAATTACTTAATTAATTAATTAGAATATAAATGCTAAGGTCCATCAACTGGGTCGGTCCCTACCAGCTTATCGGGCCCCGATCTTTCAAACAACTCAGGAAACCTTTCTTAGCAATATTGATGTCGCGATCTCATCGGGACATATCCCAATCCCATTGGGATCCATTTAATCCTAATACTCTCCATAATTAGAACTCGTCTAATTACTATTTTCTGATTCTCTCGAGTCACTCTTATCGTGTGACCCTTTGGGTTCCGGTGCTATATTGGCCACTTAGATTAACAATTAATCGAGCAAGTCATGAGCGGTATCTAGCAACACATCATGACCCCCAATTGACCGTAAAGTAATCGGTTTGATGAATTCATCACGAACCGGATCACGAACCCTTCCATGAACAATTCTTGTGTAATTCGTCCTTTCATCATCCTATACCCCACTTGGTTATGAGTATGGCTAATATGTCAACTCTTACTAGACTAAGTCTAGCCCAAGTGAAATCGGTTCTGTCGAGGACTCATTACTTTATATGTCCATGAAGACACTCTTCATGACATAATCATGCTCGCCGAGACTTAAAGTAATGATCTGATAAGAGGTCAGGTATCTCTTCATTCTCACGTAGTGATGAATCCTTTATTGGCTACTCAATTACCTTCAATACCTCAAATCTGCACTCCAAGCACCATCCTATGAGTAACCTCTCGAAGGCCACAAGGAATGGAGTCAAAGTACGTGATCAAGATTCAAGATATCCTCGAGTACCTCAAGTCTAAGGATACTTGCACCATTGCTATGATGAGATTATCACCGACATTAAATCCATGTGATGATCTCATGGCGAAGTCATCCAATGAACTTACTACCACTAGTAAGCATCCATATGTCAACTCTAAATATCTCATATTTACAGCTTCGAGATCCACCGCTTGATCCAATCAAGGAGTATGACATATGTTATGCGTCCGGATTAATGATGTCCGGCCTCATTAATCCTATGACTAGGAAAATTTAGATATCTTGACATAATTGCACATGATAGGAATCTCGTGATTATGATCACATCATAATTTCCTTCATGCTATGTCATATATCATGGACTTCATTAATTTGATTAAAGATCAATATCAATTTATAAAGAACATCAAATAAATGAAACATGCCTTTTTTTATTTATTCATAAAGTCTGTACATGACTATGAACAAAAAGCGCTAAAGGGGATTGCCTTTAGGGCACTACTCTAACAATCTCCCACTTGACCTAAAGCCAATCGCCTTGGTATCTAATACCAAAAGCGAGTAAATGAGAATCAAAATTCTTCTGTGACAATGGCTTCGTCAAAGGATCAGCAATGTTCTGCTCTGTGGGAATCCTCTCGATCGCGACATCACCTCTAGCAATGATCTCGAATCGATGATATCTGCATGAGTACGTGTTTAGATCGTTGGTGAGACCTCGGTTCTTTGCTCGAGCAATAGCCCCATTGTTGTCACAATAAAAGCGTATGGGTCCATCACATTTAGGAACCACACCAAGTTGAAATGAACTTCGATCCAACAGCCTTCCTTTGCGCCTCGATGCAAAGAATGTACTCGCCTCGGTCGCCAAATCAGCAATCGTCTCTTGTTTGGAACTCTTCCAACCGACCGCTCCGCCGTTTAGGGTGAAAACATAACTGAATGGGATCCGAGTCATCCTTGTCGATTGAAGGCGCATCCGTGTGTTCGCCACTGAGATTTCCATCTCCATATATCAAGAAAACATCCTTAGTCCTTCGCAAGTACTTGAGGATATTCTCGATACCACCCAAAGGACCCTCACCAGATCCGATTGGTATCTACTCGTGACACTCAGAGCATACGATACATCAGGCCTCGTACATAACATAGCATACATGATCGATCCTACTACAGATGCATACGGGATCTGATCCATGCGAATCCTCTCATCTTGTGTCTTAGGACACATAGATTTCGAGAGTGTTATCCCATGAGACATGGGAAGAAACCCTCTCTTGGATTGCTCCATGCGAAATCTCTTTAGCATCTTGTCTATGTACGATGATTGTGAAAGACCAAGCAACCTCTTTGATCTATCTCTATAGATCTTTATCCCAAGGATATAAGTTGCTTCACCAAGGTCTTTCATCGCAAATTGCTTGGACAACCAAATTTTAAGCGACAGATCAATGAGACATCGTTTCGAGTAACAAGATGTCATCTACATACAACACAAGGAAAACGATTGCATTCCCATTAACCTTCTTGTACACGGTGTTCATCCGGATTTTGTGAGAAACCAAACTCTTTGATTGACTCATCAAAACGGATGTTACACTCCTGGATGCTTGCTTTAATCCATAGATGGATTTCTGAAGCTTGCATACCTTTTCGCTATCACTGGAAGTGAAGCCCTCTGGTTGTGTCATGTACACATCCTCGGCGATTTCGTTAAGGAAAGTCGTCTTCACATCCATTTGCCATATCTCATAATCATAATGAGCGGCAATGGCTAGAGTATCCGAATGGATTTAAGCATTGCACGGGTCAAGGTCTCGTCATAGTCAACTCCTTGTATTTGGCGAAATCCTTTCGCCACAAGCCTTGCTTTGTAGGTAATCACATTACCATCCATGTCGGTTTTCTTCTTGAAAACCCATTTGCACCCTATAGGTTTTATCCTTTGGTGCATCAACCAAAGTCCATACTTGGTTTATGTACATGGAATCCATTTCGCTTTCATGGCACAAAGCCATTTTTGGACTCGAACTTTTCGTAACCTCTTCATAGTTAATGTGCTCATCATCTTCTATGAGCAATACGTCATTCTGTTCACTTACGAAATCCATATCTCTAGGAACAAGGCGCATCCTACTTGACCCACGAACTTCGTGTGTCACGGAAGGTTGAGCTGTTACTTCATCCGAATGAGTGGCAGTCTCGAGTTGAGCGATTGATACGTATGCATTTGAGCATCTTGAACTTCTTCAAGTTCGACTTTGCTCCCACTATCCTCTTGCAGAAGAAACTCTTTCTCTAAGAAGACAAAGATGCTTTGAAACAAACACCTTTTGTTCCTCAAAGAAGGTAGTAATTGATATCCCATGGTCTCTTTAGGATATCCTACAAACAAACACTTGTCGACTTTGCTTCAAGCTTATCTCGATTGAATCCGCTTCACGAAGCGTGACAACCCCATACTTTCGGATGAGAAAGATAAGGTTTTCGTTAGTCCACATCTCATATGGAGTAACATTAAGCGCCTTAGAGGGAACTCTGTTTAACAAGTAAGCAAATTGCCTCTAAAGTGCATACCCCAAAACGATTTTGGTAACTGCGAAACCCATCATTGATCGTACCATGTCCAACAAGGTTCGATTTCTCCTTTCAGCCACACCATTGTGTTTGCGGCGTGTGAGGAGTCCATTGAGATAATATCCCATTATCTCCGAGATAATCGAAACTGTTGGTCTAAGTATTCTCCACCACGATCGATCGTAATGCCTTGATACTTTTACCAAGTTGGTTTTCTACTTCATTTCAATTGTTTGAACCTTTCAAACGCTTGATTTGTATCTCATCGATACAAGTACCCATATCGTGAATAATCATCGATAAAGGTAATGAAATAACGAAAACCACTTCTGGCATGGATGGACATCGGATCGCATACATCTGAATGTATTAGGTGTAATATTCCAATCGCTCGTTCACCCTTTCCCTTGAAGGGTAACTTAGTCATCTTGCCTAATAAACAAGATTCGCATGTGTCATATGATTCATAATCAAATGACCCTAAACTGCCACTCTTGTGGAGCTTAGCGATGCGTGTCTCATTTATATGGCCAAGTCGACAATGCCGTAAGTAAGTTGACTTTAGATTATCTCTTTTATACCGTTTGGTGTCATTGACATTTAAAATTGGATTAGACATATCTAATATGTAAATACCATTGCCCAATGTACCAGTTCCATAAAGCATTCCATTAGAATTGATAGAACAACCATTGTTATTAAAATTCATATAGAATCCAGCTCTATTCAGACAAGAAACAGACAATATATTCTTTGTCAAAACGTGTACAAAATAACAATCATCCAATTCTAGTACAAGCCCAGAAGGGAGAGACAAAACATAGGTTCCTACGGCTAATGCAAGAACTCTTGCTCCATTTCCAACACGTAGGTCTACTTCTCCTTCATGAGTTGCCATCGTCCACGAGGCCACGCATATCATTACATATGTATGAGCCACAACCAGTATCAAATACCCAAATGTTGTGATCAAGAATAAGATTAACTTCAATGACATACAAACACGAAGTAGTCGAGGCATCGATGCCTTCTTCGCTTCGGCGACTCGAGATAGACTTTGCAATTGCGCCTCCAATGGCCATCTTTACCGCAATGGAAGCAAGTTCCTTTCGGGGCAGCTTCTTTGGTCTTCTTCTTGATGGCGCTTCCCTTTGGTTTCTTTGCCTTCTTCTTCTTTGGGTTCTTTTTCTTCTTGGAACCTGAAGAAGAAGAAGCTACTACCAGCACTTCCTTACTATCACTTTTGATAGTCTGCTCAGCTATCTTGAGCAGATTGATTAGCTCAGGTATTGTAGTGGATATTTGGTTCATCCGATAGTTTAACACGAGCATGCATAGCGCCGGACAATCCAACCGAATTAAGTCTATACTTAACTCATAATCCATTGCAAAACCTAAGACGACCAATCTCTCAATATAGCCATTCATCTTCGAGGGCATCTTCGCATAGCAGATGTCCCAGGAGCCATCTTTAATGGTGAAGAGAAGCCTTGAGGTCTCGAATCTTTCGCATCGAGCTTGCTCATCAAACGACTCCTAAGATGAAATACTATAGTGTGAGCATCCATGGACTCGCATCGCTTTCGCAGACTCTGGTGACATCGAGGCAAGCATAATGCAAGTAGCCATGTCATCGTCCTTTAGATGCTTACTATATGCCTTCGATCATCATCGAAGCATCGACAAAGCAGTGCATCCGAAGCGGAAAATCTAGGATATATCCTGCACCTTGGATCGAGAACTATTCTCGATTCTTAACGATCAAGAAAATTCGGTCCGATTAACTTGTTGGAATCCATAAGCGTTTAAGATTCACACTTGCGACATTTTCAAACAACCTACACGGATAGAGAGGAAGAATGTTAGAATAGGAATAGCTGCATAATCATAAGGACTTGAATGATATGCAAAAAGAGCTCCCACTAGTTTCATAGAATCCATAACCCTCATTACGAATCCAAAGAAACAAAGTGACATAATGTCCTAGTGGGTTGATATCCGATATTGCTAAGAATGACCTTGGGTTTACCCAACAAGCCACAACTTAGGTCAATCGGTAGGTATCGAACATACCAATTGCATCATCGATAACCGACATTGAGAATGACCTTGGGTTTACCCAACAAGAGACCTTATGTCTCGGGAGGTATCAGATATACCAATTACATCTTAGACACAACTATCGATCGCTATTAACTTGTTGATGTATGCACTTACATTGGGTATCAACTCTTTGATGCGATACATCCGATGTATGCTACCCAATTTCACCTCTGTCACGTTGACCTTGAGTTTACTCAACAAACTAACGCCTTCGGTGAAAACCAACCCATTAATCGAAAATCATATTTTCATGGTTCAACATATCCATATAGAGTGAGCTTGGGTTTACCCAACAACCCATCCCTATAAGAACTCGTTCTTACCATATTAATGGGGCGTTAGTTTTCATATACCGAGGAGGGATTTAGAAACTCTAGACTCCAAGTCAAGGATCATAGTCACTAGGACTATATGGCATGATTTAGGTTTCATCAATCAAATTGAATCAATCCTTATAATCATCCATCATCCAACTCGAGCATGTCACAAGTCGACTTTCATCGAATGCAAGTCACCTTATGCTTCGCTTTCACACACAAGTCGACTTGTATGAAACAAGTCGCCTTATGGCACCTGCTTGATGTACAAGTCGCCTTGTAATGTGCTACAAGTCGACTTATACTAAGACCTTGAACAAGTCGACTTATTCCATACACAAGTCGCCTTATCCAGGAAAATTTGCTAAAATCTCTAATCGGCTAATTCCTCAATCCATGCAATTCCAATTCACAATACCATCATACCTATGGTAAAATCTGTAAATTGATGCCTCAATGAACACTTCATTGAATCATGAATGCCTTATATGGATAAATCATACATGAAAAGCTTAAAATGAGTCAAAACTCATAAATATCCAAACAATTTAAGAACACCCAAATTCTCACCCTAAGCATCTCTAGCTAGTCTATACTTTCTCAAAATTACTTCGGCACAAGCCACAAAATTTATGACGGCCAAAACAAACAAGATAATGATATATACTAACGAGACGCTAATGTGATCTATTAGGCATCCGAAAATTCTTGGAAAACCAACTTCAAGCAATTCAGTTTGGAAATCATACTACATCAAGATAACACATTTTTAATCACATTAAAAATGGTCCAAGGTATTGGAACTGAAAAAGTACACTCAATCAAGCCAAGCAAAACAGTCTCAACAATTTCCACAAAACTGTCCAGTTCTGTACATTGCACGAATTGATCAATGAAACAATTTCAATAAATTCTGAGACAATTACATAGGTTACTACATGTTCAGAACATGCTACCTGAATTTGTTTAGGATTTTAGGCCATCAAAAACTCAGTCAACCAAAATAACAAAACCGATTCAAAAACTGTGTTCATCAGCACAGCAATTCCCAACAGCATAGAATAAATTCGTGAATAAATATCCAATCACCTTGAAATCCAATTTCCATGCTCATAGACATTCACCAACATCTTAGAGACATGTAGGTGAAGGAAAATCCAGAAAAAGATTTTTCTAGAATTTATTCTCGATTTTATACTCATACCTGTCCACAGAGTGTTTCACAAAACAGCATCTGGAACCTTAGGGAATTAATTAGCAAAACTATATCAAATCAAATCGATAAATTCTGAAAATTCATAGACATATTCTCTAATATGTTATGAACAATCCTGGGCAGAAAAATTTCGAAAACCCTATCTCTATAGCAATACGAAATCTGGACAGAATGCATGCTACAACATCACAAGCAATGAGGGGTGGTGATCTAGCTTCAGTTAAAGCTTCATACACGACACCAGACGCTCTGATACCACTGTAGGAAAATCCCGGGAGGAACATCACATGTTCCAGCAGCGGAAACAAAACTTTTTATTCCCGGGACCTTCCCGAAACCCAGGATCCCGGTGTCGGTATGAAAACTCAAACCTGAATAGCCAATAGAGACTATCTCTAAAGGTATCCACGCAGAGATCAGAAAACCTAACCGGATCAAACACCTTTGACCCGGGAATAGCTAGAACAGAATAAAGCCTGCTAGAGCCTACCTCTGTCCTCTGGAGAGCTTAAGGAGACGTTGAACACTTGTTGGAGAAGAGAGAATCCGATGATTGCCTTAGGAAGAAGAAGAATGTGAAAACCCTTTTCAAAGCTTTTTCCTTAACCCTTAAGAAACTTAGCTCTTCATTTCCTTATGGCTGCCGTCGATTGCACTCCTCCAAGCCCTAATACATGTGTTTTTAACTAATTAAAAAGCAACCATGAGATTAGGACAAGTGGAGGTTTTAAGGCCATTCATTCTTTAATGAATTAATTAATTAACTTTGAAAAGTCAACTAATCTAATCCCTTTCTCTCATTCCAACGGCACATGCTCAATATATATAATAAATAATTAATTAATTTACTTAATTAATTAATTAGAATATAAATGCTAAGGTCCAGTCTAACTGGGTCGGGTCTACCTACCATCGGCCCTCGATGTCAAACTTGACCCTAAACCTTTCTTAGCAATATCGATGTCGCGATCTCATGGGACATATCCCAATCTCATCGGGATCCATTTAATCCTAATGCTCTCCATAATTGGAACTCGTCTAATTACTATTTTACTGATTCTCGAGTCACTCTTATGCGTGTGACCCTTTAGGTTCCGGTTATGTTGGCCACTTAGATTAACAATTAATCTCGAGCAAGTCATGAGCGGTATCTAGCAACACATCATGACCCCAATTGACCGAAAGTAATCGGTTTGATGAATTCATCACGAACCAGATTATTTAACCCTTCCATGTACAACCATGTGCAATTCGTCCTTTCATCATCCCATACCCCACTTGGTTATGAGTATGGCTAATATGTCAACTCTTACTAGACTAAGTCTAGCCCAAGTGAAATCGGCCTCTGTCGAGGACTCATTACTTTATATATCCATGAAGACACTCTTCATGACATAGTCATGCTCGCCAGAGACTTAAAGTAATGATCCCGACAAGAGGCGAGGTATCTCTTTGTTCTCACGTATGATGAATCCTTTATTGGCTACTCAATTACCTTCAATACCTCAAGTTGCACCCAAGCACCATCCTATGAGTAACCTCCGAAGGCCACAAGGAATGGAGTCAAAGTATAGGATCAAGATTCAAGATATCCTCGAGTACCTCAAGTCTAAGGATACTTGCACCATTGCTATGATGAGATTATCGCGACATTAAATCCATGTGATGATCTCATGGCAGTCATCCAATGAACTTACTACCACTAGTAAGCATCCATATGTCAACTCTAAATATCTCATATTTACAGCTTCGAGATCCACCGCTTGATCCAATCAAGGAGTATGACATATGCTAGTCCGTGGGATTAATGATGTTAGGTCTCATTAATCCTATGACTAGGAAAATTTAGATATCTTGACATAATTGGACATGATAGGAATCTCAGGATTATGATCACATCATAATTTCCTTCATGCTATGTCATATATCATGGACTTCATTAATTTTATTAAAGATCAATATCAATTCATAAAGAACATCAAATAAATGAAACATGCCTTTCTTTATTTATTCATAAAGTCTGTACATGACTATAAACAAAAAGCGCCAAAGGGGATTGCCTTTAGGGCACTACTCTAACACGTAGGTCATACGATACATACCCTACGATGAAGGTGCACTACGATACGATCAATTTATACACCTCATGGCATCAATATACTAAAGTAGTAAGATCACATTCACTAAATTTTAAAACCAAAGAGTACGTCTCATTTCATTTCTTAAAATCATAAGTTCACACTTCTATCCGATTACAACTATACAGATCCAAAATAAACAGTAACAACTCCTAACTAGGCCATCCCAAAAGGTCCCAGCTGACCGGCTTGTGGGCCATGGTCCTCTCGCCGGCACACACACAGCAGGAAAAGTCTCACTATCTGGAGTAGGAGTCACTAATGTTGTCCTGAAAAATAGTTGCAATTTTGGGTGAGTTTGCGAAATCAATGAGTAACCATCATCGATGGTTCACTCAATTCATACATTACGCAAAATTGCGTACAAAACAACACAATATCATATTCAGAATCACAGTTATAAATTTACTCAACAATTGTCACACATTTACCTTTAACCAATCTCACAATCACAGCACAATCACATACTGAATGCATAATGATTTCCATTTCATTTTAGTGTTGGATCAAGGCCAAGATACCCATTTTGGGCACATCACACATCACACAAAAATCGCGTTTTCGGGGATAGGAGAGCCCTCTGGGTATACACTACTGCCCACGCGCACTAGGGATAGGAGAGCCCTCTGGGTATGCACTATTCCCTTTTCACAATTTCACAGTAGATGAGCTTATAGCTCCGATCAGAATGTGCTCCAGTCACAACTGTCAATTACCAATTTCTATTCATGCCTAGCATGCATTCACAATTCATAATAACATACTCATGCGAAACACTCAATCATTCTCACAGATAGTTCACACAAAGCATTTAACACACCAAAGATTGAGGAACCAACTAGGTTACTCACTTCTAAACTTCCGAGCTACTGCCGGGAAGTCTCAGCTGCGTCAGAGGATCGACGCTCCACTTGAGCCTCTACAATAATCAGAATATTCGAATATTACTAATTGTACCAATTTCAATAATCAGAAGGGCTGATGTCTCAAATGAATGCTGTACTATGCATGTTATGACATTTCCGACCCTAATACCGATTTATCTCAATTACGCATTTTCACACTAATCCATAGCAATTTCTAATACCATAAGTCAATTGGCTAAGTTCTATATCTTCCAAGTTCAAATTTGAAGACATAGGAATTAACTTTAAATCATAATCAAAATCACTATTCAATTGCCATCCGATTTCGAGAACCACTGAAGTAAAATTCCGATTTCTCCTAAATTAAAATTCGTAGCCCCTAAATCAAAATCAATTAATCACTCCTCAATCATTAATAAAATAACCTAAAAAAATCATTTAAAACCCAGCAACTCACCTTCGAAAAACAGGCGTCCTCGCCGCGGCGTGATATCGCTCGCCGCGGCGAGACGTCTCTTCCACATCGCGGCGCACGCGGTTTCCTCCTACATGGTGTGATCCTTGCGCTCGCCAAGCGTCACGAGAGATCATCCGCCGCAATGACATTCCTCAGACGCGTCTCGGTGTGCGAACGCTGATTTGTTTCGCCCATGGCGTGTTCATCACACGTCATGCATGCAACCCCTGCATTCACGCCAAAACCGAAATTCCTGATTTTACGATATAAAACCATCCCAATCCATTCTAAACACTCCAAAACAACATTCTACACTTAGCATAACTCATTCCTAACCTTAAATCCACCAAATAACCATTATTCCATAATTACCCAAATCAAAATCAACATAATCCCTAAAACCTAAATCATCCGAAAACCCAAAACTTTCCAAACAATTTAATACTCAAATCTATAATCAAAATCAACTATGTAAAACATAAAGGAACAAGAACTTACTTGATTAAAGCCTTAAACCTTTAAGAATCACCAAGAAAATTCAAATCCCCAAACCTAAGCACATCCACGATTCTTCTCCCATTTCAACCCAAACTCCATTTACTTCCAACTCCAAGCCAAAGGAAATGATCAAGGATAAAAAAAGGGATGATTTGCAAGGAGAACACAAGAAGCAATTCCAAGAGGAGATCCACGCAAATAAGAAGGAAAACAAAGCAAATTTCTTTCAAGGGAAGAAAACAAGCATCGTGGATCATTTTTTTCAAAGAAAAAGGTTTAAGTACTAAGGAAATTATGGCTTGTTTGGCAAATTCATTTGCCACAAGTCCAATCCGAACAACCTCAATCCAATTTCTAATTCTAATTTCTCTCGAATTCCAATGGTTCAGACCCTAATTCCTCAAATCATAATTTAATTTACCTTATAGCAATTTTCAATCAAATTCGAAACCAAAATCACAATTAATCAGTCACTAAGCCATTTTTCCCAGTCCGGACCCGATGCTCCGAAGAGTACCATCTCTCAACTCAAACTCAGAAAGCCATCCAGATCTGACTCTATCAATCAACCTCACCAACACTGGATCCTGATCCTGCACCCTCCTAATCCGATCATACAACACCGGCCTAAGCCTCAAAGTAGCAATCAGAGCTCCATCCTGATCCAAATCTATCTGCACATTAAGAGCTCTCAACTGAACTAAACACGGTAACCTCGAAACCTGAATCTGAGCTACACTACCATGCGATTTCTTACTCAATGCATCTGCCACCACATTGGCCTTTCTGGGGTGGTACTCGATAGTGCAGTCGTAATCCTTAAGCAACTCTAACCATCTCCTTCGCTTCGATTCAGCTCTCACGACTCAACAAGTACCTCAAGCTTTTATGATCGGTGAAGATCTGAACGCGTCTCCGCATAAATAATGTCTCCAAATCTTCAAAGCAAACACAACTGCTGCTAACTCCAAGTCATGCACAGGATAATTACTCTCAGGGGATCTCAACTGTCTCAAAGCATACGTTATAACTCTTCCATGCCGACAAGACACGGCCTAAACCTCGCTGCGAAGCATCATGAACACCATGAAACCTCCCGCTCCAGATGGCGTGGCTAACACCGCCAGAGTCAACCGATGTATCAACTCCTCAAAATTCCTCGCACTCATCGCCCATCAAGGCCACACTCTTCCTCAGAAGTTTTGTCAAAGGGGCTGAGATCACAGAAAACCCCTCGATAAACCTCTGGTAGTAACCTGCCAATCCGAGGAAACTCCTAAACTCTGACACGTTCCTCAGAATCTCTCAACTCCTCACTGCCTCAATCTTGTGAGGATCCACCTGGATACTCTCACCGCATACTATATGCCCGTAAACACTATTTCATCCACCAAAATTCACACTTAGTGAATTTGGCATACAACCGCTCATCCTCATAACTGCAAAGACTATCCTCGATGCTCGCGATGCTCTCGCCTATTCCTCGAGTACATCAGAATATCATCAATAAACACAATAACAAACTGATCCAGGTAGGGCTGAAAGACTCTATTCATCAAAGCCATGAAGGCTGCCGGGGCATTAGTTAACCCGAACGGCATCACTAAGAACTCGAAATGCCTATACCTACTCCTGAAAGCACTCTTAGGCACATCGGCCTCTGCGATCCTCAACTGATAGTATCCGGATCTCAAATCCAACTTGGTAAACACCTGAGCTCCCTGCAACTGATCAAAGAGATCATCGATCCTAGGCAGTGGGTACTTATTCTTAACTGTAACCCGATTCAGCTACCTATAATCGATGCACAGCCTCATAGTCCCGTCCTTCTTCTTCACAAACAACACTGGAGCTCCCCATGGCGAAACACTCGGCCTAATAAACCCCTTATCCAACAACTCCTGCAGCTGAGCCTTAAGCTCCCTCAGTTCCACCGGTGCCATCCTATACGGAGGTATTGATATAGGAGCGGTACCTGGAATGAGGTCAATCTCAAACTCTGTCTCCCGATCCGGCGGCAAACCCGGTAACTCCTCGGGAAACACATCCGGAAATTCCCTAATCACGGGAATATCCTGCAACCTCTGCTGCACTCTGGAATCCACTACATGCACCAAATAGGCCTCACAACCACCTCGCATCAACCTCAGAGAACTCATAAATGAGATCATCCTGGCTGGCACTGCCTGACTAACACCTCGAAACACAGCCCTAGGCTGACCAGGAGACTCCAACACGACCTCCTTGGTATAACAATCCATAATAGTCCTATGGGCAGTGAGCCAGTCCATCCATAAAATCACATCAATCTCTCGAAGGGGCAACACTATCAGGTCTGCACGCAACTCCGACTGATCAATCATGATCGGACACCCCTTGCAGACCTCTCCCAGAACTGTAGTACTACCTAGAGGTGTACTCACCTCTAGCCCACACTGCAACATCTCCCTATCCACATGCAATCTACATGCCACATGCAGTGCAATAAAAGAATGCGTGGACCCTAGATCTATCAATGCATAAACCTCAATGCCAGAAATCAAAAGCAAACCTGCAACCACATCTGGAGAATCTTGGGCCTCCTGCCTCGTCATGGCGTAAACCCTGGCCTGGGACTGTGGTCGACTGCCACGACTCTCAGATCCCATAAAGGAATCTCCGACACTACCTCGGGCTCTACCTCGGCCCCTGAATCCAGGTCCAGCACCGCAGCTCTGCTGCACTGTCGTGCTACTACCGACTCTCCCACTCGAAGCAGACTGAGCTCCCAAAATCTCTGGACAATGCCGGATCTGATGCTCCATAGAGCCACATCTCAGACAAGCTCCAGTAAACCTCCAACACTCTCCACTATGCCTCCTCTCACAAAACTCACACAACGGAGGAAGCTGGCCGGAACCTCTACCACTGCCACTACTACTACCAGACTGCCCAAATCTCCCCTACAATGCAGAACAGATCGCCTGGTCCTCCCGAAAATTTGAACTCGCTTCAGCGTCTTTTAAAGCTCCTACCGGAGCTGCCCTGACTGTCACTAGATCTCTTGCTCCTAAATCCCTGTCCAGTCTCAACCCGACTATGTCTCAAGAGCTGCTCAATCCTCACTGCAGCTGCTCTCAGCTCCACAAAGGTGCCCATATCAGACCGGGCTAACCTAGTACGAATCTCCAGATTAAGCCCTCCCTCAAATCTCCGGCACCTATCTGCCTCAGAGGAAATCAAAACAGAAGCATATGCCGATAACTCATTGAACCTGACCTCATAATCGGCCACTGCCATAGACCCCTGTCTCAAATCTAAGAACTCCTGCATCTTTATCTCCATATAGACCTTGGGCGTATAGTTATCCCGAAAAGCTCTCAGAAAATCTGCCCAAGTCAAAACACAAGGTCTGGTGGAACTACCCGGGACAGTCTTCCACCACTGATAAGCTGGACCTCAGAAGAAAGAGACAAGATAATCGAACGCTCATCGGGTCGCATGATCCATCGATCGAGGACTCGCTCGGTCCTCTCTAACCATCCCTTAGCCTCAGCAGGGTCTGTGCTGCCATAAAAGTCCACAACTCCCTGCTTGCGCAAACAATCATACCTCCTCTCCCGTCTCATGGGAACTATAGGAGGCTGCTCCTCATACAAAGCCACAGAAGACTCCCTACTCGCTCCGACTGATCCTTGGTCAGCTGAGTGATCTACCTGATCACCAAAGACGGATGACCTACAACAAAACTGCAAACTTTATCAATTTCTGCTTTTCTTATAAGGATTCAAGCCTAAGATACTCTATGCCCATAAGATGCCAAACCATGCTCTGATACCACCAATGTAGCGCCCCCTTACCGTAGAGTATACACCGGGACGCCCGTAGGTCATACCGATACATACCCTACGATGAGGGTGCACTACGATACGATCAATTTATACACCTCATGGCATCAATATACTAAAATAGTAAGATCACATTCACTAAATTTTAAAACCAAAGAGTACGTCTCATTTCATTTCTTAAAATCATAAGTTCACACTTCTATCCGATTACAACTGTACAGATCCAAAGTAAACAGTAACAACTCCTAACTAGGTCATCCCAAAAGGTCCCAGCTGACCGACCTGTGGGCCATGCTCCTCTCGCCGGCACACACACAGCAGGAAAAGTCTCACTATCTGGAGTAGGAGTCACTAACGTTGTCCTGAAAAATAGTTACAATTTTGGGTGAGTTTGTGAACTCAATGAGTAACCATCATCGATGGTTCACTCAATTCATACATTACGCAAAATTGCGTACAAAACAACACAATATCATATTCAGAATCACAGTCATAAATTTACTCAACAATTGTCACACATTTACCTTTAACCAATCTCACAATCACAGCACAATCACATACTGAATCCATAATGATTTCCATTTCATTTTAGTGTCAGGATCAAGGCCAGATACCCATTTCTGGGCACATCACACATCACACAGAAATCACATTTTTGGAGGTAGGAGAGCCCTCTGGGTATACACTACTGCCCACGCGCTGTTAGGCCCCGAATTTTCTTTATGATGTCATTAAGCATGACTTGTGGTAATTATGTGATTATGTTTTAATTTGAGTTAATCGGGGGTATTAATGCGGAATTAAGGTTTAATTATGGTTTAAATGATTTTGGGCTTTGGCTTATTAGGAAGGGCCCAAGCCCTTAGGGTTTAAAGAGAAAGGATTATAAAAGAGAAGGAAAAGAAGAAAAAGAAGAGGAAAAGAAGAGAGGAAGAGTGTGGCCGATTAGAGGAGAAGAGGAAGAGAAGAGTTGCGATTTGATCGGTTTTGACGATTCTAAAGCCTCAATCGGTAAGTTTTCGACCTCCTTATCATGTTTTCATTTGGATTAAACATTGTAATGGCTTGGATTGAGAGAAATCGATGTTTTAGGATTTTAGGGTGAAAAATTGGGAAAATCCTTAGATTGATGATTTTAGGATGAATCAAGCTTAGAATGAGTTAGAATGGTAGTATAAGCCTTGATCTATGCTTTGCATGTGGTAGATTTGAGTTTGGAGCAGAATCGAGCTTGGGTTATGCAGAAATTTGGGGTTCGAGTCGAGTTCGAACCAGACGTCATGACGAGCGTATGAATGTCGCGCGGTGTGTGGGAAGGAGCCACGTCGCGACGTGAATTAATTTACGTTTATTCGCCGCGACGTGTGCTCTGCTGTGGACGCCGCGACGAATGATCGGGACGCCGCGACGCAGACGTTTGGTTCATGGCGAACCTTCGTTTCCACATGGCGAGTAGGATTATTCGTCATGACGAGCGTCTCTTCGTCGGCGATCCCCCGTGTTTCGAAATAAGATTTTCATATTTTGGGAATATCTTTGGTATAGATGTCCGATTGAGGTGAATTTGGATTCATTGTGACCTAGAAATAAAGGGCTCCGAGTTGTATGAAGTTGGGAAGTTCAGAATTTGCCTCGCAGGGTTCGGAATTTTAGGAGAAGATCGGATATAGATTTTTAATGCTTTCTTTGGATTCCAAGCTTCGCACATTTACTATGGATATTGACTAAATGGAACTTGGTTGTTTTAGGAAACCAAGCTGACCCGATTTTATCGCAAGAAGAAGGACATCAGTAATCGGATTCTCGAGCGATTAGAGGTGGGTAATATACTTATAGTTATTGTGTGATTAGGCAATTTCTTGCCTATGTATGAATATATGTTATATGCTATGCATGTTAAATGTGATGAATAGAATGACTTTGATTTATCTATTTTGACATAATCATAGGAATTGATAGAAGTGCATTCTGATTTTGAGCATGTTATGCCTCGACTTGATCATGGCATTTTGGATAAATGAGAAACATGAAAACCTATCATTTGATAAAATGATTTGAGTATGATTATGTGATTTTGTTTGGGAGAGTGGAACCATTTTGTTAAATCACGCACGCTGACAAGAGCCTTCTCCCACGCCCGCTTGTGGCCTATGAGTCGAATGGACTCATTTCGCTCGAGATGTAAAATTCGGTTTCTTCCTTTTGTTTCCATGGAACCCTCGAGCCATTGTTATGTGCATTGCATATGTGAATTGATTATTATGACGATACTATGTGACGTATTTATGAATTGCATTAATTATAATGAATGTGTACTTTAGTGATTGGCATGTGAATGTCGATGTTGTATATAGATATAATATATATACATTCATATGCTGGGATTTGTGCTAATTGCCAATGGCTATAATTATATTAGCCATCGAGTGTGTAGCTCAACCCATTCCTTTCCCTCCTCAAAGCAGATCAGTCGATCGTTGACTTTGCATGCGCATCGAAACTTCGCATAAATTAGGAGCTTTGTATTAAGTTCAGATTTTGTTGGCCCTCCGAGCATGTTAACATTGAGCATACTCATGTATTTTTGGATTTAGATTTCATTTTGTGTTTTGCTACATTTGAGGATTCTTGTTGACTTTTCTTAAATTGCAATGATATGAAATCTCTATGGTTATAGGGTCTTTAATGTATGGTTGTGTATATTCTGGCAATGTATGTATGTATTAATTGATCGATTGTGCCTAAATGTTGGGATCGGGTCCGCGGTTTGGGGCGCTCGGCGCGGGCGCGACCCGAGGGGCCGCCCTCGGGATTCGGGCATCCGGGGCCTGGGCCTAACACGCGCACTAGGGATAGGAGAGCCCTCTGGGTATGCACTATTTCCTTTTCACAATTTCACAGTAGATGAGCTTATAGCTCCGATCAGAATGTGCTCCAGTCACAACTGTCAATTACCGATTTCTATTCATGCCTAGCATGCATTCACAATTCATAATAACATACTCATGCGAAACACTCAATCATTCTCACAGATAGTTCACACAAAGCATTTAACACACCAGAGATTGAGGAACCAACTAGGTTACTCACTTCTAAACTTCCGAGCTACTGCCGGGAAGTCTCAGCTGCGTCAGAGGATCGATGCTCCACTTGAACCTCTACAATAATCAGAATATCCGAATATTACTAATTGTACCAATTTCAATAATCAGAAGTGCTGATGTCTAAAATGAATGTTGTACTATGCATGTTATGACATTTCCGACCCTAATACCGATTTATCTCAATTCCGCATTTTCACACTAATCCATAGCAATTTCTAATACCATAAGTCAATTGGCTAAGTTCTATATCTTCCAAGGTCAAATTTGAAGACATAAGAATTAACTTTAAATCATAATCAAATTCACTATTCAATTGCCATCCGATTTCGAGAACCACCGAATTAAAATTCTGAAATCCCTTTCTCTTAAATTAAATTTCGTAGCCCCTAAATCAAGATCAATTAATCACTCCTCAATCATTAATAAAATAACCTAAAAAAAATCATTTAAAACCCAGCAACTCACCTTTGGAAAACAGGCGTCCTCTCCGCCTCGTGAGATCGCTTGCCGCGACGAGACGTCTCTTCCACGTCGCGGCGCACGTGGGTTCCTCCTACGTGGCGTGATCCTTGCGCTCGCCGCGGCGTGCGAGGATCATCCGCTCGCCGCGACGTTTCGCACGCTGTCGGCAAGGCGAACGCTGATTGCTTTCGCCCGGCGTGTTCATCACACGTCACAAGCGCAACCCTGCATTCACGCCCAAACCCGTAAATTCCAGATTTTTGATATAAAACCATCCCAATCCATTCTAAACACTCCAAAACAACATTCTACACTTAACATAACTCATTCCTAACCTCAAATCCACCAAATAACCATTATTCCACAATTACCCAAATCAAAATCAACATAATCCCTAAAACCTTAATCATCCGAAAACCCAAAACTTTCCAAACAATTTAATACTCAAATCTATAATCAAAATCAACTATGTAAAACATAAAGGAACAAGAACTTACTTGATTAAAGCCTTAAACCTTTAAGAATCACCAAGAAAATTCAAATCCCAAACCTAAGCACATCCACGATTCTTCTCCCATTTCAACCCAAACTCCATTTACTTCCAACTCCAAGCCAAAGGAAATGATCAAGGACAAAAGAAGGGATGATTTGCAAGGAGAACACAAGAAGCAATTCCAAGAGGAGATCCACGCAAAGAAGAAGGAAAACAAAGCAAATTTCTTTTAAGGGAAGAAGACAAGCATCATGGATCATTTTTAAAAAAAAAATGTTTAAGTACTAAGGAAATTAAGGCTTGTTTGGCAAATTCATTTGCCACAAGTCCAATCCGAACAACCTCAATCAAATTTCTAATTCTAATTTCTCCCGAATTCCAATGGTTCAGACCCTAATTCCTCAAATCATAATTTAATTTACCTCATAGCAATTTTCAATCAAATTCGGAACCGAAATCACAATTAATCAGTCACTAAGCCATTTTTCCCGGTCCGGACCCGATGCTCCGAAAATTTCAGAAAAATTCCTATAAATCCCCAAAAATTAAAAAACAACTAATCACATATTCCAATTTTCAATTCTCAATTCCTAAATTCAATTTAATACCCCAATTCATTAACCAAAGCACAGTTAACCTTTATCACAAAATCTCCAATTTCACAATCAAGTCGGAAATCTGTCATACATATACTTGTGCAATTATGAACATTTATCGATAATGCAGAGGCTATAAATACTTATGCAAATATACGTATGCAAAATACGTACGAGCTGAACTGTACCCATCCCATCGGTGACGGGATGTTACAATTCATACTTCTCAAAATCAATTGTTAATACAATTAATTCAAAATTCTGAATATAAGCACATTTACAATCAATTATATCTGAAATGTCAATGAATGCATGTACAATCATTTAAATGTGTGTAAAATTTAAATTCACATGTGTGTATACTAACAATATGCATGGGTATAAGGCTCACGTCTCACGACTTCGATGTTGGGCTCCGAAAACGGGGCTCAACAATTATGATATCAAAGCGACTAGGTTTACGAATATGCAAGGCATGAAATGGGTAGTTCAGGACACGAAATGAACATGCAGTATTTTAAATGAACAACTTGCAATGTTTTGAATTGTTGTACATGTTGGGACCCGATCTGAAGACCGGATCCCAACCGGAAAACAAAAAGTGAAGGAAATGAAACGAATGGAAACGGAAATTTCGCATCGAAATTTCGAATCGAAAACAAAGCAGTCGATAAAGCGAAACGAAAAACTAAGCAGAATCGAATCTTAACATACGGAAACATAATAAAACGAAAGCGGAAGCATTTCAACTAATCGAAACGGAAAAGTATCGCATCAAAACAAATCGAATATACAAAAGCGAAACAAACACTGAACCAAGCGGATCCGACATCCGAAAACAAAGCACAGAGAAACACAATCGCGTTGGAAACCTAGACTATCCAAATCGAAAATCCGGTATAACTTTTTTTTTCTTTTTTTCTTTTTTTCTTTGGAAATTATCCTTAATCAAGTTCTCGAATCACAGCAAACTTCTTAACACTCGTATAAATTCCAAAATCTATCTTTTAATCCTCTAAATCTTATTTTTCTTTCTTTCCAATTTGTTTTTAACGAATTTCAGCAAAGACAACTACTGCATTCTTACTAACCCAAACCTGCAAAGTGTTCAAAATACACTTCTAAAACATATCCCAATCAATCTTACAATCATCAAATCCACCGGACCCTCCGTCTGAAATCTCAGCAAAAACAAACGCAATCTTTGTTCTAAACACTTCAATCATTCTCATATATAACCACAACCCATCATCATACACAAACTTTGAACCTCAACTCAACATATAAATCCATAATTTATTTACATCATCCAATTTCATAATCATAAACAATTTTATCCTCTCATACATCAAAAGAAACACTTACAACACATTATGGCAACTCAAGCCATATACTCATACCAATAATCCCAAATACATAAAACACAAAATAAACGAAATCGGACATAAGTCTTGACTTTCTTCCATCCGATCTCCTGCTTGAAAACCTGGAGATGGGGATGAAAGGGGGTGAGCTCGAAAGCTCGTGGGTAACATATTTATAAATTGAACAATAAGTGGAAAATTATTTTCAAGACGTTTTTCATTTTTAAACATTTCACAGAAGAATCTCTTCAAAGCTTATTTCTCGAATCTTTCACTTCTCAAACCATCCAATTCTTTCATATTTCATGATCAAAGACAAAACATGAATGCACCACACTTAGAAACGAAACAAAAGCACATAACACATCAAATGGTCTGGTTCGGTCCAAAAGCGAGCGATCGCACATTTCGCATAGCGGTCCTGCGGTACCGTGAGCGAACGTATTACACTTTCCCGCATAACGGTTCAGTGTAGCCGTGAAGGGAGTCCGAAATCGGAGCTTCATGCCACTAGCGGGCAGCCGGGAGAAGGCTATAAAACTAGACAAGTGCGCACTCGTCCCACATATGGGACCTGACCAAACCCACATAGACACTCAATTGAAAACGAAATTTCAAATTGCCCGAAGGCACGTTCCGAAATATTGATTTTCACAATCTTCATATCATAAAATCAAATCGTGTCAAAAAGCTTGACACATGCACATTCCACATATTCACATCAATCTATATAACAATCATATTCAATAAATCAATTAATCACATATAAATCAAATGCATAAAAATGAATGCAATTATTTCTTAACTTTAATCAATTCATAATTCTTAACTTTAATCAAACGATCACTGCACTCATCACATAATTCATGGAAATACTTTTCCATGTTCATCACATTCTTACAAATTCGATCTCAACAAACATAAAGCCCAAGTAAGATCCTAATATTGGGCTCTGATACCATAAATGTTAGGACCCGATCCGGAGACCGGATCCCAACCGGAAAATAAAAAGTGAAGGAAATGAAGCGAATGGAAACGGAAATTTCGCATCGAAATTTCGAATCGGAAACAAAGCAGTCGATAAAGCGAAACGAAAAACGAAGCGGAATCGAATCTTAACATACGGAAACAGAATAAAACGAAAGCGGAAGCATTTCAAATAATCGAAATGGAAAAGTATCGCATCAAAATAAATCGAATATACGAAAGAGAAACAAACACTGAACTGTTGGGACCCGATCCGGGAACCGGATCCCAACCGAAAAATGGAACACGAAAAACGGAATTCGGAATCGAATGCACATCGGATAATTGGAATCCGAAGATGAAAACAAAGCGGATCAAATTACATCAAACCAAAAGTAGCAAAGTACCGGAGCAAAACGAAGCGAAGCGGAATCGATACTTAACAAATGGCGCTGACATCCGAGAACAATCAAGAACACAAAAACATATTCGAATAGATGAACATAACCGCGTTGGAAACCCTAAGACGTTCCAAAATCTGGTATGAACTTTCTTTTTCTTTTTCTCATCTTATTAATCTTAAAACCATTCTCATACTAATCAAAACCATATCGATTTCCCTTTCTAGGAAACTATTCCTCATGCAATTCTCAATTTACTTAATTCTTATTAATAATTTCTTATACAATCATATAAGTCCTCAAATTCATTTCTTTAAACCCATTTTACCGAAATTTTACCGAAATTTCTAAGATAACTAATTGTATTTTGACAGCCCAAAAATTTAAAACAAAGCAAACGCACTTCTAATATTGTAACCCATCCAATAACACAACGCAACATCGGACCTCCCGTCCGGCATCCAAACACCAGCAGAACACAATCTTAATTCTAAACACTTCATAAATTCAATCCATAACCATCTCAACTCAAAATTTCAACCAATCCCAACCACATTCAAAATCCAATCTCATACATAAAGTATAATCATACTTATAACTCATTCCGAACACAATACAATCTTAAACATTTACTGGCCACAAGCAAAACCATTCATATACAATCGGACTAAAATACACTTTACTAGCTTTCTAACTATCCATAAAAATCTGATACAAGCATCAAACTTTAAACATAATACGAACATGCACAAGTCGGACTATGATCATACTCGTCTTCCATCCGATCTCCTGCGTAAAAACCTGGAGATTTGGGGATGAAAGGGGGTGAGCTCGGAAGCTCGTGGATAATACATTTATAAACCGAACAATAAGCGAAAAATATTTTCTTTTTAAACTTTTCAAACTTTTCAAAAATTTCCTATTTAAGCATTTATCCAAAATCTCATTTTCAAACTTTTCAAAACTTACATAAACCTTCCGAAATTTCATGATTATAAATTTACTGTCTTATTTCTCAAAATCTCGAACCTTTTTCAAATCATGCACAGCTTTAAATATGAATGCATCACATTATAAACACATCAAACACATAACACATCGAATTGGTTTGGTTCGCCCAAAACAGACGCATCGCACATTTCCGCATAAGCGGTTATATGCGGTAGTGAAAGGGGAGTCCAAATCGAACTCCTATGCCACTAGCGGCAGGGCGAAGGCTTAAAGCAGTAGAGACAATGACGACTCACAAACGGACTGACCAAACCCACTTAACACATAACTAAAAAAATTCAGATTGCTTCAAGGCACTTTTTGAAAATCTTGATTTTCACATTTTCAAATCTTATCATCATATCAGGTCATAAATGACACAAGCACGTATCCACATGAATTCACATAACAAATCTAATGCAATTCACATCATCACTTAAATCACATATTCATCATTGCACTAATTCTTTAAATCATCCAAATCATAAATCACATAATTTGAAAGCCATGAAATTCATAAGTCTTGCATTTTCTAAAACTCATTTTACTCCTTTGAAATCATAATTTCAAACATTTACATCCTTTTTCAAACATTTTTATCAATAATAATTTATCAAAAACCAAACTTTGCTTTCTTTAATTTTCAAAAATTCACATTTAGCTTATAATTCAATAAATAAATATACTACCCACCTCATATCCATGCTAGCATTTTGTCCAATGCTTCAATTTGACCTTTTCTCCTTTCGTCCTTCCAATTGAAAATTTCCTAAATCAATTTCATCAAAATTTAATCTCATAAATCACTTAATCCTTCAATTTGATGCATAAGTCATCAATTCTTACTAATTCCAAGATAATTACATCACTAATTCCAAAAACCCCCAAATTACAAATGGAACCTAAACCAATCCAATCAAATTCAATATCATAATTAACTTAATTTCTCAAATTGAACTTAGGAAACATCTATTCCTTACATATTCAAGTCATTTAAACCTCCAATTTTGAAAATCCCCAATTTGATTTTCAAAATTGGCCTAAACCAATTACACAAATTCCATGTCATAAATCATAATTTCTTCAAAATTGATTTCATATTTCATCAATTCCTACTCTTAATTATGATTCTACACCATTAATTCACAAAAACCCCAATAATTCACAAAAACCCCAAATTTCTAATTTGGCCTAAACTCCAAATTTACAATTTTTCAAATTAAACTTCACCTAAAGCATAAACATCAAAATTAACTTAGGATATCTCAAATTCATCACTAATTCAAGCTATCTACAACATCAATTTCACAAAACCCCAATTTTAAAATTTGACATAAACTCAAATTTTCAATTTATCAAAATTAAACATAATTATAGCCTAATCTCTTCAATTAATCATAGATAAGCTCAATCCATATCAATCTTAAGTCAATTAACCAAAATCTCACTAAAACCTCAAATCCCAAATTTGACATAAACCTTAATTAATCAAATTAATCATCATCTAAACAAAATCTCTAAAATGAACTTCATAAAACTCAAATCCATAACAATATCAAGCTAAACCAACTAACAAAATTCATCAAAATTCGAAACTTGTACTTTCTCTCACTTACCTTTTTTTCTCCACCATTTTCGTTATTTTCAAGCTCCAAAAATAAGCTTCCTTCTTCTTCCATGTCTTCCATTTATTTCCTCTTGATGAAGCTCTAAAATCCCTTTGAAAGCCATCAAAAATCGTTGGGAAGATGCATTCTTCTTCTCCACCGATTCCCTCTTCCCCTTCTCTCCCTTCTCTCTTTTATTTCTTTCTTCTCTCTTCTTCTTTGTTTCTGGAAAATTTCGTGACTTTTGCTGATTTCTGGAGACAAAAACGACATTCACTTTGGTGTTTCATTAATGGGTGACCAATTACCATCTTGCCCCTCCAATTAAGTCTATTTCCAAGTTTGCTCATGTGCAGGATTTTGAAAAACTGATAACTTGCGTCCTGATTTCCAGCACCTAAAAAAAATAATTTGGACAAACTTTCTTCACGAAAATTGTTCCTCTCGATCTTACGAATCCAACGCCACTGACGGCGCTCAATTCGGATCTAAAACGAAGAAGTTATGGCCGAATTACTAACTGACCTGCACAAAATCCGAAACTGAACTTTAACATAACCTCAGTCCAGAATTTGACAATCTTAGGGATGGACTCACAAGAGTTGTAGCCCTATGTCTTAACTTTATTTTCCCTCAAGAATCAACTCAATCGAAGTTGTATAACTCCCGAAAATCGCAAAATACTGAACCATGTTCAGAAAATTATCCAACTTATAACCTATAACCCATCTCTTACTTTGGTTCAATCAATCTCTTTCCATTTAATCTCCTAAAATCATAATTCTTCATAAAATGAACGAATTGTCTTAGGAATCCAACGCTTCAAGAATCAAATCAATCGGATGTCGACGAAGGATTTATAACAAAAGATTGCAAAAGGGTGGAGTTCGCAAAAGTTACAAAACCTTAAATACCCACTTATAACTAAATTTTTCAAAATCATATCTCTTAATTCGAACTCGAATTTGACGAATTTGGTGTCTATAGAAAGGTCAAAGGAAGCTCTACAACTTCCTGAAGTACACAAAATCAAATTAGGTCTTTAAAGGAGTCAAAACCTCAATCAAAGATTCTGTTCAAAATAATTTTCCTAAATGACTTCCAATTTTAATCGCTCATAACTCCTAGTCCCGATATCGAAAAATTACAAACTTTATGGCGTCGGAAGATCGACATACAAGCTACAACTTTCAGTAATACCACTTACTCCAATTCAGACTAAATACATACGACGAGTGGCCTCGAAGTATAGCACATGCAAATCTATACTTAATAACATTTTCAAAACAAAGCATATCTTCCGACATTCATATCTCTCAATCCCGACATTGAAAAATAGCAAACTTTATGTCCACGAAAAGCTCTTGACAGAGGCTACAAGTTTCACGTTGATCATTTCCTCGAATTAGGCCTAGATCAAAAGTCAACTATCAACTCCAAAAGTCAAACTTCAAATAAATTTCATACTTAACTTTGACTGATCATAACTTCCACTCCCGATATCGAAAAATATCAAACTTTATGGCTACAGAAAGCTCTTGACATAATCTACAAGTTTCATGTAGCATATTTTCTCAAATTTTGCCTAAATCAAGAGTCAACTCTCCAAGGCCAAAAAGTCAACTTTTTCACAATTTTCATATTTTCACTCAAAGATCGGGGTCCAACATGAACCAAGCGGATCCGACATCCGAAAACAAAGCACAGAGAAACACAATCGCGTTGGAAACCTAGACTATCCAAATCGAAAATTCGGTATAAGTTTTTTTTTTCTTTTTTTCTTTTTTTTGGAAATTATCCTTAATCAAGTTCTCGAATCACAGCAAACTTCTTAACACTCGTATAAATTCCAAAATCTATCTTTTAATCCTCTAAATCTTATTTTTCTTTCTTTCCAATATGTTTTTAACGAATTTTGAAGACAACTACTGCATTCTTACTAACCCAAACCTGCAAAGTGTTCAAAATACACTTCTAAAACATATCCCAATCAATCATACAATCATCAAATCCACCGGTCCCTTCGTCCGGAATCTCAGGAGAAACAAACGCAATCTTAGTTCTAAACACTTCAATCATTCTCATATATAACCATAACCCATCATCATACACAAACTTTGAACCTCAACTCAACATATAAATCCATAATTTACTTACATCATCCAATTTCATAATCTTACATAATTTCAATCATACACAATTTTATCCTCTCATACATCAAAAGAAACACTTACAACACATTATGGCAACTCAAGCCATATACTCATACCAATAATCCCAAATACATAAAACACAAAATAAACGAAATCGGACATAAGTCTTGACTTTCTTCCATCCGATCTCCTGCTCGAAAACCTGGAGATGGGGATGAAAGGGAGGTGAGCTCGAAAGCTCGTGGGTAACATATTTATAAATTGAACAATAAGTGAAAAATTATTTTCAAGACGTTTTTCATTTTTAAACATTTCACAGAAGAATCTCTTCAAAGCTTATTTCTCGAATCTTTCACTTTTCAAACCATTCAATTCTTTCATATTTCATGATCAAAGCCAAAACATGAATGCACCACACTTAGAAACGAAACAAAAGCACACAACACATCAAATGGTCTGGGTCGGTCCAAAACAGAACGTACTGCACATTTTCGCACAGCGGTCCTGTGCAGCCGTGAACAGAACGTACTACACTTTCCCGTATAACGGTCCAGTGTAGCCGTGAAGGGAGTCCAAAATCAGAGCTCTATGCCACTAGCAAGCTGCCGGGAGAAGGCTATAAAACTAGATAAGTGCGCACTCGTCCCACATATGGGACCTGACCAAACCCACATAGACACTCAATTGAAAACGAAATTTCAAATTGCCCGAAGGCACGTTTCGAAATCTTGATTTTCACAATCTTCATATCATAACATCAAATCGTGTCAAAAAGCTTGACACATGCACATTCCACATATTCACATCAATCTATATAACAATCATATTCAATAAATCAATAAATCACATATAAATCAAATGCATAAAATGAATGCAATTATTTCTTTCAAACATAAATCAACATATACAAATGCATAAGCAAAGATTGTTCACATTTTCCAAAATGCGAAAACATAATTTTCATAAATCTTGTATTCTAAATTTTCAATAAATTCCACAAATCATTTACAAACATTTTAACGTAAACCTTTTAAACAATTTTTTCAAATCCTTTGAAAACATAATTTCGTAAATATTTTCCTTTCTTGATTTTTCAAATTCACACAATTTACTCATAATTCAAAATATAAATACATTACCCACCTCGAATTGATGCTAGAAACTTGTTCCAAGCTTCAATTTGGCCATTTCTCCTTCCTTCCTTCCAATTTAACATTCCCTAAAGCAATTTCATCAAATTCAATATCATATTCAATATCATATTTAACTTAATTTCTCAAATTGATCTTAGAAAACATTAACTCCTCACATATTCAAGCTATCTAAATCTCCAATTTTCAAAAACCCCAATTTTCAAAATTGGCCTAAACCAATTTACACAAATTCAATATCATAAATCACAATTTCTTCAAAATTGATTTCATATTTCACAAACCCATACTATTATCTATGATTCTACACCAATAATTCACAAAATTCCCAAAATCACAAATTTGGCATACTCGCTAACTCACACAAAATTCCCAAAATCACAAATTTGGCATAATCCCTAACTCACATAAATCCAAAATTAGATCCAATTTATCATGACATCTTCAAAATTGAGCACATAATCCATGAACCCATATCATTTCCCATATTTCTAAACTAAAATTTTATCAAAAACACAAAGTTGAAAATTGTCTTACCTTTTTTCTTCTCCAAATTCGAATTTTCATGGCTTGAAAGGAAGCTCTCTTCATTTCCCTCCTTTCTTTCTCTTGAATCAACATAAAAATCCTTATTGAAATCCCAAAATTTTCGAAATCTCCAAGCTTTTTCTTCTTCTTTCTTCTCCACGGCAATACTCTTTCATTTTCTCTCTTATTTCTTCTTCTTTCCTCTCATCATCGTGCTTCTCCCTTTTAAAAAATGACAACTCCCTTTATATATAATGCCTTGTCATTTAAATGATGACTAAAAGACTAAATTGCCCTTAACATTTACTTTTAGTCATGCTTACTTTCGGATCTGATTCGCACTATCAATTTGAAGGAATTTGCCAAAAATTCCGTCTAAAAAAATTGTTCCTCTATGTCTTAATTTCATAATGCCACAAAAATCATCCAATTCGGAGCACTACATCAAAAGTTATGCTCAAATCATTTCAGGTATATTCATATTCTAACACATTTTCCATGTACGATTATTTTCATCCAGAAATTAACATTCTTAAACACAAAATTGAAATTCAATGTCTTCATAAAAATTGTAGCCTTATGTCTCTAGTTTAATTCAAAATAAGAATCACCTCATTTCGATTCCCAGATCAAAAGTTATGCTCAAAATACTCTCAGATATTCCTAATCCAAAAACTGAACTCTAATCCGAACTTCCCTTCAAACTTTGAAGGTCTTAGGGGCAAAATTGACATTTCATTTCTTCATATGATTTTTAGCCCCATGTCTTAAGTTTAGTTTCCCTCAAGAATCACTTCAATTGGATCACCACAGATCCTGAATTTCGCAAAATACTGAACCATATTCAGAAAATGAGTCAACTCAATTTGATTAAATTAATCACCCTTAATTAAATCTCAAAAATTCATAATTTTCCATGAGGATGTAGATAATTTTCTTAGGAATCCAACGCTTCAAGAACCGAGTCAATCGGATATCAAACGAAAAAGTTATAAGCAAAAGACCGAGAGGAGGACATTTAGTAATTAGGCGTGGGCACGTCTAAGGAACTTAGAGACTAGACATGGCCACGTCTAAGGATGAAATCTGGATCTGCAGGAAACTTTCAGAATTTTCAAATCATATCTTTTGCTCCCAAATTCCAAAATTAACAAATTTATTATCAATAGAAAGCTTAAAGGACTTTCTACAACTTCCATGTAGAGCTCCACAACTAATTCAGTCTCCAATGTGGTCAAATTTCTAATCAAAGATCCTGTCCAAAAGAATATGCCCTAAGCCATAACTCAACTTTGAAAAATTCTATATTTCAACTCCAAAGTCCAAACATATCATATTTTATATCAAGGCGAAGATCGGAAAGTCACCTACAACTTTCATGATCAATTTGACCTCTAAGGAAGTCAATTTTCCATTCAAACGTTCTATCCTCTATTAATCATGCTAAAAACCATAACAGAAACTTGTAAAAATCATAACTTATTATTCCTTAATCGAAAAATTCCATACTTTATATCAAAATAAAGATCAAATCAAATCCTTCAGTTTTCATGAAGAACTTCAAAGCTAAATTATCCTCTAACTAGGTAAATTTTTTAGTCAAAGCTTCAGCCATAAAATAAGTCAACCTATAACACACCTAAACTTTGACTGATCATAACTTTCACTCCCGAGATCAAAAAATTACAAACTTTATGGCTACAGAAAGCTTTTAACATAATCTACAAGTTTTCAGAAGACCATTTTCTCAAATTTTGACTAAATCAAAAGTCAACTCTCAATGGTCAAAAAGTCAAACATTCCACAATTTTTTTTCTCATCAATTTTCTTAAAACATAATCACATCTATTACAAACTTCATATACAAACTTACTTATTTCATACTTTTTATATTTCTAAAATTCGCTTAAAGATTGGGGTCCAACAGTACATGATCTGAAATTGTTTTGCATGAACTAAAGATTTTCAATGGTTTTAAATTGAAGGAGACTAAGGGATGGTTATGTCGCCTTGAAAAAGAACTCGTAGAGCTCTGATTCGATCTGGCTCTCACCAAGGGAGCACGGATGAATCCTATGTTCCACAAGATGCAGGGACACATTCTGCTCTAGATTTTGAGGTACCTAGTATACAATAAGAAGTACCTCCACCACCTCCACCGATGCCTCATGTTGGCCCCCAAATTTTTTTCTTGATAAATGAGCATGATTAGATTAATTTTGAGATCTTGTTAGATTAGTGTATGTTGGAATTAATTAGCATGGTAATGTTAATGAGATTATGTTACATAGGTGAATTGGATTAAAGTTAAAGTGATACGTTGCATAAGGGGTATTTTGGAGAGATCACTTAAGTGGGAAGGCTTTAAGGCTTTAAAGGAGGGGCAAAATGGGAAGAGAAATTTATTGTTTTGCTTTTTAAAAGCCAAAAACATTGGTGAGGAAGGTAGAGAGAGTGTCGTGGGTTTAGAGAGAAAAGAGAGATTTGAGATAGGTTTTGATTTTTCTCAACCTTCAACAGGGATTTTGAGAGTGATCAAGAAGGGAAAAATATAGAGGAAGATAAGAGCTTTTTTGAACCAAGCAATTCTTCATTTGGAGAAGATTTGAGGTAAGAACATTTTAAGGTTTCGGATTTTTGGAAAGGGTTTTGGTTTCAAGAGCTTAGAAAATGCATGGGTTAAAGAGTTCTAGGATCAATTTATACATTAGTTTCTTTGGGTTCTCATCTGGAAATTTCTATTGATTTGGAAATTTTATTTATGTTAAAAAGGGAATCAAGAAGGGCAAGAGGAGCAAGAGGAGAGGCACATTTGAGCAACTTACCAACAAGAAATTCAAGGTGGGTTACATTTTTATAATTGACTAATAAGCCATAAATGTCTTCTTTTAAGAAAAGTGAAATGAATGTTTTCAACCACTTCCAAATGTGCATTTAATTGTTCTTTAAATGCTTTGAGAAAGTGCTGCATAATCTGTGCATAAATTTTGTAAATGAAAAATGAAATGATTTTGAAAAGATATCATGTTATGAAAAACTAAGTTTCTGGTCTAGTGACATTTTGGGCAAAAAGTTTACAAGTCATGAAATTACATGCTATGTGGGTTCGTGGTGATCCCGTAAGTATGTCAAGTGCACTTGTCTAAAGCCTTCTTTCGCCTGCCCGCTAGTGACATAGAGCTCCTTCATGGACTCCCATAAGTTCACGGCTACGCAAGCGTTATGTGAAAATGCATAGTACATTCTGTTTTGGATCCACCCGAACCAATTTGATGTGCTTTTGTGTTCATGATATGTTGACAATAGTGATGTATCCATGTTATGCATTAATGTGAGTTTTTGCAATGATGATGATTGTTTCAATGGTTTTTTCTTGTTATCGATTATAAGATTGTTACCCACGGGCTTTAAACTCATCCCCAATCTCCTCCCACACATTCAGGTGATGAGCAGGATATCGAGTAGGTTAAAAGGGCAAGACAACACTCCTAGTTTTGATTATTTTTTATTTGAAGCAAGTTTATAAAGTAAGGCTTTAGTTGCATTTTGAGTAAATCATGTATCTTTTGTATTTTGGGATTTTGATGTATTAACTTATTTGCGGCTTGAAATGCCCACTAAAGCTTTGTAAAACTTTTATCTTTTTATGAAAATGGAATATGTTTGCAAATTTACTCATGACTCTCTCAAGTTTGTACATTGAAAATTTTCAAGTTTCATAAAGGAAAACTTCGCTTTCTGACTTCAGGGAAAAATATGGGTTAATCTAGGCTGATTTAGGCAAATTTGTCTTTTATCTTTCCAACGGTATTTAGCATGAAAATTATGGTCCTTAAAATGGAAGATATATTCTTCTGCCTTTTTGTTTCTTCGGTGATGGCATCATCTCCTTCTGTGTTTCCTTTGTGATAAAGTTAGCTTCTTCTGTATTTTTCATCGTCTGTGTTTTGCTTCTTCTGCCTTTTTGCTTCTTCTATGAGGACGTCATCTCCTTCTGTGTTTCCTTTGTGATGATGTCATCTTCTTCTGTGTTTTGCCGCATCTATTTTTTGTTTCTTCTATGATGATGTCATCTCCTTCTATATTTCCTTTGTGATGATGTCATCTTCTTTTGTGTTTTGCATCGTCTGTATTTTGGTTCTTCTTCCTTTTTGTTTCTTCTGTGATGACATCATCTCCTTCTGTGTTTCCTTTGTGATGACTTCATCTTCTTCTGTGTCTTGCATCATTTGTGTTTTGTTTCTTCTGTCTTTTTGCTTCTTCTGTGATGACGTCATCTCCTTCTGTGTTTCCTTTACGATGACGTCATCTTTTTTTTGTGTTTTACTTCTTTTGCCTTTTTGCTTCTTTTGTGATGACGTCATCTCCTTCTGTGTTTCCTTTGCGATGACGTCATCTCCTTCTATGTTTTGTATCATCTGTGCTTTGCTTCTTTTGCTTTTTTTGCTTCTTCTATCTTTTGCTTCTTCTGTCCTTTCGCTTCTTCTGTCTTTTTACTTCTTTTGCCTTTTTGTTTCTTCTGTCTTTTGCTTCTTCTGTCTTTTCTCTTCTTTTGTCTTTTTTGCTTTTTCTGCCTTTTCACTTCTTCTGTGTTTTGCTTATTCTGTCTTTTCGTTTCTTCTGTCTTTTTGCTTCTTCTACCTTTTCGTTTCTTCTATGTTCTGCTTCTTTTGTCTTTTCGCTTCGTCTGTCTTTTTGCTTCTTCTACCTTTTCGCTTCTTTTGTGTTTTTTTTTTCTATTTTGTTCGTTTCTTCTGCCTTTTCGCTTCTTCTGTCTTTTCGCTTCTTCTGTCTTTTCGCTTCTTCTGTGTTTTGCTTCTTCTGTCTTTTCACTTCTTTTGTCTTTTTGCTTCTTCTGCCTTTTCGCTTCTTCTGTGTTTTGCTTCTTCTGTCTTTTCACTTCTTTTATCTTTTTGCTTCTTCTACCTTTTCGCTTCTTCTATCTTTTTACTTCTTCTACCGTTTCCCTTCTTCTTTGTTTTGCTTCTTTTGTCTTTTCGCTTCTTCTGTCTTTTTGATTCTTCTACCTTTTCGCTTCTTCAGTGTTTTGCTTCTTTTGTCTTTTCGCTTCTTCTGTCTTTTTGCTTCTTCTGCCTTTTCGCTTCTTCTATGTTTTGGTTTTTTTGTCTTTTCGCTTCTTCTGTGTTTTGCTTCTTCTGTCTTTTCTCTTCTTCTGTGTTTTGCTTCTTCTGGCTTTTCGCTTTTTCTATGTTTTGCTTCATCTGTCTTTTTGCTTCTTCTGTCTTTTCATTTTTTCTGTCTTTTACTTTTTCTGCCTTTTCGCTTCTTTTCTGTTTTGCTTCTTCTGCCTTTTCTCTTCTTCTGTCTTTTTGCTTTTTTCTGCCTTTTCTCTTCTTTTGTGTTTTGCTTCTTCTATCTTTTCGCTTCTTCTATCTTTTTGCTTCTTCTGCCTTTTCACTTATTTTGTGTTTTGTTTTTTTTCTGTCTTTTCACTTCTTCTGTCTTTTGTTTCTTCTGTGTTTTGCTATCTTCTGTGTTTTGCTTCTTCTATGTTTTGTTTCTTCTGTGTTTTGCTTCTTCTGTCTTTTGCTATCTTCTGTCTTTTACTTCTTCTGCCTTTCGCTTCTTCTGTCTTTTGTTTCTTCTGTCTTTCGCCTTCCCCTCTCTTCTGTTCCATTTCTGACCCCCTTTCGAAGATAGAATCCGACCTCAAGGTCTTCCTCAAAGTTGTAGGTCTCTAACCTTCTTTGAAATCGTCCTAAGAGGATCTTAACCCGATAACCCTAATGACAGTGATGCTAATTGTCCCAAGGCTTGTGTAAAACGATTAAGGTCAACATCTGTTCGGAAATAGTAAAAGTAAGTCGTCTTAGTGGGGGCACGCCACCCTTGCAGGACACGTGTCCAGATGTCATTTAGGACGTCGGGCTCGTGACTCTCAAGGGCGGGGTGTCCAACATTTATGGTATCAGAGCCACTAGGTTTATGAGTATCCTAGGCTTTTGGTGGGTAGTTTAAGACATGAATGAACATGCAATATTTTTTTTTGTAAGTAAAGTGCATGATTTTTAAATTGTTTTACATGATTTGAATTTGTTTTACATAAACTAAAGGTTTTCATTGATCTTATATTCAAGGAGTGATAAATGCCACCTCGAAGGAGAACTCGAGGAGCTCTGACTCGATCTAGCTCTCGCCAAGGGAGTACGAATGAATCCTATGTCCCACAAGATGCTGAGATACACCCTGCTCCTGATTCTGAGGCACCTAATGTGTAGCTTGAAGTACCACCTCCTCCTTCTCCTATGCCATCTATGGACCCGCAATTCTTTCAGACCTTTGCCTAGGCTTTCACATATGCCATGGGCCAATGATCACAAGTCTCGATGCAGGCTCCAATGGAGAGGAGTGACCAGTATGATAAGCTCCGCAAGTATGAAGTTGTAGATTTCAATGGGACTATAAATCCCGAAGAACCTGAAGCCTGGTTGAAGAGGACCGAGAGGGTTTTGATTCAGATGAAGTGCTTGGATGAGGAGAAGTTAGATTATGCAGTGAGTTTGCTACAGGGAGATGTGCTTCATTGTTGGGAATCAGTACCCCACAGTCAGGATATGCCTCTAGTGTTATCATGGAGAGACTTTTTCGAAGCCTTCAGAAGGAAATACTTCTTGAGAATCTATATCTAGGAGAAGGTCAGAGAGTTTCTGAATCTCACACAGAGGGATATGAGTGTGAGTGAATATGAGCTGAAGTTTACCCAGTTGTCCCGGTATGCGGCCAACATTGTTGCTAATGAGGAGGATAAGTGTCGCAAGTTTGAGGGAGGTCTTCATTTGGGGATGAAGAAGAAAATTCTGATCCACAACTTTTGTGACTACCAACAATTGATAGATGCCGCACTCCAGGATGAGAAGCTAGAGAATATCAGAAATAAAGTAACCAGGAAGAGGGAGAACAGGGAACAGTTTTCCAAGAAAGGGGCGAGTACTCAAATGCCTAAGAGGGGTAGGAAGAGTTCCTATGCACAGAGTGAGGTGGAGAGTAGTGCCCCTATTAGGAATAAGCCACCAAGGGCAATTTCAATGCAAGCCTCTACTGTGGAGGCAATAGCAGGGTGGAGAAGAGCAGGAACATGAACCCGCAATGTGAGCATTGTGGGAAGTTCCATAGGGGAGAGTATTTCAAGTTACTTGGAGCATGTTTCTGATGCGGAGGGAAGGGACACTTGATCAGAGATTGTCCCCAAGTAACAAGACAAGAGGGGTCCCAGTTGCAAGCCCCAAGGAAAGCAAAAACAGTAGGACCCAGACCAGTCATAAAGGTGAGCCATTTTGGAGCTACAAAGAAGATTATTCCTCTAGGGAGGCCAAGGGGTCAAACATAGGCTAGAGTATTTGCTATAACTAGAGAGTAAGCTGCAGCCGTACCTGAAGTTATCAAGGGTATGGCTTAGTTAATTAATTATGAAGTATATGTTTTGATTGATTATGGCTATATGCATTCATTTGTTTCTGCAAGCATGACATTACATGATGTTGATCTGAGGCCTTTGGATAGCCCTTTAATTGTTAGTACTCCTCTAGGGAAGAATGTGATTATAAGTTAAGTTTATAAGGATTGTGGGCTTTTCACTGAGGGTGCTTAGCTGGTAGTGGACTTACTACCTCTAAATCTAAAGGGGCAAATGTCATACTAGGAATGGATGCCATGGAGAAGTATTATGCAAAGTTAAATTGTAGCCTTAAGGAGCTGGAATGTAACATCCCGTTACCCACATTAAGGCTAGAATAGTAAATTATGAAAAATTTCTGTGAAAAAAACACGTCATGCATAAGTTATTTGTGACATGCACATTTTTGCACATTCATATGATTGTACATGCATTGACATTTTTCAGGTACAATTGAGTTGTTAAATGTGATTAAATTGTGATTTGGCAATTATGGTATATTTTGGATATTTCGATATTTTTGGTAAATTTTAGAAATTCTAAATTTTTTTGGAATATTTTGGACCAATGATAGAGTGACACATGGCAATGATATACTTATGACATATGGCTTACTTAGGTGGTGACAAGTGTAAGGCATGCAAAGAACCCACGTATTATATGTTTTGAAAAGAAAACATTAGGAAGAGTTACTATAGTTTTTGAGCATCTGAAGCATTTTCTGCTTGGTTTGTTCATCACCGAACATTGAGTTGCTCTTGATGGTTATCTGTGAATTATTCTTACTGTTGGGAATAGTTGAATCCAGTAAGTAGTTTTGATAATGTTCATTTTCTGGTGTAAATATGTACATGCATGCATGGGTTTGAAAATTGTGGCTACGGTGATGACTGATTTTGATGATGGATGCGAGATTTAGGACTTGTTTAGAACTGTGTTGAATGGATTCTGGATTGGGAAATATGGAAACTCTTGTAAAGTGATGTAGAAATAATATGTTTCTATTATGGTTTAAAAGTGTACGTGAATAAAGATATACTATTCATGTATGAAGTGTTAAAAGAGGTGAGTTTGAAAGAGTTTGGATTTCAGGGAAAAGTTTAAATGATGCAGTCTTGAGGAAAGTGTATGTAAATGCAAAGTTTTACTTGAAATGGAGTTTTTGGCTGATAATGTGTAAGTCAGAAAAATGAGAGTGCTGAGAAATGAGAGCTTATCCGAATATGTTTTGTTTTTGGTGTTAGGGAGTAAACTTGAATTTTGATCTGATGTGAATGATTTGAACTGAATTAAGAGTTAAATGAAGTGAAGTTTAGAGATTGTTTTGGGTATAGAAGTGCATAATAGACATTGCAGGAATGTGAAATCTGAGAAAAGAATGAAAGAAGAAGATGAGTTTTAGACGAAGTAAAGTTCACCGCGGCCAACTATTTTAGTTCGCCACAACCAACTTGAAAGAGTTGGTTCTTATAAAAGTTCTCTGCAACCAACTCTTAAGTTCACTGTGGCAAACTTTTAAGAAAAAGTCAAAGAATTCTGCTATTTGGAAAGTTTGTCGTGGCGAACTTTCCTGACAATTTAAACATACTTTGGTGTTTTAACCATATCTTTCTCTGTAGTTATCCAAATGGGATGATTTTTACTTTTGAGTAAACTAGAGACATAGAGCTACAACTATTATGAAGAAATAGAGTTTTAATTTTTTTCCAAGAATTTCAATTTTTTATTGGAAATTAAGGTAAGAATTATGCTGAAGCTCTAAAACAATCTAAAGTATTTGGGTTATAACTTTCGGTATACTGAATCAAATTGGATGATCTTGGTTATAGTGAACTAGAGTAATGCATGAAAGTGGTTGTAGTGATTGATCAGGGTTAGATTAAGAGTGTTAAAGATGTTATTGTGTGTGATGAATTTGAGAAAAAAGAAGAAGGGCACAATTGTGACATAGTTTCCACGGCCGAGGTAGTGTTTTACCTAAATCAAATGAGATTATGGTATCATAAGCATAAGTTATTAATTAATGAAATGTCTTAAATACATCTCTATATGAGATGTAATGATTTTGATGGTATATACCAAGGTATAAGAGTAAATGGATCTACTTAATGCTTCACTGAGCCATATTATAAAGGATATGTTGATCATATAAGTTATGACATAAATTGATATTATTGAAATATTATAAATTGTTGAAATTGATCTTTTGGGGTACTAAGAATGTCTGATAAGCAATGATGGGAATAGCTGATTGATAAGGATTAGATGAACAATATAATTGATAGCAGCAAGAAATCTTCTTTGGAAGAAGAATTTCACCGAATAAGGATAAGTAGACCAGATGGTTAACTTTTAAAAATGAACAAAAATGTAATAAATTAAAAGGAATGTTGGAGTTCTATTCCAAACGAAGACTCAAGCATAAGATGTAAAATATTATACTGAGAGTGTATGCATTTTGTTTGATGCAAAGTATCCAACTATGTGATTGTATTCTTGAATTTGAGGCGACACTCTTGCTAATGTGGGGACAATTTAGGCCAACATTACATTGCACGCAAACTTGTTCAGGGGATACAAATTGATTCGATGAAAGTGTTACCAAAACAGGACATTAAGTTTGTGAATAAATTCAAATAAGTGGAGAAATTAGTAGGAAGGATTCGACATTGCAATAAGTTAATGTGAAATCAGAGGAAATCGTATGAATGGAGAAAATCATTTGAAAAAATAAGTAAATTGAGAAATTGAAAGTAATATGAGAAAATATTACTTCATTGAGGAATTAATTCCTTAAGGAATTACGAGAACTGATCATGGGTACATAGAGTTTTGGCAATATTTGTTTGAATTGACAATACTCCCGACATTAACATGGCATTGAAGAATAACGTGATCCACTTTTGTTTGGATCAAATAGTGACTACGGTCATAGATGGTATCTTGAATGTATTCGAAGTGATAAAAAATATTTTGATTACTTCAGAAAAATCTGTGGTTTTGAATGAATATGAAATTTGATTTGTGCATGAAAGTGAAAGCTATACGTAGCATATTTTGTCATATGATACATTTCATATAATGCATGTTCTAATAAAGGCATTGTGATCAGTGTAGCCAGACTGACATAGAGCTTTGCTCCATGATTTCTGTTTCTGATTGAACCTAATGGTCGGTATCTGTATCTGTATCTGAAAGCCACTCGATCACAACATATAGTAACGAATTTGGAGATTTTGTAATATACAACGATGTTGTTTGGCATCAGAAATTAAGATGCATTGGTTGCAGCTTAATAAAGTAATTTGGAATGCATAGAGACAATTAAAGTCTAATGAGATAAATGTTGGATACGTGATTAGAAATTTGTTGAAATAGTTATTGGTTTGTAAGCTTGGAGACACTATTTGTAAAGTGAAACATTTCGGATTTAGATATAAATATACAGATAAATAAAGTTTGAGGTATTTATTGAGTTTAAAAGAATTTTTATAAGAATGAGATAATGGGTAGAAGGATTGAAGAACTATGATTGTACAAATGAGTACTATCTTGATGAAGCTTGTGTACATATCTGTTGCTTGAACAAAAAATTCAATAAAGAAATATCACAAATTCAGATATTGTCATTACTAAATCTAGTGCAGTGAAGAGCATAGAATACTTAGTTGACTTTCGGGCAATAAAAGTACCATTGGCTAACGAATTTAAAATCAGTTTTGCATGAATAAATTAACAAAGCCCAAATTAAGAATTTAGAATTGAGGAAATTGAAAGTTGGTAATGAATCCAAATTTTGAGTTTGAATAGGAAAAGAATACCTTGTGTTTGTAATATGAAGTTTATGTGCACAATAAAGATGATTGAGTAAAAGATTGTTAGAGATAACACAAATAACAATTTAAGCTATACATCCTAGTAGGAATTCGATGAAATAATGTGATGGCTATGGATGTATAAAAAAAAGCAAGTGATTACATATAAGTGTTGCCAACAGTCCTAACTATCGGAGAGATGCGTAAAGTCGATATTTTGTAGTTCATAGAAATATAAGGTCAATGCTTAGTTTTAATTGACTCGAAGCATAACAATTAATATCACAGTGATATCATTAGATGATCATATGAGATGTTATACGACAGAAAGAGTCAATCACCTTTATATTCGGATGAATACAACCTAAAAAAATAGTTTAAGGCTAGAAGTGATATGAGATGTTGATGATAAGTGAAATTGATATGTATTGGAAATTAAGTGACTTAAGAAAAACGAATGAATTAGGTGGATCAACATCAAAGATTGGAATAAAGTGAGATAGACACATGAGTTAAGTGTATTTACACTAAAGAGATATCAAATATCAAGAAGAAGATGAATTGTTTTTGACAGTATCACCTTGCCATGATGTGCTTAGGTTAGGAAAAAGGGGAGCTAAGGCTGACATAAAATTGTCCATATGAAAGTTTTGTGAAAGAAGGACCATTAACATGAGTTTGTAACATCGAAAAAAGATGTCTTATATGCATTAAGTATGATATGTGAGTGTGATAAGAGATAGTGATATGATCTAACCTAGATGTATTGTCGGCACTAGAAGTGAAAATTTTGAGTTATCTGAAATATATTAAAGAAATATATTAAGGAAACAGATAAGATTATGTGATCACTGAATATGTAAATGGACAATTGAGAAATTCCATTAACTACAGTCAAATGGAAGAAATTATTCGAGTGATAGTGCTAAATTGGAAATGGTGGAGCATATGATGCAACCAATACCCCTACATATTTGATCAATCAGGTAAGAATTTTGAGGACGAAATTTTTGTTAGGAGGGGAGAATTGTAACATCCCATTACCCATGTTACGGCTAGAATAGTAAATTATGAGAAATTTCTGTGAAAAAAAAGCACATCATGCATAAGTTGTTTGTGACATGCACATTTTTGCACATTCATATGATTGTGCATGCATTCATTAACATTTTTCTGGTACAATTGAGTTGTTAAATGTGATTAAATTGTGATTTGTCAATTTTGGAATATTTTGGATATTTCAAAATTTTTGTTAAATTAGTTTTGTGCTAAAAAAATTATTTGGAGAGTCATATTATTTTTTTTTTGAATTTTTGGTGAATTTTAGAAATTTTCAAAAAAATTTGGACCAATGATAGAATGACACGTGGCAGTGAAGTACTTATGACATATGGCTTACTTAGGTGGTGACAAGTGTAAGGCATGCAAAAAACCCACATATTATATGTTTTGAAAAGAAAACATTAGGAAGAGTTACTGTAGTTTTTGAGCATCTGAAGCATTTTCTGCTTGGTTTGTTCATCACCGAACATTGAGTTGCTCTTGATGGTTGTCTATGAGTTATTCTTATTGTTGGGAATAACTGAATCCAGTAAGTAGTTCTGATAATGTTCATTTTCTGGTGTAAAGACATACATGCATGCATGGGTTTGAAAATTGTGGCTACGATGATGGAGAAATAATATGTTTTTGTTCTGGTTTAAAAGTGTACGTGAATAAAGATATACTGTTCATGTATGAAGTGTTAACAAGAATGAATTTGAATGAGTTTGGATTTCGGGGAAAAGTTTAAACAATGCAGTCTTGAGGAAAGTGCATGTAAATGCAAATTTTTACTTGAAATGAAGTTTTTGGCCGACAATGTGTAAGTCAGAAAAATGAGAGTGTTGGGAAATGAGAGTTTATCCAAATATGCTATGTTTTTGGTGTTAGGTAGTAAACTTGAATTTTGATCTGATGTGAATGATATGAACTGAATTAGGAGTTAAATGAAGTGAAGTTTAGAGATTGTTTTGGGTATAGAAGTGTATAATAGACGTTGTAGGAATGTGAAATCTGAGAAAATAATGAAAGAAGAAGATGAGTTTTAGATGCACTAAAGTTCGCTGCGGCCAACTTGAAAGAGTTGGCTTTTATAAAAGTTCGCCACGACCAACTCTTGAGTTCACCGCCGCAAAATTTTAAGAATAAGTCGAAGAATTCTGCTATTTGGAAAGTTTGCCGCGACGAATTTTTTTGACGGCTTAAATATACTTTGGTGTTTTGGCTATATCATTCCCTGTAGTTATTTAAATGGGTTGGTTTTCGATTTTGAGTAAACTAAAGACATAGGGATACAACTTTTATGAAGGAATTGAGTTTTAATTCTATCTCCAAGAATTTCAATTTTTGATTGGAAGTTAAGGTAAGAATTCTGCTGAACCTCTAAAATAGTCTAAAAGTATTTGGGTTATAACTTTTGGTATACTAAATCAAATTGGATGATCTTGGAGTCTTTAGAAACTTAAGATACTGTAGAATAATTTTCCAGAAGGGAGTGTTGCCTAATTTTGTCTTTTACCCTATTAGATTAATTATGCAAAGTTGACCCGAAATCATGTGGGTCAAAAATTTGAAGTGGTCAATGAAGTATGAAATTGTTTTGTTATAGTTCAAATTTTAAGCACCTAATGATATTAATGAGGGCTTTGATATCTGATCGATTTGATGATGAAAATAACTATAAAATACCCAAAATTGTCATTGAACATGCATTATGCATATTTTATATAAGTACATGTGCATAAAGGAATACTTTTACATTTGTAACAATGTGATATTTGTGAATATGTTGTGTATGTTCTAGAGGAGCCAACTGGATGCCAGACAGACATTGTCGCACCATCTTGGCAATAGCATATTAGAGCGTTCTATGGGTCAACTTAGATGATTTCCTAGGATTGATTTGATTTGATTTGATTTGATTAAACTTCCAATATTATTGAACTACTTATGATTTGTTTTTGAATTGTGGATTTGAAGTATGAGAAGTTTGAAAGTTGGACAAATATTGAAAGTGTTCTAATTTGATGTGAAAGCCTTAATCATATGTGAATTATCAATGAATGCTAAATGTCGGACTTAGATTTGATGATTATGAGTTTCTGATTGAACGTCATATATGATTTTTTAATATGGCATAATCAGTATTTGATGCATTTCAAAAAATGCATGCTCAGATAAAGGCATTGTGACTTGAATAGCCAGTATGAAGAACTACCACGTAGAGCTTTGCTCCGTGATATATGTTCTGCACAAAGAGTTTTGCTCTGTGATATATGTGTGTGCACGTAGAGCTATGCTCCATGATTCTGTTTTGACTGAGCCCTATGAGCCAATATTTGTATAAGTATGTCATAGGCACTCTGTCATAACAATAAGAACGAATGTGAGTCTCATGCGTATAACATTGACATAAGATTGAAATTCATGAATGATTTGCAAAGTTGTAATGAGTGACCATATGTTATACCATGTTATGTGAGTATTTGAAAAATAATTATATGTTTTGAATGAATATTTGTGATATATGTGAAGTTTTTATGTAATCCGATGAAATCGTCAATGATTATTCACTCACTGAGTTTGCAAAACTCATCAAAAATTACAATGTGGCTTTTCAAGTTCTAAGGAATTATCTAATTAGGCTAAATGGAGTATAGCCACTAAGATCATATATAGATTAAGGGTCGGGACCAGTTTGCACCTGTATACGTCTTCAGTGATTTTATTTTTGAATTATGTTTCGTAAAAATTATACAAAGTTTATGTAAATGATTTGGCAATGAAATGACTTTATGATTTCAAGTGTTTTGTATCTGAACTAGGCCCAAGTGACTGTTGAATACTAATGTTTGTAGTAATTGTAACTAGTAAATGGAAATGTTTTTAAATAACATGGGCTCGATTTGATTAGTGGTTTCCGCTTATGTGTACAATGTTTTCAAGAAACAAAAGTTTTGTAATGAATTTTGACTGATTGATCATTCTAACATACCACCCTTGCGGGGTATGTACTCGGATATCACTATAGATATCGGGTACGTGTGGTGCTACATTTTGGTATCAGAGCCCAGTTTAGTATCTTACATGGGCATTTGTCGACATATGTCTTAAGTTACATGCATTTATTCATGTCATAGTAAGCAGTAGCAACTGATCCGTAGCCTGAGTTGCATATATATGAGTCACATACATGAGCATTTGTTAAGTGTTTGAATTGATGGAAGTAGTGGGAAGAATGATGATCTGTTTGAATGTGAGAAAATGAAAGTTTGTGGATATTTAGAAATGGGAAATAGTATGTGGTTAGACATAATCAATAATGATTTAATGCAATTGTATTGGTGGATGTGTTAAGGAATGCGACGTCAATATTGTACTGTGGTAATATATCCACGAATGTGATATGATGTGAATATATTATTTTGGATTGGTTGAGGAAATAGAGAAATGAGTGGGGATGATGAGATTAAAGTATACAAGTAATTTATTATGGTCTTAAGAAGATGAACTTGGAACTGAACTGGTTGTTGATTACATGACAAGAGTTATGAATTGCTGTAAGTATATGTTAGTGAAATTGAGATTAGAATTTCATTATATACCTATAATTCCAAATTGATAGTAAACATAGGTGTGTATGATGATATAATGGTAATTGGAAGAAGGGATAATGATAATGATATATGTAAAAGCTATCACGGAGAAGTTAATTTGTTATTTTGCGAGCACATACTTAAGAATGGGATCACCATGACAAGTGTGAAAATCGAGCACATATGATATATGTGTGGAGATGATATAGGAAGTAATCTATGATACATGAATATTTGTTAGTCATAATTTCCATAATTCAAAGTCTAAGATGAACTAGAGTAATGCATGAAAGTGGTTATAGTGATCGATTGGGGTTAGATTAAGAGTGATAAAGATGTTATTGTGTGTGATGAATTCGAGGAAAAAGAAGAAGGGCACAATTATGACATAGTTTCCACGACCGAGGTCAGGCACAAAAAGAGAAGTGTTTTAATTAGTGACATAAATTGATCTTATTGAAATATTATGAATAGTTGAAATTGATCTTTTGGGGTACTAAGAATGTCTGATAAGCAATGATGGGAATAGTTGATTGATAAGGATTAGATGAACAATATAATTGACAATAGTAAGAAATCTTCCTTGGAAGAAGAATTTCACCGAATAATGATAAGTAGACCAGGTGGTTTAAAGAATGAACGAAAATGTAATAAATTAAAAGGAATGTTGGAGTTCTATTCCTAACGAAGACTCAAGCGTAAGATGTAAAATATTCTACTGAGAGTGTATGTATTTTGTTTGATGTAAAGTATCCAACTATGTGACTATATTCTTAAATTTGAGGCGACACTCTTGCTAATGTGAGGAGAATTTAGGCCAACATTACATTACACGCAAACTTGTTCAGGGGATACAAATTGATTCGATGAAAGTGTTACTAACATAGGACATTAAGTTTGTGAATAAATTGAAATGAGTGGAGAAATTAGTAAGAAGGGTTAGACATTGCAATAAGTCAATGTGAAATCAGAGGAAATCCTATGAATGGAGAAAACCATTTGAAAAAATAAGTCAATTGAGAAATTGAAAGTAATATGAGAAAATATTACTTCATTGAGGAGTTAATTCCTTAAGCAATTACGAGAACTGATCATGAGTACATAGAGTTTTGACAATATTTGTTTGAATTGACAATACTCCCGACATTATCATGGAATTGAAGAATAACATGATCCAATTTTGCTTGGATCAAATAGTGACTATGGTCATAGATGGTATCTTGAATGTATTCGAAGTGATAAAAAAATATTTTGATTACTTCAGAAAAATATGCAGTTTTGAATGAATATGAAATTCGGTTTGTGCATTAAAGTGAAAACTATACATAGCATATTTTGTCATATGATACATTTCATATGATGCATGTTCTGATAAAGGCATTGTGATCAGAGTAGCCAGACTAACATAGAGTTTTGCTTTGTGATTTCTGTTTCTGACTGAGCCTAATTGGCAGTATCTGTATCTGAAAGGCACTCGATCACAACACATAGTAACGAATTTGGGGATTTTGTAATATACAACGATGTTGTTTCGCATTAGAAATTAAGATGCACTGGTTGCAGCCTAATAAACTAGTTTGGTATGCATAGAGACAATTAAAGTGTCATGAGTTAAATGTTTGATACATGATTTGAAATTTGTTGAAATAGTTATTGCTTTGTAATCTTGGAGACACTATTTGTAAAGTGAAACATTTCGGATTTAGATATAAATATACAGATCAATAAAGTTTGAGGTATTTATTGGGTTTAAAAGAATTTTTACAAGAATGAGATAATGGGTAGAAGTATTAAAGGACTATGATTGTACAAATGAGTACTATCTTGGTGAAACTTGTGTACATATCTGTTGCTTGAACAAAAAATTCAATAAAGAAAAAGCACAAATTCAGATATTGTCATTACTAAATCTAGTGCAGTGAAAAGCATAGAATACTTAGTTGACTTTTGGGAAAATCAAAGTACCATTGGCTAACGAATTTAAAATTAGTTTCGCATGAACAAATTTGCAAAGCCCAAATTAAGAATTTAGAATTGAGGAAATTGAAAGTTGGTAATGAATCCGAATTTTGAGTTTGAATAGGAAAAGAATACCTTGTGTTTGTAATATGAAGTTTATGTGCACAATAAAGATGGTTAAGTAAAAGACTGTTAGAGATAACGCAAATAACAATTTATGCTATACATCCTAGAAGGAATCCGATGAAATAATGTTGATGGCTATGGATGCAAGAAAAAAAAACAAGTGATTACATATAATTGTTGCCAACAGTCCTAACTGTTGGAGAGATGCATAAAGTTTATATTTTGGAGCTCATAGAAATATAAGGTCAATGCTTAGTTTTAATTGACTTGAAACATAACAATTAATATCACAGTGATATCATTAGACGATCATATGAGATGTTATATGACAGAAAGAGTCAATCACCTTTATAATCGGATGAATACAACCAAAAAAAATAGTTTAAGGCCAGAAATGATATGAGGTGTTGATGATAAGTGAAATTGATGTGTATTGGAAATTAAGTGACTCAAGAAAAACAAATGAATTAGATGGATAAACACCGAAGATTGGGATAAAGTGAGATAGACACATGAGTCAAGTGTATTTACACTAAAGAGATATGAAATATCAAGAAAAGATGAATTGTTTTTGACAGTATCACCTTGCCAAGGTGTGCTTAGGTTAGGAAACAGGGGAGCTAAGCCTGACATAAAATTGTCCATATGAAAGTTTTGTGAAAGAAGGACCATTAACATGAGTTTGTAACACCGAAAAAGATGTCTTATATGCTTTAATTATGATATGTGAGTGTGATAACAGATAGTGATATGATATGGCCTAGATGTATTGTCGGCACAAGAAGTGAAAATTTTGAGTTATCTGAAATATATTGAGGAAACAGACAAGATTATGTGATCACTGAATATGTAAATGGAAAATTGAGAAATTCCATTGACTATAGTCAAGTGGAAGATATTATTCGAGAGATAGTGCTAAATGGGAAATGGTGGAGCATATGATGCAACCAATACCCCTACATATTTGATCAATCAGGTAAGAATTTTGAGGACGAAATTTTTGTTAGGAGGGGAGAATTATAACATCCCATTAGCCATATTAAGGCTAGAATAGTAAATTATGAGAAATTTCTGTGAAAAAAAGCACATCATGCATAAGTTATTTGCGACATGCACATTTTTTGCACATTCATATGATTGTACATGCATTCATTGACATTTTTCGGGTACAATTGAGTTGTTAAATGTGATTAAATTGTGATTTGGCAATTTTGGTACATTTTGGATATTTCAAAATTTTTGTTGAATTAGTTTTGAGCTAAAAAAATTATTTGGAGAATCATATTATTATTTTGGAATTTTTGTTGAATTTTTTAAATTTTCAAAAAATTTTGGACCAATGATAGAATGACACGTGGCAGTGATGTACTTATGACATATGGCTTACTTAGGTGGTGACTAGTGTAAGGCATGCAAAGAACCCACATATTATATGTTTTGAAAAGAAAACATTAGGAAGAGTTACTGTAGTTTTTAGTATCTGAAGCATTTTCTGCTTGGTTTGTTCATCACTGAACATTGAGTTGCTCTTGATGGTTGTCTATGAGTTATTCTTACTGTTGGGAATAGCTGAATCCAGTAAGTAGTTATGATAATGTTCATTTTGTGGTGTAAATACATACATGCATACATGGGTTTGAAAATTGTGGCTACGATGATGACTAATTTTGATGATGGATTCGAGATTTAGGACTTGTTCAAAACTGTGTTGAATGGATTCTGGATTGGGAAATAAAGTGATGTAGAAATAATATGTTTTTGTTCTGGTTTAAAAGTGTACGTGAATAAAGATATACTGTTCATGTATGAAGTGTTAATAGGGGTGAGTTTGAATGAGTTTGGATTTCGGGGAAAAGTTTAAACAATGCAGTCTTGAGGATTGAAATTGTTAACGCTATCAGATGAATTATGCAAAGTTGACCCGAAATCATGTGGGTAGAAAATTTGAAGTGGTCAATGAAGTATGAAATTGTTTTGACATTGTTTTGTTATGGTTCAGATTATAAGCACCTAATGATAATAATGAGGGCTTTGATATCTAATCGATTTGATGATGAAAATAACTATAAAATACCCAAAATTTTTGTTGAACATGCATTGTGCATATTTTATATAAGTATATATGCATAAAGGAATACTTTTACATTTGTGCAACAATGTGATATTTGTGAATGTGTTGTGTATGTTCTAGAGGAGCCAAGTGGATGCCAGACAGACATTTCTGGACTATCTTGGCAATAGCATATTAGAGCGTCCTGTGAGTCAACTTAGATGATTTCCTAGGATTGATTTGATTTGATTTGATTTGTTTAAACTTCCAATATTATTTAACTACTTATGATTTTTTTTTCTTCTGAATTTTGGACTTGAAGTATGAGGAGTTTGAAAGTTGGACATGTATTGGAAGTGTTTTGATTTGAAGTGAAATCTTATATGATATGTGAATTCTCAACGAACGTTGAATGCTGGACTTAGATCCGACGATTATGAGTTTCTGATTGAACATCATATGTGATTGTTTAATATGGCATAATCAGTATTTGGTGCATTTCATAAAATGCATGCTCAGATAAAGGCATTGTGACTTGATTGGCCAGTATGAAGCACTTCCACGTAGAGCTTTGCTCCGTGATATATGTTTTGCACGTAGAGCTTTGCTTCGTCATATATGTGTGTGCACGTAAAGCTATGCCTCGTGATTCAGTTTTGACTGAGCTCTATGGGCCAGTATTTGTATAAGTATGTGATAGACACTCAGTCACAACAATAAGAACGAATGTGAGTCTCATGCCTATAACATTGACATAAGATTGAAATTCATGAATGATTTGCAAAGCTGTAATGAGTGACCATATGTTATGCCATGTTATGTGAGTATTTGAAAAATAATTATATGTTTTGAATGAATATTTTTGATATATGTGATGTTGGTATGTAATCCGGTGAAATCGTCAATGATGGTTCACTCATTGAGTTTGCAAAACTCATCAAAAATTGGAATGTGGCTTTTCAAGTTCTGAGGAATTATCTAATTAGGCTAAATGGAGTATAGCCACTAAGATCAGTGTTGGGCCCCGATTCGCTTTAAGCAGGTTTTCTTTATTTTGAGGTTTAGTTTGCCTAATGCCCTATTTGAAATTAATTTGTGGTCTTTAGGGCTTAGAATATAGAAATAAATTTAAAGGATTTAGTTAAAATTAGAATTTTGATAAAGTTCTTAGAAATTAAAAAGAATAAGAGGATGTAGGGAATTTGCATATGTTTAAGGCTTAAGGCTTAGGAGATGGGCTTTTAGCCCATTTTACATGACATTAAATGAAGAAGGAAAGAATTAAAAGGAGAGAAAAAGGGAAGCAAGTGAAGATGTCGTATGGTGAGGAGAAGAAATGAAAATTTCATGGATAAGGAAGACTTAAGTGAAACTACAACGTTTTGGAGGCTTAGGTTAGAAGTTAGAAATAAATTCCCTAAGTCTTTTACAAGGAAGCTTACGAAATTCACTAAAGAAAAGAGAGGGAGAGAGTGACCTACGGTGAAGAAGAAGAAGAAGAAGAAGAAGAAGAAGAGAAGGAGCTTAGGTTTTTAGACTTTAGAAAGGAGAGTTTAAGAGTTTTATTCAAGAAGAAAGTGGAAGGGAAGAGTTTAAGCTTTCCTTAGGAGCAAAATCAAATTTTCGTGGGTCATCTTCTAAGGTAAGAGAATTTCGAAATTCTTGGGTATTTTAGGTAGGTTTTGGTTTAAATAGCTTAGTTTAGGTATGGGTAAAGTTAGGTAGAGGTTAATTCAAGTTTTCCTTTCCTTAGAAATGTTCGATTTTGATATCCTATGTTCTTATGGGATAATTATGCTTATTGAAGGTGAATTAAGGCAATTGGAGGAAGAAGCAAGGCCAATTGATCAATCCCAAAGTTAAAAGATTTCAGGTGGGTGATTCCTTAATAATTGAGTTAATAGGTATATTACCGTTTTTATAATAAATGCGAATTAAGGTTTCTAATGACTTAGAATTTTTGTAGGAATTACTCTTGGTGATGTTTTGAACTTGTATGTGATGTTCTTTGATTATGAATTCATGTTGGAATGGTTTGTTTAATGATTTGTTAAGTGGAAAAGATAAGAACTTTTGATTTCGGAAAAAGATTTCCATTTTGGCAATTTATGTGAAAATGAATTTGTAAATGCCAGTTGAGGCAATTGGTTTCGAATTGTGTGAATTATGTGCTTTCTTTGGGTTTGGGGTGATCCCGTCCGAGTCAGGTGCACCTGTCTAACCATAGGCTTCTCCCGCCTGCCTGCAAGTGGCACTAGAATTCCTTTCAAGGGCTTCCATCAGTCACGACTACACATGACCGCTTCGCAGAAATGTGTAGTACGTTCCGTTTCGGATCCACCCGAACCACTTTGTTTGTGAATTTGTGATTTGCTAGGTTACTTTTGTGATATGCTAAGTTTGTAAATTGTTTCGAAGTGATAAATTTTGTTAAAAGACTTGTAAAGTGAAATTGATTTTATTAATGTGATATTGCTTTGAACATGAAAGAATGAATAACGGTGTTTGCTTATATTCTCGTTTATTAAGTTATTACCCACAGAGCCGTCGAGCTCACCCCCCATTTTCACTCCACAGGTGTCGAGCGAGAAACCGAGTCACCGCATCGGGATTGAGGCAACTCCGATGCATTTTGCTTTTGAAGTTATGTTTTGAGAAATCAAAGCATTAGCTTGTTCTTTGTAATTTTACTTTTTTTATTTTGGGATGTAATCGGGCTAAATGCCCTCTGAAGCGTTGTATTGACTTGTTTCGAAGCTTAAATGTACCTTGTATACGTTTTCAAAGAATGTATAGTTGTGTGGTTAAACTTGACAAAAGAAAGAGTAAAGTTGGTTTATTCTATGTTTTGGAAGCTAATAGAATCCTAGGAGTGTGCTACTGCCTTTGATTGGAAGTATATTGGGTTTGAGTTGTGTTATGGAAGTTAGAAGAATGAGTTTTTATGCAGGTTGATGAGTTGGATTGAAGATTTTGGCTAGAGCATTTTTAGGGGAAGTGTTGTCCAATTTTTCCCAAATTGGACAGCAACTTGTTTTGAGTTTTAGAGTATTTTAGAGTGAGATTTTCAATGAGATGCCTCTTGAAGATTTTAGTGCATGATTAGAGCTTTCCAATGACATAAAGTTTGTCACATTGGGACTTAAAATGAAAAAGTTATGAGAGGTGAAAGGTTTCAGCTACTATTGTTGTCCACTAAAATTTTGCAGAATCTTTGGAGGGGTTTATGACCCTCTTAGAGACAGATTTGATTTTTACTTTTTTTATAGAAAATGTAGATTGTCTTCTCCTCTTTCCAATGAGGTATAATTGGTCAAATTTAGACTTAGGATGAAGAAGTTATGAGGTTGAGAAGATGACATTTACTATTCATTTGAATTGAGTTACTGTTTTATTGAATTATGCAGGCAGTAACTTTGAGAGTGTTTTTACCTCCCTAAATGATTGAATTAACTTTTCTTCCCTTCATGAAACTTGTAGATAATCCTTTCTTCTTTCTATTGAGGTATTCTATGCCTTATTTCGAGTTAGGAGTAAAAAGTTATGAGGATTAGACCTAGTTTAGTTACTGTTCATTTGGCAATTTTGGACAGAACCTTTGGGATTTTCACCCCTTTAGAGATTGTTTTGGTTTTTCCATCCTTCATAGAACATGTAGATTATTTTTTTCCCTTTCCAATGAGGTATCATTTGCAATTATTGGAGTTAGGAATAAAAAGATATGAGGTTGGGAATGTTGACAGTTACTGTTCATTGAGCCAAATTACTGTTCCATTGATTTTCACTTAGGCTGAAACTTTGAGAGTGTTTTTACCCCTTTAAATGATTGAATTGATTTTTACTTCCTTCATGAAACTTTTAGGTCATCTTCTTATCTATCCAATGAGGTAAAATGTGTCATTTTTAGACTTGTGTGCTAAAAGATATGAATTTTCAAATTCTTGGCATTATATAGGGAACTTGAATTTAGTGGCAGCAACTTTGAAGTAATTTTCACCCTCTTAATGGCTAAAGTAGTTTTTAAATCCTTCTAGGAAGTTGTAGAGCTTCCTTTTATATTTTTATTGACACTAAATTTATGAAATTTCGATTTCATGATGAAAAGTTATTAAAGTTTAAAGTTAGAGAAGTTTTCATTAGTTTTAAAAGTTGAATTTTCAATTTGGAGAAATTAAACCTCGTTTCCTATTTTATTCGTTTCTCCTCCGTTTGACCTCCGATTTTCACGATTTTCGAAGCGTTGGATTTCTAAAAAAAAATTATACCCTTTTTTGGTAGAATGAGAGTGTTGGGTTTTGGTCGGATTTTACGGATAATATTAAAGAGAGTCAATTACGTGACGGTTTCGAATGTATTTCCGTTTTCAGGCGATTTTGTGAGCTATAGAGATCCGATTGAGGCGGTTTCTGATTCTAATTGACCTGGAGATATGGAATTTCATTTTAGCTTAGGAATCGGATTTATTAATGGGCCTTAAGCAGATAAATTTTATTATAAGATAATTTGGGTGAATTTATCAAGTTTTGTTCGGATGACGTTAGATTAAGTTCGATTTGAGGTTTCTTTCGTGGTGAGGAATTCCTCTTTGGTGAGATGCGCGTCCAAATGTCACGTAGGACGTCGGGCACGCGACTCATCGGGGAGCGGTTCCAAGAATCAGATATAGATTAAGGGTCGGGATCAGTTTGCACCTGCATACGTCTTCAATGAATTTATTTTTGAATTATGTTTCGCAAAAATTATACAAAGTTTATGTAAATGATTTGGTAATGAAATGAATTTATGATTTTAAGTGTTTTGTATCTGAAATAGGCCCAAGTGACTGTTGAATACTACTGTTTGTAATAATTGTAACTTGTAAATGGAAATGTTTTTAAATAACATGGGCCTGATTTGATTAGTGGTTTCCGCTTACGTGTACATTGTTTTCAAGAAACAAAAGTTTTGTAATGAATTTTGACTGATTGATCATTCTAGCATGCCACCCTTGCGGGGTACGTGCTCGGATATCACCATAGATGTCAGGTACGTGTCTTGCTAGAGTGGGGTGTTACATTTTGGTATCAGAGCCCAGTTTAGTATCTTACATGGGAATTTTTCGACATATGTGCTAAGTTAAATGCATTTAGTCATGTCATAGCAGGAAGTAGCAACTGATCCCTAGTCTGAGTTGCATATATATGAGTCACATACATAAGCATTGGTTAAGTGTTTGAATTGATGGAATTAGTGAGAAGAATGATGATCTGTTTGAATGTGAGAAAATGAAAGTTTGTGAAAATTTAGAAATGGGAAGTAGTATGTGGTTTGATATAACCAATAATGATTTAATGCAATTGTATTGGTGGTTGTGTTATGGAATACGACATCAATATTGTACTATGGTAATATATCCACGAATGTGATATGATGTGGATAAATTATTGTGGATTGGTTGAGGAAATAGAGAAATGAGTGGAGATGATGAGATTAAAGTATACAAGTAATTTATTATGATCCTAAGAAGATGAACTTGGAACTGAATTGCTTGTTGATTATCATGACAAGAGTTATGAATTGATGTAAGTATATGTTAGTGAAATTGAGATTAGAATTTCATTATATATCTATAATTCCGAATTGATAGTGAACATAGGTGTATATGATGATATAATGGTAATTGGAAGAAGGGATAATGATAATGATATATGTAAAAGTTGTCACGGAGAAGTTAATTTGTTATTTTGCGAGCACATACTTAAGAATGGGATCACCATGACAAGTGTGAAAATCGAGCACATATGATATATGTATGGCGATGATATAGGAAGCAATCTATGATACATGAATATCTGTTAGTCATAATTTCCATAATTCAAAGTCTAAGATGAACTAGAGTAATGCATGAAAGTGGTTACAGTGATCGATCGGGATTAGATTAAGAGTGTTAAAGATGTTACTGTGTGTGATGAATTCAAGGAAAAAAAAGAAGGGCACAATTGTGGCATAGTTTCCACGACTGAGGTTAGGCACAAAAAGAGAAGTGTTTTACCTAAATCAAATGAGATTAAGGTATTTTAAACATAAGTTATTAATTAGTGAATTGTCTTAAATACATCTCAAGATGAGATGTAATGATTTTGATGGTATATACCAAGGTATAAGAGTAAATGGATCTGCTTAATGCTTCACTGAGCCATATTATAAAGGATATGCTGATCATATAAGTTATGACATAAATTGATCTTATTGAAATTTATGAATAGTTGAAATTGATCTTTTGGGGTACTAAGAACGTCTGATAAGCAATGATGGGAATAGTTGATTGATAAGGATTAGATGAGCAATATAATTGAAAATAGCAAGAAATCTACCTTGGGAGAAGAATTTCATCGAGTAAGGGTAAGTAGACCAGATGGTATATTTTTAAGAATGAACGAAAATGTAATAAATTAAAAGGAATATTGGAGTTCTATTCCTAACGAAGACTCAAGCATAAGATGTAAAATATTCTACTGATAGTGTATGTATTTTGTTTGATGTAAAGTATCCAACTATGTGATTGTATTCTTGAATTTGAGGTGACACTCTTGCTAATGTGGGGAGAATTTAGGCCAACATTACATTACATGCAAACTAGTTCAGGAGATACAAATTGATTCGATGAAAGTGTCACCAACATTGGACATTAAGTTTGTGAATAAACTGAAATGTGTAGAGAAATTAGTAAGAAGGGTTCGACATTGAAATAAGTCAATGTGAAATCATAGGAAATCGTATGAATGGAGAAAACCGTTTGAGAAAATAAGTCAATTGAGAAATTGAAAATAATATGAGAAAATATTACTTCATTGAGGAATTAATTCCTTAAGGAATTACGAGAACTAATCATGGGTACATAGAGTTTTGGCAATATTTGTTTGAATTGACAGTACTCTCGACATTATCTTGGCATTGAAGAATAACATGATCCAATTTTGCTTGGATCAGATAGTGACTATGATCATAGATGGTATCTTGAATGTATTCGAAGTGATAAAAAAATATTTTGATTACTTCAGAAAAATCTGCAGTTTTGAATGAATATGAAATTCGGTTTGTGCATTAAAGTGAAAGCTATACGTAGCATATTTTGTCATATGATACATTTCATAAAATGCATGTTCTGATAAAGGCGTTGTGATCAGAGTAGCCAGACTAACATAAAGCTTTGCTCCATGATTTCTATTTCTGACTGAGCCTAATGGCCAGTATTTATATCTGTATCTAAAAGGCACTCGATCACAACACATAATAACGAATTTGGAGATTTTGTAATATACAACGATGTTGTTTCGCATCAGAAATTAAGATGCATTGGTTGCAGCCTAATAAACTAATTTGGTATGTATAGGGACAATTAAAGTCTCATGAGTTAAATGTTTGATACATGATTTGAAATTTGTTGAAATAGTTGTTGTTTTGTAAGCTTGGAGACACTATTTGTAAAGTGAAACATTTCGGATTTAGATATAAATATACAGATTAATACAGTTTGAGGTATTTAATGGGTTTAAAAGAATTTTTATGAGAATGAGATAATGGGTGGAAGTATAGAAGGGTTATGATTGTACAAATGAGTACTATCTTAGTGAAACTTGTGTACGTATCTGTTGCTTGAACATAAAATGCAATAAAGAAATAGCACAAATTCAGATATTGTCGTTACTAAATCTAGTGCAGGGAAAAGCATAGAATACTTAGTTGACTTTTGGGCAAATAAAGTACTATTGGCTAATAAATTTAAAATCAGTTTCGCATGAACAGATTGGCAAAGCCCAAATTAAGAATTTAGAATTGAGTAAATTGAAAGTTGGTAATGAATCTGAATTTTGAGTTTAAATAGAAAAAGAATACCTTGTATTTCTAATATGAAGTTTATGTGCACAATAAAGATGATTGAGTAAAAGATTGTTAGTGATAAGACAAACATCCTAGTAGGAATTCGATGAAATAATGCTGATGGCTATGGATGTGAAAAAAACACAAGTGATTACATATAATTGTTGCCAATAGTCCTAACTGTTGGAGAGATGCGTAAAGTTTATATTTTAGAGTTCATAGAAATATAAGGTCATTGCTTATTTTTAATTGACTTGAAGCATAACAATTAATATCACAGTGATATCATTAGATGATCATATGAGATGTTATACGACAGAAAGAGTTGATCACCTTTATATTCAGATGAATACAACCCAAAAAAATAGTTTAAGGCCAGAAGTGATATGAGATGTTGATGATAATTTAAATTGATGTGTATTGGAAATTAAATGACTCAAGAAAAACGAATGAATTAGGTGGATCAACACCGAAGATTGGAATAAAGTGAGATAGACACATGAGTCAAGTGTATTTACACTAAAGAGATAAGAAATATCAATAAAAAGATGAATTGTTTTTTACAGTATCACCTTGCCAAGGTGTGCTCAGGTTAGGAAAAAGGGGAACTAAGCCTGACATAAAATTGTCCATATGAAAGTTTTGTGAAAGAAGGACCATTAACATGAGTTTGTAACACCGAAAAAAATGTCTTATATGCATTAAGTATGATATGTGAGTGTGATAAGAGATAGTGATATGATCTGACCTAGATGTGTTGTCGGCACTAAAAGTGAAAATTTTAAGTTATCTAAAATATATTGAAGAAATATATTGAAGAAACAGACAAGATTGTGTGGTCATTGAATATGTAAATGGACAATTGAGAAATTCCATTGACTATAGTCAAGTGGAAGAAATTATTCGAGTGATAGTGCTAAATGGAAAATGGTAGAGCATATGATGGAATCAGTACCCCTACCTTTTTGATCAATCAGGTAAAAAATTTAAGGACGAAAATTTTGTTAGGAGGGGAGAATTGTAACATCCCGTTACCCATGTTAAGGCTAGAATAATAAATTATGAGAAATTTTTGTGAAATAAAAAGCATGTCATGCATAAGTTATTTATGAGATGCACATTTTTGCACATTCATATGATTGTACATGCATTTATTGACATTTTTCAGGTAAAATTGAGTTGTTAAATGTGATTAAATTGTGATTTGGCAATTTTGGTATATTTTGGATATTTCAAAATTTTTGGTGAATTAGTTTTGAGGTAAAAATATTATTTGGAGAGTCATATTATTATTTCAAAGTTTTTGGTGAATTTTAGAAATTTTTGAAAAATTTTGGAATATTTTGGACTAATGATAGAGTGACACGTGGTAGTGATGTACTTATGACATGTGGCTTACTTAGGTGGTGATAAGTGTAAAGCATTCAAAGAACCCACTTATTATATGTTTTGAAAAGGAAACATTAGGAAGAGTTACTGTAGTTTTTGAGCATCTGAAGCATTTTCTACTTGGTTTGTTCATCACCGAACATTGAGTTGCTCTTGATGGTTGTCTTGAGTTATTCTTGCTGTTGGGAATAGCTGAATCCAGTAAGTAGTTCTGATAATGTTCATTTTCTAGTGTAAATATATACATGCATGCATGGGTTTGAAAATTGTGCCTACGGTGATGACTGATTTTGATGATGGATTTGAGATTTAGGACTTGTTCAAAACTGTGTTGAATGGATTATGGATTGGGAAATATGGAAACTCTTGTAAAGTGATGTAGAAATAATATGTTTCTGTTCTGGTTTAAAAGTGTACGTGAATAAAGATATATTGTTCATGTATGAAGTGTTAACAGAGGTGAGTTTGAATGAGTTTGGATTTCGGGAAAAAGTTTAAACAATGTAGTCTTGAGGAAAGTGTATGTAACTGCAAAGTTTTATTTGAAATGAAGTTTTTGGTTGATAATGTGTAAGTCAGAAAAATGAGAGTGCTGGGAAATGAGAGTTTATCCGAATATGCTCTGTTTTTGGTGTTATGGAGTAAACTTGAATTTTGATCTGATGTGAATGATTTGAACTGAATTAGGAGTTAAATGAAGTGACGTTTAGAGATTGTTTTGGGCATAAAAGTGCATAATGGATGTTGTGGGAATGTGAAATCTGAGAAAAGAATGAAAGAAGAAGATGAGTTTTAGACGCTGTAAAGTTCGTCGCGATCAACTTGAAAAAGTTGGTTTTTATAAAGTTCGCCGCAGCAAACTTTTAAGAATAGGTCGAAGAATTCTGCTATCTAAAAAGTTCGTTGCGGCTAACTTTTAGCTCGCCGCGACAAAGTTTCCCGACAGCTTAAAAATACTTTGGTGTTTTAACCATATTTTTCTATGTAGTTATCCAAATGGGATGATTTTTGATTTTGAGTAAACTAGAGACACAGGAATACAAATATTATGAAGAAATAAAGTTTTAATTCTATCTCCAAAAATTTAAATTTTTGGTTGGAAGTTAAGGTAAGAATTCTACTGAAGCTCTAAAATAGTCTAAAGTATTTGGGTTATAACTTTTGGTATACTAAATCAAATTGGATGATCTTAGAGTCTTTAGAAACTTAAGACACTGTAGAACAACTTTCCAGAAGGGAGTGTTGCCTAATTTTGTCTTTTACCCTATCAAATTAATTATGCAAAGTTGACTCGAAATTATGTGCGTAGAAAATTTGAAGTGGTCAATGAGGTATGAAATTGTTTTGACATTGTTTTGTTATGGTTCAAATTATAAGCACCTAATGATATTAATGCCGGCTTTGATATTTGATCGATTTGATGATGAAAATAACTATAAAATACCCAGAATTGTCATTGAACATGCATTGTGCATATTTTATATAAGTACATGTGCGTAAAGGAATACTTTTACATTTATGCAGCAATGTGATATTTGTAAATGTGTTGTGTTGTTCTAGAGGAGCCAAGTGGACGCCAGACAGACATTGCCGAACCATCCTGGCAATAGCATATTGGAGCCTTCTGTGAGTCAACTTAGATGATTTCCTCGGATTGATTTGATTTATTCAAACTTCCAATATTATTGAACTACTTATGATTTGTTTCTGAATTCTAAAATTCAAGTCCGAGGAGTTTGAAAGTTGGGCATTTATTGGAAGTGTTTTATTTTGATGTGAAATCCTATATGATATGTGAATTCTCAACGAATGTTGAATTCCAGACTTAGATATGATGATTATGAGTTTCTTATTGATCATCATATATGATTGTTTATTATGGCATAATCAGTATTTGATGCATTTCATAAAATGCATGCTCAGATAAAAGCGTTGTGACTTAAGTAACCAGTGTGAAGTGCTTCCATGTAGAGCTTTGCTCCGTGATTTATGTTCTGCACGTAGAGCTTTGCTCCGTGATATATGTGTGTGCACGTAGAGCTATGCTTCGTGATTCTATTTTGACTGAGCCCTATGGGCCAGTATTTGTATAAGTATGTGATGGGCACTCAGTCACAACAATAAGAATGAATATGAGTCTCATGCATATAGCATTCATGTAAGATTGAAATTCATGAATGATCTGGAAAGCTGTAATGAGTGACCATCTTTTATGCTATGTTAAGTGACTATCTAAAAAATAATTATATGTTTTGAATGAATATTTATGATATAAGTGATGTTTGTATGTAATCCGGTGAAATCATCAATGATGGTTCACTTATTGAGTTTGCAAAACTCATCAAAAATTGCAATGTGGCTTTTCAGGTTCTGAGGAATTATCCAATTAGACTAAATGGAGTATAGCCACTGAGATTAGATATAGATTAAGAGCCGGGATCAGTTTGCACTTGCATACGTCTTCATTGATTTTAATTTTGAATTATGTTTCGCAAAAATTATACAAAGTGTATGTAAATGATTTGGTAGTGAAATGACTTTATGATTTCAAGTGTTTTGTATCTGAAATGGGCCCAAGTGACTGTTGAATACTAATGTTTGTAATAATTGTAACTTGTAAATGGAATTATTTTTAAATAACATGGGCCCAATTTGATTAGTGGTTTTCGCTTACGTGTACCTTGTTTTTAAAGAAACAAAAACTTTGTAATGAATTTTGACTAATTGATCATTCTAACATGCCACCCTTGCGGGGTACGTACTCGAATGTTACCATAGATGTCAGGTACGTGTCTTGTGAGAGTGGGGTGCTACATGGAATGTGACCTAGGTAACAGTAAGAAGGTGATTTTCAGAGGGGACAGGAAAACACCATCACCATGGATTATTTCGGCCTTGTTGGCTAATAAAATGATGGGAAAGGGGTGTGAAGCCTTTTTAGCATATGTTGTGGACACTGAAGCGAATGAAGGGAAGTTAGAGGATTTTCCAATTGTGAGGGAATTTTTACACGTGTTTCTTGAAGATTTATCTGGCTTGCCACTGGTGAGGGAAATCGAGTTTACTATCAACTTGTTTCCCGGAACCACACCCATTTCTATACCACCTTATTGAATGGTTCCAACTGAATTGAAGGGGCTTAAGGAACAGTTGGAGGAGTTGCTAGGGAAGGGGTACATAAAACCAAGTTCGTCACCTTGGGGAGCACCGATTTTGTTTCTTATGAAGAAGGATGGAACATGGTGGATGTGTATAGATTACTAGAGACTGAACAAGGTGACCATAAAAAACAAGTACCCTTTGCCCCGAATTGATGATCCGTTTGACCAGCTGTAGGGAGCAAGGGTCTTTTTTAAGATTGATCTCAGGTTAGGCTATCATCAACTCAGAATCAAGGAGTCTGATGTAAGCAGGATAGCCTTTAGGACCCGATATGGTCATTACAAGTTCCTAGTCATGCCATTCGGACTGACCAATGCTCCAGCTGCTTTTATGGATCTTATGAATAGGGTCTTCAAGGAGTATCTAGATCAGTTTGTCATAGTGTTTATTGATGATATTCTGGTGTATTCCAAGAATAAAGGGGAATATGAGGAGCATCTTAGGATTGTGTTACAGACATTGAGGGAGAGGGAGCTCTATGCCAAACTCAGCAAATGTGAGCTTTGGCTTCGTGAGGTGATATTCCTTGGGCATGTAATTTTGAAAGATGGGATACAGGTTGATCCAAGAAAGGTTGAAGCAGTGGTAAATTGGCATTCACCCAAGACAGTGACAGAGGTGAGGAGCTTTCTAGGTCTGGCAGGATATTATAGGAGATTCGTTGAGGGATTCTTTATGATAGCTGCTCCAATGACGAAGTCATTGAGGAAAAATTAGAAGTTTATTTGGAGTGAGGAATGCCAGAAAAGTTTTAAGGAGCTCAAGTACAGATTAACAAGTGCTCTAGTTTTGATTTTACCTGTGGGAGATAAAGGTTATATAATATACAGTGATGCTTCGAGAAAGGGTTTGGGTTGTGTGTTGATGCAAGAAGATAAGGTAATAGCTTATGCCTCATGACAGCTAAAACCTTATGAACTGAATTACTCGACCCATGATCTGGAATTAGCAGCAATAGTTTTTTCCCTGAAGATTTGGAGACATTATCTATATGGGGTTCAAACAAGGATTTTTACTAATCATAAAATTCTTAAGTATTTGTTGAACCAAAAGGAACTGAATTTGAGGTAAAGAAGGTGGTTAGAGTTGCTCAAGGATTATGACCTGTTGATTGAGTACCATCCAAGAAAGGCTAATGTGGTAGCGGATGCCTTGAGTAGGAAATCCTCTATAGCTTATGTTCAAACAGTTTACCTACCACTATTGGAGGAGATAGTTAAGCTTAGGATAAGTTTGAAACAGGAGAAACCTAAATGTATTATTGCTACTTTCAGAGTGAGACCAATACTCAGGGAGAAAGTCAAGGAGTTACAAGCACAAGATGCAGAATTGAGTAAGCTTCGAGAAGAAATTCAGGATGGCAAGAAATCTGAAATGGTAGTGAGGGATGATGGACTTATCGTTGTAGGAAATAGATTTTGTATCCCGAATGTCAAGGAGGTGAAGGATGAAATACTAGATGAGGCACACTATGCGCCTTATGCCATGCACCCAGGTAGCACCAGGATGTACAGAGATCTGAAAGAGCATTTCTGGTGGAAAGACATGAAGGAAGATGTAACGGAATATGTAAGTAAGTGTCTAGTGTGTTAGCAAGTCAAGGTTGAACACCAAACACCTTCAGGGAAGTTAAGGCTATTGTCCATTCCTGAATGGAAGTGGCAAAGGATAACCATGGATTTTATGATGGCTTTGCCCAAGACTAGTAGGAAGCATGATTCCATCTGGGTTATTGTTGATCGATTGACGAAGTCAGCCCATTTTTTAACAATTAAACAGACGGATTCTCTGCATGTTCTGGAAAAGAAGTATATTGATGAGATAGTGAGAATGTATGGGGTTCCAGATTCTATAGTTTCTGACAGAGATCCTCGATTTACTTCAAGATTCTGGAAAAATTTACAAGAGGCTTTGGGAACCAAGTTGAATTCTAGCACGACTTTTCATCCCTAGATGGATGGTCAATTTGAGAGGACCATTCGGACCCTTGAGGAAATGCTTAGGACATGTGTGATGGATTTCAAAGGAGCTTGGGATGAACATTTTTCATTGGTCAAATTTGTTTATAATAATTCGTACCACTCAAGCATTCAGATGGCTCCTTATGAAGCACTGTATAAAAAGGAGATGTAGAACTCCGATATGTTGAGATGAAGAAGAAGAAAGGAAGCTGATAGGACCAGAGTTGTTGTAGATGATAGTAGATAAGATCAAGTTAGTTAAGCAAAGGCTTAAAGCGGCTTAGGATAGAATGAAAAGTTATACTGATGCACATCGGAAGGAGATGGAGTATGAAGTTGGCGAGAAAGTATTTCTTAAGACGTCTCCTTGGAAAGGAGTCATGAGGTTTGGCAAAAAGGGCAAGTTGAGTCCGAGATATATGGGTCTCTATGAAATTCTTGAGAGGGTTAGACCGCTTGCCTACAGGTTGGCACTGCCACCAGAATTGTCACAGATACATGATGTCTTTCACGTATCCATGCTGAGGAGGTATAAGTCGGATCCATCCCACATCATTCAGACTACTGAGGTTCAATTGAGAGATGACCTGAGTTATGAGGAGATTCCAGTGGAGATTTTGGACACCGAGGAGAAGATCCTCAGGAACAAAACAGTTCAATTGGTCAAAGTTTTGTGGAGAAATCATTCTATGGAAGAGGTCACATGGGAGCCTTTGGAAACCATGAAGGAGAAGTATCCATAACTCATCAGTAACTCAGGTATGAATTTCGAGGACGAAATTCTTTTAAGAGGGGGAGAATTGTTGGCCCCTAAATTTTTTTCTTGATAAATGAGCATGATTAGATTAATTTTAGGATCTTGCTAGATTAGTGTATGTTGGAATTAGTTAGCATGTTAATGTTAATGAGATTATGTTACATAGGTGAATTGGATTAAAGTTAAAGTGATAAGTTGCATAAAGGGTATTTTGGGGAGATCACTTAAGTGGGAAGGCTTTAAGGCTTTGAAGGAGGGGCAAAATGGGAAGAGGAATTTATTGGTTTGTTTTTTAGAAGCCAAAGATGTTGGTGAGGAAGGAAAGAAGAGAGAAAGCACAAAAATAAGAAAGAAGGTAGAGAGAGTGTCGTGGCTTTAGAGAGAAAAGAAAGATTTGAGCTAGGTTTTGATTTTTCTCAACCTTCAAGATGGATTTTGAGAGGGATAAAGAAGGGGAAAATATAGAGGAAGATAAAAGCTTTCTTTCGAACTAAGCATTTCTTCATTTGGAGAAGATTTGAGGTAAGAGCATTTTAAGCCTTCGAATTTTTGGAAGGGATTTTGGTTTCAAGAGCTTAGAAGATGCATGGGTTAAAGAGTTCTAGGATCTATTTAAACATTAGTTTTTTTGGGTTCTCATCTGAAAATTTCTATTGATTTGGGGATTTTATTTATGTTAAAAAGGGGATCAAGAAGGACAAGAGGAGCAAGAGAAGATGCACATTTGGGCAACTTACCAATAAGAAATTCAAGGTGGGTTACATTTTTATAATTGACTAATAAGCCATAAATTTCTTCTTTCAATAAAAGTGAAATGAATGTTTTCAACTACTTCCAAATGTGCATTTAATTGTTCTTTAAATGCTTTGAGAAAGTGTTGCATAATCTGTGCATAAATTTTGTAAATGAAAAATTAAATGATTTTGAAAAGATATCATGTTATGAAAAACCAAGTTTTTGGTCTAGTGTCATTTTGGGCAACAAGTTTACAAGTTATGAAATTACATGTTATGTGGGTTCGTGGTGATCCCGTAAATATGTCAAGTGCACTTGTCTAAAGGCTTCTCCCACCTACCCGCTAGTGGCATGGAACTCCTTCATGAATTCCCATAAGTTCACGACTACATAAGAATGTTATGTAGAAATGCATAGTATGCTCTGTTTTGGATCCACCCGAATCAATTTGATGTGCTTTTGTGTTCATGATATGTTGACAATAGTGATGTATCCATGTTATGCATTAATGTGAGTTTTGCAATGAAGATAATTGTTTCAATGGTTTTTGCTTGTTACCGATTATAAGATTGTTACCCACAGGCTTTAAGCTCACCCCTAATCTCCTCCCACACATTCAGGTGATGAGCAGGATATCGAGTAGGTCAAAAGGGCAAGGCAACACTCCTAGTTTTGATTACTTTGTATTTGAAGCAAGTTTGTAAAGTAAGGCTTTAGTTGTATTTTGAGCAAATCATGTATCTCTTGTATTTTAGGATTGTGATGTACTAATGTATTTGCGGCTTGAAATGCCCACTAAAGCTTTGTAAAAATTTTATCTTTTGATACAAATAGAATATGTTTGCAAATTTACTCATGACTATCTCAAGTTTGTACGTTGAAATTTTTCAAGTTTCATAAAGAAAAACTTCATTTTTTGACTTCAGGAAAAAATCTGGTTTAACCTAGGCTAATTTAGGCAAATGTTTCTTCTAGTAAGTTGTAAGTCTTTCTTTTATCTTTCCAACGGTATTTAGCATGAAAATTTTGGACGTTAGAGCTGAAAGTTATAGCCCTTAAAATGGAAGATATATTATTCTGCCTTTTTGCTTCTTCTGTGATGACATCATCTCCTTTTGTGTTTCCTTTGTGATGATGTCATCTTCTTTTGTGTTTTGCATCATCTGTGTTTTACTTCTTTTTCCTTTTTGCTTCTTCTGTGATAATGTCATCTCCTTCTGTGTTTTATTTGTGATGATGTCATCTTCTTTTGTGTTTTTCATTGTCTGTGTTTGCTTCTTCTATCTTTTTGCTTCTTATGTGATGACGTCATGTCCTTCTGTGTTTCCTTTGTGATGACGTCATCTTCTTTTGTGTTTTGCATCGTTTGTGTTTTGCTTCTTCTGTGATAACATCATCTTCTTCCGTGTTTCCTTTGTGATGACATCATCTTCTTCTGTGTCTTGCATCATCTGTGTTTTGCTTCTTCTGTCTTTTTGCTTCCTATGTGATGATGTCATCTACTTCTGTGTTTCCTTTGTGATGACGTCATCTTCTTCTATGTTTTACTTTATCTGTGTTTTCTTTCTTTTATTTTTTTCTTCTTCTATGATGACGTCATCTCCTTCTGTGTTTCCTTTGTGATGATGTCATCTCCTTCTGTGTTTTGCATCGTCTGGGTTTTGCTTCTTCTGCCTTTTCACTTCTTCTGTCTTTTTGCTTCTTCTACCTTTTCGCTTCTTCTATCTTTTCGCTTCTTTTGTCTTTTTTTTTCTTCTGCTTTTTCGCTTCTTCCGTGTTTTGTTTCTTCTATCTTTTCACTTCTTCTGTCCTTTTGCTTCGTCTGCCTTTTCGCTTCTTCTGTGTTTTGCTTCTTCTGTCTTTTCTCTTCTTCTGTCTTTTCGCTTCTTCTATCTTTTTGCTTCTTCTGCCTTTTCGCTTCTTTTGTCTTTTGTTTCTACTATCTTTTCGCTTCTTCTGTCTTTTTGCTTCTTCTGCCTTTTCGCTTCTTCTGTCTTTTCCTTCTTCTGTCTTTTCGCTTCTTCTATCTTTTTGTTTCTTCTGCCTTTTCATTTCTTCTGTGTTTTACTTCTTCTGTCTTTTTACTTCTTCTGTCTTTTTGCTTCTTCTGCCTTTTCACTTTTTCTACCTTTTCGCTTCTGTTTTGCTTCTTCTGCCTTTTCGCTTCTTTTGTCTTTTTGCTTCTTCCGCCTTTTCGCTTCTTCCGTGTTTTGCTTCTTCTGTCTTTTCGCTTCTTCTGTTTTTTTGCTTCTTCTACCTTTTTGCTTCTTCTGTGTTTTGCTTCTTCATCTCTTCGTTTCTTCTATCTTTTTGCTTCTTCTGTCTTTTCTCTTCTTTTGTCTTTTTGCTTCTTCTACCTTTTCACTTCTTCTGTGTTTTGTTTCTTTTGTCTTTTTGGCTTCTTCTGTCCTTTTGCTTTTTCTGCCTTTTCGCACCTTTTATGTTTTGCTTCTTTTTCCTTTTCGTTTCTTCTGTGTTTTGCTTCTTCTGCCTTTTCGCTTCTTCTGTCTTTTGTTTCTTCTGTCTTTTCGATTCTTCTGTATTTTGCTTCTTCTGTCTTTTGCTTCTTCTGTCTTTTGTTTCTTCTGTGTTTTGCTATCTTCTGTCTTTTACTTCTTCTGTCTTTCGCTTCTTCTGTCTTTTGCTTCTTCTGTCTTTCTCCTTCCCCTATCTTCTGTTCCATTTCCTACCCCCTTCAGAAGATAGAATTCGACCTCAAGGTCTTCCTCAAAGTTTTACGTCTCTAAGCCTTCTTTGAAATCATCCTAAGAGGATCTTAACCTGATAACCCTATTGACAGTGATGCTAATTGTCCCAAGGCTTGTGTAAAACGATTAAGGTCAACATCTATTCGGAAATAGTAAAAGTAAGTCATCTTGGTGGGGGCACGCCACCCTTGCGGGACACGTGTCTAGATGTCACTTAGGACGTCGAGCTCGTGACTCTCAAGGGCGGGGTGTCTAACACCTCAAGCAAACCACATGGATTCGCAATTCTTTCAAGCCTTTGCTCAAGCTTTCTCATATGCCATGGGCCAAAGGTCTCAAGTTCCAATGCAAGCTTCAGTGGAGAGGACTAGATAGTATGAAAAGCTCCATAAGTATAGAGTTGTAGATTTTAATGGGACTACAAATCCCGAAGAGGTTGAAGGATGGTTGAAAAGGGCAGAGAGAGTCCTGATTCAGATGAAATGCTCTGATGAAGAGAAACTGGACTATGCAGTCAGCTTGTTATAGGGGGATACACTCTACTGGTGGGAATCAGTGCCTTATAATCAGATTATGCCTCCAGTACTGTCATGGAGGATTTTGTGGAAGTCTTCATGTTGGGCCCCGACTCCGAGGCCCAACATTCGGACTCACACAAAGCATACCTAAGCATAGAAGACCCAAAACCGAACACATACTGACCACAATTAGAGAAACTTCTAATAGAAAAAGAAATTCGGATTGGCTTTTTAATAAAAATTTTTCCTCATGATCTCACGATTCTAATGCCACTGAAATCGTTCAATTCGGATTTGAAACGAAAAAGTTATGGTTAAGATACCATCTATAAAAAAACAGCGAAAACCGACCTTCTACCGACTTCATGTCAGAATTTGAAAACTTTAGAGGCTAAATTGCTGATCGGTTCCTTCATAAAACTTGTAGGTTTATCTCTCTAGTTTAATTTAAAACAAGAATCACCTCGATCGGAGCTTTGTAGCTCAAGATATTTCAAAATTTGTAAAGTATATGCAGACTTGATCAACCGACCTCCACACTTTGTTCCAAACCACCTTTTTCAAATTAAAATAAAAACTAATAAATCAAGTGTGGAAAGATAGAAAAATCTCTTAGAAATCCATCGCTTCAAAAATGGGGTCAATCGGAGGACTACACAAAAAGTTATGGCCAAAAGAAGGGAGAGGGTCGATCGGCCAAAACCGACCCCCAAACACGCTAGCTCGCATGAGTGGCGCTATCCTGTGCGATGCGGCGCTAGTGCTCGGCACATTGCCCGGCTGGTGCTCGCCAGCTAAGCGAAGCGATAGAGGCGCTCGACAGCGTGCCGAGCGCTGGGAGCTCATGGTGGCGACGACCGCCCAAATGATCCGACCTATCAGACTTCTAACCTTAATAACTTTTGACTCCGACCTCCAAATTAGACACGGTTTGGATCGTTGGAAAACTAAGAGAAAAACAAGAAGGACTCAAAGACAAGCTCGGCCACTAAGGGAAACAAAATTTTACTCTAAGACCGATCGACTAACTTTTCACAAATAGTACCAGAACTTACAAACTCCATAACTTTTGCAATCAATACCTCAAAATTAACTCATTACACCTCATAAACAAGCTATACAGCTCGTTTAACACCTTCAACAAGTCTAAATGATCCGATTCAACCTAAAACAACCCAGAAACTGCAGTACAACACAATATACTCAAAATTGACCACATGAGCACATCAATCCAGATTTTCAATACTACATCCCACTTCAACAACACATAAACCATAACAATTTTCCAGCGGGCTCTCTCAAGGCAACACCCAACCGCAACTCATCAATTTAAAAGAACTCACACACATACCCATCCCTTTCAAGGTCGCATGCAGCTCACAAATCAACAATAACACGTGAATAAAGAGAGTACTAAAGCTCTCATTCTCTTCCCAAAACATAAAGAGTTCAAGCATAACTTTAATTACATATCATCATATTCATCAAAATCAAGTACAAAATACAGAATGTGTGAGATGCTCCATGTTTGATATGCTTATAAAGCCATCCTAAAAGCTAGTTACTAACTTAATACAAAAGTGCCTAAATCTTGGAGTTATGCCCGATGCCTTGCAAGGTTCCGAGTTCAACTTGAATTTGCACCTGAGGAGGGAGAGTGGGGTGAGCTAACACGGCTCAGTGGCTAACAAGTTTATAGTCATTGGGTAATGAGCCACACAACAAATCTTTAACAATCTGAAACAATAGTAATTTTTCATATAAAGCTCAAATAATCCAAAATCATCACGTAAGCATAACATGAGAGTTCATATCAATCAAACACATATTATGCATCATAAACATAAATAAATGATGGAATGCACACATTTGGCTCGAGAGTTCCATAAACACGACGGAAACCGAAGTTTACCGTAAACACGACGAGTCCATTTTTGGATCTCGTAAGCCTCAAGCAGGCAGCCGGGAGAAGGCTAAGGGGGGTCAACGCGCACGTGACTATCGAAGTAGGTTCTCTCTTGCCCAATCACAACCAATTTATGTTCACACATTAAGGCACAAGCATAGCATTTTATGCTTCTTTCATTCTATCAAATCATCATAGTTTCTTTCTTTTTCTTGCAAACCAAATGAAAACACTTTCAATATACACACCATTTAACAAAAATAGCACACATAGGGCATTTTTCCATTACACAACAACTATAAAAAATGTTACCCACCTATCGTCGAAATCTGAATTCAAGATTGCCCTTCCTCTTTGTCTTGAGTGGGGTTCTCTTGATTTCCTTCAATTAAATCACACTCTATTCAATAAATACATTTTAAAGGAAAGCATAGCATTCATAAAAATCAAGCAAAATAAAAGTCCACTTTAAACCTAACCTACCCATAAGCCATATATGCTAGAATAACCATAACCTTAGCTTAAAAGTCCCTAAAATCCATAGATCTCACCTTTCCCTCTAACTTTCTTCAATCTCTACACAAACCCTAACTTCCATTTCATCCCATTTTCGAATCTAACTCAAGAAAAGATGGAACTTACCTCTCACAAGTAGTTTCCTCTTCCTTTTTCTTCTTCTTTCTTCCTTCCTTCAAGCCTCCTACGACTCTCCCTCTTCTTGGCCGAAAGTTCTCTTTTTTCCTTGCTCACGTTTTCTCTTCTTCTCTTCTTTTCCTTTTGTTCTACGACACTTGCTTCCTTCTCTTCTCTTAATAACTTAATTCATTAGCTTTCACTTAAAGCCTCCTCCCAAAACTACATAGTTTTAAGTCTCCTTAAAGCTCTCTTTACCTCCTTTGGGCTCTCCTCTAACTTACTAGGCTTTTGGGCTCTCCTCCTTCCAAGCCTACCACACATAACTCCACTTATTCTCTAAGCCCATACTTTCCAATATTTAATTCTAACCCTTCATTTAATTCCCAACTTCTACCTACTAATTCCAAAACTTAAATAAAATATATCTATATAAACACATAATTAAATCAATTAAAACAAAATACAGAATAATTAAAGTAAGCGAATAATTAAATAAATCAATGAATAAATTAAAAAAAAATTCGGGACCCAATACTTCAGGAAGAAATACCTTTCGAGGGTTTATGTACAAAAGAAGGCAAAAGAGTTTCTAAATCTCACATAGATGGACATGAGTGTGAGTGAATATGAGCTGAAGTTCACCCAGCTGTTACGGAATGCAGCCAACATTGTTTCCAATGAGGAGGATAAGTACCGCAAGTTTGAGGGAGGACTTTATTTAGGAATCAAGGAGAAAGTCTTGATCCATAACTTTTGTTATAAGCATTTAGTAGATGTTGCACTCCAGGTTGAGAAACTGGAGAATATAAAGAATGAATTGAGCAGAAAGAGGAAGAACCGGGAGCAATCTTCTAAGAAGGGAATGAGTGCTCTAATGCCTAAGAGGAGTACAAGGAGTTACCATATGCAGAGTGAAGTGGAAAGTAGTGGCCCTACCAAAAACAAGCAGGCAAGGATAGTTACAGGGCAAGCCTCAAGTGTGGGAGGCACGGCAAGGATGGGAAGAAGTAGATACACAAACCCTTAATGTGAGGCATTATGGGAAACTTCACAAAGCAGAGTGCCTTAAATTACTTGGAGCATGTTTCCAATGCAGAGAGAAGGGACATAAGATTAAGGATTGTCCCCAAGCAATAAGGTAAGAGGGGTCACAGTTGGAAGCCCCAAGGAGAGTAGAGACAGGAGGGACCAGGCTAGTCACTGGGGTTGCAAGGAAGGCTGTTCCTCCAGGAAGGCCAATGGATCAGGTTCAGGCAAGGGTGTTTGCCATCACCAGAGAGAAAGTTGTAGTCGTACCCGAAATTGTCACGGTATGGCTCAGTTATTTAATTTCAAAGTATATGTCTTCATTGATTCTGGTTCTACGCATTTATTTGTTTCTACAAGCATGATTTTGCATGATGTTAAATTGGTGCCCATGGATAGTCCCTTGATTGTTAGTATTACCTTACAAAGAAAGGTGATAATAAGCCAATTGTATAGGGATTGTGAATTATTTATTGAGGGTGCTAAACTAGTAGTGGATTTGCTAGCGTTAGAGTTAAAGGGTCTAGATGTGATACTAGGAATGGATGCTATGGAGAAATATTATGCAAAGTTAGATTGTAGTCTCAAGGAGGTAGAGTTTGACTTTGGCAATGGTGAGAAGGTGATTTTCAGAAGGGATAAGAGAATACCATCACCCAGGATTGTTTCAGCTTTGTTAGCAGACAGGATGATGAGAAAAGGGTATGAAGCCTTCGTAACACACGTCGTGGATACTGAGGTGAATGAAGGGAAGTTAGAAGACCTTCCGATTATAAGCGAATTTTCGAACATGTTTCCAGAAGACTTACTTGGTTTGTCACAGATGAGGAAAATCAAGTTTGCTATCGATTTGATTCCCAGAACCGCACCCATCTTTATATCACGCTATAGAATGGCTCTAGCTGAGTTGAAAGAGCTTAAGGAACAGTTGAAAGAACTATTAAAGAAGGGGTACATAACACCGAGTTCATCACCATAGGGAGCGTCGGTTCTGTTTATTAAAAAGAAAGGTGGAACATGGCGGATGTGCATTGAATACTGGAGACTCAACAAGGTGACTATTAAGAACAAAAATCCTCTGCCCCAGATTGATGATCTGTTTGACCAGTTATAGAGAGCAAAGGTCTTTTCCAAGATTGACCTCAAGTCGGGCTATCATCTGCTCAGAATCAAAGAGTCTGATGTAAACAAGACAGCCTTTAGGGCTCGTTATAGGCATTACGAGTTCCTAGTCATGCCATTCAGAATTGTAGCAGCTCCTTACCGCCGGGTACCCACCGGAATGCCCGTAGGTCATTCCGACACATATCATACGATAAGGGCGAGCTACAATCGATCACTACACTCACTTCATATGGCATCGTATCATTAATCACTTATTAAGCATCAATAGAAAATCACAAAATTTTAAAACCAACTTTTTCCTCATTTCACTTCTCAAACTAAAAGTCTATATTGTTTCTTTCAACCATTTCTACAAATACATTAACAAAACCTAGTACAAAAGTACTACATGAAAGAGGAAAATATATCAAATATATCTAAGCCATCCAAAAATCCCACCTGACCAACCTTTGAGCCATGACTTCTCTTGATAAAACACAATCTAAACGATAGTGGAGCCTCTCAGTAGTTAGGGTCGTCTCTCGATCCTGAAAAGACAACGTTGCAATTTTAGTGAGTTTTGTGAACTCAATGAGGTAATCATCATTGATGGTTCACTCAATTCATGCGACACACCATTTCACATAACATGTAATCACATTTTTTCATAATTAATCATGTATCACATTGTTGCTCAAACATAGGCAATTTTGACATTTCAATCTAGCAAACACACTTAACAATATGCGTATGAGGTGCTCATGAGACACTTTTCAATTATTACGTTGTTATAACCGAGTGCCTGAACTGTCCCATGTAGGGCTCATTAATAACTATACCTTATCCTCTTGGGGGATATAGGGCTCATTAAACGTTGAGCCTGAGGCTCTGATTCATTTTTAAGCTCGAAGTTCATTTTCACTTATGGAGCTTTAAGATTTAATCGGTAGCTACTCTGCTCAAAACTGCCATTATCTGATTATACATTCATGAATGAAATGCATGTACCACAATCATTCACATTATAAGTATTTAGGTCTCCACGTTCACATTCAAGTAGCACTTCAATATCCACATTCACATTCATCGGACCTTCTATCCAGAATCTACAATCAAACACATTCATTTCACATTCATTTATCATTCATAGCATAACTTAAGCAAACAATAATTGAGAGAAACTTTCTAGGTTACTCACAAGTTTCTCTCGAAGTTAATGCCTGGAAGATCTGGCAACGTCTGGAGGTTGACGTCCCAGTTGCTCCTCTATAACAAATAATATACACAATATCACAATTTCTTCAATCATAAGTATCCAATGATGCTCATGTATGAAATAACTTATGTACAATGAATGTTCATGAAAATCCTGGGTACTTTCCACCAATTTCATCCCAAAATCGATCTCATATCAAAACTCATCTAAGTATGATTCATATTTAGGTTTATACCTCACTAAAACTATTGAAATCACAATTTATTACTCATTTGGAATCCTATAGATATAGACATAATCAAAACACTGAAGTATGTTCAGTGGAATAACCCTAGTTTATAAAATTTAAGAGCATACTCACTGTACCCGTTCCACGTTTCTCACTCAATCTTTCTCAATTCATTTCAGATAGCTATAATTTTTGGTGGCGATATAGGACAATGTCTTACGAGTCCCATAGTTTAATAATCAATTCATTTAGGTGTCTAGAGAAGAAGTTATGGCCAGGCAAAAAAAAAGACAGAAGAAGCGAAACTCAGAAGAAACAAAACACAAAAGGAACAAAACTCAAAAGAAACGAAACTCAGAAGGAACAAAACATAGAAGGAACAAAACTAAGAAGAAGCGAAACTCAAAAGGAACAAAACACAGAAGGAACAAAATTCAAAAGAAGCGAAACTCAGAAGGAACAAAACACAGAAGGAATAAAACTTAGAAGAAACGAAACTCATAAGGAACAAAACACTGAAGGAATAAAACTTAGAAGAAGTAACTTCACTTTTAAACATCTTCCCTTACAAGGACCCTGACTTTCAGCTCAGATGTCCAAAATTTTCATACTACATACTGTTGGAAAAATAAAAAGGAAGAACTATAACTTTCATGAAGGCCATTTTGACGAATCTATCTAGATTGGCACAAAAGTTTTACGGAAGTTTTGAATCGAGTTATTACTATTTTAACTCCAACATCACTTTTACATCACCTAATCACTATTAATTTTTCAAAAACTAAATTAACACTATAACAAGATTTGTTTTCCTCCCAGCCACATAGTATTTATGAATATACACTTAAATGCCATTTTCCATACAGATGACAGTAACTTATCAACTTTCTTTCGTAAATTCCTAACTCTAAAGGATTTATTCACTACTTACCTGTTGAAAACTCCAAAATTGTCAAGCCCTAAACTCAATGCAATTTACGTATTTCACGGTGTACAATGATCAGCTTATGGTTTTTCTTAGGGTAGAAGACACAAATAGCAAAGTGGGTTTGGTATAGGAAAGGAAAAGCAGAGAAATCTCTTAGGAGGGGTTGGATGGAAACTTTGTGTATGGTAAGAAAATTTGAAGAAGATCCTAATGAAGAATGAACTTAGACATATAACTTAACTTTTCAACTCTTAGAAAATAGTAACCTACTTCTAGCAAAAGTACAAAGCCTAAATGACACTTATCACTTGCCTCATATCTAAGCTCTAACTTACTTTCTTTTGAAACTAACTCCCTTAAACTCTCATCTTTATAATCCAACTATCTCCAAATCTTCATTTGATGTCTTTTTCCTATTTTCTATAAATTTCTAAAATTTGTGCCAAAATTCACCAAAATTCAAAAATACAATATTCTTACTAACAAATAGAATTTTCAATATAAATAAATTCAAAATTCTCAAAACACCTCAAAATTACAACTCAATCTAATTATACCTGGAATTATTCATGAATGCAAGTACAATTATCTTCATGTGCCACAACTTCACTATTCATATGTATGTGTATGACTTAATATGCATGAACATAGAAATGCATGAACATAGACCCTCATTAATCACTGACATTTACCATTTTAACCTTCCCACAAGAACGGGATGTTACAAGAAGAACCAATACTCCGGCTGCTTTTGTGGATCTTATGAATAGGGTCTTCAGGGAATATATGGATCAGTTTGTCATAGTGTTTATCCATGACATTCTGGTTTATTCCAAGAGTGAAGAGGAACATGAGAAACATCTCAGGATAGTATTGTAGACATTGAGCGAGAGGAAGTTTATGTCAAATTTAGCAAATGTGAATTTTGGTTTCATGAGGTGGTATTCCTTGGACATGTAATTTTTAAGAATAGGGTACATGTTGATCCGAGAAAAATTGAAGTAGTGGTGAAATGGCATGCACCCATGATAGTGACAGAGGTGGGGAGTTTTCTAGGGCTGGTAGGTTCTTATAGGAGGTTTGTGGAAGGATTCTTCATGATAGCTGCTCCACTAACGAGGTTATTGAGGAAGAATCAAAAATTTATCTGGAGTGAGGAATGTTAGAAAACCTTTGAGGAGCTCAAGTGCAGATTAACAAGTGCACCAGTTTTGATTTTGCGTATTGGAGATGAGAGTTATACAGTGTATAGTGATGCTTCAAGGAAGGGTTTGGGTTATGTGTTGATGCAAAGAGACAGGGTGGTAGCTTATGCTTCATGGCAGCTAAAACCTTATGAACTGAATTACTCGACTCATGATCTGGGATTGACAGCATTAATTTTTCCTTTGAAGATTTAGAAACATTATTTGTACGGGATTCAAACGAGGATTTTCACGGATCATAAAAATCTCAAGTATTTGTTGAACCAAAAAGAACTAAATTTGAGACACAAAAAGTGTTAGAGTAGTGCCCTGAAGGCAATCGCCTTTAGCGCATTTTGTACAAATTTGTTTACAGTCTTTATGAATAAATAAAGAAAGGAATATTTCATTAATTTGATGTTCATTATTTATGAACTGATATTGATCAATAAGCAAATTAATGAAGTCCATGATATATGACATAGCATGAAGGAAATTGTGATGTGATCATACTACTGAGATTCCTATCATGTGCAATTATGTCAGTATCTAAATTATCCCTAGTCATAGGATTACTGAGACTGGACATCGGTAATCCGGAAAGACTAGCACATCTAAAACTCCTTGATTTGGTCAAGCAGTGGATCTCAGAAACTGTAAATATGAGATATTTAGGGTTGAGATGTGGATGCTTACTAGAGGTAGTAAGTACATTGGATGACCTACCATGAGATCATCACATGGATGTCCTATTCTAATGTCAGTGATAATCTCATCATAGCAATGGTGCAAGTATCCTTAGACTTGAGGTGCTCAAGGATATCTTGGATACTGATTCTGTGCTTTGACTCCATTCCTTGTTGCCTTACAGAGGTCGCTCATAAGGTGGTGCTTGGGTACAGTTTGAGGTATTTGAAGGTAATTGAGTAGCCAATAGAGGATTCACCACTTCTGTGATAGCAGAAGATGATACCCATGGCCTCTTGTCAGGGTCATTATTTAGAAATCTCTGGCCGGAGTATATATGTCATGAAGAGTGTCTTCAGTGACATATTAAGTAATGAGTCCCAGGATAATAACTGATATCACTTGGACTAGATTTGACGTAGTCAGTCTAGTAAGAGTTGACACATTGCCCATACTCATAACCAAGTGGGGTATAGCATGGTGAAAGGACGAATTGCACGGTAATTGTCTATGGAAAGGTTAAGTGATATGGTTCATGATGAATACATGTTCATTAAATCAAACCAATTACTTTCCGGTCGATTGGGGGTCATGATGTGTTGCTAGATACCGCTCATGACTTGCTCAGATTAAGTATTAATCTAAGTGGCCAACATAACCGGAACCTAATGGGTCACACGATAAGAGTGTCTCGGAGAATTAAATAAAATAGTTTTGGACGAGTTCTAATATATGGAGAGCAAACGGATTAAATGGATCCCGATGAGATCGAGATATGTCCCGATGAGATCGCGACGTCGATATTGCTGAAAAATGTTTCCGGGAGTTTTTCCCATCTACAGGGACCAGAGGCTTCAGAGGACCAACCCAGTGTGTTGGACCGACCCCAGTGTGACTGGACCACTTCAGCATTTATTTATATATATATATAATTAATTAATTAAAGAATTAATTAATTAATTAATATATGTATATACGTGGAAGTGGAGAAGATGATGGAAGAATGTTCCATTTTCATGCTTAGTCATTAAGTTCATTTAATGACAAAAAGACAAAGGTGAAAAGGTGAGAAAGTAAGTTGATGATCGTGGGTTGAAAAATAAACCTAAGGGTTTTTGGAAGAGTCAAGTTCGTTGGTCTTGGAAGAAAAGAAAGAAAGAGTTTCTCTCTTCTTCATCCATCGATCATCTTCAAGCTTCTTCTTCATTTCTTCTCCATCGTTATTTTCCAAGCTCTCCAAGAACAAGGTAAGATCTAGCAGTCTTTAACTTGTTCTAGCTATTCTCGGGTCAAAAGGTTTGTCCCGGTTAGGTTCTCCGATCTCTGCGTGGATACCATTAGAGACGGTCTCCTTTGGTCGTTCGGTTTGAGTTTGATATATATACACTTGGATCCTGGCTTTCGGGAAGGTCCCAGAACAAAAATTTTTGTTTTTCCGCACCGTGGGCATGTGATGCTCACATCGGGATTTTCCTACAGTGGTATCAAAGCCACTTGTATCGTATATAACGAAGAAACCATGACTAGGTCGGAGTTGCCTATTGCTTGTGACGATGATGCATGTTGATTGTGTGAATTTCGAATTCAGTATAGAAATATAGTTTTCGAAATTTTCTTGCCCAGATATGTTTACAAGATGTTGTTTCATATGTCTGTGGAAGCTCGGAATTTATCAATGTGATTTGATATGGTTTTGCTAATTTATTCCCTAATGTGCTGGTTGCTGTCTTTGCGCACATTCAATGAACAGGCATGCTTATAAATTCGAGAATAAATTTTAGAAAAACATTTTTTCGAATTTGCTTTCACCAACATGTCTCTAAGATTTTTATGAATGTCTATGAGAATGGAAAAATGTTTTCTAGGTGATTTACTATTTATTTGAGAATTTATTGTGTGCTGCTGGGAATAACTGTGTTGAGTAACACAGATTCTATATTGGCTTTGTTGCTGAGGTTGGATGCGTTTTTGTTGGAAATAAATCCTGCAAAAATTCATGGATCATTTTGGGAACATGTTGTAACCTCTGTAATTTTCTCAGAATTTATTGAAATTGTTTCAATAAGTTTTTCAAGCAAAATACAATGCTTGGCATTTTTGAGAAAATTGCTGGAGCTGTTTTGTTTGAAATGAAAAATTGTGTATTTCTCAATTCCAATGTCTTGGATCATTTTTAATGTGATTAAAAATGTGTTACATTGATGTTTTATGCTTGCCTAAATTATTTTCTTGAAATTGGGTTTCCAAACAATTTAGGATGTCAAATGTGTCTCATTAGCGTCTCGTTAGTATATTCCCTTATCTTGATTGTTTTGGCCGTCACAAATTTTGTGACAGGTGCCGAAATAGTCTTGATAAAGTGCAGACTACCTAGAGATACTTAGGGTGATAATTTGATATTCTTAAATTATTTGGAAATCTAAATGAATAAGAGTGTATTCATCAATTTCAAGTTTCATGTATAGTTTGACTATATATGGTAAGCATGGAACAATGAAAGCGTTTCATTGGTACATCATAATAAAGGATATTACACTTGGTATTGTGAATTTGATCTACACGGATTGAGAAATTAGCCGATTAGAGAGCAGGCCAAAAACCAGTCGACTAGCACATGTTCCAGTCGACTGGCACGTCCATTCCAGTCGACTAGAACATGCACCAGTCGACTGGAAAGTGGATTCCAGTCGACTAGAACATGCACCAGTCGACTGGAAAGTGGATTCCAGTCGACTAGAACATGCACCAGTCGACTGGAAAATGGATTCCAGTCGACTGGAATGTGCACAGTAACCCATAGTAGTCGACTAGCACAAGTTCCAGTCGATTGGCACATGCACCAGTCGACTAGAACATGCACCAGTCGACTACAACAACATGTAGAGGTGGGATGATGGATGATTTTAGGTATAGACTCAATGTGATTGATGAAATACCCTAACTCATTCCATATAGTCATGGTGACTATAATCCTATAGCTTGGAGAAGAAGAAGATGAGACCTGAAAACCCTCAAATCATATGAAAACTAACGCCTTCCATTAATATGGGGAGAACCAGAGTTCTTATAGAGTTGGGTTGTTGGGTAAACCCAAGCTCACTCTATACGGATATGTTCGAACCATGAAAATAAGATTTTTAGATTAATGGGTCGGTTTTCACTAGAAGCGTTGATTTGTTGAGTAAACTCAAGGTCAACGTGGACAGAGGCGAAATTGGGTAGTGTGCATCAGATGTACGCGCATCAAGAGTTGATAACCCAATGTGTGTGCATACATCACGAGTTGATAACACTAGTCGATAGTTGCATCTATAAAGCAAATGGTATGACCGATACCTGCCGATAGATCTAAGATGGCTTGTTGGGTAAACCCAAGGTCATTTTAGTAATGTCGGATATCTATGATGTAATTGGTATGACCGATACCTACCGATTGACCTAAGGTGACTTGTTGGGTAAACCCGAGGTTATCCTTAGCAATGTCAGATATCGACCCACTAGGACATTTTGTCATAATGTTTCTTGGATTCGTACTGAGGGTTATGGATTCTTTGAAACTAGTGGGAGCCATATGCATGTCATTCAAGTCCTTATGTCATGCATGTAATTCTATTCTTACATTCTTTCTCTCTTTTCCCTTTAGGTTATTGAAAATGACTTCCAGTGTGAATTTGCGCTCACTTATGGACTCCAACAAATTAACTGGACCAAATTTTCTCGATTGGCTGAGAAATATGAGAATTGTTCTCAGATATAAGGAACTAGGATATGTCCTAGATGTTCCACTTCCTGATTCACCTGCTGGTGATGCTTCTGATGAAGATCAGAAAGAAGGAAGTGCAGCCAAGAAGAAAACCAAAGAGACTGCACCAAAAGGAACTTGCTTCCATTGTGGCAAGACTGGCCACTGGAAGTTGAATTGTAAAGTCTATCTGGATGAACTGAAGCAAAAGAAGGCATCAGATGCCTCGACTTCTTCAGGTATGTTTGTCATTGAGGTTAATACTGTTTCTGACCATAACATATGGGTATTAGATACCGGTTGTGGCTCACACATATGCAATGATATCGCGGGGCCTCGGGGGACGATGAGATGCTCATGAAGGGAGAACTAGACACCTTGTGGGAAATGGAGCAAGTGTTCTTTGCATTAGCCGTAGGCACTTACTTTTGTCACTCCCCACCGGGCTTGTAATTAAATTGGATGAATGTTATTTTGTACTGTATTAACAAAGAACATATTGTCATGCTTTGTTTAAATAGATTTGGTTTCCATTTGAGTTTTAGTAACAATGGTTGTTCTATTAGTTTGAATGGAATGCTTTATGGTACTGGTACATTATACAATGGAATTTACATATTAGATATGTCACATCCAATTATGAATGTCAATGACACGAAAAGACATAAACGAGATAATTTAAAATCAACTTACTTATGGCATTGTCGCATGGCCATATAAATGAGAGACGCATAGCTAAGCTCCATAAGAATGGAAGTTTATGGTCATTTGATTATGAATCATATGACACATGCGAATCTTGTTTATTAGGCAAGATGACTAAGTTACCCTTTAAGGGAAAGGGTGAACGAGCGACTGGAATATTAGACTTAATACATTCAGATGTATGTGGTCCGATATCCATCTATGCCAGAAGTGGTTGTCTTTACTTCATCACCTTTATCGATGATTATTCTCGATATGGGTACCTGTATCTGATGAGATACAAATCTGAAGCATTTGAAAAGTTCAAACAATTCAGAAATGAAGTAGAAAACCAACTTGGGAAAAGTATCAAAACATTACAATCCGATCGTGGTGGGGAATACTTAGACCAACAGTTTTTGGATTATCTCAGAGATAATGGGATTTTATCTCAATTGACTCCTCCTTACACACCACAGCATAATGGTGTGGCAGAAAGGAGGAATCGGACCTTGTTAGACATGGTACGATCAATGATGGGCTTTGCAAAGTTACCAAAATCCTTTTGGGGGTATGCAATCGAGACAGCTGTTTACTTGTTAAACAGAGTTCCATCAAAGACAATTGATGTTACTCCATATGAGATGTGGACTAACAAAAAACCCTATCTTACTCATTTGAAAGTTTGGGGTTGTCCTGCTTATGTGAAGCGGACACAGTCAGATAAACTTGATGCAAAGTCTGACAAGTGTTTGTTCGTAGGATATCCTAAAGAAACAATGGGATATCAATTCTACCTTGCTGAGGAACAAAAGGTGTTTGTTTCAAAGCATGCTGTCTTTTTAGAAAAGTTTCTTTTACAAGAAGGCGGTGGGAGCAAAATAGAACTCAAGAAGTTCAAGATGCTCGAACAGACGCAGATCAACCGCTGAACTCAAACTGTGACTCATACTGAGATGAAGTAACGGTTCAACCTTCTACAACACACAAAATTCGTAGGTCACGTAGGATACGCTCTGTTCCCAAGAGATATGGATTTCTCGTTAATGAACAGAATAACGTATTGCTCATAGAAGATGATGAGCCTACCACCTATGAAGAGGTTCTGAAGAGTTCAGAGTCTGAGAAATGGCTTCATGCCATGAAGGCTGAAATGGATTCCATGTACGAAAAACCAAGTATGGACTTTGGTTGAGGCACCCGAAGGAATCAAACCCATAGGGTGCAAATGGGTTTTCAAAAGAAAACCGACATGGATGGTTGTTAGCTCCAAAATTTTTTAGGATTAATCATGATTAGATTAAATTGATTAAGTTAGATTAGCATTAATTAAGGTGTCATAAATTAATATATAATAGCATTAATGAGTTAGGTGAAGAATTTATGAAGTTAAATATGTTAGTTGGACTTAGGTGAGTTAGGTGTAATTAATGTATTAATTGGGCTTTGGGTCCAAATGAAGTGAGAAAGAAGAGAGGAATTTAATGCAATGGGCTTGAAGGAAAAGAGTTAGTGGGCTTGAGTAAGTAAGGAGGAGAAATGAAAAGAAGAAGAAGAAAGAAGAAGGAAGTAAGTTGGGCTTAGGCTTATTGGGCTTAAGTAATTTAGAAAGGAGTATATAAGGAAGGAGATAAGTAATTTTGTAGGAAAAGAAGATAGAAACAAAATTTGGAGGAGAGGAAAGAAGAGTGTCGTGAAAGGAGGGAGGAAAAGGAGAAAGAAGAGGCTTGTTAGGGTTTGGCATTTCCATGAAAGTGAGTGGGTTTTGAAGAAAGTCCAAGAAGAAAAGTGTGGAGGAGAGTCTAAGCTTCACTTTGAACCAAGAAACCACTTGGTTGGTTAAGGATTTAAGGTAAGTTCTTGGTTTAAGGTTAAGTTTTGTTTGGATTTTGGTTAGAAAGATGAAGAATAAGATGGGTCTAGTGATTCTCTTATGAATTTCATGATTTAGATTTTAGGTATTTCAATTTCTAAACCCTATGTTGATATGGGGTTATTTTCTTGTTATGCTTGAAGGAGGACAAGAAAGAGGAGAAGAACAAGGAGAGGAACTTCCTTAGGCAAGTTTAAGCAAGGATAAAAGGTGGGTTTTATATTTATCTTTATGTATATAAGCTACAAATGTAAATAAATGCATGACATTAATGAGCTTTGATCACTTGGTTGTTGTATTAAATGTGTGTGATGGAATGATGAATGTCAGTGTATTAAATGCTTGATGATGATTGAAACTGTCATGAAGAAACTTGTTGAATAAATATAATGAAAGGCATGAACGATGTATGAAAAGATGATTTCAAAGAAACAATGAATTGGATAAGAACAATCCAATTTCCTTGTATGATTCATGATTGCTATGTTATGTGGGTAAGGTATTGTCCTAAGAAGCATCACGTGCGTTGACCATGAAGCCTTCGCCATTTGCCTGATTGTGGCATAGGATGATCCAACATTTGGACTCTAAAGATTTGCCCATATAGACTCATGAAATGAGACTATATGGTTGCCAAGAATAAGGACTTACCGAGCCATTTGATGTGTTTCATATGTGAATACATGAAAATGCAAGAATGATGAATGTTTGAATTGTGAGAAATTATGTTTGAGTATTGATGAACATTGCATGATGCATGTATTATGATTGTATTGAAAGATTGCTAAAAGTATGAATAACTAATAGGACTGTTTAATATATAAATATAAATGTGTTACCCACGGAGCGAAAGCTCACCCCCTAAAAATTTTCCAGGAAATGAGCAGGATCCCGAGGAGCAAGCTTAAAGGCATTTACTCCAAGATTTTCTTTTGATTTTGTATTTGAAATGATTTTTGTAAAACAATGCTTTAGTTGCATTTTGAGAAGATATTGTATTTTGAAACTTCATTGTAATTGGGCTTGAAATGCCCACTAAAGCATTGTATGAATATGACATGATTTGATGAAGATGGAATGAATGAATTATGAAAGCAAAATGTTAGGCTTTTAATGTATTTTGAGAAATCCATGTATGTTTAAGACAATTGAATCATTGTTATAGTTTGATATGATAGATGATTAAGAGTGTGGCTGTTGCTTCGAATGGTGTTTGAAGATACCTTAGGGTTTAATCATGTTATATGAGGTTGTACGATGAGTTTTATGCAGGTGGAAGTCTTAGAATTGAAAATTGGGTAGTTGCATTTTAAGGGGTATGTGCTGTCAAATTTTCCTAAAATTTGACAGTACTTCGACTCAATATTAGACCCTCTTCGGGTATGAATTAGATCAATGAGTCTTCATGAAGATTGTAGTAGGAGTTTAGAGTTTTTCAAGGGTATATCGTTTGCTAAATTTGGAGATCGGAGTCAAAAGATATGATCCTTACTAGAAAAGCAGAAGATAGAAATCGAGAAGATAGAAAAGGTAAGGAAGGAAATCGGAAGATAGAAATCGGAAGATAGAAAAGGTAGGAAGGAAAGCGAAGATAGAAAAGGTAGGAAGGAAAGCGAAGATAGAAATCAAGATAGAAAAGCGAAGGAAGGAAATCAAGATAGAAATCAGAAGGAAGGAAATCAGAAGATAAAAAGCAGAAGGAAGGAAATCAAAAGATAGAAATCAGAAGGAAGGAAATCAGAAGATAGAAAAGCATAAGGAAGGAAAGCAGAAGATAGAAATCAGAAGATAGAAAAGCATAAGGAAGGAAAGCAGAAGATAGAAATCAGAAGATAGAAAAGCAGAAGGAAGGAAATCAGAAGATAGAAATCAGAAGGAAGGAAATCAGAAGATAAAAAGCAGAAGGAAGGAAATCAGAAGATAGAAATCAGAAGGAAGGAAATCAGAAGATAGAAAAGTAGAAGATAGAAATCAGAAGATAGAAAAGCAGAAGGAAGGAAATCAGAAGATAGAAAAGCAGAAGGAAGGAAATCAGAAGATAGAAATCAGAAGGAAGGAAATCAGAAGATAAAAAGCAGAAGGAAGGAAATCAGAAGATAGAAATCAGAAGGAAGGAAATCAGAAGATAGAAAAACAGAAGGAAAGAAAGCAGAAGATAGAAATCAGAAGATAGAAAAACAAAAGGAAGGAAAGCAGAAGATAGAAACCAGATGATAGAAAACAGACGATAGAAAACCAGATGATAGAAATCAGACGATAGAAAACCAGATGATAGAAATCAGATGATGGAAAAATAGGACGCTGCAGAATGTAGGAGATAGAATCAGCCTTTGTAGTCTTCATAAGAGTTGTAGATATAGATGTCTACTTTCATATGGTGAAAGAACAAAAACATTTGGAGCTATAGATTAAAAGTTATAGCAATCGTACCAAAAGAGTTTCGATTCGATTTCAGAAGTGAGCATGGTCCGTTGTTTTGGGCATATTTCCCTCATACGACCTCCAAATTAGGTGAGGCTTGAACCATTGGATTTATAAGACACATATATTTCACTCCCAAAAATCCGGTATCAATTGGAGTTAAATTGAGAAAGTTTGTTCTAAAACAAGTGAAAGGTCAGTTAAGAGGGCATGTTTCGGGTATGAACTCTCTTAGGTTTTTTTGGAGTGTATCTTGAGTATATGACTCCAATTAAGGTGATTCTTGTTTCAGGGAGAACTTGAGACATAAAGCTACAAATTATATGAATAAGTCAACCCATGATTTTAGTGTATACATGGTGTGTGCTTGCCACGAAGGTGGAGTTACAATTAAGAATCTGCAAGATTATAAGCGCAAGGTTTCAGGACAACGAAAGTTGGGCTCAAAAGGTTCGGCGTCTATGGTACTATAGTAAGAGTAAGAGTGTCAAGTTTAAGGTCTCGATAAGGCAAGTGTCTCAGGATGGGCTCCACTCGGGCTCACATCCCGGGACGATCGGCTCCCGGATCGGGTCCGATATCTGTGGTATCGAGGCGAAACCGAAGTTTAGGGTTTCTAGGAACCTTAGTGGGATGTCTAAGGGTCAAGTCAGATGCATTTTCCTACATGAATTATGTGAAGTATGTGCACTGTTTTAAATGCATAACATGCAACATTGTTTTCAAATGAGTGAATTGAATTTGTTTTATGTGAACTAAAGATTTTCACCGATTTTTGTAAATTGAAGGAGTAATGCCGCCCGAAGAGAACTCGAGGAGCTCAATCTCGGCCCCTCTCAAACGGAAATACGGATGAGTCGTATGTTCCGCAGGATGCAGGACCATTTCTGCTTCCGATTCGATGCACCAAGTGTGCAACATGAGCGCCTGCACCTCCTCCTCCTCAAGTGAACCTATGGATCCCAGTTCTTCCAGGCATTCGCCCAAGCTTTCACTTATGTCATGGGCCAAGGAAGACAGACTCAAGTACCAGCCCAGAGAGAAGAGCGGCAAGATGATAAGCTCAAAGTATGGAGCGATTGACTTCAATGGGACCACTAATCCCGAGGAAGTCAAGCATGGTGAAGAGGACCGAAGGGTCCTAAATCGATGAAGTGCAATGATGATGAGAAGCTCGATTATGCAATACCATCGCTAGGGATGTACTACCTTTGGTGGGAGTCGTGCCTCAGATCGGAAGTACCTCCAGATCTTGACATGGAGGAATTCTAGAGGCCTTTCGAGGAAGTACTTCTCGATGGTCTACATGCAGGATAAGGCCAGGAATTTTGAATCTCGCTCGGAGGAGTTGAGTGTGGCAGAGTCTGAATTGAAGTTCACTCGGTTATCACGGTATCTGCCAATATCGTGGCAATCAAGAAGACAAATGCCAGAAATTTGAGGTGGATTACACCTAGGGATCCGAGAAAAGTGGTGATCCACAACTTCGTGATTACCAAGAATTGGTGGGTGGATGCCTCTTCAAGTCGAGAAATTTGAGAACATCCGGTCAAGTGACTAAGAAGAGGAAGAACAGAGAGCGGTTCTCGAGAAAAGGCATGAGTGCTCCAAAGACTGCTAGAGCATTAGAACTCAAGATATCAGAGTGGTGTGGGTAGCAAGGGCCCCACTAAGAGTAAGCGACCTAGGGCTACTACAAAGGCAAGCTTCCGGTCGGCAAGTCGGGATGGATAGGTAGAGGAATCCCGTGTGATCACTGTGGGAGATTCCACAAGGGGAATGTCTCTGAAGATAGGAGCATGTTTTGGTGTGGCCAAAGGGACACGAATCAAGGATTGTCCCAGGCAATCAGCCAGAAGGGTCTCGATCTCAGCCCCAAGAAGAGCGTAAACAGTGGCATCTCGGCCAAGACATGGTGTGGGCGATTCAGAAGGCTGCAAGGAAGGCATATCCGCAGGGAGACCTAGAGGGAGAGTCAGCACCACTCGAGTCTTTGCCATGACCGGGGAAGAAGCTGCGGCGCTCCGGAAGTAGTGTGGGTATGGCTATGCTATTCGACTCTCTGTTTATGTGTTGATTGATCTGGCTCCACCCATTCATTTGTATCTGCAAGTATGAATATGCATGTTGTGTGTCCTGAGGTTATGGACAATTTTCTGGTTGTTAGTACTCCTTTAGGGGGTAAGGTGGTGATTAGTATGGTCTATAAGAATTGTGAGCTCAGTATCGACGGTGCTAGGCGGTAGTAGATCTACTACCTCTAGACCTTGAGGTTGGATGTCATTTGGGGATGGATGTCATGGAGAAGTATAAGGCGGCTAGATTGTAGTTTGAAAGAAGTAGAGTTTGATCCGGGCAATGATCGTAAAGTGGTTTTCAAGGGGACAGAAGTCGCCGGTCCGAGGATCATTTCGGCTATGTTAGGTGACAATATGATGAGCCAGGGTGTGAGGCCTTTTGGCGCATGTAGTGAATTCGAAGTGAATGTGGGCGATTAGAAGATTATCGTTGTGAGGGAGTTTCGATGTATTCCCGTAAGAATTACGAGGTTGCCGCGGTGAGGAAAATTGAGTTGAAATTGACTTGATTCCTGAACCGCCGCCAATCTCCATACCACCTTATAGAATGGCTCCAGTTGAATTGAGAGAACTCAAGGAGCAATTGCAGGAATTGTTGGAGAAGCGGTTCATCGGCCGAAGTTCTTCACCTTGGGAGCTCGGTCTGTTTGTTAAGAAGAAGGATGGAGCGTGGAGGATGTGCATAGACTATGAAGGCTTAACAAGATGACGATTCAGAAAAGTATCCGTTGCCACGGATAGATGATTTATTTGATCATTCTGTGGAGCAAGGTCTTTTCAAGATTGACTTAAGATCGGGATATCATCAACTCCAATCGTGGAGTCGATGTAAGTAAGACGACTTCGGGACCCGCTACGGCACTATGAATTTCTGGTCATGCCTTCGGATTGACCAATTCCCCACCGCCTTCATGGATCGATGAATAGGGTGTTTAATGAATTCTTAGATCGGTTTGTCATTGTGTTCATTGATGACATTCGGTCTATTCTAAGGATGAAGGAGAGCATGAACAAAGATCTCAGATTGTATTGCAGAGATTCGAGAGAGCAGGAGTCAGTATGCCAAATTCAAGAAGTGTGAGTTTTGGCTGCATGAAGTAGTTTTCCTTGGACATGTGATTTCCAGACAAAGGATTCATGTTGATCCGAGGAAAGTAGAAGCTGTGGTGAATTGGCAAGAGCCTAAGACAGTGAAAGAGGTAAGAAGCTTCCTAGGCTTGGCAGGTTATTATAGGAGATTTGTAGAAGGATTTTCAATGATAGCTGCCCCTATGACTAAACATTAAGAAAGAATCAATGGTTCATATGGGTGAGGAATGTCGGAAGAGCTTTGAGGAGCTCAAGAGCAGATTGACAAGTGCTCCAAAGATTGGTTTTGCCTAATGGAGACCGGGGTATACGTGTACTGAAGGACGCTCGAGGAAGGGTTTAGGATGTGTGCTGATGCAGAATGACAAAGTGATAGCTTATGCTTCACGGCAATTGAAGCCATATGAGTTGAATTATCCGACTCATGACTTGGAGTTAGCAATGTAATTTTTGCCCTAAAGATTTGGAGACACTACTTGTATGGGGTTCAGACAAGGGTCTTCACGGACCACAAAAGTCTTAAGTACATTATGAGTCAGAAAGAGTTGAACTTAAGGCAGAGACGATGGTTGGAGTTGCTCAAGGACTATGACCTGATGGTAGAGTATCATCCAGGCAAGGCGAATGTAGTGGCAGATGCTTTGAGCAGGAAGTCATCCATAGCTTATGTGCAATCGGTTTACTTGCCTCTGTTGGAACAGATGGCCAAGTTGAAGATCAGTTTAAAGCAGAATGAATCAAATGGTGTTTTTGCTCAATTCAGAGTGAGACCTATCCTTAGGGAGAAGGTCAAGGAGTTGCAGGAGCAGGATACAGAATTAAGTAAGTTGAGAGATGAAATTCAACATGGTAAGCAGTCAGAAGTGCAAGTAAGGATGATGGGCTAATGGTAGTCGAAGCAGGTTGTGTATTCCTAATGATAAAGCAATTAAGGATGAAATCATGGATGAGGCACATAATGCGCCTTATTCCATGCACTCAGCAAAGACACTGTAATGTACAGAGATTTGAAGGAACATTTACGGTGGAAAGGCATGAAGAGGGACGTGCTGAATATGTGAGCAGATGTCTAGTGTGTCAGCAGGTCAAGGCTGAACACCAGGCACCTTCAGGCATGCTAAAGCCATTGTCCATTCCTGAATGGAAGTGGAAAAGGATCACGATGGATTTTCTGATGGGTTTGCCTAGGACCAGCAAGAAGCATGATGTCATTTGGGTTATAGTTGATCGGTTAACCAAGTCAGCCCATTTTCTGGCAGTCAAGCAAACAAATTCATTGCAAGTCTTAGCCAGGAAGTATATTGATGAAGTGGTAAGGTTGCATGGAGTTCCGGATTCTATAATATCCGACAGGGACCCACGATTCACATCGAGATTTTGGGGAAGTCTGCAGGAGGCATTAGGAACTAGGCTGAATTTCAGTACGGTGTTTCATCCTCAGACGGATGGTCAGTCTGAGAGGACAATCCAGACTCTAGAGGGGATGCTTAGAGCTTGTGTCATGGACTTCAGAGGAGCATGGGATGATCATTTGTCGTTGGTCAAATTTGCTTACAACAATTCGTACCATTCGAGCATACAGATGGCTCCTTATGAATCCCTTTATGGCAGAAGATGCAGGACTCCGATATGCTGGGATGAGGAAGGTGAGAGGAAGCTAGTGGGACCAGAGTTGGTCCAAATGACAGTTGAGAAAGTGGAGGAAATCAAACAACGACTTAAGGCCGCCAAGGACAGAATGAAAAGCTATGCCGATGCTAACAGAAAAGAAGTGGAATATGCAGTGGGTGACAAGGTGTTCCTCAAGACGTCTCCATGGAAGGAGTTATGAGATTGATGAAGGGAAGTTAAGCCCTCGGTATGTGGGTCCGTATGAAGTATTGGAGAGGATTGGGTCGTTGGCCTATAGGTTAGCATTGCCGCCGAATTGTCGCAGATTCATGATGTGTTCCATATCTCGATCTTTGAGAGGTACAGATCGATCCTTCTCACATCATTCGGACCTCGTAAGTTCAGTGGCGATGATTTGAGTTATGAAGAAAGACTGTGGCAATTCTGGATAGCAAGGATAAGATCCTCGTGAACAAGACAATCAAGCTAGTCAAGGTCCTGTGGAGGAATCATGCAGTTTAAGAGGCGACGTGGGAACCTTTGGATACAATGAAGGAGAAGTATCCACACCTCTTCAATGACTCAGGTAAGAATTTCGAGGACGAAATTTCTTAAGGGGGGGAGAAATGTTAGCCCCAAAATTTTTTAGGATTAATCATTATTAGATTAAATTGATTAAGTTAGATTAGCATTAATTAAGGTGTCATAAATTAATATATAATAGCATTAATGAGTTAGGTGAAGAATCTATGAAGTTAAATATGTTAGTTAGACTTAGGTGAGTTAGGTGTAATTAATGTATTAATTGGGCTTTGGGTCCAAATGAAGTGAGAAAGAAGAGAGGAATTTAATGCAATGGGCTTGAAGGAAAAGAGTTAGTGGGCTTGAGTAAGTAAGGAGGAGAAATGAAAAAGAAGAAGAAGAAAGAAGAAGGAAGTAAGTTGGGCTTAGGCTTATTGGGCTTAAGTAATTTAGAAAGGAGTATATAAGGAAGGAGATAAGTGATTTTGTAGGAAAGAAGATAGAAACGAAATTTGGAGGAGAGGAAAGAAGAGTGTCGTGAAAGGAGGAGGAAAAGGAGAAAGAAGAGGCTTGTTAGGGTTTGGCATTTCCATGAAAGTGAGTGGGTTTTGAAGAAAGTCCAAGAAGAAAAGTGTGGAGGAGAGTCTAAGCTTCACTTTGAACCAAGAAACCACTTGGTTGGTTAAGGATTTAAGGTAAGTTCTTGGTTTAAGGTTAAGTTTTGTTTGGGTTTTGGTTAGAAAGATGAAGAATAAGATGGGTCTAGTGATTCTCTTATGAATTTCATGATTTAGATTTTAGGTATTTCAATTTCTAAACCCTATGTTGATATGGGGTTATTTTCTTGTTATGCTTGAAGGAGGACAAGAAAGAGGAGAAGAACAAGGAGAGGAACTTCCTTAGGCAAGTTTAAGCAAGGATAAAAGGTGGGTTTCATATTTATCTTTATGTATATAAGCTACAAATGTAAATAAATGCATGACATTAATGAGCTTTGATCACTTGGTTGTTGTATTAAATGTGTGTGATGGAATGATGAATGTGAGTGTATTAAATGCTTGATGATGATTGAACCTATCATGAAGAAACTTGTTGAATGAATATAATGAAAGGCATGAACGATGTATGAAAAGATGATTTCAAAGAAACAATGAATTGGATAAGAACAGTCTAATTTCCTTGTATGATTCATGATTGCTATGTTATGTGGGTAAGGTATTGTCCTAAGAACTCGCCACGTGCACGTTGACCATGAAGCCTTCGCCTTTGCCTGATTGTGGCATAGGATGATCCAACATTTTGGACTCTAAAGATTTGCCCATATAGACTCATGAAATGAGACTATATGGTTGCCAAGAATAAGGACTTACCGAGCCATTTGATGTGTTTCATATGTGAATACATGAAAATGCAAGAATGACTAATGTTTGAATTGAGAAATTATGTTTGAGTATTGATGAACATTGCATGATGCATGTATTATGATTGTATTGAAAGATTGCTAAAAGTATGAATAACTAATAGGACTGCTTGATATATAAATATAAATGTGTTACTCACGGAGCGAAAGCTCACCCCCTAAAAATTTTCCAGGAAATGAGCAGGATCCCGAGGAGCAAGCTTAAAGGCATTTACTCCAAGATTTTCTTTTGATTTTGTATTTGAAATGATTTTTGTAAAACAATGCTTTAGTTGCATTTTGAGAAGATATTGTATTTTGAAACTTCATTGTAATTGGGCTTGAAATGCCCACTAAAGCATTGTATGAATATGACATGATTTGATGAAGATGGAATGAATGAATTATGAAAGCAAAAATGTTCAATTTTAATGTATTTTGAGAAATCCATGTATGTTTAAGACAATTGAATCATTGTTATAGTTTGGATATGATAGATGATTAAGAGTGTGGCTGTTGCTTCGAATGGTGTTTGAAGATACCTTAGGGTTTAATCATGTTATATGAGGTTGTATGATGAGTTTTATGCAGGTGGAAGTCTTAGAATTGAAAATTGGGTAGTTGCATTTTAAGGGGATGTGCTGTCAAATTTTCCTAAAATTTGACAAGATTGACTCAATATTAGACCCTCTTCGGGTATGAATTAGATCAGTGAGTCTTCATGAAGATTGTAGTAGGAGTTTAGAGTTTTCCAAGGGTATATCGTTTGCTAAATTTGGAGTTCGGAGTCAAAAGATATGATCCTTACTAGAAAAGGTAAGATAGAAATCAAGATAGAAAAGCGTAGGAAGGAAATCGAGAAGATAGAAAAGCGAAGGAAGGAAATCGGAAGATAGAAATCAAGATAGAAAAGGAAGGAAGGAAAGCAGAAGATAGAAATCAGAAGATAGAAAGCGAAGGAAGGAAAGCGTAAGATAGAAATCAAGATAGAAAAGCGAAGGAAGGAAATCAAGATAGAAATCGAGAAGGAAAGAAATCAAGATAAAAAGCGAAGGAAGGAAATCAAAAGATAGAAATCGAAGGAAGGAAATCAAGAGAGAAAAGCATAAGGAAGGAAAGCGAAGATAGAAATCAGAAGATAGAAAAGCATAAGGAAGGAAAGCGGAAGATAGAAATCAAGAAGATAAAAGCGTAGGAAGGAAATCAAGATAGAAATCAAGGAAGGAAATCAGAAGATAAAAAGCAGAAGGAAGGAAATCAGAAGATAGAAATCAGAAGGAAGGAAATCAGAAGATAGAAAAGCAGAAGATAGAAATCAGAAGATAGAAAAGCAGAAGGAAGGAAATCAGAAGATAGAAAAGCAGAAGGAAGGAAATCAGAAGATAGAAATCAGAAGGAAGGAAATCAGAAGATAAAAAGCAGAAGGAAGGAAATCAGAAGATAGAAATCAGAAGGAAGGAAATCAGAAGATAGAAAAGCAGAAGGAAAGAAAGCAGAAGATAGAAATCAGAAGATAGAAAAGTAGAAGGAAGGAAAGCAGAAGATAGAAAACAGATGATAGAAAACAGACGATAGAAAACCAGATGATAGAAATCAGACGATAGAAAACCAGATGATAGAAATCAGATGATGGAAAAATAGGACGCTGCAGAATGTAGGAGATAGAATCAGCCTTTGTAGTCTTCATAAGAGTTGTAGATCTAGATGTCTACTTTCATATGGTGAAAGAACAAAAACATTTGGAGCTATAGATTAAAAGTTATAGCAATCGTACCAAAAGAGTTTCGATTCGATTTCAGAAGTGAGCATGGTCCGTTGTTTTGGACATATTTCCCTCATACGACCTCCAAATGAGGTGAGGCTTGAACCATTGGATTTATAAGACACATATATTTCACTCCCAAAAATCCAGTATCAATTGGAGTTAAATTGAGAAAGTTTGTTCTAAAACAAGTGAAAGGTCAGTTAAGAGGGCATGTTTCGAGTATGAACTCTCTTAGGTTTTTTTTGAGTGTATCTTGAGTATATGACTTCGATTAAGGTGATTCTTGTTTCAGGGAGAACTTGAGACATAAAGCTACAAATTATATGAATAAGTCATCCCATGATTTTAGTGTATACATGGTGTGTGCTTGCCACGAAGGTGGAGTTACAATTAAGAATCCTGCAAGATTATAAGCGCAAGGTTTCAGGACAACGAAAGTTGGGCTCCGAAAACGGGTTCCGACGTCTATGGTACTATAGTAAGAGTAAGAGTGTCAAGTTTAAGGTCTCAGCAAGGCAAGTGTCTCGGAGATGGGCTCCACTCAGGCTCACATCCCGGGACAGTCGGGCTCCCGGGATCGGGGTCTGACAATGGTAATGTGATTACCTATAAAGAAAGGCTTGTGGCTAAAGGTTTTCGTCAAAGACAAGGAGTTGACTACGAAGAGACCTTCAGCCCAGTAGCAATGCTTAAATCCATTAGAATACTCCTAGCCATTGCCACTCATTATGATTATGAGATATGGCAAATGGATGTGAAGACAGCTTTCCTAAATGGAAATTTAGGCGAGGATGTGTATATGACACAACCGAGGCTTCACCTCCTATGATGGCGAAAAGGTATGCAAACTTCGAAATCCATCTATGGATTGAAACAAGCATCCAGAGTTGGAACATCCGTTTGATGAGGTAATCAAAGAGTTTGGTTTCTCACAAAATTCGGATGAATCTTGTGTGTATCTGAAGGTTAGTGGGACTGCAATCGTATTCCTCTTTGTATGTAGATGACATATTATTGCTAGGAAACGATGTCTCTATGCTACAATCAGTCAAAATTTGGTTGTCCAAACAATTTGTCATGAAAGACCTTGGTGAAGCAACTTATATCCTTGGGATAAGAATCTATAGAGATAGATCAAAAAGGTTGCTTGGTCTTTCACAATCAACGTACATAGACAAGATGCTGAAGAGGTTTAGCATGGAGCAATCCAATAGAGGGTACCTTCCCGTGACTCATGGGATAACACTCTCGAAATCTATGTGTCCTAAGACACAAGATGAGAGGAAGCGCATGGATATGATCCCGTATGCATCAGCGGTAGGATCTATCATGTATGCTATGCTATGTACTAGACCCGATGTATCATATGCTCTAAGTGTTACGAGCAGATACCAATCGGATCTGGTGAGGGTCACTGGGTGGCTGTCAAGAATATCCTTAAGTACTTACGAAGGACTAAGGATGTTTTCTTGATATATAGGGATGGAGATCTCCAAGTGAGCGGGTATACAGATGCCAGTTTTCAATCTGATAAGGATGATTCCAAATCCCAATCAAAGTTATGTATTCACATCGAACAGTCAAGATCGGTTGGAAGAGTTCCAAACAAGAGAAGACCGCCGATTCAATGACCGAGGCAGAGTACATTGCCGCTTCCGAATCAGCAAAGGAAGCAGTTTGGATCAAGAAGTTCATTACTAAACTTGGTGTGGTTCCTAGCAGTGATGGGCCCATACTGCTTGTATTGTGACAACAATGGGATATTCATGCAGCGAAGGAACTAAGGTCTCATCAACGATCCAAACACGCACTCAGAGATATCATCGATCAGGAGATCATAGACGAGGTGATGTCCAGATCGAGAGAATTCCCACCGAAAGCGTAATATTGTCGATCCGCTGACAAAGCCATTATCACAAAAGAGTTTTGATTCTCATGTACTCGCCTATGGTATTAGATATCAAGGCGATTGGCTTTAGGTCAAGTGGGAGATTGTTAGAGTAGTGCCCTGAAGGCAATCGCCTTTAGCGCATTTTGTACAAATTTGTGTACAGTCTTTATGAATAAATAAAGAAAGGCATATTTCATTAATTTGATGTTCATTATTTATGAACTGATATTGATCAATAAGCAAATTAATGAAGTCCATGATATATGACATAGCATGAAGGAAATTGTGATGTGATCATACTATTGAGATTCCTATCATGTGCAATTATGTCAGTATCTAAATTATCCCTAGTCATAGAATTATCGAGACCGACATCAGAATCCGGAAAGACTAGCACATCTCAAACTCCTTGATTTGGTCAAGCAGTGGATCTTAGAAACTGTAAATATGAGATATTTAGGGTTGAGATGTGGATGCTTACTAGAGGTAGTAAGTACATTGGATGACCTACCATGAGATCATCACATGGATGTCCTATTCTAATGTCAGTGATAATCTCATCATAGCAATGGTGCAAGTATCCTTAGACTTGAGGTGCTCAAGGATATCTTGGATCGATTACGCTTTGACTCCATTCCTTGTTGCCTTCAGAGGTCGCTCATAGGGTGGTGCTTGGGTACAGTTTGAGGTATTCGAAGGTAATTGAGTAGCCAATAGAGGATTCACCACTTCTGTGATAGCAGAAGATGATACCCATGGCCTCTTGTCAGGGTCATTACTTAGAAATCTCTGGCCAGAGTATATATGTCATGAAGAGTGTTTTCAGTGACATATTAAGTAATGAGTCCCAGGACAATAACTGATATCACTTGGACTAGATTTGACGTAGTCAGTCTAGTAAGAGTTGACACATTGCCCATACTCATAACCAAGTGGGGTATAGCATGGTGAAAGGACGAATTGCACGGTAATTGTCTATGGAAAGGTTCGTGATATGGTTCATGATGAATACATGTTCATTCGTCAAACCAATTACTTTCCGGTCAATTGGGGGTCATGATGTGTTGCTAGATACCGCCATGACTTGTTGATTAAGTGTTAATCTAAGTGGCCAACATAACCAGAACCTAATGGGTCACATGCATAAGAGTGTCTCTTGAGAATTAGTAAAATAGTTTTGGACAGAGTTCCAATATATGGAGAGCAAACGGATTAAATGGATCCCGATGAGATCGAGATATGTCCCGATGAGATCGCGACATCGATATTGCTGAAAAATGTTTCCGGGGGTTTTTCCCATATCGGGACCCGGTAGGCCGGTAAGACCGACCCCAGTGTGACTGGACCACTTTAGCATTTATTTATATATATATATATATAATTAATTAATTAAAGAATTAATTAATATATATATATATGTATATACGTGGAAGTGGAGAAGATGATGGAAGAATGTTCCATTTTCATGCTTAGTCATTAAGTTCATTTAATGAAAAAAAGATAAAGGTGAAAAGGTGAGAAAGTAAGTTGATGATCGTGGGTTGAAAAATAAACCTAAGGGTTTTTGGAAGAGTCAAGTTCGTTGGTCTTGGAAGAAAAAAAAGAAAGAGTTTCTCTCTTCTTCATCCATCGATCATCTTCAAGCTTCTTCTTCATTTCTTCTCCATCGTTATTTTCCAAGCTCTCCAAGAACAAGGTAAGATCTAGCAGTCTTCAACTTGTTCTAGCTATTCCCAGGTCAAAAGGTTTGTCCCGGTTAGGTTCTCCGATCTCTGCGTGGATACCGTTAGCGACGGTCTCCTTTGGTCGTTCGGTTTGAGTTTGTTATATATACACTTGGATCCTAGCTTTCGGGAAGGTCCCGGAACAAAAATTTTTGTTTTTCCGCACCGTGGGCATGTGATGCTCACACCGGGATTTTCCTACAAAAAGGTGGTTAGAGTTGTTCAAGGATTATGACCTATTGATTAAGTACCATCTAGGAAAGGCGAATGTGGTAGCAGATGCCTTGAGTAGGAAATCCTATATAGCTCATGTTCAAACAATTTATCTGTTGTTATTGGAAGAAATGGCAAAGCTTAGAAAAAGTTTGATACAGGAGGAACCTAAGTGTATTGTTGCTACTTTTTGTAACATCCCGTTACTGTTAGCAAGGGTATCATGGTAATATTGGGACTGACTGATAGGCTTTACTGTATTTACTGAACTGTGTTTACCGACTAAGCATGCTACTGGCCTCTAATTATAGAGGAACAGGTCTACTGCATATGCATAGTCATTTATTCATAGGTACATGCATTTATGATTTTTCGGTATTTCATTGTGAACTGGAATTGACTGAACTGACTGGAATATGATTGAGTGAAAAATTGAGAGTAATTGGGTTCGAATGACTGATTCAGAATAGTCTAAGTGTAATTGGCAATTGATAGTGGCCTATAGGAAATTTTCGGGAAATTCGGGAGAAAATGCCCGGACTGAAAATTTTGGAGTGACTGACTGATTGACCGCATAGTACTGAGAGAATTGAGTTATGGGAAGTGGAAAATCGAAATGTGAGTGTAGAACCCGGTATGGTATATTTTATGGGTTTATAGAGATTTTTTTTGGTAATTGTAGAGTTACGGGTTCGGACCGAGAAACTGACTTAGAGACTAATGAATTCGATTTCGAATTCATATTGACTGGTAAATAGTATGGAAAAAGCGGATGATAATTTTAAGAATGAGAATGTCAAGCCATTGAGATTTAGAGACAAAATTTAGACTAAAATTGGGACTGATTTGGAGACTACGTATCTATATATATATATATATAGCTAAGTGGATTGTGGAGAATGACTGAAGGCAAAATCGTTTTCCCTCTCTTCTTCTCCACGGTGATCTTCGATCCTTCTTTATTGGTGAGAATCGTCGTTTCTTCTTGTGGTTTCCCTCCCATTGTGTTAAACTAACTGATTTATAGTGATTGATGAAGGTTGAGAGGTTTTTGAGGGATTGATCGTTGAGATCGGAAGATTTTAGGGTTTACGGATTCGATTCTTCGATCGGTAAGTCTCTATGGTTTAATGTTGTTATTACTGGTTGATTGAGCATTTATGGCATTTATTATGGTTGATATGGGTAGATGGGAGTGTTTAGTGATGGTTTAAGGGTATTAATGGCGGAAATCGATCGGAGAAGACGATCGGACCGTCGCACGTCGCGACGAGCGCAGAAGCGCCGATTGCATCGTCGCGACGAGTAATTGGAATTAACTAAGTTTATTAGTCGCGACGAGCCCGGGTGGACGTCGCGGCGAGTAGGGATTGGTACGTCGCGACGAGTGGTTTCCACGTCGCGACGAGCGTGGCTTTGTGCGACGCGACGAGCGGCTTCCACGTCGCGACGAGTGAGCTTTTCACGTCGCGACGAAGGGGCGTAGGTCGCGACGTATGGGACAGTTTCTGATTGGAATGATTTAGTTGATTGGACAATAACTCATGGTGTAGACCTCCGATTGAGGTGATTCCTGTTTCACTGTGAACTAGGGAAAGAGGTCTACCATTGAGAAAATATTGAGAGTTGGAATTTAATTGAAATGGTACTGATTCTTGAGATTAAGGTTAATTATGGGTTATAGTGTGATCTAAATCTTCGAATTGAGACAATTGGAGTTCTAATTGAGATTTGCACTGGATAATTTGACTGATGGATATGAAATTGTTATAAGGTATATGAATTGAGAAAATAAAGTGAATTGAGGATTGAACCAAAGCAGTGTTAATCGGATTGAGTGAAGAGTTAAAATTGAGCATAGAATATCGAAATGGGGTATTAGCACCGGAAATCATGATCATGCATCGTACATAATTTCATAGAGACTTATGCATTACTGAACTGTTTAATTGGGCAATTATTAATGGGTTGTACTTTACTGTCATAGAGGCGTCGTTGGATCGTCGTTCCACGGACATTGCTGGGACTTCCAGGCAATAGCTCGGAAGTTACAGGTGAGTAACCCAGATGGTTTCTCAAATTCTTGAGTGTCTAAATGTTCACTGTGAATTACATGACTACTGAATTATATGCGATTGAATTGCACTGTATAACCACTGAAATGTATAAAAGTGGTTTATATTGTTACGGAAGTGAATATGACTGAATTGCATGCTCCTACCGTATAGGATTGAACAATGTGAATTGCACTGTATGACTACTGAAAAGAGTACGATTGAAGTGTGTGCGTTTACTGTATTGAATTGGATTACTGAATGACACTGAGAACTGAACACTACTGGGCTTTTATAGCCACATTACTGAACCACTGAACACTGCATTGCATGCATAAATGCATGATCAGATAATGGAATGTGACCCAAGTTGCGATTATTATCGACGGGCCTCGAGCCAGGGGAGTTGTCCTCAACACTTGATCGACATCTTGAAAAGAGCTTTAAGCTCGAATACTGTTACTGAATTGAGGATGCCGCGGTAACACCGCAAACACACGCCGCAGTAACACCTGCAAACACCTACGGGTGGGGTGTGGGGTCCTACAATTGGAAAGGGATTAGTGCATACCCAGAGGGCTCTCCTATCCCTACTGACGCGTGGAAAGTAGTGCATACCCAGAGGGCTCTCCTACTTCCTAAGACACATTCACTGAACACTGACTGAGCACTTGGGCACAACACTGAATATCTGGAAAAGAGTCTCATATGCATTGCATACTATATTGAATGTCTGAAATGAATGTATGATTACCATAGACTGTTAATAGACTACTGTGAACTGAGAGACCATACTGTAATCTACGGTATGGTACTGTAATTGGTTATCACTGTGAATTGTATATAATACTGTAAACTGTTATATCGTGCTGTATAATGTTATACGATACTGTTAATTGACTACTACTGTACTGTGCTATACGCGATACGCCTAATGCATGATTTGAGTGAACCATCGATGATGGTTTCTCATTGAGTTCGCAAACTCACCCAACATTGCAACTATTTTTCAGGGATTGAAGAGTACCCGCCGATTTAACGGGAGTATGTCTGCTGCATTGGAGTCGGAGACTAGGTTCGGGATCAGTTCGTGTCTGCATAAGTGTCTTTCCGAGTTGTGTGTAAATGAATAATTCCGCGTTTTCTACTAAATTAAACTGCTATTTTATAGGGCCCCAGAGTGATAATTGTATAACTGAAATGTGATTACTGAAAATGTGTTTTGATTGAATGTATTCGTTTTAAAGGGGACCCAACTGTTTATTGAATTGTGCATTTCTGATTGATTCTAAAGTTTAAATAAATTGTGTATTGAGTTTTGTGTTGAAATTGACTGCTGTAGCCTACCATTCTCGCGTGGCGTGGACTCAGATATCACCCACGATATCGGGTTCGGGTCCTGCGGGGTTGGGATGCTACACTTTTAGAGTGAGACTGATACTCAGAGAGAAGGTTAGGGAGTTACAAGCACAAGATGCAGAATTGAGTAAGCTTCAAGAAGAAATTCAAAAAGGCAAGAAATCTAAAGTGGTAGTAAGGGATGATGGACTTATAGTTGTAGGGAACAGGCTTTGTATTGCAAATGTCAATGAGGTGAAGGATGAGATACTTGATGAGGCACATAATGTGCCTTATGCCGTGCACCCAAGTAGCACCAAGATGTACAAAGATCTGAAAGAGCATTTCTAGTGGAAAGGCATGAAGATAGATGCAGCAGAATATGCAAGTAACTGTCTAGTGTGTCAGCAAGTCAAAGCTAAACACCAGGCACCTTCTAGCAAGTTAAGGTCATTGTCCATTCCTGAGTGGAAGTGGCAACGGGTGACCATGGATTTTTTGATCGGTTTGCCTAAGACTAGTAGGAAGCATGATGCTATATGGGTTATTGTTGATCAGTTGACGAAGTCATCCCATTTTCTGGTAACTAAACAGACTGATTCTCTGCATGTGCTAGCAAAGAAGTATATTGATGAGATAGTGAGATTGCATGGAATTCCTAACTCTATAGTTTATGAAAGAGATCCTTAGTTAACTTCGAGATTCTGGGGAAGCTTACAAGAGGCTCTGGGAACCAAGTTGATTTTTAGCACTATTTTTCATCCTCAAACAGATGGCCAATTTGACAGGACCATTAGGACCCTTGAAGGAATGCTCTGGGGATGTGTGATGGATTTCAGGGGCACTTGGGATGAACACTTGTCATTGATCGAATTTTCTTACAATAATTCATACCATTCAAGCATTTAGATGGCTCCTTATGAAACACTGTATGGGAGGAGATGTAGAACCCCAATATGTTGGGATGAAGAAGGAGAGAGGAAATTGATAGGTTCAAAGTTTTTTCAGATGACAATCGACAAGGTTAATTTGGTTAAGCAACGACATAAGGCAACACAAGATAGAATAAAAAGCTATACTGATGCACATCAGAGGGAAATGGAGTATGAAGTCGGTGAGAAAGTCTTTCTTAAGATGTCTCCTTGGAAAGGAGTCATGAGGTTTGGCAAAAAGGGCAAGTTGAGTTCGAGATATGTGGGTCCTTATGAGATTGTAGAGAGGATCGGACCACTAGCCTATAGGTTGGCACTGCCACTAGAATTGTCACTAATATATGACGTCTTTCATGTGTCCATATTAAGGAGGTATAGATCAGATTCCCCTATATTATTCAAACCACTGAAGGTTCAGTTAAAAGATGATCTGACCTATGAGGAAACTCCAGTGGAGATCTTAGACAATAAGGAGAAGGTCCTTAGGAATAAGACAATTCAGCTAATCAAAGTCCTGTGTAGAAAAAATTGTGGAAGAGGCCACGTGGGAACCTTTGGAAGCTATGAAGAAGAAGTACCCATACCTCTTTAACGATTGAGGTAAGAATTTCGAGGATGGAATTCTTTTAAGAAGGGGAGAAACGTTGGCCCCCGAATTTTTTTCTTGATGAATAAGCATGATTAGATTAATTTTGGGGTCTTGCTAGATTAATTTGTGTTGTAGTTAATTAGCATGTTAATGTGAGTGAGATTATATGACATAGGTTAATTGAATTAAAGTGTTAGGGTGGTAAGATTGCATGAGGGGCATTGTTAGAACATCACTTAAGTTGTAAAGTCTTAAGGCATTGAAGGAAAGGGATAAAAGGGGAGAAAAAATTTGTTATCTTACATTTTGAAGAAGCCAGAAACGTGAATGAGAAAAGAGAGAAGAGAGAGAAACATGAAAAAAGAGAGAAAGAAGAGAAAAGAAGGGAGGTCATTTAGGTTTCAATTTTTCTTAGTCTTCAAGAGAGATTTTGAGGTTGTGCAAGAAGGGAAAAAGGTAGAGGAAAACAAGAGCTTTCTTTGGAACCAAACATCTCTTCTTTTGGTGAAGATTTAAGGTAAGAGCACTTTTAATGCTTCAGATTTTAGAAAGGGCTTTGGTTCATGAAACTTAGGAAATGCATGGGCATAAGTATTCTAGGATCAATTTCATGCATAGGTTTCTTTGGGTTTTCAAATTGGAGTTCATTTTTGAATGAGGATTCTTGCTAATGTTGAAGGGAGGCAAGAGAGGCAAGAGGAGCAAGAGGACAGACATCCTTGAGCAAGTTTTCAAGCAAGGAGACTAAGGTGGGTTACATTTTTATAATTGAATAATAAGCCATAAATATTTCATTCAAGAAAAGGGAAATAAATATTTTCAACTACTTGTAAATGTGCATTTATTATTCTTTAAATGCTTTGAGAAAGTGCTATGTGTTGTGTGTATGAATTTTGTGAATGAACTATAAAACAAAAATGGAAATGAATTTGAAAGGATAACTAGTATATGAAATCAAGTTTCCAAAAATCTGCCAATTAGGCAAACTATTTTTCATTCATAAATTACATGTTATATGAGTTTGGTGTAGTCCATTCAAGAATGTAACATGCATGTTAACCAAGTTAAAAACTTTTCCCACCTGCCTGTTAGTAGCATGGAGCTCCATCATGGACTCCTTCAAGTTTACGACTACACAGGACCATTATGTGGAATTATGTAGTTCGTCATGTTTATGGATCTGCCCAAACCATTATGATGTGCTTATGTGTTTACATGTGTTGACAAGTTTGATGATTGTTTGACTTATACAAGTTGAGAAATTTATGTTATATAGATTTTCATGAAAATTTGTTATGATCATGAGGGTTTTTAAGGGTTTTTACTTGTTACCGATTACAAAACTATTACCCACGAATTTTATGCTCACCCCCATTCCTCCCCAACTATAGGTGATGACAAGATATCGAGTGATCGAGTCGAGAGTCAAGGCATCACTCTAATTTGCATATTTTGTTCTTTTGAAGTTAAATCATGAAAAACAAGGCTTTAGTCGCATTTTGAGAAATTATTATTCTTATAAAGTTAGTATTTTTGGACTATGATGTAAGGTGGCTCGAAATGCCCACTAAAGCATTGTAAAAACTTTATTCTTTTGATGTTAATTAAGTGTGCATGGTGCATAGATGATGTGAGTTGAAATTAGATATATGTGAAGAAGCAATCAACTTGAGTTAATAATTTTAGAACATAAATCGTTGATATATATATATATATACATGTATGCATAAGTGAGATACTATGGAAAGGGAGATAGGAATTATAACTGGTCAGATGTAGTTGAAGGTGATGACATATCATCTGGTGAGGACGCTTCCTCTGGTGACGTCATATCGTTTGGTGATGACGTCGTATCATCTAGTGATGATGTCATATCATCTAATCCTATCGTTTGGTCACATTTTTGACCCTGTAAATGATCGAATTTCACTATAGAGTCTCACAAAAGTTGTAAATCTAGATGTTCTCTTTCAAACCGTCTAATAATGACCCCAATACGAGTTTTGTAGAGAAAGTTATGTCAATTCTCTCAGGAGAGGTACAATATGATTGAGGACATAAACATACTTGATTCTTTTGGCCAAAACTTCATAACTTGACCTTTAAATGAAGTTATTCTTGAAGGAACAGATTCCTAATAAATTTTGCTACCTCTACTTAAAAATTGGTAACTTTTTATGTATATTTGAAAAATATTGATGTAAAGAATATGAGGGATTGGTTGGAAGAGCATAACCAGGTTATGAACGTACTTGGATTTTTAGGCATATCTTGAGCTATAGAGCTCCGAATGAGGTAGTTCTTGTTTCAAAATAAACCAGAGGCATAGAGTTACAATTTTTTTTTGAAGAAGTCAAATTGTAATTTGGTGTTTAACTGGTATGGGCACATCACCCTTATGGGACGATGGTTAATGAAGAGTCATTGAAATAACCTCACAAGGAAACCCGCTCATGCTTTATGACTCTGGATTGTTGGGCTCTAGAAACTACAGGGTATAAGGCTCACGTCTCATAACTTTGATGTTGGGCTCCGAAAATATACTATTTTAGAATAAGATTAGTCGGAAAATGTTTAAGGTATAACTTTCATATTTATGAACCAAATTGTTAGAAGAGTATATTGCCAAATTTCTTTATTTACAATAGGCCTGAATGGAAGATAATTATTATCTTTATTTAAACTAAAATTATATTTTTAATTTTAAAATAAATGTGAAGAGTAAAAAAAATCCAAAAAATTAAGGGTGTAAATTATTAAAATTAGTGTCATGGTTGTGAATTATTCAAGTTGTAAGTAACAAATAAATTAAGGGACTTACAGGTGTGAGTTAAAAAAATTTGACACGAAAAGAGAAATTAGTGGTGAATTAGTCTTGTGAGAATGTGAATGGTTTTATGAGATTACGATAGGAAAAATGTGTGTCAACCTTTGTTAGTGATGGTTATGATTCATAATAGCCTAAAATGGTGTTTTGAGTTATATGGAATTGGAATTGAATAAATTGTTTTGAATGGAATTGAAAAAAAAAAGTGATTTAGTGAAAGTGTTAAATTTTGGAGAATTTAGATAGTTTGACTTTTTGGAGTAAAGAGGACTTTTTGATTTGGTTAGAATTTGAGAAAATGCTCTTCATGAAAATTGTAGCTTTTGTTGAAAGCTTTCTGTCGCTATAAAGAATGAAATTTTTCGATATCGGAAGAAAAAGTGTGAAAATTTGTAGAATTAAGGAAAGTTTGACTTTTTCAGGATGAGAGTTGACTTTTTGTTTGAGGCAAAATTTGAGAAAATGATCTTCTAGAAACTTGTAGTGTCTGTTAAAAGCTTTCTGTCGCCATAAAGTATGAAATTTTTTGATATCGGGAGTGAAAGTTATGATTTTTCGAAGTTAGTGTATTTTGCTTTGTGTTTTGAAAATATTCATATAGTAATTTTGCGTGTGCTATGTTTTGAGGCAAATCGTCGTAAGGTTGTGGTCTGAATTAGAGAAAGTGGCCTTAATGAAAGTTGTAGCTTGTATGTCAATCTTTCCGACGCCATAAAGTTTGCAATTTTTCGATATCAGGGCTAGGAGTTATGATCGACTGAAATTTGGAAGTTGTTTAGGAAAAGTTGATTAGGACAGAACCTTTGATTGGATTTTTGACCCTTTTAGAGATGAAATTGATTTTTGAGTTCTGCATGGAAGTTGTAAATCTTCCTTTTATCTTTTCATGGACACCAATTTTGTAATGTTAGGAGTTCGGGATCAAGAGTTGTGATTTTTGAAATATCGGGTTATATTTGTATATTGGAAATGTTGTTATTTTGTTTAAAATCCGACCCTCTCTCAATCCTTTGCGTCTAATTGCTTCGTCTGACATCCGATTGAGTTGATTCTTGAAGCGTTGGATTCCTAAGAAAATGAATTTTATTTTATAGAAAGTTTTTGAATTTATGAGATTAAATTAAGGGCGATTAATTTAATCAAAGTGAGATGGACTATTTTCTGAACATAGTCCAGTATTTTGAGAAATTCGGGATCTGTGTGGATCCGATTGAAGTGATTCTTAAGGAGAAATAAAATTAACACATGGGGCTACAAATCATATGAAAAAATTAAATTTTAATTTTTCCCCTAAGACTTTAAATTTTTGAATTGAAATTCGGATTAGTGTGCAATTTTGGATTAAGAACATCTGAAAGTATATTGGGCATAACTTTTGCTTTGGTAATTGAAATGAGGCGATTCTTGATTTGAATTAAATTAGAGAAATAGCGCTACAATTTTTATGAAGACATCGAATGTCAATTTTGGGATTAAGAATGTTAATTTCTGGATGGAAATAACGTGCTGGAAAATGTGTTAGAACATGAACATATCTGAAATGTTTTGAGCATAACTTTTGATGTAGTACTCCGAATTGGATGATTTTTATGGCATTATGAAATTAAGATATATAGGAACATTTATCTAGAAGGAATTTTTGACAAATTCCTTCAAATTGATAGTGCGAAACATGTCCGCAAGTGAGCATGACTTAAAGTAAAGTGTAAGGGCAAATTCAGAAATTTGGCTAAAGAGTAAGGGTAATTTGGTCAATTACCACTCATTTAAATGACATGGCATATAATTATTAAATGGGCTGCCGTATAATGCTAGAAGCACGAAAATTCTAGATGAGAAAAGAAGAAATAAGAAGAAAGAATAAGAGAGAAGAGAAGAGAAGCATTCGGTGAAGTTGAAGGAGAAGAAGATGAAGGAGAAAAAGAAAGCTAGGTTGGTTTTGATGGTTTCCAAAGGGATTTTGATGCTTTTTCAAGAGGAAAGAAAGCGAAGAGCATGAAAGCTTGCTGTGGAGTCAATAAATCCGAAAATGGAGAGAAAAAAGGTAAGAGAGAATTTTTGTGATTTTGAATCTTTTGATAAGTTTTTGGTTTAAATAGGTTAAGGATGCTATGGGATTGATTTTCCTATGATTAATTTAAGTGATTATGCTAAGAAGAAGTTTGATTTTGGACGATTGATTAATTAGGGATTATGCCCAAATTTCATAATTTGGAATTTTTGGCAATTATTGGCTTAGAATCATGGAAAATATTATGGATTGGTGAAATATGATACCAATTTTGAAGAATTTGTGTTTTATGATGTTAAATTTGGATAAATTGGTTTAGGTCAATTTTGTGATTTGGGGATTTTGGAGGTTTATGGTTTAAATAGCTAGAAGATATAGGGAATTGATGTTTTCTAAGCTCAATTGGAGTAAACATGTTATTGATGATATTGAATTTTGGATGGATATGTTTAGGTAATTTTAAAGTAGAAGAACAAAGGACGCTTTGGTCAAATTGATGATCGGGACGAGTTCCTAGCATCATTTCAAGGTGGGTAGTATGTTTATTTATTGAATTTTAAGCTAAGCATGAATATTTGAAAATTTAAGAAGCAAAAGTTTTGATAAATTATTGTTTATGAAAATATTTGAAAATTTAGTTTCGAAATAAATTTTACGAAAATGCAGTTCGAATTCTATGAATGATTTTAAAAATGTGAAATTGAATAAGTTTGATTTTATGATTGAAAGACATATTTGCATACATTGTGATGATTTTGATTTATATGTGAATTGATTGACGAATTAATGATTTGAATTTTGGTTATGATGTGACGAGTGAATTTTACATGCTTTAATGTGATATGAGAAATTTGAAAGGTAAGATTTTCGAAAAGTGCCTTCGGGCAATCCGAATGTTCGATTTTTCGAATATGTGTTATGTGGGTTTGGTCAGGTCCCATATGTGGGACGAGTGCGCACTTGTCTATTTTTCATAGCCTTCTCTTGGCTGCCCGCTAGTGGCATGGAGCTCCGATTTCGGACTCCTTTCACGGCTATAATCGATTGCCACGCTGAAAGTGTAATACGCTCTGCTCACTACTGTATACAAGACCGCTATGCGAGAATGTGCAGTACGTTCTGTTTTGGACCTAACCAGACCATTTTATGTGTTTTGTGTGTTTTGTTCTGTTTATAAGTGTGTTGCATTGTATATTTCGAAAAAAGTGTAAGAAATATCGATTTATGTTCATTCAATACGAAAAAGGTGAAAATTTGAGAAATAAATCATTGTGGAATTTGTCTAACATGAAATTTCTGAAATAAATGACAAAGGTTTTGCAAACATGTTCTCGCTTATTTTTCAATCTATAAACATATTATCCACGAGCTATTTCAGCTCACCCCCCCCCTTCATCCCCATCTCCAGGTATTAGAGTAGGAGATTCGGATGGAAGTATGACAAGTCTTATGTTCGATTTTGTTTGTTTTGTGTTTTATATATTTGGGATTTGTGTATCGGTTTTATATATGACAATCAGTCATTTCAGAATGTATGAAAGTTATGAAATTGTGTATAGAAATGAGTTATGGGTTTTGTTTATGATTATGATTTGGATATGTATGGATGACTTTGATTAAAGATCGCTACTTATTGAAATGCTCTAGTTATAAGAGTGCGTTTGTTTATGCTGAGATCCCGGACGGAGGGTCCAGTGGATTCTGATGTTTGTGTGATTGATTGGAAATTATAGAAGTGTTGTTTTGAACACTTTGCAGGTTTGGGTTAGTCATAAGGCAATCGTTATGCTACCGAAATTTTGATAAAAATTGGTATAAAGATGAATTTTTGGGATTTGATTGTATGTATAAGCAGTTTGTGTGATTCGAGAACTTGATTAAGGATAATTTCCAAGAAAAGGGAAATTATATGACTTGCATGAGTTTGAGTAAAAACGGATATAAGAAAAAGAAAAAAATTTGTACCGGATTTTGAATCGGTTAGTTTAGGTTTGCAACACAATTGTGTTTCTCTGTTCTTTGTTCTTGGATGTCGGATCCGCTTTGTTAAGTTTTCGATTCCGATTTGCATTCGCTTTGCGTTTCGCTATGTTTATTCGATTTGCTTTCGATACATTCACTCCGATTTGCTTCTTTCGATTCCGTATTCGCTTCGTCTTCGCTTCTGTTTCGGTTGGGATCTGGTTCCCGGATCGGGTCGCAACAAAACAAATCATATCAAGTGAAGAACGAGAAAAAAGGGTTAAAAAGAAGAAGCAGAAAATGGGAGGCAAAAAAGAAAAAGGGAAGGAAAAAAAAGGAAAAGATGGAAAAGGGTTGACTTTAAAAGTCTAGAAGATTTCTAAAAAGGAAAATTTTGTGTTTTATAATTTATTGGTATGTATAATTTTAGAAGCTCAATTAGTTCTTTCTTTTTAAGCTAAATTGTAACTTTTCCGTAGCTCCACCAAGGCCTCATTACAACCAATGTAAAGACCTTTAGATTAATGTTTGTGTTAGATATATAGTAGTGAAGATTGGATTTGTCAGCAAGCTTATAACTGATGTTTAACATGAAATGGAAAATGAGTGAATGTTTTTTGCCCTTTGAGTGGTTGGAAAAGGGGAAGATAGAGTGAGTGTCTATCACAGTCGTTAATGATCTTTTAGTTGATGTATTTTTCAATTACAATATGCATGCGAATAAGAATTTGTTCATGAATTATTATAAGTTTAAAATCTTAGGTTGTGTTCGTGAAAATGTTGATGTAACATCTTTAATAATTAAATAAGAAAATAATTTGGTGTTATTATTAATGTGTTTTATTTCCTATGCTAGTGTTTTCATGGTCGAATGCTTTCAGTGTTGCTGGTATTTTTTTACTTTAAGTTAATGTTATTGTTGATTACTAAACAGTATTAATTGTCTTTTAACATTGTCCTTACAAAGTAAAAAGGAGAAGAAAGAGAAGACAAAATTGAAGAAGAAAGAAGAGATAAAATTCGAAGAGTGAAAACCGATTTGGATGTACTAAATGTAAATGTTGATAGAGGGGATGGTGCAAAGAAGAAGAAGATAGGGAAAGAAAAGCATAGGTACGGTGCGTGATTGTTGAGAAGAAAACCAAAAATTAAACATATATCGTCAATGTTTATTCTGTGATTATAAAATTTCGGATCTTAAATAGTTTACTTTATTATATAATTGTGGGCTTTCATGTTTATAGAATGTTTATGTTTTTGGTTTTGGAAGTTTTTGTTGAATGTTTATATTGTTTGGGATTCAGAAGTTAAAGAAATCATTTTATTAGAAAATAGCAGCAAATTGACACATTCTTTTTAATTAATAAAGGAATTAATCATAATTTAATCAATAAGCTAATTATATTTAAATTAGACACGTTAATATAATGAATTATTGTTAACTATATATATGTATATATTGTATACAAATATATATTCAGAAAATTAAAATAATTCAATTAATATAAAGTGTTTGTTTATTATTGTATATATATAGTGGAGTCGTCAATGTTTATATATATATATATATATAGACTTGTAGTACACGTTATATTAAATCGAATTGTTTTAATACATGTAAATATTATTAATTTTGAAATAATATAAATAAATTTATATTCATTCAATATTAATGTTTGGTCAATATGTTATTGTATTATCAATGATTACAAATATTAATAATTATTATAAATTTTATATCGCTTAGTATTTTTGTCTCATTGGAATAGAATTCATCTTGATACGATTAATAATTATTATAATATAATAAATTAAACCACAACAGTGACTTCACTATATATACAACAATACAAAATAGTCTATATTAATTCAAATTTTAAATACTATTATTGTACATTTGTGTGTATATATATATATATACGTATGTATAAAATTAAATTAAATATATTAATATATCACATAATTATATAAATTGTATACATGATAATGTCACTACACATTATAGAGTCGCGATGGTGCATATGCATGGTCAAGTAGTAAATAGCAACAGTTGGTGGATATGTTATCGTATTAATAATTACTGTGATTATTATTAATTATTATATAGTTTGCATGAAAGAAAATATTTCTTCCTATTGAAAAATAATTTATTTTGAACAAATTTAGCATATAGTTACTTGATTAAGTAGTCAATATGAATATTTTCTGCACTAGTAATTGTTGTTAATATGATATACATAAATGTATTTAATTAGAAGGTGTGTATATATATATATATATATAATATAGAATGAATTGAAATTTATGGGTGTGAAAAATTTTAAAAAAATAATTGTCGTCATTTTAATATAAAGTTTGAAATGTTTAGAGTTTTGGATTGAAAATTATGAGAGTTAGAAGTGAGAGAGTGTGACTAGAAAGTGGCAATCGTGCTCCTCACTGCTATTGATGGGTGCACGATCGCGATCTCGCTGTTATTATGCACGATCGCGACTTTGAAGGTGTAAATATTATTAATTTTGAAATAATATAAATAAATTTATATTCATTCAATATTAATATTTGATCGATATGTTATTGTATTATCAATGATTACAAATATTAATAATTATTATAAATTTTAGATCGTTAGTATTTTTTCGTCTTATTGAAATAGAATTCATTTTGATAAGATTAATAATTATTATAATATAATAAATTAAGTCGTATACATGATAACGTCAATGCACATTATAGAGTCGCGATCATGCATGTGCATGATTAAATAGTAAATAACAACAGTTGGTGGATATGTTATCGTATTAATAATTAATGTGATTATTATTATTAATTATTATATAGTTTGTATGAGAGAAAATTATTTCTTCCTATTGAAAAATAATTTATTTTGATATGAGAAATAGTCATCATTATATAATCAATCAATTATATTAAATATATATATATATAATAATAATAATAATAATAGTAATTATAATAGTAATAGTAATAATAATAGTAATACTAATAATAATAATAATAATAATAATAATAGTAATAGTAGTAATAAAAATAAAATAATACTAATAATAATAATAATAATAATAATAATAATAATAATAATAATAATAATGTTAGCATACAAATTTAAGATATATTTACTTGATTAAGTAGTCAATATGAACATTTTCGTACTAGTAATTGTTGTTAATATGATATACATAAATGTATTTAATTAGAAGGTAATATATATATATATATAGATATATAAAATAAAAATAATATTTACATGATAATAAAAACATATAGAATGAATTCGAAATGTATGGGTGTGAAAAATAAATAAAAATAATTTTAATATAAAGTTTGAAATTTTTGGAGTTTTAGATTGAAAATTATGGGAGTTAGAAGTGAGGGAGTGCGACTCGGTCGTGCCTAAGCACGATCGCCACCTTGCCACTATTGATCGGATGTTGCAACCGCGCACATGCACGATCGTGAACTCACTATTATTCACCAATTGTCGTGATCGTACACATGCACGATTGTGACTTTGAAGGTGTAAATATTATTAATTTTAAAATAATATAAATAAGCTTATATTCTTTCAATGTTAATATTTGGTCAATATGTTATTGTATTATCAATGATTACAAATATTAATAATTATTATAAATTTTAGATCAGTTAGTATTTTTTCATCTCAATGCAATAGATTTCATTTTGATACGATTAATAATTTTTATAATATAATAAATTAAGTCACAACTATGACTTCACTATATATACAACAATAAAAATAGTGTATATATATATATATATATGTATGTATGTATACATATGTATAAAATAAAATTAAATATATTAATATATCAAATAATTATGTATAAATGATAATGTCAATACATATTATAGAGTCGCGATCGTACATATGCACAATTAAGTAGTAAATAGCAATAGTTGGTGGATATGTTATCGTATTAATAATTACTGTGATTATTATTAATTATTATATAGTTTGAATGAGAGAAAATTATTTCATCCTATTGAAAAATAATTTATTATGATATGACAAATAGTCATCATAATATAATCAATCAATTATATTAAATATGTATATAATAATGTTAGCGTGCAAATTTAGCTTATAGTTACTTGATTAAGTAGTCAATATGAATATTTTCTTTACTAGTAATTGTTGTTAATATGATATACATAAAAGTATTTAATTAGAAGGTTATATATATATATATATATATATATATATATATATAAATAATATTTACATAAAAATAAAAATATATAGATTGAATTCGAAATTTATGGGTGTGAAAAAAACTTTTAAAAATAATTGTCTTCATTTTAATATAAAGTTTGAAATTTTTGGAGTTTTGGATTGAAAATTATGGGAGTTAGAAGTGATGGAGTGCGACTGCAAAGTCACAATCGTGCCTAAGCACAATCGCCACGTCGCTGCTATTGACCGGATGTCGCGATCGTGCATGTGTTGTTATTCATCGATTGTCACGATCGCAACTTTGAAGGTTGCAAGGTGATGTAACATGTTTTGATCTTTAACCTATATCTCCTTCATCCAATCTCCAAATGATACAAGACTTAAAGATTGGGCTCGCAACACACTAATCTACATCTCCACCAAAAGCCATAGGAATCTGAAAACAATTGAGAGACACCGATTGTAAAATGTGGGACGGTCTGAAGAGCATGCACATTGGTGAGTTTTTCTCATACCCATGACTCCTGCATGGGTGTGAGTAGCTCTTGCATAGGCGTGACTCACTCAAACCTATGACTTTTCTCGCTCACATCCGTGAGCTCTAATTGTTAGGCTAATGTTTAATTATCACATCAGGACATTGTGTTCTCTAATAGTTAATCGCGACTCGATTTTGGTCTGTGCACTCGAGAGCAATTGCAAATTGAAGAGTCTTGTTTCTTTTCATCGTTACTTCTTCTCTAGACATTGAAATGAGATGATTTTTAATCTAGAGTAAACTAGAGACATAGGGCTACAAATTATCTAAAGAAGCCAAATTTTAATTCAGTCTCTAAGGCTTTCAATTTTTGGATGAAAGTTGAATATGGTTAACTATTTTAAGAAATTGAAAAGTTTGTTAAGTCAAGAGGACTTCACTTTTATTAATTTTGATGAAAATCAAATAATAATAATCTTAGAAATGTATGAACTGTTTTGATGAGTTTGTTAAGTGTGCAGAAAAATGTAAGTAACACGTAGTCAACTCAAAAGATGCGCAATCAACGCCAGACGATATGTCTACAAGAGATGATATATCAGCAACAAATGATATAACAACACCAGATGAAGCACAGTACTAGATGAAACATGACATCAAACGAAGCACAACACCAGATGAAGCGCGATACCAAATGAAGTGCGACACCAGATGAAGCGAAACAACAGATGAAGCGAAACAACAGATGAAGCGGAATAACAGACGAAACATCCTAACATAAGAAGTATTATTCCAGATTATACAAAAGGAAGATATTTTATAATGTCAGTCAGTTAGTTAGTTGGAGTTAGTTACATAACTCAACTAATAACCATTTCTAGAAAATTCAAAAGCAATTTTTGAAGAAGACAGTCGGAGACTTAGGATATAAATACTAGTTCGAGTCGAAGACAAAGATAACTTAACATTTTTACAATTGCAAAATTATGTATTCAAAGTGAAAAAGAAGTGAGTAAATACATTCGTAACGTGAAGCTCAAAAATATCTTTTCTAGAGAGAGAAAGAAAGGCTAGAGCCTGGAGAGGCTAAGATAGTTGATAAAGAATACTTTGTAAGAGAGACCTGAAAAGGCTCTGCAAGTGTAGAAAGAATAATTGTAAAGTTAAAGAGTATAGTGAAATCTTAGACAAACTTTGAGGACTGGACGTAGCCCAAGGTTTAAGGTGAACCAATGTAAAATCGCAGCATCTATTCTCTAACCTTATCTTTTAATATTACTTGTGATTGCATTGCTTATCCACTTTAGCAGAGTGTTTTAGTAATCATTTGAATTTTTGTAAAAAAATTCAAGAAGTCTCAAAAGATTAATATTTTCGAAAAGATTACACAATTCAGCCCCCCTTCTTGTGTATTTTACATATCATATCGAATTTTTATATTAAAAAGTAATTTACTTCAGTTGGTATCAGAGCGGGGTTTCCAAAAAACACTGTCACAAAGTGAGAACAAAGATCCATGGCTAAATCACATGTTTTTATAGCTGAAAGTTCCTTGGTCATAAGACCTACTGTGTTCAATGGTGAGGATTATCATTATTAGAAGGACAGGATGCGGTCTTCATAGAATCCACACATATTGATCTTTAGGATATCATCGAGAATGGTCCATATACACCAACAGATGATGAAGGCAATATCATTTCTCCTGATAAATGGTCAGTCGATTAGAAAGCTCAATTTTAGTTAAACTCTAAGGCCAAGCTCTTTCTAAGTTGTGCCCCTAAGCAAAAGTGAATATGATAAGGTTCATGGATGCATACTTGCAAAGGAGATGTGGAACACATTATCCATTGCACACGAAAGCACAAATTAGGTGAAAAAATCCAAGATCAGTATTCTTGTTCATCAGTGGCTGTTTAAGATGAAAGATGAGGAAACTATCGATAAGATGTTTGGACGATTTCAAACGATCGTTAACGAACTTAAAGCTCTTGGGAGAATCTACGATAATCAAGATCATGTCAGAAATATTCTTAAAGTCTTCCTAAAAGATGGAGACCCAAGGTTACAGCAATACAAGATACCAAGGATTTAAGTAAGCTGAAGCTAGATGAATTGTTCGGTTCACTGAAGATACATGAAGAAGAGCTTGATGCAAAAGATAAACCTAGAATAGATAAACCTATCGCATTAAAGGCTTGTCAAAAGAATCAAAAGAACTAGAAAAATAAAAACACATCTTCAAAAGCATTAAATATTGAAGAAATCAAGAATGATTATGTCAGTGAATCTGATCAAGATTCAAGTGAAGATGATGATGAGATATCTTTCATTTCAAGAAAGATTAGGAGGATGTAGAAAAAGAAAGCAAAAGGAAATAAATACTTTTCTTTTAAGAAGAATAACAAAGACGAAGCCAAGAATGAGAAAACTTCTATCATCTGTTACGAGTGCAACAAACTAGGACATTACAAGTCTGAATAAAGAAAACAAAAAGAGCATGATGGCAACGTGGGAAGATTTGGACTCATCCGAATGTGATTCCAATTCAGAAGCAACAAAACAAGAAAATATATGCTTGGTAGCTGAAAAAGAATGCGAGGATGAGGTAACTTCTAATTTTAATGATCTTTAAGAGGTATATTTAGAATTGTTAGAAGATTTGCATGCTTTATTAAAGCAATATAGGATTTTGAGAAAGAAATTTGTTAAAAGCTTGAAGAATACGGAAGTGTTAGAAAAAGAAAACGTCTGCCTTAAGAAACAAGTAGACAATACAAAAAAGAAAGTAAATGTAGAAGGATCTAAGGAAATTAGTCAACTGAAATAAAGGATTAATAGTCTTTTAGTAGATTTATCAACATTTACTGAAAGTACTAAAAGGTTGAATGATATGATTGGAAAATATAGACATCCAAAGGATAAGAGTGGGTTAGGGTTTACTAATAGTAATGTTCATCATAATAAGAGTTTTGTTCCTAGAAGAAAGAAAAAGAAACAGTATTCTTATTATTCAAGGAATAATAGTAAGTCTATGCCCAAAGGACCCAAGAAAATATGGGTACCTAAGAAAGACATAATACATACTGTAGATCTCCCTTCTTGGAAAAAGCAACCAGTACTAATGATACTTAGACAGTGGATGCTCTCGACACATGACGGGAAGAAGGTCTATATTCCTAAACCTCCGAAATAAGCAAGGAGGATCAGTAACTTTTGAAAACAACCAGCAGGGCAAAATAGTTGGAATCGGTAAAGTCGGTAAAGATTCATTTGCGTTTATTGAAAATGTTCTGCTAGTTGAAGGGTTAAAACATAATCTAATTAATGTAAGTTAATTATGTGATTCTGGCCTAGAAGTATCCTTTAATCAAAATTCTTGTGTAGTCAAAAACAAGGACGGTTTCATATTTTTTTCCAAGAGACGAAACAATCTCTATAAGATTAATTTAGATTATTTGAAAAGTCAAAATATCTCATATTTTATATCAACAGATGAGGAAAAACTGATTTGGCATAAAAAGATAGATCATGTTAGTTTTAAACACATTTCTAAGTTGGTTAGACATGATTTGATCAAAGGATTACCAAAAATAAGTTTTAACAAAGTTTTTTTTTGGAGTTGTCAAAAAGGAAAACAAGTTAAAACATCTTTTTCTTCTAAAAATGTTATAACTTCGTCTAGACCTCTAGAGTTGTTACATATAGAATTGTTTAGTCCAACCAGAATACTAAGTCTTGGCATAAAGAAGTATGGTCTTGTAATTGTTGAAGACTTTACTAGATTTTGTTGGATATTATTTTTATTACATAAAGATGAATCTCTTAAGTGCTTTCAAGTTCTTTCCAAAAAGTTACAAAATAAAAAAGGAATTTCTATTGATGGAATTAAGAGTGATCATGGTGGAGAATTTGAAAATGAAAAATTCAAAATGTTTTATCAAGAGAATGAAAATTTTCATAATTTCTCTACTCCTAGAACTCCACAATAGAATGGAGTTGTAGAAAGAAAGAACAGGATGATTCAGGAAATGGCAAGGACTATGCTATGTGAAATGAATCTTCCTAAGTATTTATGGGCAGAAGCTATGAATGCAACTTGTTATATTCAAAATAGAGTATTTTTGCAACCTATTTGAAATAAAACTCCATATGAGTTATGGAAAGGAAGAAAGCCAAATATTTCTTACTTCCATCCTTTTGGTTGCAAATGCATTATATTGACTATAAAAGAAAATTTGGAAAATTTTGATTCTAAGATCAATTCAGGAATTTTTCTAGGATATTCGATGTCTTCTAAAGCTTATAGAGTTTATAATCTTGTTTCTAAAGCTATTGAAGAATCTATGTATGTTAAGTTTGATGATGATTCTCATCCAACTAGAAGAGACAATTCTGATGATGAAACCCTATCTGCTCCCTTACTTGATAACCTAGACATGTCACCACTAGATGTTCCGCCTAATAAGGTAGAAGATATTCCTGAAAACTTTAGTCTTAGAAAAGACTGGAAGTATAAGTCCTCTCAAAGTTTGGTCTTTAATTCCTAGGCCACCCAATAATTCTGTCATAGGAACCAGATGGGTGGTTAGAAATAAACTAGATGAATCAAGAAGGGTAAACCGTAACAAAGCTAAATTAGTAGCTCAAAGCTATAATCAACAAGAAGGGATCGACTATAATGAACCTATACTCCTATAGCTAGACTAGAAGCTACTAAAATTTTGCTGGCATGTGCTATTTTTCATGATATAAAACTGTTTCAAATGAATGTGAAAAGTACCTTTTTGAATGGTTTAATAGATGAAGAAGTGTATGTAAAGCAACCTCCTAGTTTTGAAGATACTGATAAACCAGATTATATCTATAGACTTCATAAAGCTTTGTATGGATTAAAACAAGCACCTCGTGCTTGGTATGATCGTCTAAGTTCATTTTGGATTAGCAATGACTTTATTAGAGGACAAGTAGATAAGACTCAATTTAGAAAATGTATAAAAAATGATTTCATTGTAGTACAAATATATGTAGATGATATTATTTTTGGTGCAACTTCTAAGAAGCTATGTTCCAGTTTTGAAAATCTTATGAAAAGTGAATTTGAAATGAGTATATGATGGGTGAATTAAAATTCTTTCTTGGTTTACAAATTAAGCAAACCAAAGAAAAGATTCTTATTTATCAAGAGAAATATATCAAAAAACTGTTAGTCAAATATAAAATGGAGAAGGTTAAACCTATGTCAACTCCTACGCATCCTTCAATCCTTTTATCTAAGGATGAAGTAGGTAAGAAGGTTGATCAAACACTTTCAGAGGAATTATTGTTTTTTTACTTTACCTAACTGCAAGTAGACCTGATATATTGCTTAGTGTTTGTTTGTGTGCATGATTTCAAGCAGATCCTAGAAAATCTCATTATATTGTTGTTAAAAGAATATTGAGATACTTGACAGGTTCTACTAATCTTTGTTTAATGTATGAGAGAGATAAAGATTTCAGGTTAATTGGCTACTGCAATGCTGATTATGCTGGAGATAGAATTGATAGAAAGAGTACAAGTGGAGGTTGTCACTTTCTTGGTCATAATCTAATTTCTTGGTCAAGCAAGAGGCAAAGTTCAATTGCTCTATCTACTGCAGAAGTTGAATACATGTTAGTTGTAAATTGTTATTCACAGATGTTATGGATTAAGTATCAGTTCGAAGATTACTCTATATAAGAAGATCAAATTCCAATCTTCTATGACAACACAAGTGCTATTAGTCTATCAAATAATCCAATACAACACTCAAGGGCAAAGAATATTGAAGTTAGACATCATTTTATATAAGACTATGTACGGAGAGGAATCATCAATCTATAATTTGTTAAGACGAATCAACAATAGGTGGATATCTTCACTAAACCTTTGTGTGAAGATAGATTTAAGGAAATCAGATGGAACTTGAATATGGTAATGCTAAATGACTATTCGTCTGACACGTCATGATCTAGACGATTCATACAAGAAGAAGATAAAACGTCATAAGTTTTCAAGTAAATAGTAACGATAAGTTATGAACTGTAACTTTTCAATAGTAAGTATAAGAAGAAAATCTTCTCAAGATTCTAAAATACCTTCTACTTTAGAATTTTCTTGAAATACTTTGAAACTGACTTGTTTAGTGCTCTCAACCAAGATGATTCGATACTCTATTCTAAGCTTCAAGTTCTTTTCATCTCATATTCTTACTTTTAGATACTAGCATCGCTACTTTGAGTGAAATACATTTGTGTGTTTAGTTTTTATTTGTTACAGTTCACAAATGGAGCAATAGCTTATATATGGGAGACATGTTGATTTTATCTCATTGAAGGAAAATCATATGAACATTGAACTAAAGATTGAAGCAGTTGGCTGGAAAAACTCTTTCAAGGTTCATGAAAAAGGTCTATTTGAATGAGATATATGAGTTTTAGAAGAATGCAAGGGTGGTAGATGATACTATGATATCAATGGTAGATGGATTATCAGTTATAATGACACAAGATACTATCGAGAGGGTCAGTGGGTGTCCTAGTATTGGAGTAAAGCTGTTTAACAATACAAAATGGATTATTCAAGGTCGTGTAAATAGAATGTACATTAAATGACAACTCTATGGAAGTATTGATCCAGAAGTTAAGAAGGCGTCAACCCTTGTTCTGAAGACTAGGGTTCTACATTCACTACTTCTTTACTGTGTTCTACCAAGCTTAGGCTCAAAGGACGTTGTGACAATGAATGATAAACATTGTCTATTTCACCTACTAAATCACCAACCCAATAATCTTCCGTACTTGATTTTGAAGTACATGATGAAGTCAAAGGGAGATTCTAGCTCTTTACTGTATGGAATGCTGTTGATAAGGATTTTTAGAGAATCTGGAATCTTTCTCGACAAAGGTAATAGGGTAAAAATGGATAGGAAGAGTATTATTAATTCTACTACTATTCATACAATGGGGATAAAGTTTGATGATGAGGCGGATATAGGTTCTATACCGAAAGCCAGGTCTGAGGGGGAGCTTATATTAAGACGGGGCAAGAGTGAACATGGTACGTCTGTAAGAAAACAAAACCTCGATCAACAGGAAGAACATCCATAGAAGAAAAGACTAAGAAATTATCTGATGTTCCAATAAAAGCTAAGACGATTCTACAGAAAAAGGAAAGCTGGGTTCAACAATCATCGTAACAAGTTTCATTGAAGAGAAAGGCGGAGACACTTCAATCAGAAAAATCCAAACAGTCAAGAAGGTCACCAAGTGTAGCACCCCCTTACCATAGAGTACCCACCGGAACGCCCGTAGGTCATTCCGGTACATATCCTACGATAAGAGACCACTATCGACAACCACCGCTAAACTCTCCATGGCATCACAATAATAAAACAGAAATGAGAAATTGGTAACCTTTTAAAACTAAACTGTAATTCATTTCATTCACTCAAACTTAGAAATTTACAAACTGTCAGTATTTTCAGTCTATACAATCCTTCAAAACACTTTACATTAAGTACTATACAATAAGGCACAAAGAACAGTTCTAACTATAAGTCTCTAAAAGAAATCCCAACTGACCGACCTTTGAGCCATAACCTCTCTCGCCAATCTGATGTCCAAGGCTCTACAGTCCTGAGGGAGCTAATAGTCTACTCTTAACCCTGAAAAATAGATTGCAATTTTGGATGAGTTTGCGAACTCAATGAGGAACCATCATCGATGGTTCGCTCAATTCATGCATTACATAAGCATGTTCCAGTAATCAGGCAGTCATAGTGGTAATACAGGCTCAACAATCAGACAGTCATATACAACAAAAGTCATTTCAGGTATTCAGTCCAGTATGCAATGCACATGTGACTCTTTTTCTAGTTTTATTTCAGTGTTGTGTCCGAGCGCTTAGCGAGAATCGATGTCGATGAGACGCGCTCGGGAGGATTATCTCCCTTCGAGCTCTAAGTTTGTTTTCAGTTTTAGTGGCGACTCGGATCACAATTATTTTTATCCGTTTATGCATCTGTGTATGAAATGCCTATGCCCAATTGAATAGTTAATTAACAGTCCATAATGCACAATTAACAGTCCATCAGTCACAATTAACAGTCCATAATTCACAATTAATCATAGTAATCCCAGTATGGGCAAACAAGTCACACAATTTACACAATCCTGATCTCGCCATTATCCCCATATTAGACAAATGATAATTGAGAAACCCATCTAGGTTACTAACCTATTACTTCCGAGCTAATGCCGGGAAGTCTCTGGTACGTCAGTCGATCGACGCTCCAATTATGCCTCTATTAAAAAAATCAGAGAAGATGAATATTACTAACTGTCCAATCATAACTATTCAATCATGCACATGTAGGTGTATAATGCTTGTTCATGATATTCCTGGCCCTAATCTCACATTTTCTATCATAAAAATCCGTCTAAAAATTAGAAATCTAATGACGCTGACGGTACTCAATTCGGACCTCTATAGGTTCAAATATAAATAAAACAGTGACCAGAAAACAATAAACTGGACCCACGTTAATTTTCCGTCCAAAAATTCTCAATTTCTCATAAAATGAAATTAAATATTCTATAAATCTGATGCCTCAAGAATCAGGTCAATCGGACGTCGGATGGAAAAGTTATAAGCAAAAGAAGGAAAATATATGATCTTGGTCGACTTGCTTAAGAATCCTAGTCGACTTATGCTACTGTGTATGTCCTAGTCGACTTGTCTGAGATGCAAGTCGACTTATGCTACTACAATAGCAGATCTGGAACAAACATCCTCCGACATCTCAACTTATACAAGGCATAACTCCCTACTCCGAACTCTAAATTGGACAAACTTGGTGTCTATTTTATAGAGAAAAGAGAGCTCTACAAGTTTCATGAAGGACACAAAATCCAATTTCACCTCTAAGGGTGTCAAAAATGCAATCAAAGTTTCTGCCCTCATAATGCCTCTCAAAACAGTGCAACATTTTGTCAAAACAGTGCAACAGTTTATTAAAGCCGTAACTTTCCAGTTCCTCAGTCAAAAATTACACAATAAATGTTCGCAGAAATATCCCAATGTTATCTACAACTTTCATGAACAACCTGAAATCAAATTCATTTGCTAACTAGGCCAAAAAATTCACCAAAGCATCTGCCCACTGAAATTTCCCAATCTGAACAGTACATTTCAAAGCAGCATATCTCCTAGCACAAATATCAAAACAATCACTACCTTATATCACTGGAAAGATAAGATCTCATACTTCAATTTGCATGAAGGATTCAAAATCCAATTCCATCCCTAACAAGTTCAAAACTGTCAAACAAATGACTGATCAGGGCAGCAGTTAAAAACCTAATGCAGGTTCAGTTTTTGAAAACTCATAACTCCCAAATCTGATCTCCAAAAATCACATGCGATATACCATTTTCAAGATAATTTCTTCCTTTACAACTCTTCACAAGATCACTCAAGCCAATTCAATTCACACAAATTGCTAAAATTGCTTCCAATCAGAATGCTCACAAATCTGACACTTTAGGCTAGGTTTCACCACAATGTACAAAATCAGTCAATAGTTAACAGTGGATATCTCCCAATATACATATCTAAAAATTGCAAAATCAGTGGAAATGGAAATCTAACAATATAGGCTTCAACTCTCATGAAGACCATTTTCATCAATTCCTTCTAAATTAATTTAGAAAAATCATCAAAACACTTAGGTCATTGGTTCGGTTACTATTCATACAGACATCAACAGTAACTTTCCCAGCCAAAATTTACCCTCTTAAGGCTAGAATTACACAACACCTATTTCACACAAAAATGTAGCCAACAAGCCAAAGTTTCATTTGGCACAAACCTCACCTCATTTGTATAACCACACAATGAGTTATGCTCAAAAAATTACAGTAGGTCAAAAACCAATTTTCAGCTTTACTACTCAAATACACTTCCTATCATGCCAATTGAACTTCTACTACCATAAGCATCCCAATTGGACACAAAATCAGTCCCTAGGTCATTCCTACACTCACTTAGACCCATAGTCAAAATTTTGCAGCATTAAACTCTTAATTTCTATGCAAGATTAGTCATCAATATTCAATCCAAAATCAAGCTAAAACCAATCTAAACCATGTTCATTCACTTACCCTCACACAACATACATTTATACCCAAAGAATCAAGCCATAGGTTTCATGAAATTCATGCATCATAAATCATATTTAATGCACCATAACTCCAAATGAATGCATCTAACAACTATGATTCATAAAATAAACAACCAAAGCTTAAAACAAAAGCTTACCTAATCAAGTTTTCCCTCTTCAAAACTACACCAACTTCTCCACTTTCTCTACTTTCTAATCCTCATACATGGTTGTCATCATGGTAAGGAGGTAGAAGGTTTAAGTTTGCAAGCATATAAGGAAGACTCTTAAGGTGGGAGGAAGTAACTTAAAGAAGGAGAAAAAAATCGATGGAGATTAAAATGGAAAGGAAGGTTTTCGGATGGGGATGGAAAATAAGCAAGAACTTGATCTTTTCATGCTTTAAATAAAGCATCACTGAGAGAGGAAGCAAGTTAGCATAAGACAAAGACATTAATTCATTTAGGACAAGTGGCAATTCTAAGGAAAAAGACAAAATAGGCTAAAAACAAATTAGTAAATAGGAACCCTAATGCAATTTGACTCATTCTAGTCCAATGGCCCTAATTTCAATCCCAAAATAATATACTCAATATTACAGTGCCATTGAATAGAAATTTTCGCTACCGAAAATCAACCGGTTCGCCGCTTGGCGATTTTTTCGGTCCAGGAATTTTCTCCGGAAAATTCCAGAAAAATTCCTAAAAATCCTTTAAAATATAAAACACTCAATGGCGCACTCAGAATAATTTTTCAAACACAAGAACCACGTTAATCACAGTAAAACTACATTAGGCACAAAAATCGGGAATGTCATGTATGCATGTACAGTTATTTCATGTGCACAAAATTCACTGTGTACTAATACTAGTATGCATAAACAGTCCTAATGAAGCCCAATCACTCTCATCCTATGCCGAATTACTATTTTACCCTTCCCGTTGAGGGTGAGATGTTACACCAAGACCATTGACTTTACGACAATAAGAACAGAAGAAGCAAAAATCTCTGATTCTTGATGGAGATTCTGAAAAGCAAGACAAAAGACAGCAGCCTACTAGATCAATTGTCTCTATTTTGCAAAGCCAATCAGCAAAATCATCTAGAGAGACAGGAATAAAAAGGAAGTTAGTATTTGAGAGGAAGAAGCCACAACAACAACTTTCTTCTAAATTGGTAGAAGAACAAAAGAAGGTGAGGCCCAGACAGAAAAAGGTTTATTCATCTGATGTTCAATAGAAGGAGAAAACAGTTGAACACTAACTGGAACCTTACAATTCTTCTCATCCAATCAACAAAAAGGATTTGAGAATGAAGATTATAGAAGAATTAGTACCTGTTCGAAGCAAAAGCTTAATTATTGTTAGAGAACCTTCGAAAAAGTCAGTCAAGGTACTAGTCAAACCTATATCAATTAATGATCAGACAACACATCTTCTAAGTCATGAAGAACAAAGACTATATGGTATTCTGTGAGATAAGAAGGTAGAACCATATCCATTAAAGATTTATCAGTATACAATCTATTTAATTACAAGCAGAACATTGATAAAAAATTGTGCCAGATATATAACCAAGATGTTCAACCCTTGTGAAAAATGAAGAAAAAGGGAGAGACAAGATGTTTCCTAAGGAAAATAAAGATGATCTTACAGAAGAGCAGATTCAAGTAGTTGTGAAGAACATAGATGATGTATGTAATGCAGCTCAATCTGGAGGTATCTATGTTTCACATCACATTTCAAAAGCATCAGGAAGTAAATTTGGAGTTTCAACCACAGATGAAAGCTTCAAGGTAGTTGGTAAAGTGAAAGAAGGGCAGTAAAGAAGTATCATGGTTGAAGGTATCCATTTCAACTTAGAAACCTTTGTGCTTTTGATCATGCATTTCAAACCTTTAGGTTTTATACCTTCTGTCAAAGATGTGTTACACCTTCTTGGGCAGCCAATTCTGAAACTACCTAGAATAGATGATCTTGATCTCCCAGAAGGAAAACAAACCTTCAATCTACCCTCCATCAAAATTATAGAGTTAGATGTTTTATTTTCAGAACCATATGATGTTGAAAACCTTCATCCACTTAGTGAAATACAACAAGATCCTATTGTTAATCCGGAGTTCTTGAAGCATTTCATAAATTGGATAGAAGCAAGTCACAGTCAGAAGGAAGTTCAGGAAGCCTTAGTAAAAGAAATTGAGGAAGTTCATATTAAGGTTGATGAACTAGCTGACTTAGTGGGTGATCTTCATGAGGAAGTAGCACTACTATAGGTTACTATTGAACAAGACCTTAAGACGTTCCACACTGAAATACAATGTTTGTTTTCTAAAATTATAAAGTGTCTATGATGAGCAATCTTTTTTATTAATAACAAATAGGTGGAGAAGGAGCAAAACAGGAGAATGAAAAGAGAAGATAGAAAGCAGATAGAAAAAATTGTATATATCTTATATGCAATTCTTATGTTTTTTTTTATGTTTTTGCTTTATTATTCATTGGAATACTAGTCATCTATTCGTCTATGAATATCATTTTATCTTCTAAATTATGATTATTTGATATCATAAAAAAGGGAGAGATTGTTAAGTCAAGAGGACTTCACTTCTATTAATTTTGATGACAATAAAATAATAATAAACTTAGAAATGTATAAACTGTTTTGATGAGTATGTTAAGTGTGCAGAAAAATGTACGTAACAATTAATCAACTCAGAAGGTACACAAATAACACCGTGATGATATGTCTACAATGCACAATACGTCAAGAATAGTATTTATATATCAACACCGCATTTAAGCGCGACACCAAACAAAACAAAACAACAGACAAAGCGAAATAATAGACAAAACATCCTAACAGAAGAAGTATTATTCCAGACGATACAAAAGGAAGATATTGTAGAATGTCAGTCAGTTACTTAGTTGGAGTTAGTTACATGACTCAACTAATAACCGTTTCTAGAAGATTCAAGAAATAGGATTTCAAGAAGCTGGTTAGAGACTTAGGCTATAAATACTAGTTAGAGTCGAAGACTAAGATAACTAACGTTTTTCCAATTGCAAAATTATATATTCAAAATGCGAAATAAGTGAGCGAATATATTTGTAATATGAAGCTCAAAAATATCTTTCTAAGAGAGAGAAAGAAAGGCTAGATCCTGGAGAGGCTAAGATTGCTGATAAAGAATACTTTATAAGAGAGACCTGAAGAGGCTCTATAAGTATAGAAAGAATACTTGTAAAGTTCAAGAGTATAATGAAATCTCAGACAAACTCTGAGGAAAGGTCGTAGCAGTTTGGGGTGAACCAGTATAAAATCGCATCATCTATTCTCTAACCTTATCTTTTACTTATGATTGCATTGCTTATCAACTTTAGCAGAGTGTTTTAGTAATCATTTGAATTTTTGTAAAGATATTCAAGAAGTCTCAAAAGATTAATATTTTCTAAAAGATTACACAATTCAACCCCCTTTTATATGTATTTTATATATCATATCAAATTTCTATATTAACAAGTGATTTACTTCAAAATAACTTTTTGTCTTGACATCCCAAATGACATAATTTTTTATTTGAAGTAAACAAGAGATGTAGGATATAAATTATTTGAAGAAGACTAATTTTAATTCAGTCTATAAGATTTTAATTTTGGATGGAGGTTGAGTATAGGATGTTGTTTCAAGATAACAAGAATGTGAAAATCTTTCGTATAGCTTTGATTTCTAAAACAAATTGAATGATTAAAAATTTAAGAGACAAGAGAACAATTTTCTAGAAGATAACTAATAATTATACAAAATTTTATTATTTAATCAATGATTTAAGCATTTTAAGTCATTAGAACAGTTTATTATATATAATATAATATATACATATATATAATATAATATATACATATATATAACATAATATAAAATTAAACATTCTAATAAAAAACAAAAGAGGGTTATAATCTAAGTAATTTAAAAATATCAACGATCATGAATTGACAACAAAAAAACCATCATATGGATAATATGAAGAATTATATCTAGAATTATGCAATGTCCATAATATCAAAGTTTAAGATAATATGAAGTAAAAGAACAAATGGTACACAAGTCATTTGATCAGTTTGTTCAGACAGAAAAAGTTTATGAAAATTTAGGTTTTTTCTTATTGCGATCACCGTCTATATCTGATTACGGCGTAGATTTAGTATTGCTGATGATTATATCTGTATGTGACCGTGAACTATTTTCAGTATGGATGAATCTTTTATTAAGGCACTGTCTGATTGATGAAGAAGATTCAACAATATGCTCTAAAGATATAAAAAAAAATCAAAGTATATTAGCTACATGATATAAGGTGAGCTTATTTAAAAAAAATGTTAGATACATAAATAACAGATGATCATGCTAAAGAAGCAATAAAAAATAAGGACAAATAAAAATACCTGAAATAGGTAGTGGTGTAATTTTAGCACTGTCATGTTGATCATCAGCTGAAACTTGATCATCTTATGCAGGCAAAAGCAAAGGCTTTTGTAGTTCATGATCATCAATTTTGCGGTAGTAAACAACAGTAAATCGTTGCATTACATCCGATGACTGAATGTTTGCTGGTTTGACATGGAGAAGAAATGTGTCGCTTTTCAATTATGTGTGCACCTTGTCTAAAGGGAGTTCCTTGTTCTTATTATGCAAATGCAAAAAATGTCAACTGTCAGTGAAATAACTATATAAAGATAATTGGTGGCATATTAAATTGGAATCATAAAAGAAAAATAGATGGAAAAATGTAAGCTTATTGTAATATTGCATAGCTTCAATGAAGGTGAAATTCAAAAGTTTTTCAGCTAGGTCGTCAAAAATAGAAGCCATGATAGTCCCTGTTTCATCTGTCAAATCTAATTCATATCGACACCTATATAAAAAGTTAGAATAGAAAGTAAAAAATATATTATGTGTACAGTAGAATATATGTAAGTAAAAAGGTGACGAGTGTAAGTTAAAAAGTTACAACTATGAAATGCAAGTAAAAAAGTCACATAAAAAATTCAAAATCTAGATGGGAAGGAAAACACAGTAAATTGAAGATTGAAAAGAGAAGATGGAAACCTCGGTTCAGCTATAAGTTTTTCTTTGCAAGAATTACAAGTGAACGGAACTCCATATGTAACAGCCGTAGAGCGAAAACATTTCTCTCATGCCATATACCAGTATTTTTGCAAGATGTGTTGGAAGGAAATTTTAGCTTTAATCCATGATATCCGGAAATAACCCATAACAAGATTTCGATGAAAAGGTTTTTAACGAAATATTGGATAAGAATATATAGATGTAGTTACCTTGCTGGTAGAATTTAAGAACATGATTTTGATGATTTTCTGATGAGATCTAGAAGATATATTAGGATTATATCTAAGGTAAGATCGTTCGCTAATAAGGTTTTTAATTTCCTTATTATTTCATCATGCCCTGTAACATAATAATTAAAAACATGAAAACATAAAAATTTTATATAATTTCTATATAATTTTTAACATAATAATTATATATATGAAAGCATCGAATTTAAAAATTTTTGACATAATGATATTGACAATTGAAGCGAAGATGTACAATTTGATATAGATCATTGAAGTAGAGATGTTGTAGCTAAGATAACACATTACAAATTTTTATTGCAACTTCGTGTATTGGTGGATCAACGAGAATTGCTAAGTCGAACCACGTCGATAATGCAACACCAAAAAATTTTAATTGTAACTTTAAGATAAAATAAAAAGATAAATAATAATAGGTAATATTATAAGGAAGGAAAAAAATACCATTATAAAAGTTGACTTTCAGTCTTCTGCACATAATAACTGGATAAAAGTATAGGGATTCAGAAATTTATCGACCCTCGTTATTAACAAAAGAATTCCACAGTGATGGTACAATCATTTGGTGTCTAATAAAAAAAGAAATGTTAGAAAAAACAAAATTTTATCTTAGGTCCATGCAAAATATAAAGAATATCAGAGAATTAAAATTACTCTTTATTGGTGATAACAAATTTTTGCACAGTTGAAGTTTTTCCATCTTTGACGATTTCTTTTCTATCCAATACTTCAATAATGACGACTGAAATATCTATCACGTGTTTAAGATAAATATAATTAGATACAATAAAAAATTTGTGAACATTGTATGAAGAAATATATCAAGGATCTAACCAACTGATTTTTGCTTATCATTTACACAGTCCATGAGATTGCTGAAAGGCGTAAAGTTAAATTTGATGGTGATGATTATTTCATCTTCTAACACAGGTTCAATGACAGTGTGGCTCGTAATAATCCATTGTATTTTCAAATTTTCGGTTTGGTATTGAGCCAAAATTGATTTCATAATTGCATTAGAAATAATATATTTCTTACATGGTTGCAAGAAGTTGCTCATTCATTGGATATCATTGTTGTATATAATACCCTCAACTTGTGATCCCTGTTAATAATAAGGAAATTATTAATAGTTAAGTTAAAAAATGTAAAAGGAAGAAAGTGTAATTGTTATACCTCATAATCAAAGAAGATAAACTTTTGTCTTTTTTATGGTGTAGCAGGTGAAGCGAAAATATGTTGTTTTTCTAGGACGGTAATTTTGCAAGACCACCATTGAGCTCCAGGTAAAATATCCTTAATCAATAAATGGTTTTCCATGCTGAAAGAATTCGTTAATGAATAAGCCAAGAGAAATAATTTTTACATGAAATGAAATTATATCAAGTCACAAAAGAAACAACTAACATACCTCTCAAGAACTTTTATCTTTTATAATCTAACTAATTGAAAATTTTCAGGAAAAATAATATTTCTTGTTTTTTATCTAAGTTTGAAGATTCAAAAGTTTCTGGAATAATCAGAACTTTAATTGATTCAGGAGTTCGAGCTTTTGATAGAGCCACATATCCATATGAGAATACAGGTTGACAGAGATAAATTCCTACATGATCAAGCATTTGATCTTGAGATTTGTTTATGGTCGTTGCAAAACACAAACAAATTGGGAATTGTGTTCTAACGAAAGGATTTCCATTTTTTTCATTTTCTGAAGATTATAAAGGAATTTTAGGTATAAAAATCAATTTTCCTTTTTGAGGTCCAAACACAATTTCTGCAGAAATTGTATGATCTTTTAATTGTCTGCATATCAACCTTGTTCCATTGCATAGTCCTTCAGTTGGATTCAAATTTCTGAGTAGTATAATTGGAGAGCCTTCTTTGAGCAGGAGTTTATATGGAGGTAGGCCTTTAGGATTTACAGAGTGAGAAAATCTTCATAATCAGTTTGATGTCTTCGATCAATCGCCTTGTCAAAACTCATATATGAATGCATACTTCCTGGCAATTTTTGAATCATCATGTCATTAATTTCATCAACACAAATGTTTGTTAGACATAGCATGCATCTGTTATCATCTGATATGGAGTAGATGAATATAAGCTTAGGTTAGGGATGACGTTTTCAAGTAACCTGGCGAGGATAACGACATATAAGAAAAATGTAATTGCAATTATAAAAAAAGGATAGTAAAATATATAATGCAAAAAATATTAACCTGTTAAGAGACTCATCCTTGTTGTCATAAGGAATAATCAATTCTTTTGGCAAGCATATTTGATCTTTCTCATCAATTGGCTCGGTGCCTTCTCCAACTCGCAATAAAAAATTAGAAAAAGTTAGATTTGACACAACTCTCATATTTATCGTCAAAGAGAATTTACACATGTGTGACCAAAGATGTGAATTTAGAAGACTTGAATCAATGAGTTGTTGTTTTTTCGCTTGGTCAATAACTGGCAAAGTTTGACGAAAGTCGCCACCAAATACAACAATTTTTCCTGCAAAAGGTTGACCAGAGTCCATTATATCTTGAAGTAAATTGTGAAATGTTTCAATTGTTGGACCTCGATCTTTTATTGGACTTTAGCATTGGTAAAGGACTATTAAATGAGGAATTGGGTAGTAGAAGCATCAGAATTCAAGGATTTCTTCTATTGTGTATAATTATGTTACTTGTAGGTTATGTATGAAATTTTGGAAGATGTGAGAAAAAAATTGATTTCGGTTTTGATAATTTTGAGGGTGCTATGAAATTTATAGTAAATGGATTGTTTTAAATGGAATTAAAAAGCAAGAAATGAATAGTGAAAGTGTTAAATTTTAGGGAATTGCAAGTCTGACTTTTTGGGATGAACAGTAGCAGAGTTGACTTTTTGAGCTGAAACTTTCATGAATTTTTTTGGGTTGATTTAGGTAGAATTTGATAAAATAATCTTCATGAAAGTTGTGGCTTCTGTTGATATCTTTCTATCGCTATGAAGTGTGAAATTTTTCGATATCGGTATTGAAAGTTATGATCCTTCGAAGTTAAGGTTATTTTGCTTTGTTTTTAAAAATGCTATTAAGGGTAAGTTTGTGTGTACTGTGCTTTCAGGCAAATTTTGTACTGATGTAGTTTGAATTGGATCAAGTAGCCTCATTGAAAGTTGTTGAGGAAGTTTATGCTTTTCAATGATGTATAATATGCTATTTTTGATTGTGGAAATTGAAAGATGTGAAATTGTGAAGTTGGATGTGGTTTAGGGTGAATGTTTAGGGGCAGAAGCTTTGATTGAAAAATTGACCTAGTTAGAGGTTGAAATTGCCTTTAAGTGCTTCATGAAAGTTTTAGATTATGTTTTGATCTTTCCATTGATGTAAAGTATGGAATTTTTGGACTATGGAATAGGAAGTTATGATTTTTAGAAGTTTCTGTTACTGTTTGGCATGATCATTAATGGACAGAAACTTCGAAGTGATTTTTGATTGACTCCCTTAGAAGTCAAATTGATTTTTTAGTCCTTCATGAAAGTTGTAGGTTGCATTTTTTATCTTTTCATTGATATAAAGTATGACATTTTTAGACTTTGAAGTTGAAAGATAGAAATTTTCGAAGTTGAGTTACTGTTTTGGGATGACATGTATGCGACAGAAACTTTGAGTGAGATTTTGACCCCTTTAGAGACGAAATTAATTTTTAAGTTCTTCATAGAAAATGTAGAACTTTCTTTCAGCTTTCTATTGATACCAAGTTTGTAAATTTTAGACTCTTGAGTCAAAATTTATGAATTTTTGAAGTTAGGCTTTTAAAAAAAATGAAAATGAAAAACAAAAAGTAGCAGTTCGCGATCGCGACCAGCTCGCGATCACAAACTGGTCGCCTTTCGACCGGCCAGGTCCGACCCAGGGCGGCCGACAGTTCCGACCCGACCCGACCCGACCCTCTTCTATTCTTTTACTTCTAATTTTTCCGTTCGACCTCCGATTGACTCGATTTTTGAAGCGTTAGATTCCTAAGACATTCCTCTACCTCTCCATAAAAATTTGTAGGTTTTGATATTAATTTGAAAAAGATTTATTGAATCAAAGTGAGGGGATTGGTTAAAAGAGTATGAGTTGGATATTTTCTGAACATGTTTCAGTATTTTGGCGATATCTTAATCTGTAGAGATCCAATTGAGTTGATTCTTACTTCAAAATAAACTAGAGACATGGAATTACAAGTTATCTGAAGGGAATTAATTTTAATTCGGACTCTAAGATATTCAATTTCTGAATTGAAGTTGGGTTTACTGTTCAGTCTTGGATTAGTAAGAGCTAAAAGTATTTTGGCCATAACTTTTGCTCTAGTCATCCAAATGAGGTGATTCTTGATTTTTATTGAACTAGAGAGATAGGGCTACAAATGTTCTAATGGAATTGAGTTTCAATTTAGTCTCTAAGACTATCAATTTTCTGATGGAAGTAAATCGCAGGAAAATATTTTAGCATAAGAATAGTCCGACAATGTTTGGAGTATAACTTTTGGAGTATTGAACCAAATTGAATGATTTTGGTATCATTATAAAATTGAGACTATAAGGAACATTTCTCTAGAAGGAAGTTTTAGCAAATTCCTTCAATTTGATGATTAGAAAAATGTCCTAAATTAATCATGATTTAATGATATTTTGAGACTTTGATTTATTTTATGATTTTGAGGATTTAATTAGCATGTTAATGTGAGTAATTAGCATGTTAATTTGTGCAAGGCCATATGATATGGAGTGAATAATTGAATTAAAGTGTTAAAAATACATGAGGGGAAAAATTGGAAGAATACTTAAGGTTTTAAGTTATAAGGCTTATAAGGAAGGGAAAATGAGTCATTACTCATTCATTAATGGCAAGTTGGTGAATTGAAAAGGTGAGTCTTCGTATAAGACAAGGAGGAGCACGAAATTGAAGGAAAGAAAGAACAAAAGTTAAGAGAGAAAAGAGAGAAGAGGGTATTCGGTGGAGAGAAAGGAGAAAGAAGAAAGAAACTTAGGGTTTGATTTTTGGTGAGCTTCAAGTGCGACTTTTGTAGCGCCCCCTTACCATAGGGTATCCACCAGAACGCCCGTAGGTCATTCCGATACATATCCTAAGACAAGAGACCACTACCGACAACAACTACTACACTCCTCATGGCATCACAATCATAAGACAGTAATAAGAAACTGGCTACTTTTTAAAACCAAACTAGATTTTTTCATTCATTCAAAACTTAATAATTCACAACTGTCAGTCCTTTTTAAGCTACACATGTTTCACATACTGTACTATACAATAACCAGATCTAACTATCAGTCTCCAAAAGAAAGCCCAGCTGACCGACCTTTGAGCCATTGTTTTTCTCGCCAATCCACTGTATACGGCTCTACAGTCCTGAGGGAGCTATCTGTCTATGCTAGGCCTGAAAAATAAGTTGCAATTTTGGGTGAGAACTAGGCATATATAGTTTTAGTACGATGCATGTATTGGAAATTGGACATGTGTATACATGCATAACAGTATGATCAGATAAAAGGCGTTGTATTTGGTGCAAACCATCAGATATGAGAGCTTTAAGCTCAACGCATGAGGCTTCGTGCCCAACGATTGTCGAGCTATATGCTCAACGATTAGGTTTTTGAGCCCAATGTTTGAGCCTATGGCTCAACGATATGAGCTCAAAGCACGGTCACAACAACGAAAGAAAATGAAAGAGTCACATGCACATTGCATATATGAATGATTACATGTGAATTGTGTGAAAGGCATATCGCCTTATAAATCTGTAAATTATTGCATGTGATTTCTTGAATGTGATAATATACGATATTATGTGATTGTCCGTATATGCATGGATTAATTTGGAATGTGATATTATGTGATACAATGTGAATTGATTGTGAATGCATGAGTTGGGTGAACCATCGATGATGGTTTCTCATTGAGTTCGCAAACTCACCCAACATTGCATCTATTTTTCAGAATCAAGAGTACCCGTTAGACTAACGAGAGTATGATCGTTGCTAGCAAGGTAGAGTGGCGGGTCGGGATCGGTGTCGCCACATCTGCATGAGTCAAATGTTTTATTTGGTGGGCCCTAGCTTAATAAATGTAATAGTGTGTTGAGATTTTGATTACTGAATTGTGTTCAGAAATGGCATCGAGCCCAGTTGGGTCATGCATTTCTGCTTATGTACTGATTGAGCACTGTTGAGTGCTAATTAATAACTGAGAGTGTTTTGTATCTGAAAATGTTTTTGTGATATGTCGGGCTCAAAGTGTGTTTTGATTTCCGCGCGTTAAAACGTTTTTGGAAGAAAAATTTCATAACGAGTTTTAAATTGTGATTAACTGCTCTAGCATGCCACCCTCGCGGGTCACGGGCTCGGATGTCACTGTAGATGTCGGGTTCGTTTAATCATTTACACAAATGGTAATAGTTATTCATTTAATTTGTTATAGAGGCTCCAGTGGACCATCGTTCCACAGATTTGGCAGAGACTTCCCGGCGTTAGCGTGGAAGTTGTTAGGTGAGTAACCTAGTTGGTTATTCCAATCTATGTGTTTACTGTGATTGATTGCCCTACGGGGACTACATGAATTATAATTGTGATTTGATTGCCCTACGGGGATTATGTGGTATTATCTGACTATGATTTACATAAGGTATCTGTTTAATTGGACTGTCTACTTAAACTGTGTAATACCATGTATACTGTTATGGGACATGTGCATGTCATTGGTATTGGATATAAAGAATTACGAGTAATCGAAAAGAAATCGTTAAAACAGTATAAAGTTTGAGAAAGGAAAAAAGAGGTAAGTAAGTGATTGTAGTGTGATTAAAATGGCAAGTCAGTCTAAAATCCTAAAAGATGATTCGGATCCAAAATGTTACATAGACTGGATTAGAAAATATTGTTAGGATCCGATGTATGTGTTATCGATATTGGAAGTGATAAATTGTGATTAATAAGGCAATGTAGAGTTAAGAAAGATTTGGCAGAAATTATGCGTCTAGTGAAATAAGTGGAAATCAGAGGATTAGTGATCGAAAAGACTCCCCTATCTTCTTGACAAATCGTATATAAAATTTCGAGGACGAAATTTTTTATTAGGAGGGGAGAATTGTAACATCCCGTTACCGGTGTGACGGGTATGTCAGTAAATTGGATCGGGTTAGGATTGGTACAGGCAAATGTTGCATTGTACGTGCATTATCGTTTCCATAGACATCGGTAAATGTATTGACTGCACAAGCGTATATATATATATATATATATATATATATATATATATATATATATATGTACATACATATATGACATTTCCCGATTGAATTGTGGAAATTGGAAATTTGTGTGAAAAGTGTATAAATGAGTTTTGTATATGAATTGGAATGAGAAAAATTGAATTTAGAGAACTGGATTATGAGATTGGAGTGTAGGAATATGCAATTCCTAATTTTGTGAATTTATGGAAATTTTTCTGAAATTTTTAGAGAATCGAGTCCGGACCGAAAAAATGGCATAGTGACTGATAAACTGGATTCCGGGTCCGTGATTGATTGGCAATTGATATGAGGCAAGTTGAATGATGACTTTAGGATTTATTATTAATTGTTATTGCAGATCGGAGAAATCGAATCGAAATTGGATTGAGGTTGTTCGATCTGGACTGGTGGCAATTAATTGCCAAACAAGTCTTAAGGTATTCAGTATATATATATAAGCTTAAGATAAGCTTAAATGTTCATTGTCATCATCGATGGTTGTGGGTGTGCTTGAACGTGGCGACAAATAGGAGCTTCGCCATGAAGGATCCGATCTCACATGAGGAATGCTTTGGGAAAAATTGGAATTTTAGGTTTTCGAAATTGGGATTTAGGAAATTGATGATTTTATTAGTTATGGATTAAATTCAATATGGAGATTATGAATTTGGAGGATTAGTTTCTAATGGATTGGCTATGGATCAATTGAATTCTGAGACTAGGAATTTCAATATGGGAGAATGAAATGAAGTGATTTTTAAGATGATTGTTACAAGTAATGAATTTGAGATTTGATTTCAATTGAATTGTTTTCTACGTGATTAATTGGAATTTAGAGATTAAGAATTTGAATTGATAAGATGAAATTTCAGATTTTAATTCGATGATTATGGGAATCTAGTGACAATAAATAGTGATGGTGATTTTAATTGGAAGGTGATTGCAGAGAATTGAATATTAGTCTATTGACTTATGGTAATTGGATTTTGCTATGAATTAGAGTGAAAGTGATCGATTTGGGAAAATTTAGGGAATGTCATAACATGTACAGTACTCAGTGAATTTGTTATATTTGCATTTTTGAATATTGGAAATTGTGCAATGAGTGATATTCGATTTTTCTGATTGTTTTAAAGGCACCGATGGAGCAATTCCACGGCAATTCTGAGACTTCCAGGCAGAGCTCGGAAGTGCAGGTGAGTAACCTAGTTGGTTTCTCAACCTTTATGTGTTTAATTCTATGCAATATGCCATGTGGAGTTAAGGATGGATTCTATGTGTTTGATTTGATTGATTTCGGACCACAGGTATTCGAAATAATTGGACTTTGCTATAGAAGTGTTAATTGTGTATAAATTGCTATAATTGGTTTCAATTGGTGAGAACTAGGCATATATAGTTTTAGTACGATGCATGTATTGGAAATTGGACATGTGTATACATGCATAACAGTATGATCAGATAAAAAGGCAGTTGTGACTGGTGCAGCCACTGTATATGAGAGCTTTAAGCTCAACGCACAGGGCTTCGTGCCCAACGATTGTCAGAGCTATATGCTCAACGTATTAGGGTTTTTGAGCCCAATGTTTCAGAGCCTATGGCTCAACGTATATGAGCTCAGGCGCACGGTCACAACAACGAAAGAAAATGAAAGAGTCACATGCACATTGCATATATGAATGATTACATGTGAATTGTGTGAAAGGCATATCGCCTTATAAATACGAAATTGACTGCATGTGATTTCTTGAATGTGATAATATACGATATTATGTGATTGTCCGTATATGCATGGATTAATTTGGAATGTGATATTATGTGATACAATGTGAATTGATTGTGAATGCATGAGTTGGGTGAACCATCGATGATGGTTTCTCATTGAGTTCGCAAACTCACCCAACATTGCATCTATTTTTCAGGAACTGAAGAGTACCCCGTTAGACTAACGAGAGTATGATCGTTGCTAGCAAGGTAGAGTAGCGGGTCGGGATCAGTGTCGTCACATCTGCATGAGTACAGTGTTTTATTTGGTGGGCCCTAGCTTAATAAATGTAATAGTGTGTTGAGATTTTGATTACTGAATTGTGTTCAGAAATGGCATCGAGCCCAGTTGGGTCATGCATTTACCTTATGTCTTGATTGAGCAATCGTTGAGTGCTAATTAATAACTGAGAGTGTTTTGTATCTGAAAATGTTTTTGTGATATGTCGGGCTCAAAGTGTGTTTTGATTTCCGCGCGTTAAAACGTTTTTGGAAGAAAAATTTCATAACGAGTTTTAAATTGTGATTAACTGCTCTAGCATGCCACCCTCGCGGGTCACGGGCTCGGATGTCACTGTAGATGTCGGGTTCGGCTCTCGCAGGAGTTGGGGTGCTACAACTTTAATGTTGATTCAAGAGGGAAAAATGAAGAGGAGCACAAGAGCTTTAATTCAAGCCAAGAAAGCTCTCTTTTGGTGAAGATTAAGGTGAGATTGAAATTTTGATTTGTTGAATTTTGACAAGAATTTTAGTTTAGATAGCTTGAGAATTATATTGGTTTGAGTTTTATTATATCAATTTTGGTGATTGCATGGTATGAATTGTTCAATTTTGGATTTCTATGAATTAGGGAATTTTGCTTTAGAGGAAGGGAAATTAAGAGAGGCAATGGAGAAAGAGAGGCTTTGAACAAGTTTCAATTAAGGATATGAGGTGGGTACCATGTTTATAATTTGAATTATAAGCTACGTATATATTTTTGAATAATCAAGAAAACAAAATGTTTTCAAATTATGGTACTCGAAATATTTGATAAGTTGCTACAATGGTAAAATCCATTGTTTTTAAATGATTCGCTAAATTGCTACGATTGTTGCTTTTTCTTGTGTATTGAATGATTGAGAATTGCTATGTGAATTTATGTGAAATTGTGAATTTCTGAATGTAAATGTGTCTGATATGACATGGTTATGAAAAATTAAGTTTTTGAAAGGTGCCTTTGGGCAGCTCGATTTTCATGTGTGAAATATCTGTTATGTGGGTTTGGTAAGGTCCCATAAGTTGTCAAGTGCATTTGTCAAAGGCTTCGCCCGCCTTCCCGTTAGTGACATGGGAGCTCCGTTAAGGACTTCCATAAATTCACGGCTATACTGGACCGCTATGAGGTAAGGTGTAGTACGTTCTGTTCACGGTTACACAGGACCGCTATGCGGGAATGTGTAGTACGTTCTGTTTTCTGGACCAACCCAAACCATTTCTGATGTGTTATGTGCTTATGTTCTGTTAACAAATGCGATGCATACATGTTTTAAAATTGTTCACGAATGTTTTGAAAAGAACTGAGAATTTTTGAAAAATAAGTATTTGATGTTTTCAACCATGAAAATTTCCATAAAATGGCCACAAGTTTTGAAAAAAAAATTAAAAAATGGTTTTTGCTTATATTTCTGTTATAAACATGCTATCCACGGGCTGTAAAGCTCACCCCCCCTTTTGTCCCCATCTCTAGGTATCAAGAAAGAGATCGGATGAAAGAAAGTCAAGACATCTGTTCATTATGTATATGATTGGTTTTTAAGTTAGTTTGTTGTAAGATTTAGATCTTAGTCAAGACGTTCGTTCGTTATGTTTATGATTATATTTTTAAGTTAGATTATTGTAAAAATAAGAGCTTAGGCTTATGTTGAGTATTGTGGGGATTTTTGTATCTTTGTATTTGGATTTTGAGATTGATGTTGTATTGTGGCTTGAAAATGCCATTAAAGTTTGAAACGTATTTATTTTGGAATGTAAATAAATTATGGATTTGCGTATGAAATTGGGATATAAATTTGTGTATGGATATGGTATGTAAATGGTATATGGATGAAATGGGATGAATGTGAATGTGACTTGGCTATTGAAGTTCTATATGTATATGATTATGATTGATTGCGTTGGGATTCTGGACAGGAGATCCGATGATTTTGATGATTGATCCGAATTATTGAAGTGCTATGGGTATGTATGTGTTTGATTGTGTTGGGATTCCAGACAGAAGGTCCGATGATTGTGATAATTGCTTTGAAATATAGAAGTGCTAATTTTTTAAGAATTGATGGTATTTAGTTTTGTATGTGTGAGATTTTTATGGAAAAGAAAAATAAACTTTTGTTAAACGATGAATTATGGGATATGTATGAATAAGAAGAATCTTATGAATTGAGATTTGAATGTGGATGAATTCCAAATGGAATTTTGTATTTGCTTTGAATGATGAAAAAAAATTATACCGATCTGGAATTGCGTAGACCAAGTGTGTCTTACGTTTCCAACACTAGTTTTTCTAAGGTATGCGTTTTCGGATGCCAGAATTTGACCTTCAGTTTGTTTGAACCGATTTGATTTCTTTGGATTTCGCTCACTTTGAATTTCGCTTTTGATTACGTCCGTTCAATTGTCTTGCCGCTTGGCTCACTTTCACTTTGTGATTCGCTTTGTCCGCCTTTCGATTCTGCTTTTGATTTGTTTCCGTTGTCTGTTTTGAGCAAGAGTATAAGTGTTATGGTTTAGTTTAAGCTGTTGGGTTTCGATTCCAACATCAATGGCTTCTTTTTTTGCCATGTAAGCCTCGTCCCATAAGATAATACTAGATTCAAATATCAATTTTGCAATACTGCTTTGTTTGCTTAATTGAGAAACTTTTGTTTTGACAAATCAAGCGGGATTTTAAATCTTGAGTGAGTTGTCCTACTACCTGGAAGGATTGATGCTGTAACACCCGATGTAGTGATAACAATTGCAATATGCCCCTGTGATCTTAAATTTGCAAGGAGAGCTCAATATAAGAAAGTTTTTCCAGTTCCTCCAAGACCATCAATAAAAAAACTTGCACAAGTTGAAGTCAAAATTGAATTCATTATTAAATCAAATATGTGCTTTTGCTCATTGTTCAACCTTAATTGTAAAAGTAGGTCTTTTGGATCAATATGTATATTCATCTCACTTTTTACTTCCTTAGTTTGTTGTTGATGATAATCAACATGAAACTGATGATAAGTAAAATGATAATTAGCCAACATGAAACTGATGATAAGTAAAATGATAATTAGCCAAGCTTTTCCCCCATTTGCTATAGAGATTTATTAATATCTTAAAGGACCATTTTTGTAACGTCATTATATGTATACATATTATATAAACAAGAAGCATACTAGTAGTCAGAATAAAGGTTGTCCTTGAAAGTTTCCCAGAGCTGCTTAGGATTTGTTGGTGAACAATAGAACAAGAGTGTAGCAAATAAAAGTTTGAGGGATGCTGGCATTTGAAACATGACAGATTCCTCAAGTGTTTGTTCTACATAAGAGTTAGATGCTAGCAATCCTAATTGTAGTGTAGCTTCCCTGAAACAGCTAATCTTCTGTCCATTAATAGTTAATAAGTCATCAAATGATGTTGGTCTTTTAACATATGTGAGTAATAACCTTAAGCAATACCTTTCTCCTTCTCGAGGGTCAACAGTAACCAATCTTCCTATTACTTTTCTTTGGCTTCTTTCTGACCATGTTTTTGTTTTTCGATTCCAAACAAAATTTCTGGGAAATCTCTATACAGACATTTCATCTCTGTAACCGTTTTATTTGTCAAATTCATCTTGAAAAATTCGATCAGCATTGTTTTCGAGAAGTCGATATTTCTCAATAAATAAGACAAATCAGCATTTTTTTCAAAAGGAAATAAACTGTTGATCTGGGAGGTGAACTTGTAGTATATAAACCGATGGATTAATCTCTGCTAGACGAAATTCATATATGTGCCATAAAGCTTTTGGAGGTGAAATCCAACGACCTTCTTAGAAATTACTGATTTCATCAATATTACTTGTGTTCTCTTGATCAGTAATTCTAAAGCTCATAAGGTCATGGCCCTTAAAGACATATTTGTATAAGTACTTAAAAAGCTTCACATTTGAACATATTTCAACATTAATGTGACAATCAAGTAACATCAAAAGGTACGGATTATAAAGAACCACCCACCTATTATCAACCTCATGTTTGCAAATTTTTGCTTTCCTTTCATAATCTCTACATCTATAGTATGGATAACTGTCTTCACCATGAACAATAAAAGGAGTAAAATTCTTGGGATAATGCTTTTTCCATACATCATTTATCATGCAAGGACAATCTTTGTTCATAAAACCATAAGGACCGTGAATCATATGCTTAATGATAAGAGAATATCACTGTTGGACCCCGAACCTTGAGTGACAATTTGACTTAGTAATATGAATGATCAAGTGGATGAGTTGATTGAAATGAAGTTATATAGCAAGAATTAGAAAGAAAAAGTGTGAAAATTTGAAGGATTTAGAAAGTTTGACTTTTTGGAGAGAGAATGTTTGACTTTGAGAGTTGACTTATGATTTAGGCAAAATTTGATAAAATGGTCTTCTGGAAACTTGTAGGTTATATTAAGAGATTTTTGTGGACATAAAGTTTGTAATTTTTCGATATCGGGAGTGAAACTTATGATCAGTCAAAGTTTATGTTTGATCGGGTTTGACTTTTATTATGGTTGAAACTTTGACTGAGAAATTAACCTAGTTAGAGGTTAATTGAGCTTTGATGTTTTTCATGAAAATTGAAGAATTTGTTTTGATCTTTATTTCGATATAAAGTATGAAATTTTTCGATCTCGGAATATTAAGTATGATTTTTACAAGTTTGTATAGAGGATAGTATCTTTGACCGGAAAATGGACTCCCGTAAGAGTTGAATTGAGTTTTATGTTCTTCTTGGAAGATTTAGAGCTTCTCTCAAGCTTTCTATAGAGACTAAGTTTGTCAAAATCGGAGTTCGGGAGTAAAAGTTATGAATTTCGGAAGTTTTAGATTTAAAAAAAAAAATTTAATTAAGCATCCCGTCACTCTGGCGACGATCGCCGTAGCGACGATGGCGTTCGCCGCCGTCACTCGGCGACGCATCGCCGTAGCGATGCGACTTTAGCTTCGCATCACCAGGCGACGCGTCATACGGTGATGCAAGCGTTTTCCTTGCTCAAACGACGTCGTTTTGCTCCTTGCTTCCTCCTCCAATCCGACCTTTGTTCACTATTTTGCTTATATCTTTTCCGTCCGACATTCGATTGAGTTGATTCTTTTTTTGTTGGATTCCTAAGACAATGAATTTCATTTTATAAGAAAGTTGTGAACTTTTGAGATTAAATTAATAGTGATTAATTTAATCAAAGTGAGTCGGGAAATTTTACGAGCATGATTCAGTGTTTTATGAAATTTGGGATCTGTAGAGATTCGATTGAAGCGATTCTTGAGGCGAAATAAAGATAAGACAAGGGGATACAAATCATATGAAGACATGAAATGTCAATTTTGCCCCTAAGACTTTTAATTTTTGAATTTAAATTCGGATTGGGGTGTAATTTTTGGATTGGGAACACCTGTGAGTAATTTGAGCATAACTTTTGATCTGGGAATCGAAGTGAGACGATTCTTGTTTTGAATTAGACTAGAGACATAAGGCTACAATTGTTATGAAGACATCGAGTTTCAATTCTGGGATTAAGAATGTGAACTTTTGGACGGAAATAATCGTACATGGAAAATGTGTTAGAATATGGATATTTCCGAACTGTTTTGTGCATAACTTTTGATGTAGTGATCGGAATTGAGCGCGGTCGGTGGCGTTGGATTCGTATAATTGAGAGGAACATTTCTCTAGAAGGAAGTTTGGGCAAATTCTTTCAGCTTGATAGTGCGAATCAAACCGCAAGTGAGCATGACATAAAGTAACAATGGAAGGGCAAAATGGTCATTTATCTATCATTTAATGAAACACACTTTAGGAGTGTCGTTTTGGCTTATTAAAAGCCACGAATGGGCTGGAGAAGTCTGGAAAATTATAGAAGAAAGAAGAAGAAATAAGAAGAAGAATGGAGAAGAGTTCGTAGAGAAAAGAAGAGGGAGAAAGTTTCGTTTTAATTTTTCTACTCAATTATTAAGGCTTTTGGGATTTTTCCAAGAAGGAAAAGAGTGAAGAATGATGAGAGCTTCCTAAGGAACCAAGAAAATTCGAATTTGGTGGAGAAATGAGGTAAAAGAAAATTTTCAACTTTGAGTTTTTGATGAATTTTTAGTTTAGAATTGTGACAAAGGATTTGGGTTTGTGGTTTATGATGTTAGTTTTGATATTAATGCTTTAGGTTATGTTTAATTTTGGATGAAAATTTGATTAAGGTCTAGGCTTAATTTTATGATTGAGAATTTTGAGATATTTTGGTGTAGAATTATAGGAAATATGATGAATTGATGATATATGAAATCAATTTTGAAGAAATTGTATTTTATGGTATTGAATTTGGATAAATTGGTTTAGGCCAATTTTAAGATTTGGGGATTTTTGAAATTGAGGATTTAAATAGTTTGGAATTAATGTGAATTGATGAATTGTGAGATTAATTTTGAAGAAATTATGTTTTATGAGATTGAATTTGGGTGTATTGGTTTAGGCCAATTTTGAAAATTGGGGATTTTCAAAATTGGAGATTGAAATAGCTTGGAAAAATGATAATTATGAATTTCCGATAGTTAATTTTGAGAATTATGCAAATTATGATGATGAATTTGGATGTTATTGGCTTAGGGAATTTTTAAATTGAAGAAAGAAGAAGGAATTTGGAGAATTGACTATTTGGACAAGCTTCTAGCGTCATTTCGAAGTGGGTAGCATATTTATATTTTGATTTATAAGTTAAATATTACTTTTCGAAAATTTGAGAAAATGAAAGAAAAGATTTTCGTACTTTGTTTATTTCTGAATGATTTTTGGAAAATTATTACAAGCGTAAATTTATTGCTTTAAATGATTTGATAAAGCGATAGAAATTCGAAAAATGCATTTGTTGTGTATGCATTGAATGATTTGATTTCGAAATTAGAATTGAATGATGTATTGATCAAATTGTATGCTTTATGTGAATGTGTGGAAAATTAAGAAATTGAAAAGTGCCTTGAGCAATCCGACTTTTCGTTTTCGATTATGTGTTATGTGGGTTTGGTAGGTCCTTGGTGAGTCGTATTTCTCTATGTGTATAGCCTTCTCCAGGCTGCCCGCTAGTGGCACGGAGACTCGATTTGGACTCCTTCACGGCTACACTGGACCGCAATGCGGAAAGTGTAATCGTTCATTCACGGACTGCAGGACCGTATGCATGCGGATGCGAAGACATTCTGTTTGGACCTAGCCAGACCATTCTGATATGTTATGTGCTTTCAAATTTGTTTCTGAATGTTGCATTCATATTTATGAAAATTTGAGAATTTTTGAAAAAAAAAAAAGTGAGATTACTATGGAAAGTTTGAAAAATATAAAAAAACGGGTTTGAGGAAATTGTTTGAAAAATTATAAAGTTTGAAAAATTAGCCCTTTTGGCGAAAAGCTTGTGAAAAATGATTTCCGCTTATTTATCGATTTATAAATGTGTTATCCACGAGCTTTCGAGCTCACCCCCTCTTTCATCCCTATCTCCAGGTTTCGAGCAGGAGAACGGATGAAAGAATGTGAAGACGTCAGTTTCGACATTTGAATACGTTAGCTTTTGAGTAATTTGAATCTTGAGTATGAAAATGTGTATGACTTGAGATAAGTTTGGGAAAAATGTATTTGTGTATAAAGTTGAGAATTGTGAATGATTGTGAAATTTGTATATGAAATTATGGATAATTTGGGAATATATATGTATTATTGATATGGGAATTTGATTGAATTATGAGTTTGGTATGGAATTGAGAATTATGGAAGTATTAGATTTAGGTTTGCGTTTTGTTGGTGTTCGGATTCCGGACGGGAGAGTCCGATGATTTTGAGCTGTGTTTGGGATTATAGAAGTGTTTTTGAACCCTTGCAGGTTTGGGTTAGGATTAAGGCAGCCGTTATGCTGCCGAAATTTCGATAAAATCTGGGTTAAAAATGTAATTTGAGATTGGTATGAATTTATATAAGATTGTGTATGACTGTATGGATTGAAGATGACGTTGTATGTGATTGAGTAACGAGAAAAGAAATGAGAATAAGAAAAGAAAAAAAAATCATAACGGATTTTGGAACGTCTTAGGATTCCCAACGCGATTATGTTCATTCGATAAGTTTTCTTTGATTATTGTTTCCGGATGTCGGATGTGTTCTGTTAGATTTCGTTTCGCTTTGCAATCTGTTCGTTTGATTCGATTAGTATTTGCTTCCGCTTGCATTTGCTTCCGCTTCGCTACTTTTGGATTTGTTCGCTTTTCGATTTGTTTCCGATTCGCTTATTCGGTTCTTATGCTTTGTTTTCCGTTTCGTTTTCCTTTCTGGTTATGTAGTTGGGTTCCGGTAACGGGATCCAACATTTAGTTAAGGTTAGTGTGCAGTGTATGTAGTTGGGTTTCGGTCCCAACAATCACCTTGAATTTTTGATCAGGATTAGGTATTTCAGCAGATATAATCTGATCATAAGAATATGGATTTAGCAATTTAAAATGTGGCTTAAGTATCAGCAGTAAATGAGCATGAGGGAATCCACGCTTTTGAAATTCAATAATGTAGACAAATGCGGCCACATCTCCAAAGATTTGTTTTTTGATTAACTCATTTTTTAGAATTTCAAATTTAGCTTTGAATACTCTGGCCAATAAATCTAGTCTATATTGCATCTTTTCATAAAATTTAAGATTGTTTGGTTTTTTTTTCCACATAGGGCTGCAAGTCATATTGAGGAAAATATCTGGTTTACCATATTTTTGTACTAGAGCTATTGCATCGAGATAACGTCGTTTCATGTCCCTTAGGTCGCCAATAAACAAAGCTTGGAGGACAATTCTAGAACCTTCAGTTTGACCAACATTAATACTATCTAAAATACCTTCTAAAATTTATGTCTATATCTCATTTTGTTTTTTCTATGGAAATCAAGTTGGGATGTTTCAATCTTTATATAAGTACCAACAACAAATTGCTAAAGTAGTCTTAAGCTATAGAGGAGGATGGATTCGTCATTATCTCTCATTTGAAGTCGACAGCAATAATATTCTCTAGCAAAAAACAAACCATCTTCACAGTCTCCTTCTTCAGTAGCTAGTAACAACAAAAATAAAATTGATAAATAAAACTGTGCAATTAAATAATATTTGGAAAAAGACAAAACAAAAAGACCAACGTACCTATGTTTTCAAGAGCGAATAATTCAAATGGATCAGTAAAAGAGTGGAGAGAAACATTAGTTCCTTCATCTAAAACATTGGTCTCGTTTCTTTATGGAACAACCAATTAATGCCACGATGCCATCCAGAATCACCATGAGGAAATAAAAGTGGATATTGAAGCAAGTCATAACATGTATAATAAGATTGAATTCTATAACTTGTACCCAAGTAAGCATAGACTTGGATGTGAGGACATTTATCATTTTGTTCATCATCAGTTTCAATCCATATAGCAACTACTTGCGATTCAATAGGAACATTATAAACACGTTGTTCATGGTCGGGATAACATCTGAGAACTATTTCGTGATTCTCAAGTGACAGAATATCTCTAAGACTTCGAAAGAACTTGGCATAAGAGTTAACTTGAAGAACTGCCATAATTAGTCTCAATGTACTTTCACGAAGTTTATCACAACTATCAATCCTTCTTTTTAGTTCTTCAAAGAAATAGAGTTGGATTCCCTTATTGCTTCTTGGCACTAAGCTATCAAGGAAATGATAAACTTGTCCTTGAACAGAGAATGTATAAACCCCTTCTAGTTTTTAGTTAGTTTGCGATCATATCTAGCTCCATAAGAAGTAAAAGCTACATTGTTATTATACGTATAAACTTTCTTCCTGAAATGTTCAGATTCTTCATCATTGTTTAAAAGAAGATTTTAAACCATGAGGCATTTGAGGAGCAATAATCGAAATTTGTCCGGACAAACAACGAAATGATGGAGGTTCAAGATAAAATTGTTTCGAATAACAATGTTCACAATTCGAAACAAAACGGAGCTGTTGAGGCTCAACAGGTAAATTTTGCAAAATTGCTAACTTCGAAGAAAAGGTACGATGATTTATCCCTTGAAACATATAAAAAAAGCATGATCACTTTATGGAGTAGTCATATTAAAAATAGTTAAAATATAGGTAAAAAAACATACCTTGATTAATATGATCTACAAGAAAATCAACAAATTAATAATGTATTAGTTGATTAAAGGTTTGCCGAATGAGAAGTTGACTACTGGAAGGTTCACTATTAACGAAAGAATTGCTATGTTGATTAATAATTGTTTGGTGAAGCGTAGGTAAATTAGTGCTTCTCTTTTTTGCAGCTCGAGTTTCTCTGTCATCGTAACAATTCTTATTTTTTATCATTTACGATTTTAGCATATTTTTGACGCCTTCTAGCATTTCTATCCATATATTAATGCCTTAACAATGCAGATAACATTGACACTTTTGATGTATCAATTGATAATGTTTGTCAAAAATATCAAAATATTTGTGGTAATAATATTCGTGAAATTGGAATCGAATAACAAATCGGAATAATCAATAGAATCTAATCATAAGGCGGAGACAAACAAAATAATCAATCGAACCGAAGCAAATTCCGACATCCGTTGGAACAAATACACTCATCGCGTTGGAAACCTAAACTAACCGATCCAAAATCCGGTACAAATTTCTTTTTCTTTTTCTTATATTCGTTTTTACTCAAACTCATGCAAGTCATATAATTTCCCTTTTCTTGGAAATTATCCTTAATCAAGTTCTCGAATCACACAAACTACATATACATACAATCAAATCCCAAAAATTCATCTTTATACCAATTTTTATCAAAATTTCGGCAACATAACAACTATCTTATGACTAACCCAAACCTGCAAAGTGTTCAAAACAACACTTCTATAATTTCCAATCAATCACACAAACATCAGAATCCACCAGACCCTCCGTCCGGGATCTCAGCATAAACAAACGCACTCTTATATTTAGAGCATTTCAATAAGTAACGATCTTTAATCAAAGTCATCCATACATATCCAAATCATAATCATAAACAAAACCCATAACTCATTTCCATACACAATTTCATAACTTTCATACATTCTGAAATGACTGATTGTCATATATAAAACCGATACACAAATCCCAAATATATAAAACACAAAACAAACGAAATCGAACATAAGACTTGTCATACTTCCATCCGAATCTCCTGCTCGAATACCTGGAGATGGGGATGAAAGGGGGTGAGCTGAAATAGCTCGTGGATAATATGTTTATAGATTGAAAAATAAGCGAGAACATGTTTGCAAAACATTTGTCATTTATTTCAGAAATTTCATGTTAGACAAATTCCACAATGATTTATTTCTCAAATTTTCACCTTTTTCGTATTGAATAAACATAAATCGATATTTCTTACACTTTTTCGAAATATGCAATACAACACACTTATAAACAGAACAAAACACACAAAACATATAAAATGGTCTGGTTAGGTCCAAAATAGAATGTACTACACATTCCCGCATAGCGGTCCTGTACAACCGTGAACAGAACGTACTACACTTTCCCGCATAGCGGTCTAGTGTAGCCGTAAAGGGAGTCCAAAATTGGAGCTCCATGCCACTAGCGGGCAGCCGGGAGAAGGCTATGAAAAATAGACAAGTGCGCACTCGTCCCACATATGGGACCTGACCAAACCCACATAACACATATTCGAAAAATCGAACATTCGGATTGCACGAAGGCACTTTTCGAAAATCTTACCTTTCAAATTTCTTATATCACAATCACATATCAGATTAAAGCATGTAAAATTCACTCGTCACATCATAACCAAAATTCAAATCATTAATTCATCAATCAATTCACATATAAATCAAAATCATCACAATGTATGCAAATATTTCTTTCAATCATAAAATCAAACTTATTCAATTTCACATTTTTAAAATCATTCATAGAATTCGAACTGCATTTTCGTAACATTGCTTTCGAAAACTAATTTTTCAAACATTTTCATAAACAATAATTTTATCAAAAATTTTGCTTCTTAAATTTTCAAATATCCATGCTTAGCTTAAAATTCAATAAATAAACATACTACCCACCTCGAAATGATGCTAGGAACTCGTCCCGATCATCAATTTGACCAAAGCGTCCTTTGTTCTTATACTTTAAAATTACCTAAACATATCCATCCAAAATTCAATATCATCAATAACATGTTTACTCAAATTGAGCTTAGAAAACATCAATTCCTCATATCTTCTAGCTATTTAAACCATAAACCTCCAAAATCCCCAAATCACAAAATTGAACTAAATCAATTTATCCAAATTTAACATCATAAAACACAAATTCTTCAAAATTGGTATCATATTTCACCAATCCATAATATTTTCCATGATTTTATGCCAATAATTGCCAAAAACCCCAAATTATGAAATTTGGGCATAATCCCTAATTAATCAATCATCCAAAATTAAACTTCTTCTTAGCATAATCACTTAAATTAATCATAGGAAACTCAATCCCATAGCATCCTTAACCTATTTAAACCAAAAACTTATCAAAAGATTCAAAATCACAAAACTTCTCTCTTACCTTTTTCCTCTCCATTTTCAGATTTATTGACTCCATAGCAAGCTTTCATGCTCTTCCCTTTCTTTCCTCTTGAAAAAGCATCAAAATCCCTTTGGAAACCATCAAAACCAACCTAGCTTTCTTTTTCTCCTTCAACTTCACCTAATGCTTCTCTTCTCTTCTCTCTTATTCTTTCTTCTTATTTCTTCTTTTCTCATCTATAATTTTCTTGCTTCTAGCATTATATGGCAGCCCATTTAATAATTATATGCCATGTCATTTAAATGAGTGGTAATTGACCAAATTACCCTTACTCTTCAGCCAAATTTCCGAATTTGTGCCTACACTTTATTTTAAGTCATGCTCACTTGCGGACATGTTTCGCACTATCAATTTGAAGGAATTTGTCAAAACTTCCTTCTAGAGAAATGTTCCTCTATGTCTTAATTTCATAATTCCACAAAAATCATTCAATTCGGAGCACTACATCAAAAGTTATGCTCAAAATATTTCAGATATGTTCATGTTCTAACAGATTTTCCAGCACGTTATTTCCATCCAGAAATTAACATTCTTAATCCCAAAATTGACATTCGATGTCTTCATAACAATTTTAGCTCTATTTCTCTAACTTAATTCAAATTAAGAATCGCCTCATTTAGATTACCAGAACAAAAGTTATACCCAATATACTTTCAGATGTTCTTAATCCAAAACTGCACACTAATCCGAACTTCAATTCAAAAATTTAAAGTCTTAGGCGCAAAATTGAAATTTAATTTCTTCATATGATTTGTGGCCCCATGTCTTAATTTTATTTCGCCTCAGGAATCACTTCAATCGGATCACCACAGATCCCAAATTTCTCAAAATACTGGACTATGTTCAGAAAATAGTCCAACTCACTTTGATTAAATTAATCGCCCTTAATTTAATCTCATAAATTCACAAATTTTTCATAAAATGAAATTCATTGTCTTAGAAATCCAACGCTTCAAGAATCAACTCAATCGGATGTCAGACGAAGCAATTAGACGCAAAGGATTGAGAGAGGGTCGGATTTTAAACAAAATAACAACACTTCCAATATACAAATATAACCCGATTTTTCAAAAATCACAACTCTTGATCCCGAACTCCTAACATTACAAAATTGGTGTCTATGAAAAGATAAAAGGAAGATTTACAACTTCCATGGAGAACTCAAAAATCAATTTCATCTCTAAAATGGTCAAAAACCCAATCAAAGGTTCTATCCTAATCAACTTTTTCTAAACAACTTCCAAATTTCAGTCGATCATAACTCCTAGCCTCGATATCGAAAAATTGCAAACTTTATGGCGTCGGAAAGATTGACATACAAGCTACAAATTTCATTAAGGCCATTTTCTCCAATTCAGACCACAATCTTACGGCGATTTGCCTCAAAACATAGCACACGCAAAATTACCCTATGAACATTTTCAAAACACAAAGTAAAATACACTAACTTCGAAAAATCATAACTTTCACTCCCGATATCAAAAAATTTCATACTTTATGGCGACAGAAAGCTTTTAATAGACACTACAAGTTTTCATAAGATCATTTTCTCAAATTTTGTCTCAAACAAAAAGTCAACTCTCATCCTCAAAAAGTCAAACTTTTTTTAATTCTTCAAATTTTCACTCTTTTTCTCCCGATATCGAAAAATTTCATTCTTTATAGCGATAGAAAGCTTTCAACAAAAGCTACAATTTTCATGAAAAGCATTTTCTCAAATTTTGACCAAATGAAAAAGTCCTCTCTACTCCAAAAAGTCAAACTATCTAAATTCTCCAAAATTTAACACTTTCACTAAATCCTCTTTTTTTTTTCAATTCCATTCAAAACAATTTATTCGATTCCAATTCCATATAACTCAAAACACCATTTTAGGCTATTATGAATCATAACAATCACTAACAAAGGTTTACACACATTTTTCCTATCATAATCTCATAAAACCATTCACATTCTCACAAGACTAATTCACCACTAATTTCTCTTTTCGTGTCAAATTTTTTAACTCACAAATCTAAAACAAGTTCGGGGTCCAACATATATATATATTATAAATTATTATAAATAATATTAAAGGAGACATGTATAAAAAAGTATACATTACATTTATGAATATTGGGTATAATAAAAAATTGTAAGATACATGCAACAAAGCATAGATTTAATAAAGAGTTTATAATGAAGCACTAACATTTGTATTTGTGAATAAATAAAAGAAAACATCTAATAAGCATAGAATTGACAAATAAGGTTAACAATACATTTTAAAAATATAACAAACTATATATTTAACAAACATGATTATCTAAGCATTTAACTAATTAGTAAAAATTTGAAAAGTTTGCAAAATAATATGAATTGAATCTAGCACAAGATCAACAAAGGACTAAAAGATATATAAGAAAGTTAATTAATGACAATATGATGTAACCGAGTATACTAATAAAGTAAAATTGTATAGGTAAGTCATGAAATACGAAATATAAATAAGAAACTAATTATTATATCAATGAAAAGGAATATGTCATGAACAACTATACCGAATATTATACAATATATTTTGTAAGATAACTAAACGCATACTGAATAGTGCAAGAATGAACCAAGCAATAAGCAAAAACCTAAAACATGAAGGTTAAACGCAATTAGAAAAATAACATCAAAAATTTAATAATCTAATTGCAAATATGAAATGATATTTATAAAAATAAAAACTAACTAGATTATTTGATTTATTAAAAAGTAATAATTGAATGATGCTTAAATTTGATAGTTTTTGGTTACGATTTTTATATCTGTATTTATTGTCTATATTTTATCCATTTGTACTTCACATTTTCAACATTTAAATTTTTTGTATTGGAAAATTACACAATAATATAGTATATCATCAACAATTTAAAATTTAAAATTTAACTATAATTAATAAAAAGTAATAAGTATAATAATAATAATAGTTAATAATCAATAATATTAACGATTGGTATTATTGCAATAATATAAGTCACTTTTAAAATATTTAGTTAAACCAATTAAAAATATAAATGCAATAAAATTTAATGATTTATTTATAAATGAGTTATATAATAATAAAATAAAGTTTTTGATGAAAGAATTAAAATTAATAAACGAAACATTTGTGCGAGTGTATCCTTAATTCATCTTCTACAAAACTCGATAATAATAAAGGAAAAACGAAGATATTATTATCCTAAAATGTTGCATATCAACATAACATAGTCCTATGACACAATATAATCATGATAATCTAATATTTGTTACCTAAGCGTATCAAGATGAAAATCACAGGTTAAATGGTGTAAACAGGAAATTAGATGATAACAAATAAAATTGACTAAAATGCAATAAACAGAAGATACAAATATCATTTTATAAAATTTATAAATATTTTAAAAATAGAAAAAAGTAACGAACAAAAGAATAACTTACTAATATCAACGGCCTCTTCTTTGTTTGCTGAAATAGGAAATCTTACTTTTGTTCTTTTTTCTCGAATAAGGAATCTGGTGTATTTAGGTTGAAGAAGAAGAAAAGTGAAAGGAGAAAGTAGGTCAAAGAATTTATGTTTGCATGAAGAAATTGTTTAATTCGTTAGGTCAAATATGATCGCAGTGTTAGGTTAGAGAAGTAAATTTAAATAGTAAAAAGATAAATATGTTAATGGATTGTTTCTGAAAAAATTAATTACGATGTAACTTCTTTCAATCAAAAACGACTATACGACGATTGATTGTTTAAGACTGAAATATTAAAATTGAATAAAAAAACAAGATAACAAAATTTTTGAGGATTTGAAATAATGATACAAGAAAGAATCAAATTGTTCAGGTCAAAATAATATAAGGTATAATAATCAATATTAAGTGTAAATACAAAAACTAATTCATTAAATAGCTAAAATATACAAGCAATTATGATTAATTATTATATACTAATTTATATAAAATTAAATGAACAAATAAAATATGATGAACATATTGATTAATTTAAATATGAGTAACTAATCAAAAATTTAAATAAAAAACATAATTATTAAATTAAGTTTAGAGTTGTAAGACAAGTTAAATTTACACAAAAACGACTATACAGTGATTGATTGATTAAGATTGAAATATTAATATTAGTGATTCGAAGCTTATTTGTTCTTACCCTTGGAGGTCAAATCAAAAATTTTAATTCCAAGGATTGCATTATAGAATGCAACCTCGGGTCGTTTCACTTAATCAGAACCTAATAAATGGAACTAAGCTAGCCTATATGTTATGATATACAAACCAAATTAGCAAGGAAGTGACGGTTTTAATCTTTGAAAATTTGGACAAAAATAAGTAAATTGTAAGAAAAAGTAATGAAAAGTATTTTTGGATTTCGGGAATAGAAAAGAAATAAAAAAACAACGATCAAATGATGATAGTATCCTCTTGAAAACGAGCTTTGGCTATCATAGTTCAAAATGAATTTTAATGGGAGTGATTCACTAAGTTTCAAATGGTAAACCTTAAAGAACTCTTTAAGTCCAAGGTTTTAATCCATGAACTCCATTTCTTGAAACCTAATTGAATGCTCTTAGTGTATGCAATGGGTAAGTCAATGCAATAAGCCAATTTGGAATCTAGAATCAACTCAATATCAAACATAACTAGGCAGATAAAAGAAAATTAACCAAATCACAAATAGACATATATGAGACTTCATATATTCAAGTTCCAAGTTCTACATCAACCAATCCCAATAACACATTAAATATCCAACACTTGATTAAACTCTAATCAAGAATATTCAACTATAAATTACAAATCCTAAACCTAGGAGTTCATAACAATGTAGCTGAACATGGAATAAACTACTCCCCTTTGAAGCCCATTGAACTCTAACCATTGCTACATTTTCAATAGGAAAGAGTAAAGTGAATCACACGTTAATACAATGCTGAGAAAACGATATAAGAATGCATGAGAAGGGGGGTTTGAATTGTGTATTCCCCTTTTTTGAAATTCTTTCAAAAACTGATTTGTTAGAAATAAAATTCTTTTACAGAATTTTCGATAGATTCTAAGTAATCAAAAACTTTGAAAACTTTGTTTACGAACTAAGTAATAATAAAACTTGAATCTAAAAGAGATATAGAGTGAGAGTAGTTGACACAGCGATTTATCCTGGTTCACCCCAAACCGTGGTGTTGGGACCCGATCCGGGTACCGGATCCCAACCGGAAAAAATGGAAAGGCGAAGGAAACGAAAGCGAATGGAAACGGAAATTTCGCAACAAACTTTCAAATCGGAAAACAAAGCAATCGTTAAAGCAAGACGAATATGAAAAATCGGAATACAAATAACAAATCGGATAACAAAGTGAAAGCAAATCAGAATCGAATTCAAATTGGATAAATCAAACCATATGGCGGAGACAAATCAAAGCAGAACATATCCGACATCCGTGAATAAAATACAAAGACAAAAGCGATCGCGTTGGGAACCTAGACTAATCCAATACGAAAATCCAGTATTTTTTTTTCTTTTCTTTCTTTCTTTTTCTCATTTCTTACATCTTATACACTTTAATCATCTTTCATGCAAATCATAAATCTCATCCGAAACCATCTAATTCTTATTTTTCTTTCTTTCCAATTTGTTTTTAACGAAATTTTGGCAAGATAACTAATTGATTTAACCTAACCCAAACTCGCAAAGGCTCAAATACACTTCTATTTCCAAACACAACTCAGAACCATCGGACTCTCCCGTCCGGAATCCAAAACACCAGCAAACGCGCATCTATGCCTAACACTTCTATAATTCTCAATTCAACATACCAATCTCATAATTCAATCAATTCCCAAATCGACATACATATATATTCCAAAATTATCCATAATTTCATATACAAATTTCACAACCATTTACAATTGTCGATCTCAAATCCGTACATAATTTCCTAATTCTTATACATCAACGCAATATACACAATTTCATCCTCTCATAAATCAAAGGAAACACTTACACCACATTATTGCAATTCAAGCCATATAACTTTTACCAATAATTTCAAATACTTAAAACGCAAATTAAACGAAATCGGGCATAAGTCTTGACTTTCTTCCATCCGATCTCCTGCTCGAAAACCTGGAGATGGGGATGAAAAAGGGGTGAGCTCGAAAGCTCGTGGATAATATATTTATAAATTGAACAGTAAACAGAAATCATTTTTTTATAAGCGTTTTGCCAAAAGGGTTTATTTTTCAAACTTTGCAACTTTTCAAAGATTTCGACTTTTCAAACAGTTTCCTCAAACCTTTCATAATGCACATTTTTCAAATTTGTCAAATAATTCAAAACCATGAATTTCTTCAATCTTGTATTTTCTAAAACTTATTTCCAAAATAAGGAATTTAACCCTTCGAAATCATCATTTTCAAACATTTAAATAAGCATTAATTTATCAAAAATTCGCTTCTTAAATTCTCAAATTCACATGCTTAGCTTAAAATTCAATAAATAAATATACTATCCACCTCGAATTATTGTCAGAAATTTGTTCCAAGCTCCAAATTGACCATTTCTTCTTTCTTCCTTCCAATTTAACATTCCCTAAAGCAAATTCATCAAAATTCAACCTCATAAATAACTTAATCCTTAAAATTGATGTCATAACTCATCAATTCATACTAATTCCAAGATATCTAAATCACCAATTTCTAAAATCCCCAAATTCCAAATTTGACCTAAACCAATTTACTCAAATTAAGCATCATAAAAATCATAATTTCTCAAATTGAACTTAACAAACACTAATTCCACATACTTTCAAACTATCTAAATCATCAATTTCTAAAAAACCCAAATTTCAAAATTGGGCATAAACCCTAATTCATTTCCACCTAAAATTAAACCCATACTACTTAGCAATCATCAAAATTGAGCTTATACTTAACAAACCCATACCAATATCAAGTAATCTAAACCAAAAATTTACTAAAAACTCAAAGATCAAAAATCAACACTTACCTCTTTCTCTTCCAATTTTGGATTTTTCTTGTCCCATAAGAGGGCTATCACCTTCTTCTATCTTTTTCCTCTTGAAACCAACGAAAATCACTCTTGAAATCTCACATGGTCGAAATCCTATGTCATTTCCTCTTCTCCCCCTTTTTTCTCTCATCCGAAGACTTCATTTCTTCTCTTCTCTCCTTATTCTTTCTTTTCTCCTTCCAAAATCGTGTTTTCCTTCTTCATAGACAAAGGCCCACTCTTTTTATGTCTAAAGGTACAATTAATGAAGGAGAATTGACCATTTTACCCTTACATATATGCCTAATTTCCAAATTTGCCCTATACTTTACTTTTAATCATGCTTACTTACGGGTCTGATTAGACTATCAAGTTGAAGGAATTTATCAAAACTTCCTTCTAGAGAAATGTTCCTCTATGTCTTAATTTTATTTCGCCTCAAGAATCACTTCGATCGGATCTTTACAGATCCCGAATTTCTCAAAATACTGAACTATGTTCGGAAAATTTCCTGACTCACTTTGATTAATTTAATCAACCTCAATTTAATCTAAAAAATTCACAAATTTTTAATGAGGATGTAGATAATTGTCTTTGGAATCCAACGCCGCAAGAATCAACTCAATCGGATGTAGGACGGAAAAGATATGAGCAAAATAGTGGACAAGGGTCGGATTGGAGGAGGAATTAACAAAAGAATTCAAAACGGCGTCGTAAAGCACGCGGGAGAAACGACGTCACACAAGAAAAAAACGGCGCGCGCAAGAGAGGAAAATGTAAAACGACGTCGCGACAACGGAGGCAGAAACGAAGTCGTTGCGAGCGAGGCGTCGCCCTCCCGACGGCGAGCTGGGCGCTCGCCTCGCGATGGCGATGCGTCTCCCTAGCGGCGGCGTCTGGACGCCCGCCATCGCGAGGGCGATGCGTAGCCCTAGCGACGACGATACATCAATTTTCATTTTCTTTTTTTTTTCACATGAAAATCTGAAACTTCCAAAATTCATAACTCTTAATCCCGAATTCCAATTGTGACAAAATTGGTCTCTATCAAAAGCTTAAAAGAAGCTCTACAACTTTCATGAAGGACATAAAAATCAATTCGACTCCTAAGGGAGTCCATTTTCCGGTCAAAGATTCTGTCTTTTTCATATTCATGCTAAAACCATAACATAAACTTGTAAAAATCATAACTTATTATTCCTTAATCGAAAAATTCTATACTTTATATCGAAATAAAGATCAAATCACAATCTTCAACTTTAATGAATGACTTCAAAGCTCAATTTACCTCTAACTATGTAAATTTTCCAGTCAAATCTTCACCATAGCAAAAGTTAACCCTAACACACTTAAACTTTGACTTATCATAACTTTCACTCCAGTATCGAAAAATTACAAACTTTATGGCTACAGAAAGCTCTTAACATAATCTACAAGTTTCATGTAGACTATTTTCTCAAATTTTGCCTAAATCAAAAGTCAACCTCCAAGGTCAAAAGTCAAACTTTTCATATTTTCATATTTTCACACTTTTCTCTTTATTTCTTGATTTTCAACTTAATTTTCAATTTCTCATCCACTTAAACTTGTATAATCCATACAAATCTATTCAAATTTCAAAATCATCAAACTCTATCAATTCTTTTTCTCATCAATTTTCTTAAAACATCATCACATCTATTACAAACTTCATATACAAACTTACTTATTTCATATTTTTTATATTTCTAAAATTCACTTAAAGATTGGGGACCAACATTTCTCCCCCTCTTAAAAGAATTTCGTCCTCGAAATTCATACTTGATTAGACACCAAGTAACTTTTTCTTTTACTTTTCGACACTGGTCACACACTTTCTAACTGATTTCTCGTCATACTTATTTTTCACTTATTCAATATCATAGCAAAACACTGTTTCATTTTATCTTATCTCCAAGCAGTCATTCCTTCATCTCACAAAAGTATAATCAATTTCATTTCATCCAAATGCTATCATTCAATTCAAATCTCAATTTTCATCATCATAAACCTAAAATTCATCAAAGTTCTTGACCCTCATCAATCACTTAATTAGGTCTTCACATAATTCATAAAAATCCATTTCCATGCTCATCTTTCACTCACAAAAGTATATATAAAATCAAATCCTCCTAATTCCTCATGAACTTCAAATCTCAATTTCATGAACAATTTCCTAAAATCAATCAAAATTCTTAACCTCATTCAATCTGTCAATAAATTCAATCTTAATGACCATAATGCCCAAGTATGATCATAATACTGGGCTCTGATACCATAAATGTTGGGACTCGATCCGGGAACCGAATCCCAACCGAAAAAAAACGAAAGGCGAAGGAAACGAAAATTTCGCAACAAACTTTCGAATCGGAAAACAAAGCAATCGTTAAAGCAAGACGAATATGAAAAATCGGAATACGAATAACAAATCGGATAACAAAGTGAAAACAAATCAGAATCGAATTCAAATTGGATAAATCAAACCATATGGCAGAGACAAATCAAAGCAGAACATATTCGACATCCGTGAATAAAATACAAAGACAAAAGCGATCGCGTTGGGAACCTAGACTAATCCAATACGAAAATTCGGTATATTTTTTTTTCTTTTTTTTCTTTCTTTTTCTCATTTCTTACATCTTATACACTTTAATCATCTTTCATGCAAATCATAAATCTCATCGAAACCATCTAATTCTTATTTTCTTTCTTTCCAATTTGTTTTCTAACGAAATTTGGCAAAGATAACTACCGATTTAACCTAACCCAAACCTCGCAGTGCTCAAATACACTTCTATTTCCAAACACAACTCAGAACCATCGGACTCGCCCGTCCGGAATCCAAAACACCAGCAAACGCACATCTATGCCTAACACTTCTATAATTCTTAATTCAACATACCAATCTCATAATTCAATCGAATTCCCAAATCAGACATACATATATATTCCAAAATTATCCATAATTTCATATACAAATTTCACAACCATTTACAATTGTCGATCTCAAATCCGTACATAATTTCCTAATTCTTATACATCAATGCAATATACACAATTTCATCCTCTCATAAATCAAAGGAAACACTTACACCACATTATGGCAATTCAAGCCATATAACTTTTACCAATAATTTCAAATACTTAAAACGCAAATTAAACGAAATCGGGCATAAGTCTTGACTTTCTTCCATCCGATCTCCTGCTCGAAAACCTGGAGATGGGGATGAAAAGGGGGTGAGCTCGAAAGCTCGTGGATAATATATTTATAAATTGAACAAGAAATGTAAATCATTTTTATAAGCGTTTTGCCAAAGGGTTTATTTTCAAACTTTGCAACTTTTCAAAGATTTCGACTTTTCAAACAGCTTCCTCAAACCTTTCATAATGCACATTTTCAAATTTGTCAAATAATTCAAAACCATGAATTTCTTCAATCTTGTATTTTCTAAAACTTATTTCCAAAATAAGGAATTTAACCTTCAAATCATCATTTTCAAACATTTACATAAGCATTAATTTATCAAAATTCGCTCTTAAATTCTCAAATTCACATGCTTAGCTTAAAATTCAATAAATAAATATACTACCCACCTCGAATTATTGTCAGAAATTTGTTCCAAGCTCCAAATTGACCATTTCTTCTTTCTTCCTTCCAATTTAACATTCCCTAAAGCAAATTCATCAAAATTCAACCTCATAAATAACTTAATCCTTAAAATTGATGTCATAACTCATCAATTCATACTAATTCCAAGATATCTAAATCACCAATTTCTAAAATCCCCAAATTCCAAATTTGACCTAAACCAATTTACTCAAATTAAACATCATAAAAATCATAATTTCTCAAATTGAACTTAACAAACACTAATTCCACATACTTTCAAACTATCTAAATCATCAATTTCTAAAAAACCCAAATTTCAAAATTGGGCATAAACCCTAATTCATTTCCACCTAAAATTAAACCCATACTACTTAGCAATCATCAAAATTGAGCTTATACTTAACAAACCCATACCAATATCAAGTAATCTAAACCAAAAATTTACTAAAAACTCAAAGATCAAAATCAACACTTACCTCTTTCTCTTCCAATTTTGGATTTTTCTTGTCCCATAAGAGGGCTATCACCTTCTTCTATCTTTTTCCTCTTGAAACCAACGAAAATCACTCTTGAAATCTCACATGGTCGAAATCCTATGTCATTTCCTCTTCTCCCCCTTTTTTCTCTCATCCGAAGACTTCATTTCTTCTCTTCTCTCCTTATTCTTTCTTTTCTCCTTCCAAAATCGTGTTTTCCTTCTTCATAGACAAAGGCCCACTCTTTTTATGTCTAAAGGTACAATTAATGAAGGAGAATTGACCATTTTACCCTTACATATATGCCTAATTTCCAAATTTGCCCCTATACTTTACTTTTAATCATGCTTACTTACGGGTCTGATTCGCACTATCAAGTTGAAGGAATTTATCAAAACTTCCTTCTAGAGAAATGTTCCTCTATGTCTTAATTTTATTTCGCCTCAAGAATCACTTCGATCGGATCTTTACAGATCCCGAATTTCTCAAAATACTGAACTATGTTCGGAAAATTTCCTGACTCACTTTGATTAATTTAATCAACCTCAATTTAATCTAAAAAATTCACAAATTTTTAATGAGGATGTAGATAATTGTCTTTGGAATCCAACGCCGCAAGAATCAACTCAATCGGATGTAGGACGGAAAAGATATGAGCAAAATAGTGGACAAGGGTCGGATTGGAGGAGGAATTAACAAAAGAATTCAAAGCGCGCCAAAAGCACGCGGGAGAAACGACGTCACACAAGAAAAAACGGCGCGAAAAGAGAGGAAAATGTAAAAGACGTCACAAGAACGGAGGCGTAAACGAAGTCGTTATGAAGGCGGCGTCGCCTCCCGACGGCGAGCTGGGCGTTCGCCTCGCGATGGCGATGCGTCTCCCTAGCGGCGGCGTCTGGACGCCCGCCATCGCGAGGGCGATGCGTAGCCCTAGCGACGACGATACATCAATTTTCATTTTCTTTTTTTTTTCACATGAAAATCTGAAACTTCCAAAATTCATAACTCTTAATCCCGAATTCCAATTGTGACAAAATTGGTCTCTATCAAAAGCTTAAAAGAAGCTCTACAACTTCCATGAAGGACATAAAAATCAATTCGACTCCTAAGGGAGTCCATTTTCCGGTCAAAGATTCTGTCTTTTTCATATTCATGCTAAAACCATAACATAAACTTGTAAAAATCATAACTTATTATTCCTTAATCGAAAAATTCTATACTTTATATCGAAATAAAGATCAAATCACAATCTTCAACTTTAATGAATGACTTCAAAGCTCAATTTACCTCTAACTATGTAAATTTTCCAGTCAAATCTTCAGCCATAGCAAAAGTTAACCCTAACACACTTAAACTTTGACTTATCATAACTTTCACTCCCGGTATCGAAAAATTACAAACTTTATGGCTACAGAAAGCTCTTAACATAATCTACAAGTTTCATGTAGACTATTTTCTCAAATTTTGCCTAAATCAAAAGTCAACCCTCCAAGGTCAAAAAGTCAAACTTTTCATATTTTCATATTTTCACACTTTTTCTCTTTATTTCTTGATTTTCAACTTAATTTTCAATTTCTCATCCACTTAAACTTGTATAATCCATACAAATCTATTCAAATTTCAAAATCATCAAACTCTATCAATTCTTTTTCTCATCAATTTTTCTTAAAACATCATCACATCTATTACAAACTTCATATACAAACTTACTTATTTCATATTTTTTATATTTCTAAAATTCACTTAAAGATTGGGGACCAACATTTCTCCCCCTCTTAAAAGAATTTCGTCCTCGAAATTCATACTTGATTAGACACCAAGTAACTTTTTCTTTTACTTTTCGACACTGGTCACACACTTTCTAACTGATTTCTCGTCATACTTATTTTTCACTTATTCAATATCATAGCAAAACACTGTTTCATTTTATCTTATCTCCAAGCAGTCATTCCTTCATCTCACAAAAGTATAATCAATTTCATTTCATCCAAATGCTATCATTCAATTCAAATCTCAATTTTCATCATCATAAACCTAAAATTCATCAAAGTTCTTGACCCTCATCAATCACTTAATTAGGTCTTCACATAATTCATAAAAATCCATTTCCATGCTCATCTTTCACTCACAAAAGTATATATAAAATCAAATCCTCCTAATTCCTCATGAACTTCAAATCTCAATTTCATGAACAATTTCCTAAAATCAATCAAAATTCTTAACCTCATTCAATCTGTCAATAAATTCAATCTTAATGACCATAATGCCCAAGTATGATCATAATACTGGGCTTTGATACCATAAATGTTGGGACTCGATCCGGGAACCGAATCCCAACCGAAAAAAAAACGAAAGGCGAAGGAAACGAAAATTTCGCAACAAACTTTCGAATCGGAAAACAAAGCAATCGTTAAAGCAAATTTAATATGAAAATCGAATCTGAATAACAAATCGGATAACAAAGTGAAAGCAAATCGAATCGAATTCAAATTGGATAAATCAAACCATATGGCAGAGACAAATCAAAGCAGAACATATTCGACATCCGTGAATAAAATACAAAGACAAAAGCGATCGCGTTGGGAACCTAGACTAATCCAATACGAAAATTCGGTATATTTTTTTTTCTTTTTTTTCTTTCTTTTTCTCATTTCTTACATCTTATACACTTTAATCATCTTTCATGCAAATCATAAATCTCATCTGAAACCATCTAATTCTTATTTTTCTTTCTTTCCAATTTGTTTTCTAACGAAATTTAAGCAAGATAATTTCACGATTTAACCTAACTCAAACCTGCAAAGGCTCAAATACACTTCTATTTCCAAACACAACTCAGAACCATCGGACTCGCCCGTCCGGAATCCAAAACACCAGCAAACGCACATCTATGCCTAACACTTCTATAATTCTCAATTCAACATACCAATCTCATAATTCAATCGAATTCCCAAATCAGACATACATATATATTCCAAAATTATCCATAATTTCATATACAAATTTCACAACCATTTACAATTGTCGATCTCAAATCCGTACATAATTTCCTAATTCTTATACATCAACGCAATATACACAATTTCATCCTCTCATAAATCAAAGGAAACACTTACACCACATTATGGAAATTCAAGCCATATAACTTTTACCAATAATTTCAAATACTTAAAACGCAAATTAAACGAAATCGGGCATAAGTCTTGACTTTCTTCCATCCGATCTCCTGCTCGAAAACCTGGAGATGGGGATGAAAAGGGGGTGAGCTCGAAAGCTCGTGGATAATATATTTATAAATTGAACAGTAAACAGAAATCATTTTTTATAAGCGTTTTGCCAAAAGGGTTTATTTTTCAAACTTTGCAACTTTTCAAAGATTTCGACTTTTCAAACAGTTTCCTCAAACCTTTCATAATGCACATTTTTCAAATTTGTCAAATAATTCAAAACCATGAATTTCTTCAATCTTGTATTTTCTAAAACTTATTTCCAAAATAAGGAATTTAACCCTTCGAAATCATCATTTTCAAACATTTACAAAAGCATTAATTTATCAAAAATTCGCTTCTTAAATTCTCAAATTCACATGCTTAGCTTAAAATTCAATAAATAAATATACTACCCACCTCGAATTATTGTCGAAATTTGTTCCAAGCTCCAATTGACCATTTCTTCTTTCTTCCTTCCAATTTAACATTCCCTAAAGCAAATTCATCAAAATTCAACCTCATAAATAACTTAATCCTTAAAATTGATGTCATAACTCATCAATTCATACTAATTCCAAGATATCTAAATCACCAATTTCAAAATCCCCAAATTCCAAATTTGACCTAAACCAATTTACTCAAATTAAACATCATAAAATCATAATTTCTCAAATTGAACTTAACAAACACTAATTCCACATACTTTCAAACTATCTAAATCATCAATTTCTAAAAAACCCAAATTTCAAAATTGGGCATAAACCCTAATTCATTTCCACCTAAAATTAAACCCATACTACTTAGCAACCATCAAAATTGAGCTTATACTTAACAAACCCATACCAATATCAAGTAATCTAAACCAAAAATTTACTAAAAACTCAAAGATCAAAAATCAACACTTACCTCTTTCTCTTCCAATTTTGGATTTTTCTTGTCCCATAAGAGGGCTATCACCTTCTTCTATCTTTTTCCTCTTGAAACCAACGAAAATCACTCTTGAAATCTCACATGGTCGAAATCCTATGTCATTTCCTCTTCTCCCCCTTTTTTCTCTCATCCGAAGACTTCATTTCTTCTCTTCTCTCCTTATTCTTTCTTTTCTCCTTCCAAAATCGTGTTTTCCTTCTTCATAGACAAAGGCCCACTCTTTTTATGTCTAAAGGTACAATTAATGAAGGAGAATTGACCATTTTACCCTTACATATATGCCTAATTTCCAAATTTGCCCCTATACTTTACTTTTAATCATGCTTACTTACGGGTCTGATTCGCACTATCAAGTTGAAGGAATTTATCAAAACTTCCTTCTAGAGAAATGTTCCTCTATGTCTTAATTTTATTTCGCCTCAAGAATCACTTCGATCGGATCTTTACAGATCCCGAATTTCTCAAAATACTGAACTATGTTCGGAAAATTTCCTGACTCACTTTGATTAATTTAATCAACCTCAATTTAATCTAAAAAATTCACAAATTTTTAATGAGGATGTAGATAATTGTCTTTGGAATCCAACGCCGCAAGAATCAACTCAATCGGATGTAGGACGGAAAAGATATGAGCAAAATAGTGGACAAGGGTCGGATTGGAGGAGGAATTAACAAAAGAATTCAAAACGGCGTCGTAAAGCACGCGGGAGAAACGACGTCACACAAGAAAAAAACGGCGCGCGCAAAGGAGAGGAAAATGTAAAACGACGTCAGCAAGAACGGAGGCGAACGAGTCGTTGAAGGAGGCGTCGCCCTCCCGACGGCGAGCTGGGCGCTCGCCTCGCGATGGCGATGCGTCTCCCTAGCGGCGGCGTCTGGACGCCCGCCATCGCGAGGGCGATGCGTCGCCCTAGCGACGACGATACATCAATTTTCATTTTCTTTTTTTTTTCACATGAAAATCTGAAACTTCCAAAATTCATAACTCTTAATCCCGAATTCCAATTGTGACAAAATTGGTCTCTATCAAAAGCTTAAAAGAAGCTCTACAACTTCCATGAAGGACATAAAAATCAATTCGACTCCTAAGGGAGTCCATTTTCCGGTCAAAGATTCATCTTTTCATATTCATGCTAAAACCATAACATAAACTTGTAAAAATCATAACTTATTATTCCTTAATCGAAAAATTCTATACTTTATATCGAAATAAAGATCAAATCACAATCTTCAACTTTAATGAATGACTTCAAAGCTCAATTTACCTCTAACTATGTAAATTTTCCAGTCAAATCTTCAGTCATAGCAAAAGTTAACCCTAACATACTTAAACTTTGACTTATCATAACTTTCACTCCCGGTATCGAAAAATTACAAACTTTATGGCTACAGAAAGCTCTTAACATAATCTACAAGTTTCATGTAGACCATTTTCTCAAATTTTGCCTAAATCAAAAGTCAACCCTCCAAGGTCAAAAAGTCAAACTTTTCATATTTTCATATTTTCACACTTTTTCTCTTTATTTCTTGATTTTCAACTTAATTTTCAATTTCTCATCCACTTAAACTTGTATAATCCATACAAATCTATTCAAATTTCAAAATCATCAAACTCTATCAATTCTTTTCTCATCAATTTTCTTAAAACATCATCACATCTATTACAAACTTCATATACAAACTTACTTATTTCATATTTTTTATATTTCTAAAATTCACTTAAAGATTGGGGACCAATATTTCTCCCCCTCTTAAAAGAATTTCGTCCTCGAAATTCATACTTGATTAGACACCAAGTAACTTTTTCTTTTACTTTTCGACACTGGTCACACACTTTCTAACTGATTTCTCGTCATACTTATTTTTCACTTATTCAATATCATAGCAAAACACTGTTTCATTTTATCTTATCTCCAAGCAGTCATTCCTTCATCTCACAAAAGTATAATCAATTTCATTTCATCCAAATGCTATCATTCAATTCAAATCTCAATTTTCATCATCATAAACCTAAAATTCATCAAAGTTCTTGACCCTCATCAATCACTTAATTAGGTCTTCACATAATTCATAAAAATCCATTTCCATGCTCATCTTTCACTCACAAAAGTATATATAAAATCAAATCATCCTAATTCCTCATGAACTTCAAATCTCAATTTCATGAACAATTTCCTAAAATCAATCAAAATTCTTAACCTCATTCATTCTGTCAATAAATTCAATCTTAATGACCATAATGCCCAAGTATGATCATAATACTGGGCTCTGATACCATAAATGTTGGGACTCGATCCGGGAACCGGATCCCAACCGAAAAAAAAACGAAAGGCGAAGGAAACGAAAGCGAATGGAAACGAAAATTTCGCAACGAACTTTCGAATCGAAAAACAAAGCAATCGTTAAAGCAAGACGAATATGAAAAATCGGAATACGAATAACAAATCGGATAACAAAGTGAAAGCAAATCAGAATCGAATTCAAATTGGATAAATCAAACCATATGGCAGAGACAAATCAAAGCAGAACATATTCGACATCCGTGAATAAAATACAAAGACAAAAGCGATCGCGTTGGGAACCTAGACTAATCCAATACGAAAATTCGATATATTTTTTTTTCTTTTTTTTCTTTCTTTTTCTCATTTCTTACATCTTATACACTTTAATCATCTTTCATGCAAATCATAAATCTCATCCGAAACCATCTAATTCTTATTTTTCTTTCTTTCCAATTTGTTTTATAACGAAATTTCAGCAAAGATAACTAATGATTTAACCTAACCCAAACTCGCAGGCTCAAATACACTTCTATTTCCAAACACAACTCAGAACCATCGGACTCGCCCGTCCGGAATCCAAAACACCAGCAAACGCACATCTATGCCTAACACTTCTATAATTCTCAATTCAACATACCAATCTCATAATTCAATGGAATTCCCAAATCAGACATACATATATATTCCAAAATTATCCATAATTTCATATACAAATTTCACAACCATTTACAATTGTCGATCTCAAATCCATACATAATTTCCTAATTCTTATACATCAACGCAATATACACAATTTCATCCTCTCATAAATCAAAGGAAACACTTACACCACATTATGGCAATTCAAGCCATATAACTTTTACCAATAATTTCAAATACTTAAAACGCAAATTAAACGAAATCGGGCATAAGTCTTGACTTTCTTCCATCCGATCTCCTGCTCGAAAACCTGGAGATGGGGATGAAAAGGGGGTGAGCTCGAAAGCTCGTGAATAATATATTTATAAATTGAACAGTAAACAGAAATCATTTTTTTATAAGTGTTTTGCCAAAAGGGTTTATTTTTCAAACTTTGCAACTTTTCAAAGATTTCGACTTTTCAAACAGTTTCCTCAAACCTTTCATAATGCACATTTTTCAAATTTGTCAAATAATTCAAAACCATGAATTTCTTCAATCTTGTATTTTCTAAAACTTATTTCCAAAATAAGGAATTTAACCCTTCGAAATCATCATTTTCAAACATTTAAATAAGCATTAATTTATCAAAAATTCGCTTCTTAAATTCTCAAATTCACATGCTTAGCTTAAAATTCAATAAATAAATATACTACTCACCTCGAATTATTGTCAGAAATTTGTTCCAAGCTCCAAATTGACCATTTCTTCTTTCTTCCTTCCAATTTAACATTCCCTAAAGCAAATTCATCAAAATTCAACCTCATAAATAACTTAATCCTTAAAATTGATGTCATAACTCATCAATTCATACTAATTCCAAGATATCTAAATCACCAATTTCTAAAATCCCCAAATTCCAAATTTGACCTAAACCAATTTACTCAAATTAAACATCATAAAAATCATAATTTCTCAAATTGAACTTAACAAACACTAATTCCACATACTTTCAAACTATCTAAATCATCAATTTTTAAAAATCCCAAATTTCAAAATTGGGCATAAACCCCAATTCATTTCCAACTAAAATTAAACCCATACTACTTAGCAATCATCAAAATTGAGCTTATACTTAACAAACCCATACCAATATCAAGTAATGTAAACCAAAAATTTACTAAAAACTCAAAGATCAAAAATCAACACTTACCTCTTTCTCTTCCAATTTCGGATTTTTCTTGTCCCATAAGAGGGCTATCACCTTCTTCTATCTTTTTCCTCTTGAAACCAACGAAAATCACTCTTGAAATTTCACATGGTCGAAATCCTAAGTCATTTCCTCTTCTCCCCCTTTTTTCTCTCATCCGAAGACTTCATTTCTTCTCTTCTCTTCTTATTCTTTCTTTTCTCCTTCCAAAATCGTGTTTTCCTTCTTCATAGACGAAGGCCCACTCTTTTTATGTCTAAAGGTACAATTAATGAAGGAGAATTGACCATTTTACCCTTACATATATGCCTAATTTCCAAATTTGCCCCTATACTTTACTTTTAGTCATGCTTGCTTACGGGTCTGATTCGCACTATCAAGTTGAAGGAATTTATCAAAACTTCCTTCTAGAGAAATGTTCCTCTATTTCTTAAATTTATTTCGCCTCAAGAATCACTTCGATCGGATCTCTACAGATCTCGAATTTCTCAAAATACTGAACTATGTTCGAAAAATTTTCCGACTCACTTTGATTAATTTAATCAACCTCAATTTAATCTCAAAAATTCACAAATTTTTCATGAGGATGTAGATAATTGTCTTAGGAATCCAACGCCACAAGAATCAACTCAATCGGATGTCGGACGGAAAAGATATGAGCAAAATAGTGGACAAGGGTCGAATTGGAGAAGGAATTAACAAAAGAATTCAAAACGGTGTCGTATAGCACGCGGGAGAAACGGTGTCGCACAAGAAAAAAACGGCGCGTGCAGAGGAGAGGAAAATGTAAAAAGACGTCGCGGCAAAGGAGGCAGAAATGGCGTCGTTGCGGAGCGCGCGCGCGCGTACAGGACGAGGGCTCGCTCGGCCTCTCGACGGCGAGCTGGACGCTCACCTCGCGAAGGCGATGCGTCGCCCTAGCGGCGGCGGCTGGACGCTCGCCATTGCTAGGGCGATGCGTCGCCCTAGCGACGACGATACATCAATTTTCATTTTCTCTTTTTTTTTCCACATGAAAATCCGAAACTTCCAAAATTCATAACTCTTAATCTCGAACTCCAATTGTGACAAAATTAGTCTCTATGGAAAGCTTAAAGGAAGCTCTACAACTTCCATGAAGGACATAAAAATCAGTTCGACTCCTAAGGGAGTCCATTTTTCGGTCAAAGGTTCTGTCTTTTTCATATTCATGCTAAAACCATAACATAAACTTGTAAAAATCATAACTTATTATTCCTTAATCGAAAATTTCTATACTTTATATCGAAATAAAGATCAAATCACAATCTTCAACTTTCATGAATGACTTCAAAGCTTAATTTACCTCTAACTATGTAAATTATCCAGTCAAAGCTTCAGCCATAGCAAAAGTCAACCCTAACACACTTAAACTTTGACTGATCATAACTTTCACTCCCGGTATCGAAAATTTACAAACTTTATGGTTACAGAAAGCTCTTAACATAATCTACAAGTTTCATGTAGACCATTTTCTCAAATTTTTCCTAAATCAAAAGTCAACCCTCCAAGGTCATAAAGTCAAACTTTTCATATTTTCATATTTTCACACTTTTTGTCTTTATTTCTTGATTTTCAACCTAATTTTCAAATTCTCATCCACTTAAACTTGTATAACCCATACAAATCTATTCAAATTTCAAAATCATCAAACTCCATCAATTCTTTTTCTCATCAATTTTTCTTAAAACTTCATCACATCTATTACAAACTTCATATACAAACTTACTTATTTCATATTTTTTATATTTCTAAAATTCACTTAAAGATTGGGGTCCAACACGTGGGCTACGTCCAGTCCTCAGAATTCTTTATGAGATTTTCACTATCTCTTCAACTTTTACAAGTATTCTTTACGAGCCTCTTCAGGTCTCTACAGTCAGTATTCTTTCACGCTTAGCCTCTGAAAGCTATCTATACCACTTTCTCACAGATAAGTGTTTGAACACTTGTTACGGTAAAAATAGCTCTCAACTATTTTGCACAGAATATTTTTTTACGATCACGTAGATGTAAATCTGCTAATTTGCAATTTTTCAACTATTCAACTAACTTTGCAATCTTCGACTTCAACTTGTATTTATAGCCTTCGTCTCCAACTGCTTCTTGATTCTTGTTTCTTGAATCTTTTTCTTTTAACAGAAATAGTTAATCAATTGAGTTCTGTAACTAACTCAAACTGACTCTTGCGTTTACTTCTTAATTCTTCTTCTGCGTCTGCTTTTCTATTCGTCTTCGTCTTTGTCGCTTCGTCTGCTTCACTATTTGCTTCTTCATCTGTTTTACTACCGTGTCTCCGTCTGCGTCTGTGTTTCTCTTTTGCATTTGCGTTGCTTCGTCTGTGTTTATTTTGTGTCTGCGTTCTTCGTCTACGTCTTATAGTGCGTCTGCGTCTGTGTTTCTTCGTCTGTATTACTTCGTCTGCTTTGCTTCTCTTTTATTGCTTGCGTCTGTGTCTGCATCTTCATCTTATTTTTATTCGTCTGCTTTTGTTTTTCTTTTATTTTGCTCTTTGTTATACATCAAAATTATATCTAAGTAAAGTCATTTTGACATAACAATCTCCCCCTTTTTTATGATAACAAATTATATACAATCAAGAAAACAAAATACAATGTATCAGAGACTGATTTATGCTTGAGAGGCAAACGTTGATGAGGATTGATCATTCTCTTCTGAGGGTGAAGTGAACGCAATTGTTGTAGCATATGCGTCCGAGGATGGAACATAGTCTTCATTAATCGCAAATGTGGGTGGATGAATGAATACTCTTAACTCTGGAATATCCAAGTCATAGGGAACAGGTAGCATCAGCAACTGTCTTCCTCGCAAGGGTATGCCTTCAGCTTCAATAGACAGGGTATTAGATAAGGGTCTAATACGCAGAACTATCTGTACCAGGAATTCAATGAAAGTCCCTGTGATTAATCTTCCCCTTACTGGACAGTCTTCTTTCTTATCGGTATAGCTATAACTTGCTTCACCAGTATTCTCTTTAGAAGCGCATTCTGCATCAATTCTACGCACTTCTTTTGCAATCTGATCTGCGGACAGATCATCACTAACTTTTTCTTCAGGAAAAAGTTTCGATTTCCCCTTATTCAAATCCAAGGGATATCTTAGCTAAATGTCTGGTACAACCTTTATTATCGACTGTTCTGTGACTGGATAAATAGTTCACAATCGAGAAGACATTTTCGTAGGGTATGGCCTTGTAGCAGCATACCATAAGGTATCATAGAAATTCCTTTCGTCTTCATTCAATATGTGCAATGTCTCACTATTTATCAGAATAGGTTGTAAGACAGCCTTTATTTGCCTTGTAGGTTGACTGCAGATAGCAATAATAGTACTCCTCCTTGTCACCACTTCAACCAGTCTGACTTTAAACTTATCCTTTCTTAAAAATTTGGAATAGTTATGAACGACCAGACTAGGTTCATTAGATTTCTTCAATGGTACCTGCACTGAACTCAGATCTGCTGTGACTTCTTGTTGATTATCGACAGGAGTAGGCTGAACCAGGTTAGGCTCAACTGGTTCCTCCGGTTGCTCAACAATGGGAGTATTCTTCTCTTGATTAGCTTCCACAGGAGTAGACAAACTCCTCCTTCGACTAACCACTTTAGTTTTTATTCTTGGAGTTTTCTTCACTTGAGACTTCTGTGTCTCAGACTCCAATTTTCTCTTCTTCTCAGTCACCTTGCTTTGTTTGGCTGATTCTTCCTCCAAAATTGAGACGAGAGATCTTGTCGCCTTTGCCCTTGGTGCACTGGATCCAGAGGCTTCTTCTTGTTCCTGCTCTCTGGTTCTTCTCTCTTCTTGTTGCCTTAGGGTTCGAATCCTAGGTGATCTCCTTGATTTCTTAGTAATTTCACCCAAAAGACTCTCTCCTTTCCTTTTTGTCGCACCATCGTCTGTCCTCCGAGCAACATCATACTCTTCTCTAGGACATGCCTGTTTCAACAAAGGCCTTTTATGAAGTCTTCTTCTTTCTTCTATTGGCATATTCACACTTCCATGAGATCTAGAACATGTTATTGGAGATTTCTTTAATAAACGCTCCCCCTCAGTTCTAGTTCTCCTTGAAGAGTCTGCTTCTACTTGACTCACTGTCCTTAGACTCATTCGCCGTATCGTGACTAAGTCAATTTTACTCTTCACAGGTACAATCCTTCTATTTCCTCTGTGTAGAAGGATTCTGGATTCCTTAAAAATCCTAGTAAGAAGCATGTCGTAAGGATAGCTGTTTGTATCCTTCATCTCCTTAATCATATAATGTAAGATTAAGAAGGGTAAGTCAATAGGACTGCGATTCGACAGGTAGAACAAACATTGTTCATCCAGAGTGGTTACCAAATGCCTTGAACCTACTCTGAGTAAAATGCAATTAAACAAAATTGCATGAAGAACCCTAGCTTTTGGGATCAGACTTGACGTCTTCCTCTCCAAAGGGTCGTTCACTCCATACAACTGTTTGCTAACATCTTCTTCCTTCATGTTGACCATTGTCATCTACTTAGCCTTGGTTGACAGAGTCTCACCAACCGATGGACAATCAGTCACCATCCTTATCAGCTCCTTAGTCACAACAACAGATATACCGTCTACTGAGGATGCAATAGTGTTGTCTACAAGTTGAGCATTCTTCCAAAACTCATACACCTCGTCAGTATAGACTGGTTCCTGTACCTGGAAGAAATTCCTCCAACCAGCTCTTTCAATTTCAGGTTCTACATCCATACCATCCTTCCTTAACGACTCGAAATCCACATGCCTTCCGAATATCATAGCTGCCTCCATTGTTTCAGAAAGAAAACTGTCTCTGGTAAACTTTTCTTCTAGGGTAGGATGATTGAGAGAATTTGGAAAACAAGATGAACCGTCTAGAGATGAGAGTAACCGCAATGATTTCCACTTCAGGCTACTTGAAGAGTCTTATCACGTGTGCCCTAGAATCGTTGGGATTCTAAAGATCGTGAAGTGTTTCCCTCCAAAACTTTCTTGTCAGAGAAGTTACCAGCTGTAATTCACTGTTTTTGACGCCGTTAGTTTTGACGTCCCTTTAGCCTGACTGTTCGCTTAACATAACCATGTTAAGATTGCGTCTAATCTTCTGGAATCATTCTTCACCCAGTGGTTTTGTGAAGATGTCTGCCCACTGATACTCTGTTTCAATGAACTGGAGTTTAACCACCTTCCTCTGAACATAGTCTTTCAAGAAGTGATGTCTGACTTCGATGTGTTTCACTCTCGAATGATGAATCGGATTCTTTGACAGATTGATTGCACTGGTGTTGTTGCAATAGATTAGAATCTCCTCTTCTTGAACTGAATAGTCTTCAAGTTGATATTTGATCCACAACGTTTGTGAACAACAGCTTGCGGCAGACATATACTCTGCTTCGGCAGTTGATAGAGCAATTGAGCTTTGTCTCTTGCTTGACCATGAAACTAAGTTTGAGCCAAGAAAGTGACATCCTTCACTTGTGCTCTTCCTTTCGATTCTATCTCCGACATAGTCCGCGTCGCAATATCCAATTAACCTGAAATCTTTACCTTTCTCAAACATTAAGCAAAGATCAGTAGTACCTGCGAGATATCTCATAATCCTCTTAACAGTAATATATTGAGACTCTCTAGGATCGGCCTGAAACCTTGCACACAAGTATACACTGAATAATATATTAGGTCTACTTGCTGTAAGATAAAGTAAAGAACCGATTATCCCTCTATACAGGGTTTGATCCAACTTCTTACCAAGTTTATCTTTCGACAAAAGGTTTGAAGGATGCATCGGAGTAGTCATTGACTTCACATTTTGCATATCAAACTTATTCAACAATTCTTTCACATATTTTTGTTGATGGATAAAGATTTTCTCTTCGGTTTGCTTAACTTGCAACCCAAGAAAGAACTTTAACTCACCCATCATGCTCATTTCAAATTCATTTTTTATTAGACTCTCAAACTTCATGCATAATTTCTTTGAAGTAGCACCAAAAATAATATCATCAACATAGATCTGTATAATAATAAATTCATTTTCATAATTCTTCCTAAAGAGCGTCTTATCAACTTGACCTCTATTAAAATCATTCTCTAAGAGAAAAGTACTCAGACGACCATACCAAGCTCTAGGAGCTTGCTTCAGGCCGTATAAGACTTTATAAAGTCTATAGACATGGTCTGGATTTTTAACATCCTCGAAACCAGGTGGTTGCTTAACATACACCTCTTCGTCTATAAAACCATTCAGAAAGGCACTCTTCACATCCATCTAAAACAGTTTTATATTATGACAGACCGATATGCCAAAGAATATCCTAATGGCTTCAAGTCTTCACATTTGGAGCATATGTCTCATCAGTCTATTCCTTCTTGCTGATTATAGCCTTGTGCTACTAATCTAGCCTTATTTCACTCACTCTTCCCGATTCGCCTAACTTATTCTTAAAGACCCATCTCGTTCCTATAATGGATTTCTTAGGGGGTTTCGGAACTAAGGACCACACATTGTTTCTAAAAAATTGATTCAGCTCCTCTTGCATGGCTAACACCCAAGCTTCGTCTCGAAGGGCTTCCTCAACCTTCTTAGGCTCTATTTCGTAGATAAAAGCCACATTAGCTTCTCTTCCGAATCTGCACTTGTCCTAACTCCTTCGAGGTCTCCGATAATCAACTCTTCGGATGAGAACTTTTATATTTCCGTCTCTTTTCGCCTAATAGTTTCTGGAATATCTTCAACTTTGTCTTCTTGAGTACCTGGTTCTGGAGTGTTTGTTGTGTCATCTAAGTTCTTTGAAGGACCTTCACTCTCCATGTCATCTTCCTTATGGGGTTGGGAACTATCATCAAACTTGACATGGATGGTCTCCTCAACTGTCTTTGAAATAAGATTGTACACCTGAAATGCCTTAGACGATGATGAGTAGCCTAGAAAGATTCCTGGATAGGTCTTTGAATCGAATTTATCCAACAGCTCCTTTGTATTCAGAATAGAGCACTTGCACCCGAATGGATGAAAGTAAGATATGTTTGGTCTTCTTCTATTCCATAACTCATAAGGAGTCTTCTTCAACATGGGTCGAAGCAGAATTCTATTCTGAATATAGCATGTTGTATTCACTACTTCTGCCCAAAAGTACTTAGGAAGATTTATCTCACAAAGCATAGTCCTAGCCATTTCTTGAATCGTCCTGTTCTTCCTTTCAACAACTCCATTCTGTTGTGGAGTCCTGGGAGCAGAAAAATTGTGGAAAATTTCATTCTCCTCACAAAATAATCTAAACTTCTCGTTCTCAAACTCTCCACCATGGTCACTTTTGATACTAGCTATAGACATTCCTTTTTCATTCTGTAACTTTTTGGATAAGGTCCTAAAACACTTAAAAGATTCATCTTTGTGTGATAAAAACACTATCCAACAAAATAGAGTAAAGTCATCAATAATAACAAGTCCATATTTCTTTCCGCCAAGACTTATTGTTCTTGTAGGACCAAATAAGTCCATATGTAACAACTCTAGAGGTCTAGCTGATGTTACAAAATTTTTAGAAGAAAAAGAAGTTTTAATCTGTTTTCCTTTCAAACAATTTTCACAAAAAAACTCTTTGTCGAAACTTATTTTTGGTAATCCTCTTACCAAATCATGTTTTGTCAATTTTGAAATGTGTTTAAAAGAAACATGACCTAGCTTTTTATGCTAGATTAGTCTTTCTTCTTCAGAAGATAGAAAGCATGAAACATTTTTACTTTGAAAAACTTCTAAATCAATTTTGTAAAGATTATTTCTTCTCTTGGCAGAAAAAAGTATAGACCCATCTTTGTTTCTGACTTCACGAAGATTTTGATTCAATGTGACTGTGAAACCAGAATCACAAAATTGACTGACGCTGATCAAATTATGTTTCAGACCATCAACAAGCAGTACATTATTGATGCATGCAAAGGAATCTTTACGTATTTTACCGATTCCAATGATCTTGCCCTGCTGGTTGTCTCCGAAAGTTACCGATCCTCCCTTCTTATACTGAAGTTCTAGGAACATAGACCTTTTTCCCGTCATATGTCGCGAGCATCCACTATCTAAATACCAATGGTGCTTGCCGCATCTTCCAAGGAAGGATATCTGCAGGAGAAACTATTTTATTTTTTGGTACCCATATTTTCTTGGGTCCTTTAGGGTTAGTAGCATGCACATGATGAGTTCTTTGATGCATATTACTAGTACGTTGATTAATACGAGTTTTAATATAGTTTCTCTTTTGTGGGAAAGGGTTCTTATTAGGATGAGACTTATTGCCTGTAAACCCTAATCCGGTTTTGTCACTCGGATGTCTACATTTTTCAAGCATCTCGTTCATTTTCGTTGTGCTCTCGGTGAAAGTAGCTAAATCAGCTGACAAATTCTTAATTCTCAGTTTCAATTGATTGATCTCTTCTGATCTGTCTATGACTTTCTTTTTCTCCTCTAATTGCTTCTTTAGACAGATATTTTCTCTCTCTATTACTTCTGTATGTCTAATGTTTTCTGCATACTTTTTCTTTAACAGTTTGTACTGTTGCAGAATAGCATGAGAATCTTCTAACAACTCTGAGTAGGCATCATGCAAGTTATCGTAATCAGATTTTACCTCATCATCACTATCTTCCTCGGCTACCAGGCAGATATTTGCATGTTCAGATGACTCGGAACCTGTATCTGATTCTGATGAATCTAGGTCCTTCCACGTTGCCATCACGCTTTTCTTGCCTTCTTTACTCTTCTTTGGTTTCTTTTTTAGAGTAGGACATTCGTACTTGTAGTGTCCAGGCTAATTGCACTCGTAGCAAATGACAGATGACTTCTCTGGTTTAGCTTCATCTTTGACATTCTTCTTGAAAGTCTGATTTGCTCTGGACTTCTTCTTCCACATGCGTCTTATCTTTCTAGAGATAAAAGATAACTCGTCGTCTTCATCACTTGACTCTTTTTCTGATTGGCTGGAGTCGTCATTCTTTGATTCTTCAATCTTTAACACTTTTGATGACTTGCTCCTTCTTTGAGTCTTGTGATTCTTTTGTCCGGCCTTCAGCGCTATTGTCTTGTCCCGTTTGGGCTTGTCTTCAGCATCGAGTTCAACCTCATGAATCTTCAAGGATCCAAGCAACTCGTCAAGCTTTAGCACGCTCAAATCTTTGGCTTCGCACCGCAAGAACTTTAGGTCTCCACCTCTTCGGAAGACTTCTTAAGATCTTTCAACATGATCTTGATTGTTGTACGCTCTTCCAAGAGCTTTCAATCCATTGACAATTGTTTGAAATCTTCCAAACATTTGATCAATAGATTCTTCATCTTTCATCTGAAAAGTTCAGATCTTTGGTGCACAAGAATACTTATCTTGAATTCTTTAACTTGGCTTGTGCCTTCGTGAGCAATGGACAATGTGTCTCACATCTCCTTCGCAGTGTCGCATCCGTGGATTTTGTCATACTCGCTCCTACTTAGGGCACAAGTCAAGAAGAACTTCGCCTTTGAGTTCAGTTGTATTCTTGCCTTTTGATCAGCCGTCCATCTGATTCGTGGAATAGAATTGCCATCTTCATCTACTGGTGTGTAAGGTTCGTTCCCTATCACGTCCCAAAGGTCGACATGAGTAGATTCTATGAATAGCCGCATCCTATCTTTCCAATAATGATAATCTTCTCCGTTGAATGCTGGAGGTCTAGTGACTGAGGCTCCTTCTGCAATGTATACATGTGATTCTGTCATTATCTTTGATCCACACTTTGCTAAAGTGATCCTTGGATACCTTGCTCTGATACCAATTAAAGTGAATCACACGTTAATACAATGCTGAGAAAATGATATAAGAATGAACGAGAAGGGGGGTTGAATTGTGTATTCCCCTTTTTTGAAATTCTTTCAAAAATTGATTTGTTAGAAATAAAATTCTTTTACAGAATTTTCGATAGATTCTAAGTAATCAAAAACTTTGAAAACTTTGTTTACGAACTAAGTAATAATAAAACTTGAATCTAAAAGAGATATAGAGTGAGAGTAGTTGACACAGCGATTTATCCTAGTTCACCCCAAACCGTGGGCTACGTCCAGTCCTCAGAATTCTTTCTGAGATTTTCACTATCTCTTCAACTTTTACAAGTATTCTTTACGAGCCTCTTCAGGTCTCTACAATCAGTATTCTTTCACGCTTAGCCTTTGCAGGCTATCTGTACCACTTTCTCACAGATAAGTGTTTGAACACTTGTTACAGTAAAAATAGCTGTCAATTATTTTGCACAGAATGTTTTTTTACGATCACGTAGATGTAAATCTGCTAATTTGCAATTTTTCAACTATTCAACTAACTTTACAATCTTCGACTTCGAGTTGTATTTATAGCCTTCGTGTCCAACTGCTTCTTGATTCTTGTTTTTTGAATCTTGTTCTTTTAACAGAAACGGTTAATCAGCTGAGTTCTGTAACTAACTCGAACTGACTCTTGCGTTTGTTTCTTAATTCTTCTTCTGCGTCTGCTTTTCTATTCGTCTTCGTCTGCTTCACTATTTGCTTCTTCGTCTGTTTTACTACCGTGTCTCCGTCTGCGTCTGTATTTCTCTTTTGCATCTGCGTTGTTTCGTTTGTGTTTATTTTGTGTCTGCGTTTTTCGTCTACGTCTTATAGTGCGTCTGCGTCTGTGTTTCTTCGTCTGCTTTGCTTCTCTTTTATTGCTTGCGTCTGTGTCTGCGTCTTCATCTTATTTCTATTCGTCTGCTTTTGTTTTTCTTTTATTTTGCTCTTTGTTATACATCAAAATTATATCTAAGTAAAGTCATTTTGACTTAACAAAGAGGTGCCTAGCCAAGCATAACTCCAGGAGAATTCACAACCAAGAACCCACTGGAAACATCTATGGTAGTAATTGTCAGTGAAGGAGCAGACGGTGGAATGGATGAGAGGGGATAAAGGTGTGTCTGAAAGTAGAGAGAGTGAGTGTGTTATGATAAAAACTCTATCGGCTCTCTTTTCTTAACCTAAAATAGATAGGTTTTAAAAGAAACAGGTTATGGTTCAGGTTGCACAGTGGGTAAACTTCCAAAAATGGTTTGGGTATTTGAAGGTTTGCCACAGAGAACTTTTCCCCAAAGTTTTAGATGGAGTGTTTGTTCTTTCCCCGTGACGATAGAATTAATTTTTGCCGCGGTGAACTTTTCCTGAAAGTTCTGCTTGGAATTCTCCATACTTCACCGCGGCGAACTTCTTGTTACACCTGTTGACTTGTTGACTTACCTTTCCTTGACTCCATTTCTTCTTCTTGAGTCTCTTCTCCTTGACTCTCCTACAATGAACAAATGGTAGTTTGCGGTATCAATTGTTCTCAGAAAATTAATTAGTGCAATTAAGCATAAAATCTAGAAATAGGAGCCAAGAAGTGTAGTCAAAATCATGAAAATGTCGCCAATTTATATAATAAACTTGGGCTCAATCAATTAGTAAAAAAACAAGATAACAATTTTTTTCTGCATCTGAATGATTGATTAATTCATGATTATACGGTGATTGATTGATTAATAAATTTAAATAAAATAAAACATGATTACTAAATTAAGCTTCGAGCTACAGGAGTAAGTTAATTTAGTTGTTTTATCAACTGTAATTTATATATAATTAATTAATAAATTAAAAAGAATTAAGTGATTGATTATTTAAACAAGAATAGATTGTAAATATATTTGTTCTTATTTTATTGTTAAAAATTAATTTTAATATAATAAAGCATTTTTGAATATAATGAATATATTCAGTAATTACTAACAATAATTCACTCATTCAAACAATTGTTAGTGAATTATAATTAATAGTTATGGTAATATAACAAATAAATTATAAATAATATACATAATAATGTTATTATACATATGTAATGCAAAATAGTGAACAATAATAAAATGTTGATTAATTGTCGGCACTAATATTTCATAAAACCAATTTTTCATGACATTGAACTTAATAATTGTCATTTTAGTAATTTAAAATCGGGGAATTCATATTGTTATAAAACAGAAAAGATTTAATTAAATATACATTTCATTATATTAAAAAGAAAAGGGGCAATGATATATAATAAAAATAAGGTGCATACTATCACCGTCTTAAAATCAATTTGATACAGAAAAGTTATTTCTCCTTGGTATAATAGATAAGACACCACCTATTGGAGGTCGCATAATTCACCTATAAATACTATCATTAAAGGGGATCATATAAAATTTTAAGAGCGGTAAAAAAGCCCGGTTACATTCCCCAAATGTTTTTTTTAGAAAACAAATACATAACTGGCGACCGTAAGAAAGAAGGCTTTGGGGTTTGTGGTTGAACAAATTTAACTGGTTCGGTAACTCGCCGTGGAATTGGAGTAAATGGGAATAAAGCTTTATTCGTCGTTATTGCATGAGGCGATTCAAAGGAAATAGATCTAGCATTTAAGGAATTAAAGTATGACGTAGAAGCTGGTTCGGTCAGAGTAAGATACCATGGTTTGTTCGGGTTAGAATATTGGGAGACTAACAACAAAAACCTGGAAGAGTATGATCCATCTTTAACAGTTAATCTTGTGGAAAGATCTTTGGGGAATTCTAATGTTTCTTCAAAGTCCAATGAATATACGATATGTGTAATGGTCGAAAATTGGAGAAATGATTTAACACCCTACAATAAAAATTAAAAATTGAATTCTATATTAGGAGAATGCCATAGTTTTGAAAAACAATAAGAATATAAGCAAAAAGAATAGGTATGAATATCACCTTCCATAAATAACAGATTAGAGAGGGGGGATCGACGAGGAACATCTTATGAAGTCTGGATAGATAATAATTGGCAGTAATTTTAAAAACAGATAAAAATGTATTCATGAAAGGCAAAGCGGACTTGTAAAAACCTGTAAATATAAAAAATACTATCAAGATGTTAAAAGGGGAATTTTTTTATATAATAATTATTATCATCTTATTGTTAATGACTAAACATACCTGCATCAAAGAGAATAACAAATTCAATACGAGAAGAACAAATTCCAATCTTCTATGACAACACAAGTGCTATCAACCTATCGAAGAATCCAATACAACACTCAAGGGTAAAGCATATCGAAGTCAGACATCATTTCCTACGAGACTACGTACAGAGGAAGATCGTAAGTTTACAGTTTGTTGAGACGAATTATCAATGGGCAGATATCTTCACTAAGCCATTGAGTGAAGAAAGATTCAAAGAAATCAGACGAAGCCTGAACATGGTAATGTTGAATGATCAACCATCTGACACGTCATGACCCAAATAAAAAGTCGTAAAAAGTCAAGATAACGGTAAAAGTAAGTTACAGATGGTAACTCCTGTCATGAGAAAGTTTTGGAGGGGAAGCGTCTCAAAGCCTTGAGAATATCACCTACTCTAAAACACTTTTGAAATACCCTGACATCGACACTTCAAAAACACTCAACAAAACATTTCATTACTCTGTTTTGATATCAAACTCTCTTTATTCACACTCTCAATATTAGAAACTAACATTACCTCTTTGAGAAATACATTTGTGCGTTTAGTTCTTTGTTGACTACAGATACAAATGGAGCAATCAATGACTAGTGGAAGACACGTTGATTTCGAGTCCTTGAAGAAGGACTAGATGGATTTCGAACCAAAGATTGTGGCAGCTAGATGGAAGAACTTCTTTCAAGTTCATGAGACAGTTTACCTAAATGAAGTATATGATTTTTGGAAGAATGTAGAAGTAGTTGAAGATATTTTAGTATCAGTGGTGGATAGATTTTCGGTTATAGTAACACTGAAGTCAATCGAGAAGGCTACTGAGTGTCCATGTGTTAGAGTAAAGCTCTCTCATAAAGCAAGATGGATGACTCAAGCCAGTGTAGAGAAGATACAGATCAATCGACAACTATATAGATATAGTGACCCGAAGGAGAAGAAGGCCTCAAGTCTTGTGTCGAAGGCTAGGGTTCCACATTCGCTACTCTTCCATTGTGTTCTACCAAGAACGGGATCAAGGAATCTGGTAACGACGTTAGATGAGCAATGTTTATTTCATATACTCAATCACCAGCCCATAGATCTTCCATACCTAATCCTCAATTACATGGTAAAGTCGAAGAAAGACTCGACTACCCTACAGTATAGAATGATACTGACAAGAATCTTCAGAGAATCTAGAATTCGTCTTGAGAAAGGAAACAGAATAAAGATGAATATCAAAAGCGTCATTAACTCTGCAACTATCAATAGAATGGGCTTGAAGAATTAGGAAAAAGAGGATACAGATTTCAAGACGATAGCAAGGATTGAGGGGGAGCGTGATGTCAAACAAAGTTTGAGTGAAAAAAGTAACTCCCACAAGAAGATCAAAATCTCAATTCACTGGAAGAATGCCTATAGAAGAATTGAAAAAATCGTCAGATGATGCAATGAAAGTTAAGACGATTTCTCAAAAAGAAGAAAGTCAGGTGCGCCAGATAGAGAAACAAGTGTCCTTGAAGAGAAAAGGGGAGACATTGTTTTCAGAGAAATCCAAACAAGCAAAAAGGTCACCTAGACCACGGACCCTGTGTCAACAAGAGCAGAAGAAATATAAAGAGTCGACTCATAGTGAGGACTCCGAAAAGAAAGCACCGCAGGCAACCAGATCTAGATAGTAACACTTTTTACAATATGTTATAAAATACCTATCTACGATAACATTATATCTTAAAATGTTATGATTCTTAATTTGATAAATACCACTTTATGATTTTATAACATATAATTCATCATTGATAACAATTTTTTTAAGTGTTACTAAACATTATAAAAGGTTACTATTTTAAGATGTTACAAAAGTGATGTACAATAACGACACTTTATATGAGTTACTTTAATAATAATTTTATAACACTTTATATGACTTATCTTAATATCATAAAATAATAACAATTGATTTGAGTTACCTTAGTAATGTAAAATAATAGCATTTCATATAAGTTACCCTAGTAAATGTAAAATAATAACACTTTAGAAAAGTTACCATAATATTGTATTATAATAACATTATGTATGAGTTATTTTATTAATAAAATAATAATAATTTATATGAGTTATCTTAGTTATGTAAATTAATAACACTTTATATAAGTTACGTTAGTAAAGTAAATCAATAACATTTTATATGAGTTACTTTAGTAAATATAAAATGATAACACTTTAGAAAAGTTATCATAATAGTGTATTATAATAACATTATGTATGAGTTATCTTAGTTTTGTAAATTAATAACAATTTATATAAGTTACGTTAGTAATATAAATCAATAACACTTTATATGAGTTACTTTAGTAAATGTAAAATAATAACACTTTAGAAAAGTTATCATAATAGTGTATTCTAATAACATTATGTATGAGTTACTTTATTAATAAAATAATAAAATTTATATGAGTTATCTTAATTATGTAAATTAATAACACTTTATATAAGTTAAGTTAGTAATGTAAATCAATAATACTTTATATGAGTTACTTTAATAAATGTAAAATAATAATACTTTAGAAAAGTTATCATAATAGTGTATTATAATAACATTATGTATCGCTTACTTTATTAATAAAATAATAACAATTTATATAAGTTATCTTAGTTATGTAAATTAAAAACACTTTATACAAGTTACGTTATGTTAGTAATGTAAAGCAAAAGCAAATAATTAACTTAAATCAATGAAATATACACAAAAATTTGGGAGAAAATGTAACTTAAAGTTAGTTTAGAAAAATCACGACAAAGTTGTGACACCAATAGACTTTCACAATCCTCTCTTACATAATTAACTTCCTCACTATCATCATGGACGTTCATATCTCGTGCAGTAATCATATTTAGCTCATTCTTTCGGGCTGTATAAAGATTTCTTAACCATATTTAGCTTGTTTAATACTATTGCTTTTCAGTTCCTCTCCTATCTCTATTTTCAAATTAGTTTCCTCAATATTTTTAAATTTCGCATGAATTACCTCTTTCTTTCGTCTTTGAATGATACAATAATTGGTGTTAAATACGTTGTTTAGTCCAATTTATATAGGTATTTAGGTCATATTTACATTCATTTTGCATATTCATTTATTCATTTTAATAGCATTTTTAGTTTAATTTATTTATTTTCATTGAGTTTATTATTTATTTTATTTTTCTGATTTTTTTTGTAAAAAGCATGAGTTTGGCTTCAAATTATACCCAAGAATTTGCTCACGACACGTCCATGATTTTGCATGCCTAAGTGAAATTAAAAGTAGAAGTAAGTATGGAGAAAACACATTGCAGGTGGATTAAAAGCAAGAAGCAAAAACGGCAGGCATAGAAGTAGGAAACGACGCAAGCAGCAAAAGGTCCAAAACGCAGTGGACTGGAGACATTTTAGGACTTCAGAATTATAACAACGTGCTAGGTTTTAATTGGAAAAAACGTTTTAATGTGGAGGTTTTTAACTTGGAAAATAAACAAACGAAGAGGGCAGTGGGAGACGCGGCAACATACGGGAACCTGACGCTAACATAGCTGAAAGAGGGACCTAAAACAAGGTAGCTCCAAGGTGTAATGCACGAAGGGACGCCGTAGTAGGGACTTTTGTAAACACGCAAGAAGGCAGCTCTAATTGGACTCACGCGTGACCTACACGCCGCAGCTGAAAAGAAGGAAGGGCTTTTATACGCACGCGAAGGACGCAGTTGCTGAGACCAATTCAGACCTGGGTTCTTTCATTCCTTACTCCTCTAATGTCTATTTTCCTTGATTTGATATTTATTTTGTTGAACATGAACATGATTGAGTAGATTTCTTGTTAGGTTTCAAAGATGGGAGAGTAGATTTCTTGTTAGGTTTCTGCCATAACTGAAATTCATGTATAGTAGTTAGCTTCTACTGGATTGCAGACTTCATAATTTGCCTGAGGGACCGACAGTTTGGTGAGAGCTATTATAATCTACAACGGTCTCAGTTGAATGCTTTGAGGTACAAAGACAACGGTTCTATTGTCTTTCCTTGGAGGAAAATATTGAGTTCAGCTGTCTTTCCAACTGCATACAAAATACATTATCTTTTGTATGTTTTCCTGTTTGTTCTTCGTTGGGTGAGTTCCTTATATTTGTTTCTTTTTACATAAAAGTTCAATTATTTTAGCTCTATCGGTTATCGATGAGATGGTTATAGCTATATATTCGATGCTTTTTCTACGATCGTCATCTGGTCTTGTGGATTTGTTTAGATTTAAGTTGTGAAGAAAATAATCTCAAACAAGAATGTTCTCTTGTGTTTTAATTTTTTAAAGTGTATATTTTATCTTTTACATCTATGGTTTTTAGCTTTCTTCCCGTTTTATTGTCATTATCAATATAAAAGATCTTTTTGCTGGTTTCTGTGTGGAATTTCAATAGCAACTTCATTTATCAAAGCCTTCTTGGTGGTAAAATTCCATTATATACTTGACGTTTTTTAGTAGATGTTGTTTACCTGTTTTGCTTCTGAAGTTGTCTACGCGTGTTGACAGCTTCCAAGCGTCCAATTCTTTATTGTCATTATTTCTATTCGGGTTTATTTCGGTTCTTTCATAGAGTACTTTGGGTTTATTCATTTCATGTTCGACGTTCGACCCAACCTCTCACATATCCCTTTTGCGATCTTTTACAAAAAAAGCAAGGAAGAGTTAAAATGTTAGCGTTCTTCTAATATGTTTAAATGAAGCATTGTAGATTTTGTTCGTTTGGGAGTTGGTTCTTTAGCATAATTTGTGGATAAAATAAGGCACAAGCTGAATGAGACTTTGCCCTGCTTCCATCTAGCAAAGATTGATGATTGATATGGGATATGGTCACCTTTTTCTGCTGATTATAGATGACCACTTTTCTTTTGAGCGTTACTCAATCAAAATTGTTTTGCCTCCAACTAATTTGAGAGAAGATGCAATATCAAAGATATTGGGTCCTGACAAATGTGGACAAGTAAAAGGTATTGGGTACATAAGATATATTAGTAACACTATTATAATAGCATCAACAAATGTTATTATAACTTCAATAATAACATACTTTTAATATTGTTATTAAACAATAATCTACAGCGCTTTTAGAAATGTTACTAAACTCATATCCACAACATTTAGAGAATGTTAAAAAAGTATAACAGATTCAAAATGTTACTTAATAGCTAATTAATAACATTTATAAAATATAATATAAAATCATTTGTAGTTATCAAGATATGCTATAATAAACTCAACAAGCAAAGATTCTATCAATGTCATGGAAAACATATCTATAACATTTTTAAAATGTTACAAAATTTATATATGTTACACGTTAATGATGTTGCAAAAGTTAATATATAACAATTCAAAAATGTTACAAATAGTTAATTAATAACATTTATAAAATATAAAATAAAAGCATTTGTAGTTATCAATAAATGCTATAATAAACTCAACAACAAAGATTCTATCAATGTCATGGAAAACTTATCTATAACATTTTTAAAATGTTACAAAATTTATATCTACTACATATTAATAATGTTGCAAAAGTTAATATATAACAGCTCAAAATGTTACAAATAGCTAATTAATAACATTTATAAAACATAATATAAAATCCTTTCAGTAGCTATCCATAAATGCTATAATAAACTCAACAACAACATTCTATCAATATCATGGAAAACTTATCTATAACATTTTAAAATGTTACAAAATTCATATCTACTACATGTTAATGATGTTGCAAAAGTTAATATATAATAAATGTAACAATGTTACAAATAATTAATTAATAACATTTATAAAATATAATATAAAATCATTTGTAGCTATCAATAAATGTCATATTAAACTCGATAATAACATGTAAAAATTGTTACTAAAGCATCATATCTTTAGTAACACGGGTTGTTATAGCATACTCATTAGTGTTACCATTCATATTTAATAACACTTATTACCTGTTACTGTATGTCATTTTTTTTGTAGTATCTTTAGTCTCAATTTTACAAGAAGATTCAGTAAAATTGGCTAAAGAAACTGAAATTAAGAGGAAGTTGAAATTTGAGAAGAAGAAACCTCAACCTCAACAACAACCTCCTAGACTGATTGAAGAAAGTAAGAAGTAGAAAATCAGTCAGAAAAAGAGCACTCCAACTGTTGTTCAACAAAAAAAAAAGTCAGTTGAATACAGTCCAGCACAGGTTAATCCTTCTCAACCAATGAGAAAAGAGGATTTGAAAATAAAGATCATTGAAGAAATTGAACCTGCAAGGAGTTGAAGCTCTATAATCATAAGAGAACCCCTAAGAAGGTTGGACAAGGTACAATTTGAACCAATTATAGTAAATAGTCGTACAATACATCTGTTGAATGATGGAGAGAAAAGGTTGTATAGTGCTCTGCGAGATGAGAAATCAGAATCATATCCAACACAGATGACTAAAAAAAAGTACACTATTTACCCACTTACAAAAAGAACTGTGATAAAGATTGTACTTGACATTCAGCTAAGACCTTACATTATTCGCAATGAAGATAAGGGGAAGAAGAAAATGTATCCAGAAAGGATTACAAGTGATCTGACAGAAGATCAGGTTGAAGAAGAAGTGAGGAACATAGATGCAGCACATTATACAGCTCAACAAAAAGGAATCTATGTTTCCCACCATATCTCAAAGGCATCAGGAAGTCATTGTGGTCGTCTTACCACTGATGGAACTTCTCAGGTAGTTGGAAGAATAACAGAAGGGCAGTCCATAACCATTAGAGTTGGAAATATTAGTTTCAACATAGAGACTCTTGTGCACCTAATTATGCACCTTAGACCTTTGAGCTCTATATCATCAATTGGAGATGTACTACACCTGTTTAGAAAACAAATTCCAAAGCTACCTCGACCTGATGACCTTGATCTCCCTGACAGAAACTTATCTTTCAGACCTCCTATTATTACAATCATTGAACCGGATGTCATGCCTTCAGAATCATTTAGTACTACTATTGGTTTGGAAGAAGTAAAATAGAAAAGTGATGCAACCTTAGTCGAAGAAATTGAAGAAGTTCATGACAAGGCTAATGATCTGCATGTTTCAGTGGGTGATTTACATAAGGAAGTAGCTCATTTATGACAAGACCTCAAGTTACTCCGAACTGAGATACAACTAATGTTCCCAGAGATTATGAAGCATCTATGGTGAAAATTTTTTGATTAATAACAAATAGGGGGAGAGGAGAAAATGAGAAAGATAAGAGGAGAAAATGAGAGAAAAGAAGAAAGAAGAAGAAGAGAAGAAAGATGAAGAAGAGAAGAAAGAGGAAGAGAGAAGGAGAAGAGAAGAAGTGAAACAAGAAAATAGTATAGCTTATAATTTTTTTCAATTGTATATCTTCTTATAAATCATACTCGATTATCTTTTTAAAATTATGATTATTTGTTATCATAAAAAAGGGGGAGATCATTAAGTCTTCACTTCTAATAATTTTGATGACATTCAAATAATAATAATATTAGAAATTGTTGAACCGTTTTGATTAGGAAGAAAATAAGACGGAAGCTGAAGCAAAAGTAAGATGAAAGAAAGTAAGACGGAAGCTGAAGCAAAAGTAAGACGAAAGAAAGTGAGACGAAGCGGAAGTAAAAATAAGACGAAAGAAAGTAAGATCGAAGCTAAAGCAAAAGTAAGACAAAAGAAAGTGAGATGAAGCGGAAGCAAAAGTAAGACGAAGCTGAAGCAAAAATAAGACGAAAGAAAGTGAGACGAAGCGGAAGCAAAAGGAAGACGAAAGAAATTGAGACGAAGTGGAAGCAAAAGTAAGACGGAAGCGGAAACAAAAGTGAGATGAAAGAAACTAAGACGAAGCGGAAGCGAAACTAAGACGAAGAGCCGATACTATGTCGAACGGTTAACTAGTTTGAGTTAGTTACAAAACTAAACTAAATAACTGTTTCTACAAGAATCAAGAAGCAAGAAACAAGGAAAAAGAAGCAGTTGTTAAGAAGCAGTTAAAGATGAAGGCTATAAATATAAGTCGGAGTCGAAGATTAAAAAGTTAGAGATTTTAAAAAGTTTTTTTTATCTTTAGCAAACATTGTATTCATTGTGCGAAACACTAGAGCTATCATTACTGTAACAAAGCTCGCAATATCTTTCTGTAAGAAAGAAGAAAAGCTGAGAGCCTGAAGAGGCTTTGTGAAAAAGAATACTTGTGCTTTTGAGAAGAATAGTGTATAAAGGATCTCAACCCACCGGATCCTCATCACTCAGGCTTGGGCCATCTCACCTGCTCCAGGCCCACTGACATTGGGTCTCATACAACAACCACGCAACACTCTACTCTACAGCACTCCACTACTCCCCCTGTGCCTGATACTACCGAAGACCATCTCTCCTAACAACCTCACACAATTGTACATAACTGATTTCTGTTATATGTAAGAATAAGCTAGCATATTCTAGAAAGTTTTCTCCTGTATATATTACAATCGATACAATCAATAAAACGTGAGAAAGGTTTCATTTTATTCTCTTCGTATTCCTTTCTTCATAGTGAAATCTCATAAAGGATTATGAGGACTGGACATAGCCCACTGTTTGGGGTGAACCAAGATAAAATTACTGTGTCAACCTCTACTCTCTAAATCTCAACTTTTAATTTCTATTGTTTTATACAAGAATATAGAAGTTAATTGCAATACATGGTGATTGTTTACTTAATAGTTTTGAAAAAGTTATTTTTCAAAGAAATTTGAAAGGGGATTGTATTCAAGCAAAAGTAATTTATCAAAACCTAATTTTTGCTTTCTTTATTTTTCGAAAACTCAAGTCTAGCTTATAAATCAAAATATAAATATGATACCCACAGAGCATAAGCTCACCCCCCTTTCCTCCCCATCCCCAGGTATTCGGGAAGGAGATCGGATGAAAGAAAGTCAAGACTTGTGTTCAAACTTGTATTTGTTTGTCCTTTGTACTTTTGGAATTTTGGTATCTAAGTATGGCTTGGAAGGCCATTGTAGTTTGTAAGTTTTTATTTTGGGATGTTTGTGACCTATGAAATATAGTGTAATGGATTTATGAAGTTTTATATTTTAATTGTGTATGATTATGATGATGTAAGTAAACTGTGGGATGTACATGAGTGAATTGAGATATGGATGTTTCTGATGATGTTTGAGAATTATTGGAGTGTTAGGTATAGATGTGTGTTTCTGCCGATGTTTGGATTCCTGACGGGAGGTCCGATGATGGTTGTATGGTTGGATATGTGTTTTAGAAGTGTATTTTTACCTTTGCAGAAATTTTTAGGCTGTCAAAATACAGCAAGTTATCTTTGCCGATTTTCGTAAAAATCGGGTTAAGATAAGAATAAGAATAAGAAGTTAGTTTGTTAAAGATGAGTTTTTAGTTAAGAGGATGAAATTTTTGGGATTTGTGTGATTGGTTAAGAAAAATAATATGAATCGAAATGTTGTTTGAGAATTAAGTGAATTGAAATTTGTGCGAGGATGAGTTTCCAAAAAGGAAATTGTATGGATTGGTTATGTTTTGAATGAGTTTGAATAAAGAGAATGAATTGTATATAAAAAAATTATCTTTGGATTAAGAAATGTCTTGGGGTTTCAAATACGATTGTCGTTTTCCTTCGATAATTGTTCTCGGATGTCGGATATGATTCATTTCGATTACTTTGATTGTAAGATCGACCGTTTGTTATATCGATTCCGCTTCGCTTCGCTTTTACTTCGTACTTTTATATTCGATTTCACATCATATCTGTTTCGCTTTCATTGTAACTGCTCCGATTCGCTTTTTCGATTTCAGATTCGATTTGCATTTTGCTTCCGCTTCCGCTTTGTTTATCGTTATCGAATTCAATATATCCAATTTGAATTCGCCTCGTTATTCGTATCCGTTTCTGCTTTTCGGTTAGGATCCGGTTCCCGGATCGGGTCCCAACAAAAAGGATACACAATTCAACCCCCCTTCTTGTGCATTTTGTCTATTGAACGTAAAGTCTATACTAACACGTGATTTACTTCAAATTTGACTATGCAAGGCTAACTAAATATCTATTCCTTTCTCTCTTTTTTAAATTTCGGGCAACACAATGGTTGTGTTTTAAAAATCCCAAAAAGCTACAAACAATTTCGTACACACTTCTATATTCACATCCAACCACAAATTCAGGACGTTAACACCCACTCAAGGCTATCTCAACAATAGTATCAAAAGATTTATACCTAAAGTCATTTTTAAAACACAAGGCAATCAAAAGTTAACTAACAAAATCATAAAGTGTATCTACATAAACATAGTTCATGAGCCACTAGACCACAAAAATAAAAACTAAGAAACTACCCACGTGTGACAATATCTCAAAAATGTCAAAAGACCACATGATCTGCTCAGAGCTTCAAACTCACTAAATTAACCTGTATGGTTGGAAAGTGGAGGGGGTGAGTACACTAGGTACTTAGTGAGCAGGAAAAACATATATCACAAATAGAATTCGATTCATATCAAGACGATGTAGATAACCTATGAAGTGAATATATATCACATAAAAAACACATAGGCCCAGCCTATGACTCAACGTATACCGGTTAGGAACCATATTGACCTAGCCTATTAACTCACTCATCTGGTGAACATAGGTTCCAGTTCCAGTACAAAAAAGCATAAAAAGATCATATGTATAAATCAAATATTGATAAGAAAACCAATATTAAGAAAAGCTAAAACAATCATATGTGACACCACTAGTTGGCCAAACTAATGTGCACATCCATCGATACTCGGTGTTGGCTCGACTTTCATCCATGGTAAGTCAGGACTACAGTCGACAAGAGCGTCATGACCTTAGGTGATGACCTCATCGATGTGGAAAGGTGTCGATACAACGACTTGACTTTCATGTACCAACGTCAAGGATATGATAGTCACTTATCAGTTGTGTCTAGTACACAATTGGCCAATCGTTTTCTCACTAATCACAAAGCAAATCATGTCCAATTATTAAGTATAAAATCAAGTAAGGCACCATGCCTTTATTTATCGATCTAACCGATAAAATACAATCGTGCCATGACTCTAAGTCAAAAGAGAATAAAAACATGCAACATACATGACTCGATTGTGCATATGTAAATTTCAAAACATTATCTCATGAAATAAAAACCATCTTTTGTACTCCAAATGCGAAGTTATTCAAAAATGTAGTTTCAGAAAATAAAACATTGTCATTTACATTTCAAATTCAGATTGGTGGAAAATAATATCATTTCTCAAAATACATAATAAAAACATCAGCTGCATTCTAAGTGCAAAGAGTTATTAAAAACAATGTCATTTATTAAATACCTAAGTACATTAGCATCCATTAGAAATTTAATTCTACCATATGTTGCCTAGGTTCAAAATTTACATACCATTCATCATACTTGTCTTAGGATGTTCTAATCCTATTTGAGAAATACAGTTTCCCCAACTCACCTCAAAGAAGATATATCTCTCTTAACTTCAATAATCCTCAATACGAGCTTCCTAATTCACGGCTCCCGAGCCTTTATACATAAAAAGACATACAATAAAATTACTACTTAAACATAAATTTCATATTCATACACCCTCACATAAGTGTATAAAACACAATATCACTCCTTATAAGCTATAGAATTTGACCATTAAACTTCTCATACGGTTACTTCCTTACCATTTACATTAGCTTTTCTTTTTCATTTTCTAAGGAATTTAATGCCTTTAATCCCATACTTACTCATTTTCAAAACATAATTAAGTGCATCCTTATCCAAGCATATTAGGCCATTATTCATCAATCTAGGTAACAATTCAAGTTCACTCTAAGTTGACATAAAAGTGTTTTCCAATGCACACCATCAAATTCCTTAAATCTTAAGCCAAGTTCACTTAGGCATTTTATCAAATACCTAAAGGCATAAACTTGAAAGCCTCCTTCTAATGTATATCTTCCTCATTTTCCATCATCAATTCACCTTATACATACATAATTAACATCATGGAGTTCATTTAAACCATCAATTTCAAAAGATATTCAAAATTTCACAAACTTTCACCAAAAGGGGACAATTTCAGTTTTCACTTAAAGAACCCTCTCCATGACACATTTCATTCATCTAAACCATGTTTCATTCATATTCAAGCATGGAGAACAACATATCTTAACATCAAACTCAAAATCATAATGTAGAGAGAGATGAGACAAAATTTACCTAAACCTTCCTTTAGTGATATCTTCAAATCCTTTGAGAATTTCTCAAATATAATGATAGATTTGAGTTCCTTGACCCCAAATTAGCTTAGAAAACTTTGGTTTGAGTTGAAAAACCAAAAAGAAGGGTGAATTTTGATGATGGCCAGAACTTCCTCTCTTTTCTCCTTTCTTCTCCTTTCTTTTAATTAAAACTAAGTGTTTTAAGTCTTTACTAATGGGATGCACGACCATAAGTGAAAGAAGGGTCTAGAATATTGACTCTTCTTTGATCAAATGGGGTGAAATTATCATTTTGCCCTTAGCTTATATGAAATTACCATTTTACCCTCCAAATTTTCCTAAATTTGCAAACCCAAAGTTTAGGAATCTCCAAAACTTTTATTTTTATTTTGGTCCTTGGACTCTTGAAAATAATAATTAAGCCCCTTAACTTTATAAAATTACATATTGGTCCTCCAAGAATTGAAAAATTACAATTAAGTCCTTTAATTTTTAACAATTTGCAATTAAGCCCTTATGTATATCAACTTTTCCAATTAATCTTTGTAAGTGTCCAATAAGTCTATAAATTATGTCTAATCAACTCTAAGGCATAAGAACACATCTAATTTAACCACCATGGTCATATCCATCCAATGGACTCGATTTTTCATACTTAAAAGCTTATATGTCGGAAATCTCCCAAATTTCACATACCGATGAACTCTAAGTTCATGTAAGGGCATATAACATTATAAATCATTGCCATACGTACCAAAAGAATTCAAATTCATCTTTGAACTCATATACAACCATGCATATATCAATATACAGTAGTATCTCCAAATATAGAACAATCACCAAAGGGCTCAAAAAGTCCAGCATTACACAGAAGGTCTGATGATTATGAAATGTGAATAAGATATTGAAGTGCTCATTGAATGTGAATTGGACGGAATAACTGTTTTCTCAACTTAAATATTGAATGTCAAACTAAGCTCTGATGACAATGTGAATGAGAATGTGATAGTGAATATGATTAGGTGATATTGAGCACTTTTAATTGACTAAATATATGTGATACATTTCATTGCATGAATGCATAAGAGATAAAAGCAGTTGTGACCAGAGTAGCTACCAAAAAAGAGCCTAGCACTCAAAAAATGTATAAGATCTAAAGGCTCACTATGTAAAATGAGCCCGATATGGGATAGTTATCAATGAGTCGATACGGGATAATTATCAATGAGTCCGATATGGGACAATTATCAATGAGTCCGATATGGGACAATTATCAATGAGCCCAATACAGGACAATTATCAATGAGCCCAGTATTCACAATGGATACGGAACAGTTAGGCACTCGATTACAACAAAGTAACAAATGAAAAGTAGGTCTCATGTGCACTGCATATGCATGATATCAATGATTATAATGTGTTGAATGTAAAATGTGAAATGATTGATTAGGTGTATATGATCCAATGCGATTATTAAATAAATGGTGTGAATTATGTGCTATGTGACTGGGTGAGTCATCGAGGATGGTCACTCACTGAGTTCGTAAAACTCACCCAAAATTTACAATTATTTTTCAGGCTCAGAAGAGTACCCCGTTAGAAAAATGGAGTATACCTTCTGCATTCAAGTAAGGGATAGAGATCAAAATCAGTTCGCGTCTGCATTGTATTTCTTTATTTTCGTACTGCATTGTATATTCCGCATATTTTTGTATCATATGTATTTGAATAGTTCAGTATGTAATAAATTTTGAAATTGAAAATGTTTTGTATTTGAATTTGGGCCCAAGTAACTAGTGAAATTTGTTAGAGTAGTGCCCTAAAGGCAATCGCCTTTAGCGTGTTTTGTACAAAATTGTGTACATTCTTTATAAATAAATAAAGAAAGGCATATTTCATTACGTTGCTGTTCATTATTTATGAACTGATATTGATCAATAAGCAAATTAATGAAGTCCATGATATATGACATAGCATGAAGGAAATTATGATGTGATCATACTACTGAGATTCTTATCATGTGCAATTATGTCAGTATCTAAATTATCCCTAGTCATAGGATTACCGAGACCGACATCGGTAATCCGGATAGACTAGCACATCTCAAGCTCCTTGATTTGATCAAGCAGTGGATCTCAGAAACTGTAAATATGAGATATTTAGGGTTGAGATGTGGATGCTTACTAGAGGTAGTAAGTACATTCGATGACCCGCTATGAGATCATCACATGGATGTCCTATTCTAATGTCGGTGATAATCTCATCATAGAATGGTGCAAGTATCCTTAGACTTGAGGTGCTCAAGGATATCTTGATATCGATTCGCTTTGACTCCATTCCTTGTTACCTTACATGAGGTCGCTCATAGGGTGGTGCTTGGAGTGCAGTTTGAGGTATTCAAGGTAATTGAGCACCAATAGAGAATTCACCACTTCGTGATAGCGAAGATGATACCCATGGCCTCTTGTCGTGGTCATTACTTGAAATCTCGATCGAGTACATATGTCGTGAAGAGTGTCTTCATTGACATATTAAGTAATGAGTCCCGTGACAAGAACTGAAATCACTGGACTAGATTTGACGTAATCGCCTAGTAAGAGTTGACACTTTGCCCATACTCATAACCAAGTGGGGTATAGCATGGTGAAAGGACGAATTGCACGTAATTGTCTATGGAAAGGTTCGTGATATGGTCCATGATGAATATATGTTTATTCGTCAAACCAATTACTTTCCGTCAATTGGGGATCATGATGTGTTGCTAGATACCGCCATGACTTGCTCAGTTAAGTGTTAATCTAAGTGGCCAACATAACCGGAACCTAATGGGTCACACGATAAGAGTGTTTGGAGAACTCGTAAAATAGTTTTGGACTGAGATCCAATAAATGGAGAGCAATCGGATTAAATGGATCCCGATGAGATTGAGATATGTCCCGATGAGATCGCGACATCGATATTGCTGAAAAACGTTTCCGGGGGTTTTTCCCATACCGGGACCTGTGAGGCGGTAGACCAACCCAGTGTGTTGGACCACTTCAGCATTTATTTATTTATATATATATATATATATAATTAAAGAATTAATTAATATATATATATATATATGTTATACGTGGGAAAAGGAGGAGAGGAAGCTTTAACTTTATTTATATATATATATATATAATGAAGCTAACGTGGATGGATGGAAGAAGGTTCCATTTTGCTTAGTCATTAAGTATATTTAATGGCTAGAAGACAAACTTGATGTAGAGATGAAAGATGGTCGTTGGTTTAGATAAAAAGAAGAGAAGTTTTGTAAAAACCTAAGAGATTTTGATCTCTCTTCATCGATCATCAAGTTCTCCATCTCCTTCAAGCTTCCCATCCTCCTTCTTCATCGTTATTCTTCAAGCTCTCCAAGAACAAGGTAAGATCTAGCAGTCTTCAACTTGTTCTAGCTATTCCCGGGTCAAAGGGTTTGTCCCGGTTAGGTTCTCCGATCTCTGCGTGGATACCGTTAGAGACGGTCTCCTTTGGTCGTTTTGGTTTAACTTTGTTATATAGTCACATGGATCTTGGCTTTCGGGAAGGTCCCAGAACAAAAATTTTTGTTTTTCGCACCATGGGCATGTGACACCGAGATTTTCTTACAAAATTCTGATGAGTTGTGTGCTGGTTGTAATGTTATGTTTGAAAATGTTTACGCGTAAAATGGGTCTGGATTTGATTACTGATTTCTATGTACACGTATGAAAATTGTTTTTGAAAAATTTTTGTACTAAGTTTTTAAGTGGTTGACTGTTCTAGCGTGCCACCCTTATGGGATTCGCACTCGAACATCACTCAGGATGTTAAGTATGTGTCTCAAGAGGGTGTGGAGCTACAATGTGGTATCAGAGCCTAGAATTAGTATCTTACAAGGGAGTTTTTGAAATACATGTCAAGTTACAAGCATTTTAGTTACGTTATAGAAAACAGTAGCGACTGATCCCCAGTCTGAGTCACATTTATGTGAGTCACATGCATGAGCACTTTTTAAGAGTTTGAGTTGATAGAAATAGTGAGAAGAATGATGATTTGTCCAGGTGTGAGAAAATGAAAGCTCGTGGATATCTAGAAATGAGAGATAGTATATGGTTTAAGATGATAGATAGAGATTCACTACATTTATATGTGTGGTTGTATCATGGCACATGATATCAATATTGTACTGTGATGATATACCCTCGAATATGATATAGAAGTGAAAATATTATTATGAATTGTGTGAGGAAAATAGGGAGATAAGTAGAAATGATGAAATTAAAGTGTACAAGTAGAGTGTAATGAAAATAGAGAATTTTTATGAATCTTAAGAAGATGAATTAGGAACCGAAATAGTTGTTTGATGAATATAACAAGAGTTACGATCCACCGTAAGAATATATTAGTGGAAATTGATATTAGAATTTATTAATGATTATACATCTATAATTTTGAATTGATTGAGGATATAAATCTGGGAGATGAAATAAATGACAACAAGAAGATGAGATAGAAGATGAGATAAAGAAAAAGATGATGACTCAAAGGAGAGGAGTTAATAGACCCAATATAGTAGTTGAATTGTTATAACATGATGTAACATTAGAAGAGGTAAATTCTGGAAAATTGAGGTAAAGTTGATGTTAGCATATGTCAATGTGAGGAAACTCCGATCGTGGCAAGAATAAAGAAGAAATATTATCTAGGATCATTGAGTTTTGATTAATAAAACATTATAATCGTGTATGAAATGATAGAAACTGATCTTCTTGAGTTACTAAGAATGGCTAAGAAGCAATGATGGAAACAATTGATTGATAAAGATTGCATGAACGGTATAAAAGTAGTAGCAAGAAACCTTCTTTTGAAGAAGAATTTCACTAAATTAGGTTGAACAGATCAGATAGTTTATATTAAGAATGATCAATGAAGGAATAAATCAGAAATGATATTGGAGTCCTAATCCTTACGGATACTCAAGCATAAAGATGTAGAAAATGTTACTGAGAGTGTATGCATTTTATTTGATGTAAAGTATCCAACTATGTAATTGGACTATTGAATTTGAGGAGACATTAATTGCTAATATGAGGAGAATATAAGTCCACGTTATATTCTATGTAAATAATTTCGGGAGATACAAATTTCATATGAAGAATGTGTTACAAATATAGGAAGTTAAGATTGCAAATAAATTGAAATGTGTGGAGAAACTAGTAAGAATGAACAGACATTAAAACAAGTCAATGTGAAATCAAAGGAAATAGAATGCATTGAGAAAATCATTCGAGAAGAAGAAGTCAATTGGGAAAATCGAAAATAACATGAGACAATAGTACCTTATTAGGGAATTAGATATTTAAAGAATTAAGAGAAAAAATCATAGGCATAAGGAAATTTGGGTTATATCTGTTGGAGTTATCAATGCCCCCGACAGTATTATAGTGTTAAAGATTAAAGTGATCCAAGAAAAATTGTATTAATTAGTGACTATGATCATAAATGGTATTTTGAATGCATGCGAAAAGTAAAGAGTACATTTTGAATACTTGAGGAAATATTACATATCATGAAGGTAGAAAAAATATATATATGCCAAGTATAATGAGAGTGAATTTTTGCTCGATCAAATAAAATGTGGGTTGTTAATATCTAAACATGGCATATTGGGAGACCCAAAGAAAGAACAGGTGATGAGAAAGTGAGAAACTACAGGGAATATATGAGAGATTCAAAGTTCTTTAGAACTAGTTGTATGTTAGATACTACCAGAGACTGTTAAGGGTTCTTTTTTAATCTTATCCCTTGACAGAAATGTTTGAGAAAAAATGTGTCAACCGTATAAGTGATGAATGTGAAAAGAATTTTGAGGAAAGATAACACTAATGATAATATTATCATTCGGAATTGGAGATTATATAGTATATAATGAGGTTGCACATTAGAGATTAGGATGAAATCTAACGTAGTATAATAAAGTGATTTCATATGCATGGAGATGGTTAAAGTTTCATGAATTGAATTATTCAAGATATGATTTAGAATTTGCTGCAATTGTAATTGTTTTGAAAACTTAGACACATTATATGTACAGAAACATTTTGGATATATATGAATATATAGATCAGTGAAGATTGAGCTAATTATTGAGTTTGAAAGGATTATGCAAACGAATATTTCCCAATAAAGCTAGTGTTGCAATCCAATGCATTGAGTAGAAAATTCAACAACGGAATAACGCAAATTGAAATATTGAGGTTATCAAATATGGTGCAATATAGAGCATAGAATGTTAAGGTGTAGTAGGGTAAAATGAAGTGTTATTAGTCACATAGAATTTAAGATAAGATTCATATGAAAAAATTTGCAAAGCCTAAATTAAGGGAAAAGTCATTATCATAGTGATGTCATTAGAATACTATATGAGGCGTTATATAATAAAAAAAATCATTCACCCTTACATTGAATCAAATGAGGCCTAAAATAGTTAAAGACCAAAATAGATGGGAGATGTTGAGGATAGTGAAATTAATATGTATTTGAAACTAAGTGATTCAAGAAAGATAAATGAGTTAGATGGATCAATACCAAAGATATGGAATACAGTGAGATAGACCTAAGAGTTATATGTATTAACACTGAGGAGAAGTGAAAAATGAAATGTTTTCGAGGGTATCACCTTGGTAAGATGTGCTCAGACTAGGAAAAAGAATAAACTAAGCTCGAATTGTATTAGTCCACATGAAGTTATTGAGAGCATAGAAACTGTAACTTGTGAGTTGTATTATCAATAAAGATGCCTCATATTCATTATGTGATATGTGAATACACTAAGAAATAATGATATGATCTGACAAAGATGTATTGTCAGCTTGCAAAGTGAAAATTTTGAGTAACCCGAATTATATTGAGGAGACAGTTAAGGCAGTGTGATATCTGAAGTAATAATTAGAGGATTGATTGATTTTGTTGACTATGGTCAATTGGAAGAAATTATTTAAGTGATGAAGTTAAATGGGAAATGGAGGAGTATATGAGGAAGCATACGCTTGCCTGCTTGATCAGTCAGATAATAATTTTGAGGAAGAAATTTATTAAGGGGGAGAAATGTAACATCTTGTCCCCATATTAAAGAGTTAGAACTTAGAACCAAAAGTAAGGTACATGTGAGATCAATGAGAGATTATGAAAAATACATTCTTCATACTCATGCATATTGTTAGCATACACACACGTAAATTTAGATATTCTACACATATTTAAAATGACTGTACATGCGCTCATTGACATTCTGGGTATAATTGGATTGTAATATGATATTGTTGAGAATTGTGAAGCTATTGTATTGGAAATTTAATTGGTAAGTGTAATTTTTAATTTTTGAATTTTGATAAATTATTGAAATAATGCCCAAAAATTGTGGGATATTATCGTAATAGAAAAAATGCCAATTGGCAAGAAAATTGATGTATGGAAAATAGAAATGAGTGAAATGATATTGAAGAAAATTTGGAAGTCGACTTCTGAAATATTTTGAAATTTTTGAGAGAATGATTGTGAAATTTAGAGACAAATTAGAGATGAATAAAAGAATGAATTTTAGAGTTAAGGGATAGGTGTGTGATGATGTTAAGAGATGAGAAGATTGTTTGAAGTGAACGTTGGGAAGAAAAATATAGAATGCATAAAAAATTTGGAAAGCAGAGAATGTGAAATACAAAATATAACGAGTTGCATAACTAATATCTATTTTTGAGGATTTTGAGATTTTTTAGTAAACTTGCATGTTTAGGGGTACTGTGAATTTATAGTGAAAGATTTGAATGGAATAGAGTATAAAAAGTAAAAATGAAAAACGAGGTGTAGGATTTAGTGGAAGAAGAAGCAGCAGTGAATGAAGAAGAGAAGTTAGAAAAGTTAGAATTGATCTGAAACTTTCTTGATTAAATTATATTGATTTAGGAATGATTTGACAAAATTGTCTTCATAAAAGTTGTAGATCTTTCTTTTAGCTTTCTGTTGATATAAAGTTTGCAAATTTTGGAGTGTTGGATCAAAAGTTATAAAGGTTTAAAATTGGATATGTGACTAAGGAAATTCAGACTTTCGCATGAAAGTTGCTATCGTGCATAGTGAAAGACACTATCGTAAGGTTTTAACGTGAAAATCGCGATCGTGCACAGGGTTGATGGTGCACAATCGCGAGTTTGGAATGCTAAGGGGCAAATGAACATCCTTTGGTTTTTTGGCTATATCTTCTTCATCCAACCTCCAAATGACATGAGACTTAAACCATTGGACTCATAAGATATTTCTCTACCTCTCCATATAAAATCATAGCCATATGAAATAAATTGAGAGATATCGAATGTAAAAAGTGGGACAGGTGGAGCGAGTGTGCTCTTAAATAGTTCAGCCCAATTTTTTGTCTGTATCTCTCATGCCAGTGACTTTTCACACTCACACCTATGAGTTACTGACGCCTGTGACCTCTCACTCTCATGCCTGTGTGTTTCAATTAATTGACACTCACAACTTTATTTGTCACTTCATGCTACAGTGCTCCCTAATGGTTTCTGCATTCGAAAGAAGTTACAAGCTAAACAGTCTTGCTTCTTTCTACAATAACTCCTTTTCTAGATCTCCAAATGACTTGATTCTTAAGCCAATGGATTCATAACACATTATTCTATCCCTCCACAAAAATTGTTAGCATTTTAATTGATTTGAAAAAGGTTGATCAAATGAAAGTGTAGGAATCTGTTGGAACAATGTGAATAGGAATATTTTACTGAACATCCTTCGGTATTTTGATTATATTTGGATCTATAGGATTCCAAATGAGATGATTTTTAATTTGGAGTAAACTAGAGAAATAGTAATATAAATCATGTGAAGAAGTCAAACTATAATTCAATCTCCAAGATATTTAATTTCTAGGTGGAAGTTATGCAAAGTACGCTTTTTTAGAAATAGAACAGTAGACCCAAAACTTAGTTTTTATGGAAAAATCTGAAAGTGATTCAATGAGTTATCAATTGTGATTTCAACGGTTTTATTGAGATATAAACCTAAGTATAAATTATACTTAGGTAAGTTTTAGTATGGGGAAATGGATAAGAGGCTAAGAAGTGGACAAGTTTTAAAGTTAAGTTTTCTTAACCTTGTAAGACAAGTTACTCTTCTTGTCTTCGTCTTTCTCGAAGTTTCCTTCTCCAGTTTTTCTTTAACATAGAGTTTCTCACCAAATCTCCACCACAGTAAAATCTTGTTTTCTGCTACCCACTACCACTCCTACTTTGTTATTTCTTTCATTTGCCCCAAAAAAAACCGAATCCTACCAACCTCTATAATGACCTACGTAAGTTGCATGAAAGTTAGGGCTTCATGATTTTTGAAGATGAGAAGTATGAATATGAGATAAATATGATGGTTTATCTAATATAGCATAATCATAGAAATAGTAGCCATTTTCATGAATACTATACAAACTAGATAAAAAGTTAGATATGTAGTTTTTACGTATTTGAGGATTTTTATATGATATAATAGTGTAGAGATGATTTTTTTAGTAGAAATATCATTGAATCAATGCAAGAGAAGAGTACATAAATTTTAAAAATGATAAAGACATATATGATCTGTTTCCTTTTTAACTGCATCTATATATATACATGAATTTTTTTGGAAATTTGAGGATGAATAAACATGGGTTTAAAGTTAAGGAAATCATAGAGTGAGACGATGTCGTGCTATTAGTGGGATTAAAATGGAAAGTTGATAGTGATATCTCTTCACTGTTTACATACGTGAATATATTGGTAAATTAGTGAATGAATAATTGACATCAAAGTAATAATGGTATAAGTATGTTAGGAGTAAAGATATTCACATGATTGAGGTTGTGATTCAAACAAGAGGAGTAAGGTATATCCAATTTAAGTGAATGAGAATTTGTTAATAACAACAAGTACTGCTAGAAAAGAAATGATGAGTGATTGAGTTATGAAATGAAAATGAGCATAAGATATGAAGTTTGATAAAGTACTCGGGACTGTCATTGAGCATGTATTGTATATAGTCCATATACACATTTGTGCATAAATAAATGCTTATAATTGTGCAATTATTAATGTGTGTACAACGTGTGTATTGCATAAATTGGATGTGCAAGATAAACGTCTGCATTCAGACGTTTTCAGAATTTGGAAGCAAATGTTAATCTGGAGCATACTGTGAGTTGACCTAGATGGTCTTACTTTATTGTTTGTTTTGTTTATATTATGAATTGAATGATTATGCATTGTGAATCTGAATTGAATTGTGTTGATTTTTGAACAGAAGTTCCAATAATTGTGAAATGTGAATGAGATATTGAAGTACTCATTGAATATGAATTGGATGGAATAATTGTTTTCTTAACTTAAATGTTGAATCCCGGACTAAGGTCCGATGACAATGTGAATGAGAATGCGATAGTGAATAGGATTCTGTGATATTAAGCACTTTCAATTGACTGAATATATGTGATGCATTTCATTGCATGAATGCATAAGAGATAAAAGTAGTTACGATTGGAGTAGCCACCAAAAAAGAGCCTAGTGCTCAGAAAATGTATAAGAGCCAAAGACTCACTATGTAAAATGAGCCCGATATGGGACAGTTATTAATGAGCCTAATATGGGACAGTTATCAATGAGCTCGATACGAGACAGTTATCAATGAGCTCGATATGGGACAATTATCAATGAGGTCTAATATGGGACAGTTATCAATGAGCCCAATATGGGGCAAGAGCCCGATATGGGATAGTTATCAATGAACCCAATATTTACAATGGATATGGGACAATTAGGCACTCGGTCACAACAAAGTAACAAATAGAAAGTGGGTCTCATGTGCACTGCATATGCAAGATATGAATGATTATAATGTATTGAATGTAAAATGTGAAATGATTAATTAAGTGTATGTGATCTAATGCGATTATTAAATAAATAATGTGAATTATATGTTATGTGACTGGGTGAGCCATCGAGGATTGTCACCCATTGAGTTCGCAAAACTCACCCAAAATTTGCAAATAGTTTTCAGGCTCAAAAAAGTACCCCATTAGACAAACGACAATATACCTACTGCATTCAAGTAAGGGGATAAAGGTTGGGATCAGTTCGCTTCTGCATTGTATTTCTTTATTTTCATACTGAATTGTATATTCCTCAGATTTTTGTATCATATATATTTGAATAGTTCAGTATGTAATAAATTTTGAAATTGGAAATGTTTTGTATTTGAATTTGGGCCCAAGTGACTAGTGAAATTCTGATGAGTTGTGTACTGGTTGTAACTTTGTTTTTGAAAATGTTTATGCGTAAAATAGGTCCGGATTTGATTACTGATTTCTACATACGTGTATGAAAATTGTTTTTGAAAAATTTTTGTACTGATTTTTCAAGTGGTTGATTATTCTAGTATGCCACCCTTAAGAGATTCACACTTAGACATCACTCAGGATGTTGAGTATGTGTCTCGAGAGGGTGGGGTGCTACGTCGAATACTTCTAAACTTTAACAGAAGAGTTCTTCCTTCTTCTGACTGCAGTTTTCCCTTCTTCTTCTTTCACTTATACCATTTCTAACTTATTTCAACCTTCATTTTCAACTTCATTTAACTAAAACCATTCACAAACAAATTCAAAATCCATTAATAAACATAACCACTAAAAATCATAATATCATCCACGCATCTTCTTCATTTTCTACGTTTTCTTCTCTCTCATTTTTCTACACTTTCATCTTAAGTACATTTTCCATTTTTATTCTCAAACTTTCATTTTTAATTAACTTTCCCACATCAGAACATCATCTTACAACAATCCCTTAACTCAAAATTCATTTCTAGATCATCTTTAAAGAACCAAAATACTCAAGTATACACAGTGAAGAAAATAGAATATACACGTATATATATATATATATAAACCCTTCTCCAAAAATTTTGCACTCATTTCGTGTACATTTTCATTAATCTTTCAACTCCAAAAATTATTTTAAAACACTCTTATGACATATTAATCATCAAATATGTAAAAACTACAAATCCATGTTTTCATCTTAAACCCACGGTGTTCATGAAATAACCATTTTCTTCTAATCATGTAATGACAAATATATCACCAAATTTGACTCATATTTCTACAACTCATAAGGATTTAGATAATACTTACTTGATAAAACTCCAAATTCTTCAAGATCTAAAAAAGCCCTAACTCTCATGCACCCACGTACATCATCATGAAGATTGATAAGGGGTTAGGTTTTTCTTGGGGTAAAAGAAAGAAATAACAAAGTGAGAGTAGTAGTGGATAGAAGAAAACAAGATTTTACTCTAATAGAGATTTGATGAAAAACTTTGTGTAAAGTAACAAGCTTGAAGAAAACATACACAAAGAAGATATTTTTAAGACAAGACAAACAGTGTCTTTCTCTTTCAAAGTTAATAGAATAGTAGTAAACTTTTTAAGATCAACCTTACAAGTGACACTTGTCACTCATCCATCCTTTAAGGCCTTAAATTAGTTCTCCTTTAACTAGTCCAACCTTCTCTACTTTTTACTCCAAATATCTCTAAATTTTCAATATCATTTTCTCACAATTGCTAAAGTTATCTCCAAAATTCTTCACTATTGTTTGACTCTTATTTCTATTTCCATTTATAATTGACTTACCATTTGGCATTTTTCCTAGTCCAAAAATACTCATAATTTTCATAAATTTTTTCTAAAATGCACCAAACTTCTAACTCAATAAGCATTATCATCAAATATTCTAATTCAGTTATTCATACTTCTCAAAATCAATTGTCAATACAATTAATTCAAAATTCTCAATATAAGCACATTTACAATCAATTATATCCAAATGTCAATGAATGCATGTATAATCATTTTAATGTGTGCAAAATTTAAATTTACATATGTGTAGGCTAACAATATGCATGGGCATGAGTTGCATTTTTCTTACTCTATTATTGATCTCACATGTACCGTATCTTAAGATTCTAACCTTTAGTATGAAAAACGGGATGTTATTCCAAGGGTATATTTATATATATCTATGTGTGTATGTGTATGTACATCTAAGTCTATCATAAACCTCCTTTCTACCTAGTAGGGATAAAGCTGTTTATTATTAGACTTCCTCAAATCTTGCTTATTTACGGAACTCACAATAAGTATTATTGTTATTGTTATATTTACCACAGTAAATAAAGATAGTGTTGAGAGATAATTTGACTATTTTAAAAAAATTAATCAACGTCAAGGATGATATGGATTGGAACAGCAAATAAAGATAGTATTGGGAGATGATTTGACTATTTTAAAACATTAATCATGATGATATGGAATATTATATCAGTCATAACAAATGGGCTACTATTGATTCAAATTGTCGTTCAAAGTAATTCAGGAAAGCACTATTATAAAATAAAAATAATAAATATCAATTTAATAACTTTTAGCTTGAGAACTCAATTTAATAATAAATTTCTATTTAAGAAAACCCTTCTATATAAGTTATTTTAATATAATTTTCTATTAAAGTGAATAAAACAATTATATAAACTCTATTATATATTCAACAAATAGGCAACTATATAATATATTAATAAAATTATTTTTATACTATAAATATATTAATAAAATTACTCTATTTCTTTTATACTATAAAAAAATAGAGTAATTTGAAAACAAAGGAAAAGGAGAAAGGGAAAGGGGTACAAGGATAAGCATGGCCTAAAAACGAAATTAAGAATATGGAGCCATGGAGGGTTTAAAATCATAGTTGTTGAAGACAAGCACATGCAAGAACCATGAAAAAGGTACTGTCACCAAAGGATCTTAGCAAAAGCGAAGCTTTTCACTTATATGGATGGCCACCATTCCTTACAGCTATACATAAAGTCGACAACTAATACCCATTTGTACGTGCTTTTAGCCTGGCATTGGTAGCAACTTTCTTTTGGTATATGTATTTCCTAAAAATTAAATTTTCCAACTTTGGTAGACTTATATTGTTGCTCTGGGCAATTACTTGCTAAACACATAAGCGTAAATCATGCACCTTCCACCTTTTTCCATATAGGGGGTACTTAGAAGTGGATAGAAGACAACCGATCGAGCATGCCTTATAAGTCAAAAGCTTGTTGTACTTCAACGAAGAGATTGAGACGTACATGCATAGTAACAATGCAACGTAAAACTTCTCTTCTGCATTATTAATTTACTGTTAGGGGAATCAGTCCAAAACTCTAGTGCAGGATGGGACCTCTCATCAATTCAGGATTCTGAAGCGTCTCCAGTAGATGTGAAAAGATGCCCAACGCATTACTTTTAATTAGCGTACCTAGATTGGTACTTTGGAAAGAGTATATGATCAATTGATGACTAACAGGAGACCGCAAAACAATTGTGCTCCAGTCGTTCTCTCATTATTTACACCAAGCTTTGATTCATTACTGTCCGACAAAATTCTCACATTGCATAGGATCAGCAGCATTAAACAAAGTGCTCACTTTAATTGTGTTTTATATAAATTAAAATATACTAATTTTTCAAATACCATTTTTAATCAAGTTTAAAATTTTAGACTTAATTCTAAAATATCTAAAATTTAAAAGTCTGATTAAGAGATGATCAAATTATCAAGAGAGTCCAATTCTTGAAAAGTCTTGTTATGTCACACCATTATTATAAAGGTTTAAATTTTATAAATTCTATTTTTTCAAAAATAAATTTTAAAATGCCCTTTCTTTTTCTTTTAAAATATATAATTTTCATGAAAGAACCTAATTTTGAGTTAATTGAGAAAAGATTATTAAAGAATAGGATATATTTGTCTTTTGTAATTTTATCCATTTGTGAAAAATGCCTATAGTTTATAATTAAAAATCATCCCAACAATAACAACAATAAAAACAGCATTCAATTGAAATCCCGCTAAATGTGGGATCTGTAGAGGTTAGTAGTACGTGACCATAATTAGTAAAAATCTTATTTCAAAATTAAAAATCACTATAATTTATTAAATAGATACACACCCTTATATTAATTTTTATAAGAGAAATAATAAGTTTTATGCTCAAATTACACAAGGAAAAATGAATAGAATGGATGTGCGTGTAAATTTTGTAATGGTATTAAATTTAAAAAACATTGAAAAAAAAAAGTTGAGTTCGTTTGTCTTATTCGTGGCTCATTGATGTAACGGGGGAATTGGAATTGGAATGATTAAGGCTTAAAGTGGAAGAAACGGCAAGTGGGAAAACAATGGACAGGGACATGGAGAGTAGCGAGCAAATGAGAGCTAAAACTAAAAAAGGAAAAAGAATGAGACACAGAAGATGCCGTACTGTGTGCAATAGGAAGTACTGATACTGAAATCACAACCCCTCTTCTTGGGAAATTTGTTGGATTCTCAGAATTAAATGTCCACAGTCGACACTGTCCTGTCCTAGCACCTGGTTTCTTTCAGCATCTTCCCATGCAACGACAAACATATATAGCAGAACTGTACATAACGCCAAACTCCATGATGATCGAGTTTCTGAATCTTCAATTAATTAATACCAAAATTAACTTTATTATCCCATGATTCATGAAGCTAGCATGCTCTGTGTGCTAATTTGTTGTTCCAACTGATTTTGCTGCTTCAGCAAATTGGTATTTATTTATACTGAGAGATGTGGACATACACTATTAAATTCAGTAATGCATTAGACCTTGATGATGATCCTCCACTACTTGTACTTGACGATGTGAACTAGATTAATCTATTGAGAGCTGTTGACTTAAGGTGGATTATGGCATTATATCACTAGAAACCCGGAACATGGCTAGGCATTTTTGCTGCAATCATCTCCTGTATACATACGAAAACCATCTTCTTTTTGATACAAAAATATATCATCAAACTGGAGACTTCTCGTGAACAAAGATGGTCCTTAAAGATGCATTTAGCAAGTTTTTCGGTTGCATATTGCGGGTTAATTATGGGCGTAATTGTGAAAAACCAATCTTGTTATTATGCTGAAATCTTAAATTAAGATTCACCGACTACTTGATTAATTACAACATTTGAGCAAAAAATAAACTTAACATGAAACATTTGATGAGTGCGATAGATGCATGCACGTCACTTTCAAGCCTTTCCTGCGGCCTTAGGAACTTGACGTTCGGGTTCGGAGAGACGAGTAGCATGGAAACGGTCAATAAAAGCAGAAGCTTTAGTGTTGATACGAGGGTCAGCAACCCATCGAACTTTATCTTCGTCGCTTGGCCACACTTTGCTCTCATTCATTGCATCATCGCAATTACCTCCTGCTTCATACCCTCTTCGAGGCCTCCTTGAAGGTTTCATGAAGCTGAACAAAGAGAGAGAACCGGATGAAAATGACTTCTTTTGTCTGCTGTTGTTGCTGTTGCTGTTGCCACCCATGAAAGGCATTCTTTTTCTTGCTCAAGAGTTGAGAAGAGGTAAGGTGTATAAGACGAGCTTAACTACTTACAAATCTTAAACCAGAGAGCTGGTAAAGAAGCCTGCAAGTTGGTTTCTCACTTCTCTCACTTAATTTGTGTTGCTGGGTTTCAACATGGCTGGCCACTTCTGTTTGAATTTATAGCAGGAGATAGTTAGGTAGCCTTTGATAATAGCCGGGTATCTCTTCAGCTTTAAGCATTAGGTAGAGAATCTTGAGAGAGGAGACTGAACTGAATGGTGAGCAGTCAGTGATGAAAATATCAGAAGCATAGTCTAAGAAGCAACAGTGGGTGGTGCGGTGATGGTAAAACTTTAGACAAAAGCACATGTATTGTAGTCCGCAAGTTTTGTTAGTCACCTGAAGAAAGGACGATTATTAATCAATGATTGCTCACTTCCACCTATCTTTTCCGTCTCCTTCATTTTGAACCTCTGTTTTAAAGTCAGTGGTCTCGGAATTTTACTTCCTTCCATTCCTTCTTGTTGGTCCCTTGTTTAAACAATGAACTTATAAATACTTGATTCAATGTTTCCCACAGCTTCAGAAATATTCAGTTGAACATGATCACACTCATAAAAAAAAGAAGTTGATATCAAAGCTGTATTTACAAAGAAGCTCGATTCAATTACCTTTTGTCACACTCATAATAAGCTAAAATAATTTTATATAGTGATTCCAAAGATCCCATAAGTTATAACACAATAATTACCATTGCAATTATTGAATGCGATTTAGAACTTGCTAAAATGTATGGATAAGTCATGTGACATTTTAATTTTTAATTTATTGGATCTTATCATTATTAAATACTTACAAAATTAATTCTTAATATGTTTAAATTTTAGTATATGATTTTTGACAATATAAATATGTTTATTTTGAAAATTCAACATTCCTATCAAATTCATTTAACTAGACTATTAACATGAAGAGAGAAAATCAACACACACTCCGTGTACAAAATTTTCGATTTTGTGAGAATCTAAGGAGGGTCACAATGTACACAACTTTTCCTTTAAAATAACAAATAGTTTTAAAGAAAGATAGGTGTAAACTTAAGTTGTAAACTAATTATAATATTTAACTAAACGAGTGCAGGACAGCTGCTGATTACAAATTTATATTCAGTAAGCAACTGCAAGCTGAAAATGAGAGGCAGACAAATAAATCATAACTAATTAGAGTAATATTCCCTCGTACCATTCTATGCTACCTTTAATTACCATTTAAGATTTTGAAATTTGGGTTTACAACTAAAAAGAACCTGAAGCACGTTTCTATAAGACTAAGCTCATCGATCTATACGGTGCTGCATGTAATGATGAAAACTGGCAAGCACAAGACACATTTTATAGATGATCCTGTCTACTGCTGTTTGTTCTATCAATTGTTATATATAAATAAAGTGAACAGCTCATCTCAAATCCTATCCACCTGCTCTAATGTAATAAATATTAAAAAAATATTAGATACGTTCATCTTTAAAGAAGATGGTCAAAAAGATGCATGACTAGCCAGTTCATCAACTTGTTGCTAAGGCTTATGCATGTTATAAAATTGAGGTATCTAGTTCCTCTTTCCTTAATTAAATCATGAAACCGGGTCTTTTTTCAATGAATCAAAGATATACAGATTAAACTAATATATAATCTAGATAACAGGCTTTGATCCATTATAAACAACTACTAGAATTTACATAAAAAAGATTGCGTACGTTCTTTTCATTTTTTCAACCATACATTACAAGAAAACTTTGGTTTACCAACGTACGATTACCGACAGAAAGAACACGGTTGATAAGGTATTAATCATATTGATTTTTGCATGGGGTAAACAGAAATAGGTTTCTAATTATCAAACATGTCTAGGTTTAAGGTGGCATCTTTGAAGCTTAATCAAATTTAATTAGGAAGATAGAGTTCGGCATTCGTTATACTTTGTGCCTTCAACCTGTAAACTAAGAAGTAAAGTTCAAGTAACTTTTATTCTTTCTTTCTTCGCTTTAAGTTGTTAATCCTGGATTTATAGATAATGCCCTCTTGCTGTAAGCAACCGAAGCTAACAGCTAACTCATCATGAGTAAAAAGATTGATATGTTGTTCTTTGACTCCAAAAGCCATTGGTTTTTGAGGAATCATGATCGTCCAAGCGGGCCTTATTGGGTCCTTTTTGATGATTAGGTTCAAATATGTTTAATAATCCTGAAGAGAGTTGGGCAAATTTAGGCGCGATTAGGATTTGTTGCTTTAGTGCTTAAAAAGTATATCGAGAGTTGATACCACATATTATACACTCAACAAATTAATTAAACAAAAAGCATGTTTCAAGAATCTTTCGTTTATCATGTGAGAAATAAAATACTTCATTTCATTGTTATGCAATGTTCATGTAGTTTGTGTAAATTTGTCTTAGAAAATCTTTTGAATGATATTGTTCTAAAAAGAAGTGATTTCTTTTCAAAAATATCAAATCTAAGTACAAACATATTAAGTTTTTCAATTTAAAGGTTCTAATCTACCTTCAAATTATTCAGAAAGTATTTTAAGAGATTAAAATAATCAATTTATGTCAAATTTTTTAATAAATTTTATTTATTAGATCAATTATGTAACCTCTATCGCAAATTTACTTAATCAATTATAGTAAGTTGACACAAAATAAAATTATTTTTAAATTATTTTTAGTATTACTAATTGTTTGTGAGAAATTTAGAATAATAGATACATTTAAAAATAATTAAACTATAAAATGAGACATTCGATAAGACAAATATAAAAATATATTCTTATAGTATTCATAAAATTTCAAATAATAGATTCATAAGTTTTTATATTCACATGAAAATCTTAATGTTGACACTACATTATGTTTAAATAATGCATATCAATAAACACTTAGAAATAATAAGGAATAATTTATAAACTAAAAGAAAAAAAATATATAGATGGATTGACAACTTTGTCCATTTATATTGAAGTGACTTGTGAATCGTTGTGATAATAATACAAGGAATTTGAGTTACTAACGTCATCTCTCTCTTGCATTCATGTTTGTTGATTGAGTTACTATTGCCTACAATTTTTTTATCCTTATATCTCCTCATCCTATCATACTAGCTATTACAAAGCTCTTTCAAGTACTAAACTTATAACACAAGTTGTCCCAATTGTTTTGCACTGTAATCTTATTTAGATTTGTTTAAGCAAGACTCAACAGCGATCGTCGACCAACTAACTTGAATGTCTCACGACACTTGTAGCGTTTAACTATGATGCTTTTGTAAGATTATTGAGAAAACACTGAACTATCAAAGGCAATAATAGAAGCATGAAAGAGATGACAAATGTTAATCTTTATTACTTCCCTCAAAGTATACGAAGAAATGCTTTCTCAATCTTTATCTTTTGATGATGAGTCATCGAAGCCCAAAACCATTCATAGCACATTTATCTAGTCCAATGCTTATTCATGTCAAACCCATTAGTCAAGTTCTTAATCCATTAAGAACTTAGCTTTAGCTAAGTTTGTCTATACAAGGTTTGAAACTCCAACAAAACTTGCATTATGCTTGATCTAATTTACTAAGTTACCTTGGAGCTCTCACATGCTACCATCATACGTGTGATCTAGCTAACTTTTAACCCAAGGCCTGTCTTCAGCTAGCTGTGAAGTACCTTTACATGCTAAGAGCTAACAAACTACCCCCCACTAGATGAATTTGACACTCTTGTCAAACTAGTCTGAAGGTAGGCATTCATTTGATCCTTGAATTGTCACAAGGTAGTATCTTTCTCTTACGTAGCATTCGTGATTGGATTTCCATTCCATTGGATTGAGAATTTGATCCTTATATTCTTCTTATATTTCCTTATCTTTCAATGATCCAAGATCTTCTCCATTTTATTCTTGAATCGTTTTCTCATAGTTGGTGGAGCTATCTTCTCCTAACTCTTATTCAGATCTAATGCATCCTTATAGTGAAGTTTGAGAAAAATAACATGAAAAGTAGGGTGTACTTTTAATTTCTTGAGCAACTTTAATTTGTATGTCAAATTTCCTACTTTACTTAACACTTCAAATGGTCAATCATACTTAGGCCCTAATCCTCGATATAATTGTTTACATAAGATCTTCTTTCAAATTTATAGGATAAGTTTCAACACTAACTTATCTCCCACATGCGAACTCTAGTAATTTCATTTGTAAGTCTGTTTGCTTCTTCATCCATCATGAAGCTTTTCAAAGATTAAACTTTACCTCATCTAGTAACTCTTGCTTCTCCATTACAAAATTATACGCTATAAGACAATTGCCATTTGTCCTTTGTTATGTAATCTCTGTGAAGAGAGTGGTTGTTGTCCCAAGACTATCTCAAAGGGATTATTCTTCATAGAAAAAAATTTATGCAAGTTAATTACTGCAAAAATGTGCAGTATCAAGTAAACTTAACTAACTACACTGATTTGCATTTACGTAATGCCTTAAGTGTTCCTTGAATAAATTGTTGATCCTCTCAGTTTGACCCTTTGTCTCTGAGGTGATATGTAGTTGAAAACTTTAAATTTCAACTTATCATGTTGAAAAAGGAAACCTAGAATTGCCTCGTAAATATGGTATCTTGGTCACTCGCAATGTTTGTAAGGACTCTGAAGTATTTTACCACATTTTTTTATAGAACAACTATATTGCAATATCCAAGGAACAAAATGTTGGTGCTAACATGAAGATTGCATATTTAGAGAATCAATCTAAAATCACCATGATTGTCACCAGGTTATCCACCTTTGGAAATTCACTAATGAAATCTATCGAAATTGACATCCACAACCTTTCAGGGATGAATACGAGTTACAACAAACCAACTTCTTTTTTTTCCTCTTTGGTTTATCCAATTGACACATAAGATATGTATTGACATATAACTCTTTGTCATTCTCCAACTTCGACCAATAATAAAAATAAGCTAAGAGTATGACCAGCTCACTGTGAGTTATGCATCTCTTACAACAATTGTTTCTATAAGCCACCAAAACTTGCCATTTACACTTGACTACTTTTAATCATCAAAAAATCATCATCATCGAGTCAAAACTTGCATACAACACCTTCATTAACTTATGATATTAACTTACAATATGTATTGTCCAATGAAGCTGCAACTCTGATTTGATCTAATAGGTTAAACTCTACCTTAGTAATGATATATAAGGTCGCAAACACCTTGTTTTGACTCAAGACATTCATCACATTGTTATATATGTCCCTGGTTTATACTCTTATATGAAGTCATATTCTTCAAGAAACTTGTGACCCTTATTTTGACTCAAGACGTTCATCACATGTTATATGTCCTTGGATTATACTCTTATATGAAGTCATATTCATCAAGAAACTTTTGCCATTAGGATTTCTTCACAGATAACTTCTTATGGGTCCTAAAAAATGTGATGGCAACATTGTCGATACGAATAATGAACCAAATCCCCTAAACAATATACTTGTCATGTATTAAGATAATGCATCATTGCAAGCATCTCCTTCTCATGTGTCGAGTACCTTTGCTCTGTACTATTGAGTTAGGACTCCACCAATGGCTTTGTCAGATGCATTCGTATATCAATTGGAAGATCAAACTCAAGTTGCTTCAATACAAGTTCAATTGAGATAATGACTTTAAGTTTCTCGAATGCCTCCTGACATGCATCCGACCAACAGATTGCTTTTTCTTCAGTAAGTTTATCAATGGCGTTGCTTTCTTTGAGTACTCCACTAATAAATTACCTATAGTAGTTAGCCAATATAAGAAAACTCTACAATTCTTGTACTGTCATGAGAATCTGTCACTTAACTATGGCTTTCACTTTCTCCAAATCCATCCTAATCTATCTCTTGCTTACCAAGTGACCTAAGAATTTGATCTTCAACTGTGCAAACTCACACTTCTCCATCTTCGTGTAAATCTTATGTTGCCTCAACAGTTCAAACACTTTCCTCAAATGCTCCATATGATTTGCCATATCAACGTTTTATACCATGGCGTCATTAAGATACATCATAACAAACTCATCAATGAAGCCATACAACACATCATTTATAGGTTACAAAATTTTGCATGGACAATTTTCAATTTGAACGACAAGACTAGAATTTGTATAACATATACTGAGTCACACATATTATCTTTTATTCATTGCCCTCAGCTATTGACACTTGCCAATAGTCACTCCGAAGATCAAGCACGCTTGACAATCTAACTGCCAAATCTTGAACTAAAGGAATAATATACTTATTTTCAATTATTACTTTGTTTAAAGCTCGATAGTCTACAGGCAACCGAAGTGCCCATTTGATTCTTTTATAATAGTATTGGGCCACCGTATGAGGCTTTAGAAGGTTGGACAAATCCTGCCTCAAACAATTCATCAAGTTATTTTTTAAGCTCCCTTGATTCCAATGAGGACATTCTATATAGAGCACTAGTAGTCAGGACAAATCTAGGAACCATTTCAATCCTATGATTAATCTCTCGATGAGGGGAAAGAGACTTTGAAAATTCTTTCAACATCAAATCCTGAAAACTCCCTTAATAAGCTTACAATTGCATCAAGGATTCCATCATGTAGTCCTCATCAATTCTCTTACATGATAGTGAGATAGGTCTTTATATCTTTTTTCAACATTTTCTCGATGCTTATAATTGACACATGTGTTACCTTCATTATATCATCCATTGTTTCCACCACCAAGTCTACAATGGTTAACATATAAATAATTTTGTTCATATGTGATCATCATACTTTCCAAACTTGGATATAGCACCGCCTTTACTGCCTTCAGGAAGTCGATCCCTAGTATCAACATGAGATCTTTAAGTAGTATAATCATGCCATTGAACTTGGCATGCCAACTCTCTATGCTCATTGAGATGTTATAAGTAGTTCCTACTGTTGGACCCCAATTTTAAGGGGAATTTAGAAATAAGAAATGAAATTGATTGAGTATTTTTGTATATGAACTCTGTTAGAGATGTATTGCACAATGAGAAAAAGAATTGATAGTGTTGATGAATTTGAAAATTGAGTGGATTAGAAAGGGTTATAAAAGTTTAAGTGAATGAGTTGATTGAAAGGGAAGTTTAAAAATCAAGAAATGAAAAGAAAAGGGTGAAAATTTGAAGAATTAAGAAAGTTGACTTTTGGAGATAGAAAGCTTGACTTGAGAGTTGACTTTTTGTTCTAGGTAAAATTTGAGAAAATGGTCTTCATAAAACTTATAGCTTATATTGAAAGCTTTCTGTCGCCATAAAGTATGACATTTTTCGATATCGGGATTGAAAGTTATAAAATTTGAAAGTTTGGATGTGTTATAGGTTGACTTAAGTATGGTTGAATCTTTGACTGAGAAATTGACCTAGTTAGAGGTGGAATTAGCCTTTAAGTGCTTCATGAAAGTTGAAGAGTTTGATTTGATCTTTAAATCGATATAAAGTATGTAATTGTTGGATCAAGAAATAATAAGTTATGATTTTTACAAGTTTCTGTTATGATTTTAGCATGATTATTAGAGGACATAATTTTTTATTGGAAAATTGATTTCCTTAGAGGTTAAATTGACTTTACTGTCCTTCATGAAAGTTGTAGGTGACTTTTTGATCTTTATATTGATATAAAATATGACATGTTTGGACTTTGGAGTTGAAAGAAATTTTCAAAGTTGAGTTACTGTTTAGGGTGACATGATTTTGGATAGAAACTTTGAGTGGATTTTTGACCCTTTAGAGATGAAATTAACTTTCGAGTTCTTCATGAAAGTTATAGATCTTTCTTTCATCTTTCTATTGATACTAAGTTTACAAAATTTGGAGCTCTGAGTCAAAAGATATGGGGTTTATAAGTTGAGATGTCAGTTAAGAAGAAAGGGTTGCAAGTCCACTCGAATGTCGCGATCGTGCATAGGTTCACCGGAATGTTGCGATCATGCATGCGCATGATCGTGAATCTGCTGGACCACCTGATTGTCGCGGTCGTGCACGCGCACGATCGCGACTTTCCCTATTTGTTAAAGAAAGGTAATTTTCTGAACATATTTTACTCTTTTGCTTCTAACTTTTCCGTCCGACATCCGATTGACTTGGTTTTTGAATCGTTGGATTCCTAAGACAATGAATTTCATTTTTATGGAAAATTTGTGAATTTTTTAGATTAAATTGAGGTTTATTAGATTAATCAAAGTGAGTCGGGAAATTTTCTAAACATAGTTCAGTATTTTGAGAAATTCAGGATCTGTAGTGATCCGATTGAAATGATTCTTGAGGTAATATAAAATTAAGACATGGGGCTACAAGTCATATGAAGAAAGTGAATTTCAATTTAGCCCCTAAGACTTTCAATTTCTGAATTGAAGTTAGGATTCGTGTGCAGTCTTGGATTAGGAACATCTGAACGTATTTTAGCCATAACTTTTGATCTAGAAATCCAAATGAGGTGATTCTTTATTTGGATTAAACTAGAGACATAGGGTAAATTTTTATGAAGACATCAACTTTTAATCTTGTGTTTAAGAATGTCAATTATTGGATGGAAATAATCGTACTAGAAAATGATTTAGCATAAGACATATCTGAAATGTTTTGAGCATAACTTTTGATGTAGTGCTCCAAATTGGATGATTTTTACGGCATTATGAAATTAAGACAATGAGGAACAATTCTCTAGAAGGAATTTTTAACAAATTCCTTCAAATTGATAGTGCGAAACATATCCAAAAGTAAGCATGACTTAAAGTAAAGTTCAAGGGCATTTGTGGAACATCACTTAAAGATTTAAGACTTTAGGCTTATGAGTGAGGGGCAATTAGGTCTTTACCCATTCATTAATGACATGGCCACCTATAAACAAGGAGGCTGTCCTTTTTGGAGGAGCAACCCACGAATTTGAGAGAAAATAGAACAAAAGAAAGAAGAGAAATAAGAGATCAGAGAAGAGAAGCATTCGGCCATGGAGGAGAAGCAAAGTTTCGGATTTTTGGGAGACTTCAAACATAATTTCAAGTTGATTCTAAAGGAAAAATATTGAAAAGGAGGAAAGCTTTCCTTGGAGCCTTGAAAATTCGAAATTTGGAGGAAAAATAAGGTAAGAGAAAAGTTTAAGTTTTGAGCTTTTCTTGAAATTTTGGTTTAGAATCATGGAAAATGATATAGGTTTGTGTAATATGAAGTCAATTTTGGTGATTGCTAAGTATTATGGGTTTAATTTTGGATATAAATTAAATAGGGTTAATGCCCAATTTTAGAATTTGGGGATTTTGGAAATTTATGATTTAGATAGCTTGCTTATATGTGGAATTAGTGTTTTCGAAGTTCAATTTGAGGATTATGTCATTTATGATGTTGAAATTGGGTGAAATTGGTGTAGGGAATTTTCAATTGGAAGAATAAAAGAAGCAATGGTTAAATTGAAGCTAAGGACGAGCTCCTAGCATCGATTCGAGATGGGTAGTATATTTATTTATTGAATTTTAAGCTAAGCATGTGTATTTGGAAAATTCAAGAAGCAAATTCTGATAAATTAATGTTTAGAAAAATGTTTGAAAAATATAATTTTCGAAGGACTAAATTTAATGCTTTCGGAAGGTTTTTAAGAAAATACAAGAGTTATGAAAATCATATTTTTGAATTATCTGAAAAGTTTGAACAATGTGTGTTATGAATTTGTATACATTTGATTTATGTTTTAAAGAAATAAATTGCATTTATTGTAATGATTTTTGATTTATATGTGATTAAATTGATGAATTGATTGAATATGATTGACTATGTGAATTGTTATGATATGTGGATATGATAATGTGTCAAGTATTGACACGATATGATGTTTTGATTGAAAACTTTGAAATTCAAGATTTCGAAATGTGCCTTCAGGCAATCCGAATTTTCGTTTTTCGATTATGTGTTATGTGAATTTGGTCAGGTCCCATAAGTGAGACAAGTGCGCACTTGTCTATTTTTATAGCCTTCTCCTGGCTGCCCGCTAGTGGCATTGGAGTTCCGATCTCGGACTCCCATAAGTCACAGCTACACCGGACCGCGGTGCGAGAAGGTGTAGTACGTCCTGTTCACGGTACCGCAGGACATTATATGAGGAATGTGCAAGACGCTCTTTTGGACCGAGCCAAACCATTTGATTGTATTATGTGTTTTGGTTATAAGTGTGCTGCATTGCATGTCTTGAAAAAGTTTAAGGAGTATAGAATTTGTTCATGAAATATGAAAAATGTGAAAAGTATGAGAATTCAATTTTGTGGATTTTTCCAGCCGAGAATTTATTGAAATTGTTTAGCAATAAGTTGAAAGTTTGAGAAATAAGGGAATGCCAAATTTTTTTGCTATGATATCTTTAAAAATAAATGGCAAAAAGTTTTGAAATATGTTTTCGCTAATCTTTCAATCTATAAATATATTATCCACGAGCTTTGTGCTCACCCCCCTTTCATCCCCATCTCCAGGTATAGAACAGGAGATCGGATGAAAGATTATCAAGACCGTTTGTTCAATTATGTATAGCGTGTATTTTGTGTAAAGTTAATTTTGGTATTGCTATGGTATATGGCTGAATTGCCATTGATGTATTTCGAGCATGTATTTCAGAATGTATGAGGAGTACGAATTTGTGTATATATTTGAGTATGATGTATATGAGTCCTGATTTGTGTATTTGGACTTTGTTATGGTGGGGATGTGAGTAGGATTATGAATAAGAATTGTTTGAGATATGATTGTTGATTGAGCTTTGGATGAGATGAATTATGAAATTGGGTATGGTTTTTGATATATGTTATGTAATTGGATACATGAGTATGAATGTGAGGAATACGAATTGAGAATGGAAAATGACTTGAAGTGGTTTAGAAATAGGATTGCGTTTGTTTATGCTGAGATCCCGGACGGAGGGTCCGGTGGATTTTGATAATTGTGTTACTACTTGGGAATTTTAGAAGTGTGTATTTACCTTTTGCAGGTTTTGGGTTTGTTAGAATGAAGCCATTATGCTGCCGAATTTTGATAAGAATTGGTATAAAAATGAGTTTTGGGATTTACATGAAGGTATAAGAAAATGTCTATGAATTGAGAATTTGATTGAGGATAATTTCCAAGACAAGGGAAATTGTATGGATTTGCATGAGTTTGACTAAAGATGGTTATAAGAAAAAAAAAATTATACCGGATTTGGAATGTCTTAGGGTGTCCAACACGATAAGTTTTCTATGCTTTGTTTTTTTCAACGGATGTCGAAAATTGTTTCAGTTCGATGGATCCATTTGTTTGTTTGTTTCGATTCGATTCGGATTCGTTTTCCTTATCTGATATTGTATTCGCCATTTGACCCGCTTCGCTATTTTTGATTTCGCTTCGATTCGATTTGTTTCGATTTGGTTCTGTATTTTGTTATCCCGCTTGATTATTTGATTCTTTCTCGTTTTGTCCGTTCGATGTTCTTGATGTATGATTTTCGTTCTTTCGTTTCGGGTATTTTGTATTCACTTTTGGATTTGATTTGCTTCGATTCGTTTACATTTTGTTATTCGATTCGCCTTCGGATTGTGTTATTCGATGTGCATTCGCTTCGGTTTTGACCACGTTCGTTCCGTTCTCCGGTTGGGATCCGGTTTCTGGATCGGTTCCCAACATAGATGGTATCAGAGCCCGGTAATAGAATCTTACTTGGGCGTATGTGTGTAAATGGCTTATATGAGCAATTGATAAGAGTTTGTAAGAATAAGATTGAATTAGTGAGAATATGCTAAGTGATCATTTGATTTTAATGACAAGATGTATGATTGACTTTAGGAATGTGAAATTGATGTGCGTGACTATTTGAAGAATTAAAGTGATTGGTTTGATTTGGGTGACAAGAATTATGATTGATTTTAGTGATGAGTTAATGAAATTGAGGTTTGAATTTTCTTGATGAATAGGGATGAAGTGGAATATATATTTGTGAGATGAAATGCGAAATTTTGAAAGAGGAGATGCATTATAGAGGCATATGTATAGAAGTGTAAAAGGTTGATTCTAAATGATGATTGGTTCATAATTAGGATCATTAAGAAGTGGATCATTGACATATGTTGAGAAATAGTGTTTTGATATGAATAAGAAATGAGAAATATGTGCAATAAGGAATAAGATGAATAAGTGTTTGATTATGTCATTCAGAAGTAAGTATCTGGTACTTTGCATAAGTTAGAATTTCAAAGACGAAATTCTTTTAAAAGGGGGAGAAATATTGGACCCCGATTTTAAGTGAAATTTAGAAATAAGAAATGAAATTGATTGAGTATTTTTGTATATGAACTCTGTTAGAGATGTATTGCATAATGAGAAAAAGAATTGATAGTGTTGATGAATTTGAAAATTGAGTGGATTAGAAAGGGTTATAAAAGTATAAGTGAATGAGTTGATTGAAAGGGAAGTTTAAAAATCAAGAAATGAAAAGAAAAGGGTAAAAATTTGAAAAATTAAGAAAGTTGACTTTTGGAGATAGAAAGCTTAACTTGAGAGTTGACTTTTTGTTCTAGGCAAAATTTGAGAAAATGGTCTTCATGAAACTTATAGCTTATGTTGAATGCTTTCTGTTGCCATAAAGTATGACATTTTTTGATGTCGGGATTGAAAGTTATGAAATTTGAAAAGTTTGGATGTGTTATAGGTTGACTTAAGTATGGATGAATCTTTGACTGAGAAATTGACCTAGTTAGAGGTTGAATTAGCCTTTAAGTGCTTCATGAAAGTTGAAGAGATTGATTTGATCTTTAAATCGATATAAAGTATGCAATTGTTGGATCAAAGAATAATAAGTTATGATTTTTACAAGTTTCTGTTATGGTTTTAGCATGATTATTAGATGACAGAATTTTTTATTGGAAAATTGATTTCCTTAGAGGTTAAATTGATTTTTCTGTCCTTCATGAAAGTTGTAGGTGACTTTCTGATCTTTATATTGATATAAAATATGACATGTTTGGACTTTGGAGTTGAAAAATAGAAATTTTCAAAGTTGAGTTACTGTTTAGGGTGACATGATTTTGGATAGAAACTTTGAGTGGATTTTTGACCCCTTTAGAGATGAAATTGATTTTTGAGTTCTTCACGAAAGTTGTAAATATTTCTTTCATATTTCTATTGATACCAAGTTTGCAAAATTTGGAGCTCTGAGTCAAAAGATATGGGGTTTATAAGTTGAGATGTCGGTTAAGAAGAAAGGGTCGCAACTCCACTTGAATGTCGCGGTCGTGCATACGCACGATCGCGACTCTGTAGGTTCACCGAAATGTCACGATCGTGCACGCGCATGATCCTGACTCTGCCGGACCACCTGATTGTCGCGGTCGTGCACGCGCACGATCGCGACTTTCCCTATTTGTTTAAGAAAGGTAATTTTCTGAACATATTTCACTCTTTTGCTTCTAACTTTTCCATCCGACATCCGATTGACTTGGTTTTTGAATCGTTGGATTCCTAAGACAATGAATTTCATTTTTATGGAAAATTTGTAAATTTTTTAGATTAAATTGAGGTTTATTAGATTAATCAAATTGAGTTGGGAAATTTTCTAAATATAGTTCAGTATTTTGAGAAATTCTGGATCTGTGGTGATTCGATTGAAGTGATTCTTGAGGCAAAATAAAATTAAGACATGTGGCTACAATTCATATGAAGAAAGTGAATTTCAATTTAGCCCCTAAAACTTTCAATTTCTGAATTGAAGTTCGGATTCGTGTGCAGTCTTGGATTAGGAACATCTGAACGTATTTTAGCCATAACTTTTGATCTAGAAATCCAAATGAGGTGATTCTTTATTTGGATTAAACTAGAGGCATAGGGTAAAATGTTTATGAAGACATCAACTTTTAATCTTGTGTTTAAAAATGTCAATTGTTGGATGGAAATAATCGTGTTGGAAAATGATTTAGCATAATACATATCTGAAATGTTTTGAGCATAACTTTTGATGTAGTGCTCCAAATTGGATGATTTTTATGGCATTATGAAATTAAGACAATGAGGAACAATTCTCTAGAAGGAATTTTTAACAAATTCCTTCAAATTGATAGTGCGAAATATATCCGAAAGTAAGCATGACTTAAAGTAAAGTTCAAGGGCATTTGTGGAACATCACTTAAGGATTTAAGACTTTAGGCTTATGAGTGAGGGGCAATTAGGTCTTTACCCATTCATTAATGACATGGCCTCCAATAAACAAGGATGCTGTCCTTTTTGGGGGAGCAACCCACGAATTTGAGAGAAAATAGAACAAAAAAAAGAAGAGAAATAAGAGAGAAGAGAAGAGAAGCATTCGGCCATGGAGGAGAAGCAAAGTTTCGGATTTTTGGGAGACTTCAAACATGTTTTCAAGTTGATTCTAAAGGAAAAAGATTGAAAAGGAGGAAAGCATTCCATGGAGCCTTGAAAATTCGAAATTTGGAGGAAAAATGAGGTAAGAGAAAAGTTTAAGTTTTGAGTTTTTCTTGAAATTTTGGTTTAGAATCATGGAAAATGATATGGGTTTGTGTAATATGAAGTCAATTTTGGTGATTGCTAAGTATTATGGGTTTAATTTTGGATGTAAATTAAATAGGGTTAATGCCCAATTTTAAATTTTGGAGATTTTGGAAATTTATGATTTAGATAGCTTGCTTATATGTGGAATTAGTGTTTTCGAAGTTCAATTTGAGGATTATGTCTTTTATGATGTTGAAATTGGGTGAAATTGGTGTAGGAAATTTTCAATTGGAGGAATAAAAGAAGCAATGGTTAAATTGAAGCTACGAACGAGTTCCTAGCATCGATTCGAGATGGGTAGTATATTTATTTGTTGAATTTTAAGTTAAGCATGTGTATTTGAAAAATTCAATTAGCAAATTTTGATAAATTAATGTTTAGAAAAATGTTTGAAAAATATAATTTTCGAAGGATTAAATTTAGTGCTTTCGAAAGGTTTTTAAGAAAACACAAGAGTTATGAAAATCATGTTTTTGAATTATCTGAAAAGTTTGAACAATGTGCGTTATGAATTTGTATACATTTGATTTATGTTTTAAAGAAATAAATTGCATTTATTGTAATGATTTTTGATTTATATGTGATTAAATTGATGAATTGATTGACTATATGAATTGTTATGATATGTGGATATGATAATGTGTCAAGTATTGACACTATATGATGTTTTGATTGAAAACTTTGAAATTCAAGATTTCGAAATGTGCCTTCGGGCAATCCAAATTTTCGTTTTTCGATTATGTGTTATGTGGGTTTGGTCAGGTCTCATAAGTGAGACAAATGCGCACTTGTCTATTTTTATAGCCTTCTCCTGGATGCCCGCTAGTGGCATTGGAGTTCCGATCTCGGACTCCCATAAATCACAGCTACACCGGACCGCGGTGCGGGAAGGTGTAGTACGTCCTGTTTACGACTACACAGGACCGTTATGCGGGAATGTACAGTACGTTCTGTTATGGACCGAGCCAAACCATTTGATTGTGTTATATGTTTTGGTTATAAGTGTGCTGCATTGCATGTCTTGAAAAAGTTTAAGGAGTATAGAATTTGTTCATGAAATATGAAAAGTGTGAGAATTCAATTTTGTGGATTTTTCCAGCCGAGAATTTATTGAAATTTTTTGGCAATAAGTGGAAAGTTTGAGAAATAAGGGAATGCCAAATTTTTTTGCTATGATATCTTTAAAAATAAACGGCAAAAAGTTTTGAAATATGTTTTCGCTAATCTTTCAATTTATAAATATATTATCCACGAGCTTTGTGCTCACCCTCCTTTCATCCCCATCTCCAGGTATAGAACAGGAGATCAGATGGAAGATTATCAAGACCGTTTGTTCAATTATATGTAGCGTGTATTTTGTGTAAAGTTGATTTTGGTATTGCTATGGTATATGGCTGAATTGCCATTGATGTATTTCGAGCATGTATTTCAGAATGTATGAGGAGTACGAATTTTTGTATATATTTGAGTATGATGTATATGAGTCCTGATTTGTGTATTTGGACTTTGTTATGGTTGGGATGTGAGTAGGATTATGAATAAGAATTGATTGAGCTTTGGATGAGATGAATTATGAAATTAGGTATGGTTTTTGATATATGTTATGTAATTGGATAAATTGATTTGTACATGAGTATGAATGTGAGGAATACGAATTGGGTATGGAAAATGACTTGAAGTGGTTTAGAAATAGGATTGCGTTTGTTTATGCTGAGATCCCGGACTGAGGGTCCGGTGGATTTTGATAATTGTGTTACTGCCTGGGAATTTTAGAAGTGTTTATTTACCTTTTGCAGGTTTTGGGTTTGTTAGAATGAAGCCGTTATGCTGCCGAATTTTGATAAGAATTGGTATAAAAATGAGTTTTGGGATTTACATGAAGGTATAAGAAAATGTCTATGAATTGAGAATTTGATTGAGGATAATTTCCAAGACAAAGGAAATTGTATGGATTTGCATGAGTTTGACTAAAGATGGTTATAAGAAAAAGAAAAAAATTATACCGGATTTGGAATGTCTTAGGGTTTCCAACACGATAAGTTTTCTATGCTTTGTTTTTTTCAACGGATGTCGGAAATTGTTTCAGTTCGATGGATCCATTTGTTTGTTTGCTTCGATTCGATTCGGATTCATTTTCCTTATCCGATATTGTATTCGCCATTTGATCCGCTTCGCTATTTTTGCTTTCGCTTCGATTCGATCTGTTTCGATTTGGTTCTGCATTTTGTTATCCCGCTTGATTATTTGATTCTTTCTCGTTTTGTTCGTTCGATGTTCTCGATGTATGATTTTCGTTCTTTCGTTTCGGGTATTTTGTATTCACTTTTGGATTTGATTTGCTTCGATTCGTTTACATTTTATTATTCGATTCGCCTTCGGATTGTGTTATCCAATGTGCATTCGCTTCGGTTTTGACCACGTTCGTTCCGTTCTCCGGTTGGGATCCGGTTTTCGGATCGGTTCCCAACACCTACTATCGCTTATGCCTTACCTATAGGGGTCTTCATCTTTTTTAGGGTCTTTGACACCATAAGCCTCAACTTATGCACCAACTTTTTCTCCATGAAAGAGTGTTTTACTCTCGTATCTTGTATTATTGTTACTTCCTTCTCATTGACTTGTATCCTTACATACATCAGCTTGTCAAAAGGAATAAATTCACTTTTAACAACATTTAATATTATGATCAGATTCATTATCGCTTCCAAATCTTCTTTCTCTTGTTCGGTAATTAGTATGTTTAGCTTCTCCTTCTTTGGACATTCTCTTGCAAAATGCAAATTGCTGCATAGGTAACAATTAAGTTGGCCTTTCTTAAAGGACATATCCCTACTCTTAAAGTCATCGTTTTGCTTATCTTTCCCCTTAAAATATCCCTTTTTGGAATCTTTCTTCTTTTTCCCCTCGCTCTTCTCTTGTTGGGCTAGGTCTTTGCCTTTAGAAGAAGTAGAGGAGTTCGTCTTAGCTATTTTTTTACTTAAAAATTCACCAAGGCATCAACAATTGTGATTGCACCAACCATATCCTTTATATTTTGCCTCTGCAAATCTATTTTGCACTTGTGATTGTAATATGGACAAAAAGTTGGAGAGTTTGTCCTTATTTAATGAGGATAAACTCTTCAACTTTTTGTTCGTATTGCTTCAACTTCCTTAAGGCATCCCTTATGAGCCAAGAAGCGTTCATCGAAAGGAAAGATTTAAATTTATCTAAAGCAAAAACAATTGTTAAAAGCTCTTTCTTAATTGTAGAATAATTGCATTGCGAAACATCCAATGTCCTAGAAGCATAGAAGATAACGTGACTTTTTTTCTTAATCCTTTAGCCTAAAACAACTCCCACTACATAGTTGCTAGCATCGCATATGATCTCGAACAGAAGATCCCAATTTAGTGGCTGAATAATAGGCGTATTTGCTAATAGTGCCTCGAGTTTGTCAAAAGCTTGCTTACAAACCTTCCCAAAGTCAAATGGAACGTCTTTTTGTAGCAACTTTGATAAAGGTATTGCAATCTTGGAAAAATCTTTAATGAACCTGTAGTAAAATCCTACATATCCAAGAAAAGATCAAACTTCCCTAACGTTTGTAGGGTAAGGTAAGTTTATAAATAAATCCAATTTAGCTTTATCAACTTCTATGCTCCTGGATGAAATCACATGTCCTAAAACAATTCCTTGATCTACCATAAAATGACATTTTTCTTAATTTAAGACCAAATTTGTCTCAATGCATCGTTTAAGAACCTTAGATAAATGATTTAAACAGTCATCAAATGAATATCCATAAATAGTGAAATCATCCATGAATACTTCAATGCAATTTTTAATATACTTAGAAAATATACTCATCATACATCTTTGGAATGTACCTAGAGCATTACAGAGGACACATGAATGTAGTCTTTTCTTGATCCTCTTGAACAATTGCTATTTGATACTAACCTGAAAAACCATCCAAAAACTTAAACATAATTTACCAGTAAGTCTTTATAACATTCTATCCATAAAGGGGAATGGAAAATGGTCCTTTCTAGTAGCTAAATTAAGCTTCCTAAAGTCGATGCACATTTTCCACCTATTTTGTAACCTCATTAGTACCAATTCATCATTATGGTTTCGTATCGCTGTCATTCTAGTTTTCTTAGGCACAATATACATTGGGCTTACCCATTCACTATTCGAGATTGGATAAATTATTCTTGCATCCAAAAGTTTTAAACTTTCTTTCATTACCACATCCTTTATTGTTGGATTAAGTCTTCTTTGGGGTTCTTGTTTTGGTTTAACATTCTCATTTAAAAGAATCATGTGCATGCAAATTGCTGGGCTAATTCCTTTTATGTCTGCTAAAGTCCAACCAATTGTAGTTTTGTATTCTTTAAATAATGCCACCAATTTTTCCTCCCTTCAGCCAACCTTTTTGAAATGATCGCTAATAATGACTCTCAATCACCCAAATATACATATTTAAGGTGATCAGGTAAGGCTTTTAATTCGATCTTCAGAGCTTGCAAAACCAGGAGGTAGCATTTTCTTGTGATTTATAATAAGTTTAGCATTCAAAGTTTTTGAATCTATTTCAATTGCTGATAACAATTTAACAACTTCAAAAGTTTCATCAATTTGATCTTCAATTTTTTCTTCATTAAATGTATCCTGTACAAATGAATCCCCAATATTCATATGATAAACAAATTGAAGATCATTAGGGTATTTTATTGCTTCGAAAATATTGAAATTTACTATCTCTCCATCAAACTCTATAGAAAGAGTACCCTCATCTACATCAATTTTTATCTTGGTCATCTTCATAAATGACCTACCCAATATAATTGAAGCCGAATGTTCCATGCCATCTCCATCCATTTTCAAAATGCAAAAATCCACTGGAAATACCAAATCATTAACTTGGACTAAACCATCCTAAATAACTCCAATAGGATGCACTTATGAACGATCAACTAGTTGGATTATCACATTAGTTTCTTGTAAAGAATTTAGATTTAAAGCTCGGTAAATTGAGTATGGCATGATATTAATAGATGCACTCAATTCTAGCACGACACGCTCAATTTTTCTATTACCAATAACACACAAAAGTGTAAACATACCTGGATCTTTGCATTTTTGTGGTAATTTCCTATTTATCACAGCTAATACATTCTTACCCAAAATTATTCTCTCTTTGTCCTTTAACTTCCTTTTATTTGTGCACAACTCCTTTAAGAATTGTGCTTATTTTAAAACTTGCTTGATGGCTTCCAGAAGTGGTATATTGATTTCTACCTTTTTTTAAAGTTTCTAAGATCTCTCTTTTATATTCATCATCTTTTGGTGAAGATGAATCATTTTTTTTACCTTTGTTCGTTCTTTAGTTGGAAGTGTAGAAAAATCCCGGTGAGTGCATCACATATACGCTATGCGGAAAACAAAAAAATTTATTCCGGGACTTTCCCAAAGACCAGGATCTATGTGTCTATACAAAGAAGTACTTGACTCAAACCACAACGACCAAAGGAGACTGTCTCTAATGGTATCTATGCAAGAGGTCAGAGAATCTAACCGAATCAAACTCTTTGATCCGGAAATAGCTAGAATAAAGAAAAGAGTGCTAGCTCTTACCTTTATTCTTAGAGAGCATATGAAGAGGAGGAAGAAGATGAAACTTCAAGGAAGATGGAGAGAGTTTAAAAGATCTTGACAAAAAATATATTTCTAAAACATGTCAAAAATCTCTTTATCTCACGATCATCTTTCCTTTCTAGCTTTCATTTTTTGTCTTTTAGTGATTTTGTCCTTTTACCATTTAAAGACATTAAATATAACTTATGAAAGAAGCCATTTTCATCATCTTACACGTTAGTCATACCTTTATAATATATATATATACCAGTCACACTAGGATCGATTCTACCGGGTTTCAAGTGTGGAAAAACACCAGAGACCTGTTTCAATAATATCGATGTCGCGATCTTATCGGGACATATCCCGATCTCATCGGGATCCATTTGGTTTTATTGTTCTCCATATAATGGATCTCTATCCAAAACTATTTTATGAATTCTCCGAGTCATTCTTATGCGTGTGACCCATTAGGTTCCCGGTTATGTTGGCCACTTAGATTAACACTTAATCCAAGCAAGTCATGAGCGATGTCTAGCAATACTTCATGACCTCCAATTGACCGGAAAGTAAGTGATTTGACGAATGAACCCGTGCTCACCATGAACCATCTCACAAACTCTCTCATAGACAATTGCTGTGTAATTCATCCTTCCACCATGCTATACCCCACTTGGTTATGAGTATGGGCAAAGTGTCAACTCTCACTAGATTGACTATGTCAAATCTAATCCAAGTGCTATCAGTTCTCATCTTGGGACTCGTTACTCTATATGTCAATAAAGACATTCTTTATGACAGATGTACTCCGGCCAGGGATTTCCAAATAATGATCCTGACAAGAGGCCATGGGTATCTTCTTCTGCTATCATAGAAGTGGTGAATCCTCTATTGGCTACTCAATTACCTTCGAATGCCTCAAGCTGTACCTAATCACCACTCTATGAGTGACCTTTATAAGGCAACAAAGAATGGAATCAAAGCACAGAATCAGTATCCAAGATATCCTTGAGTACCTCAAGTCTAAGGATACTTGCACCATTGCTATGATGAGATTATCACTGACATTAGAATAAGACATCTATGTGATAATCTCATAATAGGTCATCCAATGTACTTACTACCTTTACTAAGTATTCACATCTCAACTCTAAATATCTCATGTTTACAGTTTCTGAGATCCACTGCTTGATCAAATCAAGGAGTTTGACATGTGCTAGTCTATCTAGATTAAAGATGTCCAGTTTCATTAATCCCATGATTAGGGATAATTTAGATATTGACATAATTTTAGATGATAGGAATCTCAGTAGTATGATCTCATTATAATTTCCTTCATGCTATATCATATATCATGGACTTCATTAATTTACTTATAAATCACTGTCAATTCATAAATAATGAACACCAAATTAATAAAATATGCCTTTCTTTATTGTTGAAAATAAAGTTTGTGCATAACTTTGTGCAAAACACGCTAGAGGTGATTGCCTTTAGGGCACTATTCTAACAGAAAGTTCTTCCCTTTTTTTCTCCATCATCGTGTTTTTCTTCCTCCATTGGTAAAGAATTCTCATATTGAATTTTCTTATCACTTCTCAAAGTCATTGCATTCACATTCTTATTAGGATTCACCACTGTTTGGGAAGGTAATTTCCTCGATGCTTGTACTTTCAATTTACTTACCAAGGTGGTTAATTGAGTGATCTGATTTCCCAAGTTTTGAAGGCTTGTCTTTATTTTCTATTGAAATTGTTGAGTATTATTAGCAAGCGCCTTAATAATTTCATCTAAGGACATACCTGAATTTGAAGATTGAGGTTGAGCATATGTATGAGCTTGAGATTGTTTAAAAGGGTAAGGTTGATGTCGTTGTTGGCCTTCTTGATTTCTATAGCTCAAGTTTGGATGATCCCTCTATCCTGGATTATAGTAATTGGAATAAGGGTTATACTTTCATTGATATTGACCAAGAAAGCCCCCTATTATGTTAGCTTCTTAAAAAGAGTCTTGTTGCAATGTAGGGCACATATCTATGGGATGTCCAGGAAATGAGCATGTTCTGCACATTCTTGTCGATTGCAATTGACCTATAGCCATTTGATGAACTAGAGCAATTAAATTAGATTATTTTATCCTCAAGGTGCGTGTTACTTATGTAACATCCCGTTACCGATGTGTTGGGACATATTAGTAATTTGGGATGGGGTAGAATCATACTGTATTTTTTACTGATTGAGCATTAATTGACCTCTAATTATAGAGGAATGAATTAATTGCACATGCATTGACTGTATATGCATTCATGGCATTTTTCGACGTTTAATTGTGTTCATGAATTGATTGGTAAATTTTTTAGATGATTAGGTTTAATTGTGATTTATTGGGAATTATGGCATAATTGGGTTTGTGTAGTTAAATTGGAGTGAGAATTGGATTTCAGAGAACTGAAAATTTAAAATGGAGTATAGGATCTAGTGTCTGATATTTTTGAGGATTTATAGGAATTTTCTGAAATTTTTAGAGTTATGGTTCCGGAACGGGAAATTGACTTACAAACTGATGGATTAGATTCCGGCCCCGAAATTGATGAGTAAATGGCATGGAAAATTTTGATTTTCGAGTTTAGGAATTTTTATGATGAGTCATTGAAATTTAGAGACTAGAAATTTATGAATTAGAGGACTATGATGTATAGGTTTAAATCAACCCCATATATATATCTTATGTTTAAAAAAAATTGGAAGACATCTTCTCTTAAGGCTCAAATCTTCTCCCTCTTCTCGTTGGTGACCTTGATTTTCCTCTTGAAGTTTCTTGCTTGTTTCTTTTTCATTGGGGTTAATGATCATCTAGAAAGCTTGGTGAAGATGATGTTTAGTATGGCTATGGGAGATTTTCATCGTTGATTGAGGCTGAGGTGGAATTTCTGGAGATTTAGGGTTTACGGTTTTGATCTTCAATTTGGTAAGTTTAATGGCTTTAATGTTGTTTATTATTGTTGTTAGATGCATTTATGGCATTTATGGTAAAAGATTGAGTAGTTTAGGGTGTTTAATGCTGAGTTCAGAGAGTTTTAATGGAGGAAAAATCGATCAGGGAAGACGGTGAGACTCGCACGTCGCGACGTCTGAAAAAGGGCACGCCGCGACGAGAAAAAGCGTGCTCTCCTCGACGAGCCACGTGTGACGTCGCGGCGAGCGGGCGAATGTTTCGCCGTGACAAGTTACTCGTAGACGTCGCGACGAGGCGCGGGACGATGTTCGCCGAGGCGAACGTTTCCCACGCCGCAGCGAGCGACCTGTTGCACGCCGCGGTGAGGGATGTGACGCCGCGGCGAGGAGCAATTTTTGATTGGTTGTATTTTTATTTATAGGGCATAATTTATGGTATAGACCTCCAATTGAGGTGATTCTTGATTCATTATAACCTAGAGAAAGAGGTCTACAATTGAGGTACAGAATAAGAGTTCGAATTTTAATTAGCGAGCTCTCAATCATAGAAAGAGAGCCGATTATAGTTCCTATTGTGGCCTAAGAATTTTATTATGCCTATGGGAGTTTAAATTGGAGACTTATGAAATTAATGGGTGATATTGATCTAGTGAATAGTAAATTTTTGGTTGAGGTAAGAGATTGCAGAATTGGGTTTTAGAGTCGGAAAAATCATGAATATGCATCGTACATATTTTCAATTAAGATATGCATAACTGAATTGTTTTAAATTGAGCATCTAGTAATGGGAAATTATTCCACTGTTATAGAGGCACCGTTGGATCGACATTCCACGGACATTGCTGGAACTTCTAGACAGTAGTTCGGAAGTTACAGGTGAGTAACCTAGTTGGTTCCTCAATTTCTGATGTGCTAAATGCTCTATGTGAATTGTATGCTAATGTGAATGATTAGGATTGAGATGCATGATTTTGATAATTGAAATTCACTGATACGTGATCATGAGAAACTGTGTTAATTGGGCTTATAGCCATATGACTGTGAGCTATCGGACATTTGCATTGCATGCATAATTGCATGAACAGATAACGGACGTTGTGACCTAAGACGCTACTGTTACTGAAAAGGGCTTTAAGCTCTAATACTGTCACTGAACCGAGCTTCGAGCTCGAGGGGAGTTAGTGCATCCTGCTTGAGGGCTCTCCTACTCCTCGACGCCGCCCATCGGCATCCATTGAATAAACGCCGATTACAACACTGAAATAACTGGAAAAGAGTCACATGTGCATTGCATTATACAAGTGTGATAACTGAATTGCAAATTGCCTGTGTGTTGTAAATTGATATATGATATTTTAACTGTTACTGTATTGTACTGTACGCAATTTGCGTAATGCATGAATTGAGTGAACCATCGATGATGGTTTCTCATTGAGTTCGCAAACTCATCCAAAATTGCGCATTGTCTTTCAGGACTGATAGATTAGACTCATAGCTCCAGAGTTTTTTCTCCTGCCGCGTGAGCGTTCCGACGATAGAGGCGATGGCTCACAGGTTGGCCAGCTAGGATTGGATTTTTGGAGATGACCTAGTATAGACTTTTGTATCAGTTTCCTTTTTGGATTGTTGTAATTAGACTGTAAGGAACTGATAGAATTGTCTATATTTCTGATTGATTTTATGAAATGAGAAGAATCTTTTGGTTTTAAAATTTAGTGAATTTGATATTACTGCTTTATTATATTGATGCCATGAGGTTTATAGATAGATCGAGCATAGTGCACCCTCGTCGTAGGATACGTACCGGAATGACCTGCGGGCGCCCCGGTGTGTACCCTACGGTAAGGGGGCGCTACAACTTACCTGTTTTACATGATTAATAGCTCCATCCATCCTTATCCTAAACTATTTAGAATTTTCATACACAACTGATATCAACTGTCTGACTACCTCAGGTATTTTGTTTACTAGAGCTCCTTCACTAGCTGCATTGACTATACTTTGATCCATTGGTAATAATCCTTCATAAAAGTATGGAATCAGAAGTTGATCGGGAATTTGATGATGTGGACAGGTGGCATATAGCTTCTTAAACCTTTCCTAGTATTTATATAATGTTTCTCCTGTAATTTGTCTTATACTACATATCTCCTTTATGATATTCACTGCTCTTGATGATGCAAGAAAAAACTTCTCCAGAAACATTCTTTTTATCTCATTCCATGTTGCTACTGAGCCAAGTGTAAGATAATATAGCCAATCTTTTGCCTTATCTTTCAAAAAAAAACGGAAAGGCCCTGAGATTAATTTGTTCTTCTATCACCTCTTGTGGCTTCATTCTAGAACAGATAATATGAAATTTTTTTAGGTGTTTATGCTGATCTTCACTTGCAAGGCCATGAAAATAGGCAGTAAGTGAATCAAACCAGATTTTAATTCGAAATCTACCTCAACATTTGGAAATTGAATGCATAAAGGTTGTTGATTCAAATTCAGCGCCGCTAACTCCCTTAACGTTCTCAGGTTAATGAAGAGGCCCAGTGTGCTATGGAGACTGGATGGGGTTGGCTATATGAGGTTGCTGCTGGCGTTGGAAAGGACTAGATTGCGTGAGTGTGTGGAGATAACATCCATATTTAAACATCAAAATAAATCCAAAACAAATGTGATAATATCAAATAATATTTGGCGCCATTGTCGGGGAACCAAGTCAAATCTCTAGAGAACTGAACATTAGTTTCTTAATTTCAAGTAATAAAAGTAAATGGTGATTTAATTAAATAATTGATTAACTGAAATTAATGCGAAATCAAATTAAATTGACTGAATTTAAAATTGAGAAAGTCAAGATTACCAAACTTCGATTCAAGGGAAAGATCTCATCTAATTATAACATTGATCATTGGTTTAAAAAGAATATTTTCATGATTCAAACAGTTAGTCCAAAACATATTAGGATAGTCGTAATAAGTCTCAAATTTTTCTAAATTAATTGGTTCAAACCCAGTATCCAAACTAAAACTTACCATCAGTTGACTGGGGCTGATTGCATTTCATATCAAATAAATGATAGCAATAAGTTCTGTGAAAAAGACTAAACCCTAAATTAAATAATCAAGATAACTGCAACTATTCAATTTAGTTCTCTTGTTTATCATAAGTTAAATATGGAAATTCCTAAATAACCTATTTGCTACTTTACCAATCCTTCATGACAATTACGGATCATTGAATTCCTAGATAACGATAGAATAATCAATATTAACTTAAATTGTCAGATTAATCGAATATCAATTATTCATGAAATATAAGAACTCAAAATAAAAAATACTTGAATTAAAACGTGAATAAATGTTTGAAACATAAAACCTCACAAAGTTACAATTATAGTATTGAATCCTCTTGAATAAGAATGGTGAGTTTAGCCACACATGACTTTTGCTCCAATGACAAAAATAGAAGAAAGGCTAAGGAATTGTTAAAAACTTAAGAAGAGAGAATCTTTTTTTATTATGAGAAACGTCCCTTTTATAAGATTTTCTAATATAATCCTGATCTAACTCTAACTTATAAAGATGTCTATCTAGAGCGAATTCAAAATCAAACTCCTTCTGATAAGTATAATGCAAAGTCTTGCAGTTGAATTCCAACTCTTCAAGTGATCAACTTTTTCCACTACATCAATCTCTTCACTTTATCCAAAATTTGTTATTATCATCAATAGAGTCCTAATTTGATGCAATCTCTACTTTTGATCTCCTAAAACAAAACAAATATTAATTTTAGCATTTAAGCACAAAAATAAATTCAAAACAAAGGAAATAACATCAAACAATTAGTCAAGATGAGATCTTATCACTTTCTACACACCCTCGAAAACTTTAGGTTCACGCACCTTCATTTTGGCACTCTCGACATATCCAACATCCTATGTTATAACAACACCCCTTAGGATTATCATCACGAAACTAATCTCCTCTTGTACCTTCATCAAATATGTTATTTGATGTTGCAACTGTTGGATCTGTTCCTCGAATATTTCGAATTGAGTATTGTAATAAGTGACATCTTTCTCTCCTTAAGGAATTGGCCCAATAAGTACCTCCTCTCTGTTGACATGTTATGTCAAATTGCCATATTGAAATGTGGATCTGATCCAAGTTGTCACAAAGGTCTTCAACGTACCAAACTTATATTACAAGTTGTGCCTACTTTGTTGCATGACTATCTCATTTAGATCCGTTTAAACGAGACTCAACCTTACTACATGATCGTTAACCTAACTTATTCTCAAACATCTCATGATTTTTGTAGTATTTAACTCTCACACTTTTACAAGATTACTGAGAATGCACTAAACTATTAAAGGTAACAAGAGAAGCACGAGAGAGATATATAAACTGCTAACCTTTATCAATTCTTTCCAAGTATACAAATGATTGCTCGCTTAATCTCTATCTATTGATAATAAGTCATCCAAGCTTAGAACTTTTCATAACATATTGGTCTAGTCTAATACTTACCCATGTCAAATCCATTAGTTATGATCCATTTATTTAAGCATATACTTACCCATGTCAAGTACATTAGTTATGATCTATTTATTTAAGCATATACTAAAATTTTAATCCATCAAGAATTTAATTTTAGCCAAATCAATCTCTACATGATCCGAAACTCTTAACAAAACTTGCACTGCGCTTGATCTAACTTATTATCTTGAAACTCTCGTACACTATTGTTTCGTGTATGATCCAACCAACATTTAACCTATGGCCGGTTTCTAGCTAATTGTAAAATTCCTTTGTATGTAAAGGGGCTGACATTAGCTTCTTAATTTGCAAACTATTTTTACACTCTCGTTGACCGAGTCAAATTGCCTGGGATGGGATCATTGTCCAATGGGCACATAATGGTTACTTTGCTGAGTAATAGGCCGAAAGCCCAATCTAAATTCATCATATAACACTAAATGTTAGGAGTGAAATAAATATCATTTCTTCAATCCTAGATCCGAGAGGCCTCTCTCTCTCTTCTTTGGAGTCTCTTTTAAGTGTTAAAGTCAAAATATAGAGAGACATCCCTCAGTTGCATATCTTTGGCTGGATCGTTCTTCGTCTTCGACTACCAAATTGATTACTGGTTCGTATCATAATTCTTTTCGTTTTAATGTGAAAATCTGATTATGAAATATGTGTTTGGTTTTCGATCTTAGTTTCCTGCGAAGCAAAAAATGTAAAATATGCTTCGGAAAAGTTGTGAACTTCTTTTATTTCCCCTTGTTTTGGGGGCTTTGGGGGGTGGGTTACTTTGAAGTAATGATCTTTTGTGCAGATAAGTCTTAGGATTAGGGTTTTGCACTGAACTTTTGTTCTCAGATTTACTTTACATATCCATATTTGATTCGGGGGAGATGTCTTTGTATGTCCGAGTTTCTTCTTTATGTTAATTTACAAAAGTAAAAACAGTTGGAAGCTAATGAAGGAATCGTTCAATCAATCTAATTTGATGAAATCTTAAGTGATTCATTGTTTCTTAACTTTCCCCTTTGGTTGCATAGAGATGGACTACAGATGGTACAATGGTAAGCGGGAAGCAAGTATGGGTGATAAACGCCTGCAGGACATGGAGCAGGTATGGCTTGTTTCATGTAATATGTGAATGAAATGCAAGCTTCCGTTCTGGGAGTTGTCTGAATTGTTTCGTTTGTGAATTTTCTTACTTTGGAAAATCATTTCTGGACTTGGGTTTGTGTTTTGTGTTGACCATAAGGACTGTGGTTGTCGCAAATCTCTAGCTGTTATCATGTGCATTAATACTGGGGAATTGTGTTCCTTCAATGTATTAATCTCTGCGTTTTTCTTTTCTGGGGGTTAGGATTCTCTAATTGAGGATTTGGCAGAAGAATTTCAGCTGCCAATTGATCACAGACCAACAGAAAATGTTGACTTGGAAAATGTTGAACAAGCATCATTAGATACAAAGTTGACAGCATCTAATGTTGGGTTTAGGCTTCTCCAAAAAATGGGATGGAAAGGAAAGGGTCTTGGAAAGGATGAACAAGGTGCGCTATTCTTGAACCTTTGACATATTGGATGCTTAATGACATGATTTTGGTTGCATAGTTTCAAGCTTCTTATGCCTTTGATGCAAAAGTATGAGGCAGTCATTTCAGCATCCTTCTGTAGTCTATGGTGATTGGTGATTTTCATTTTCCTGGTTTTGACTTCAGCAAATTTTTATTAATGACATTGGAAATTATCATCATGGCTCTATAAGATTGAACTTTGCTGATAGCGATTCTTGTTATTGCTGGATCTGAGATCTGCCAGAGCCATGAAAAAAGTAAATGGCTTCTGCTGGCCGAAAGCTGATGTCCAAACGCGTGCAGCAAAAAGCAGATAAATTTTGAAACCTGGAACTTTTGATCATTGATTGGTGCTGTATGTTAAATGTGTTCATTTCTTGTGTCTTAGTAGGAATTATTTTAGATTTTTGTTTTCTTCTTTAGCCCAGAGATATTGGAGGCTATCAGTGAAAATGCTTACTTCTTGATGCTGGTTCTAGTGTTTCGCTGAGCATTTATGCCTTTTTATTTGCTTAATGGTCAGGAATAACTGAACCAATAAAATCCGGGATAAGAGATCCAAAATTAGGGATTGGGAAACAAGAAGAAGATGATTTCTTTACTGCAGAAGAAAATATCCAGCGAAGAAAACTAGATATTGAGTTGGAGGAAACTGAGGAACATGCAAAGAAGCGGGAGGTATGCCTATAAGCTTGTAGATAATTCCCATAAGTGTTCTAAATAGAAACAATCCTAAGGAGTTGATGGTTTTATCTTTTTCTTAAACCCACATCTAATAGCAGAAGGCAGCATATAGCATATATGCATGTCTTTTGACGGGAATGGTATATCATAGGGGAACATCAACTTTGGAAGCTCTTGAGAATTTCCTGCAATTTTTATTACCTGGTGGCTTCTACTGCCTGCTTCGTGCACATTATGAAAATTCAGGTGTTAGCAGAACGTGAGCAGAAAATTCAAACTGAGGTTAAAGAAATAAGGAAGGTGTTCTTTTGTGACCTCTGCAACAAGCAATACAAATTGGCAGTTGAATTTGAAGCGCATTTGAGCTCATATGATCACAATCACAGAAAGGTACTTTTCCGTTTCACTTTCTTTTGTTAGATTGCCACTTAGGACAAGGGGTAAGGTGGGGATGCAACCCTTAATCTCAAATCTTGAGGAATACGTTGTTAACATTAGGGATGGCAATAGGGCCAGCCGGGCTCGAGCTAGGGGCCCAAACAACAAAACGACATCAGACTGGGACTGTGGCCCGGCCCGAGGCCCAACATTTTTAAGGATGCCCGGCAAACCTGGCCAGGCCTGTTGACTCCAGGCTAGGGTGCAGCGGCCCGAGCCCAATTGCCATCCCTAGAACTCAACACTGCACTACTAACAGCAGTGGTTATGGCAAATTCTTTTTCTTTTGGACCAAATATAGTTGGTATCATGCTAACTTATAATTTTGTCTGATTCAACAATGTTTTTGGATGGGTTTTCAGCGTTTCAAGGAAATGAAAGAGATGCATGGTTCAAGCAGCCGTGATGATAGGCAAAAACGAGAATTGCAACGACAAGAGAGGGAGATGGCCAAGCTTGCTCAGATGTAACACTACATGGATACTATGTTGATGAAGATATATTTTATCTTTTAGCATTTCATATGTTTTATCATAATTAGACCACGTGTCCTCATTCTCTTTGTTTTTTTTTTCTTTCTGCTATACAGGGCAGGTGCTCGTAAACAAGAAGAACATCAACCACAGCCGAAGCAAGATTCTGTCTCCACACAGGTTTCTACTTCAGTCAAAAGTGCAACAGCACTAGCTGATCAGGATCAAAGAAAGACATTGAAATTTGGTTTTTCGTCTAAGGGAGTGTCTTCCAAGGTATGAAGCTGATCTAGCTTTAGGACTCTAGTGATGATATAATCATTATGTGTCTTCATAAGTGATTTGGTACTATAAGAAGCTATCTCCCTTTGTTTGTGTTTGAGTCTACATTCTCAGATGTAATTTTGGCTGTGGCTGAGTCCTTTGGGTCTAGTGATGTCTAATAATTCATCTTTGGGTCATGGAGATGGTCAATTATCGTTAGATATCAACTGGTGAATATTTCCTTGGAGAACTACATGAATAATGCGTTCTATAAGTAATTCATGAATTTATCTTCTATCCCCTTGAGCATAGATATGTCGAAATTTTGAGCATAGATTAGTGCACAGTGGATTACTATTTATCGTAATTTGTTTGTCAATCTTTCACCCTCACTGATTTCGCAGAGTTCTGGCAATGCTTCAAAGAAGCAAAAAGTAGCTGTAGCCTCCGTTTTTGGCAATGACAGTGAGGAAGAACAGTGACGTGATACCTCAGCTAGCCGCATGCGATGTACTTTCATGTACCTTTGACATTGTCTTCGTTTTATGTACAATATGTAACCTCAGACCCAAGCTCTGTAGCTCTGGAATGATTGGTTCACGTTAATATGAATATTTATATCTGATGCGAAAATATGAGGATTTTCATATAACGATCGGTATATTTGAATGCTTATTGTTATTAGAGTTAATTACCAAAAAAAACTCAAACTTTAATCTAAGTTTTTAATTATAATCCAAATTTTAAAAATAGTAGTAAAATATTTAATTTTTCAATTTTGGCTTAACTTTAAAAATTACAATAAAATATTCAAAATTTCAGTTTTTTTAATTTCTGGCTGGATATTATCTGTTGTTTTTTTAATGTTTTCATATCTTTGTTTTCTGTTTATTCTTTTAACCTCTCAAATAGAATACCATGATTTTGTAACCTACAAATTGGAAAATGAGAGTATCGAGAGAATAAACTGGAAAAATTAAAATTAAAATATAAAAGTGTTGAGGTTGTGTAATTTAATTTAGATTATTTTAAAAAATATTATTTTAATTATATAATTAACGACATTTTATTAATTTTTATTTATTATGTTAATTTTGCTTAACATATATTAATAGTTAAAATTTCCAAATTATATGAAAATTACATTTTAACAGAACTACTAGTGTCGGATTGAAATTAAAATTTTCATTTTATTACTACTTTTGAAAACAAATTTAAAATTTGAACTATTTTATTTCTACTTTCTTAAGTTACGAATAAAATTAAAAAATTTACAAAATTTTAAATTTTTTTGAATAATTAACCTCATTATTATGCCTTGTCCGAGCTCACTCAAACTTTGTCAACTCTTCTGCATTTATTCCATGCACTGCGACTACTAGAGATACCAATGGCTGCGAGTGTGGTTCACAAGCACCATAAGTGCTTGCATGATTCTGCTCAACTATGTCACATATGAGTACCTATTTACTTACAACTGAAATGTTCATGTCGATAAATAGATACTACACTCATTAGACATACCCAAGTATTGAAATAACTAATCACAACACGTTAATAGAACGCCGTGTTGTAATAAAGGTGCTAATCATACAGCCTCCGCAAATCCTATCTGCAGATTGCCATAATCAAAGACGGTGTGATACACTCCCATGAAAACATCACCAAGGATCCTACATCCACCAATTTTGCAATTCAAGTAAAACCGAAAAACATAAAATGAAAATGAAAATGAAAGTCTGAAGGACACAAAGACAAGATTCAAGATGCATACCAAAGAGGACCCCTTGGAGGAGGAACATCCAATGCCATAAACCCACTGATACAAACTGAAGCAATGCCTTCTCCTGTTTTGAGGATATACTGACAGTAGGAAAAGAGAGATGCTTTCAGACGTATATGGTTTCTAGTTCAACATTTCATCATGAGTTCCAAAAACACTCTTGTTTTCACCATCATCTTAATTACGAATATTAACTAAATATCACATGAAAGAAGCCATACTGAAATGAGAAGAACACAAAGCATTTCAAAGAAAAGCTAACCTGCTCTGGGGTGAGACTGAAAGGTTTATCTCCTATGGTAAACGTAATGCTTGGCATGCTTGAAATGCTGTTGCAATCGATGATCGACTCCCCCATAGGACTTGGAAGACTATCACAAAGCTGTTGAGGACAAACATAACGAGAATTTTTTAGTGCAACACACAAGATTTACTTGGCTATAATTTATCTAATAAGTTACCTCATTCACATAGTTGAGTATTGAGTCCTTGGCTTGCTTTTGCTTAAGTTGATTTTGGACCCAGATAACAAGCATCTCACAGGAAGTGCATAGAAGATCATCCTGAACCCGTGATTTTTCCATGTTATTCTTATCAACTACTGATTCGATCCCGGTGCTGCACATAATCAGAAAATTCAGTTGCAAATGTCTCAAGCATCCTGGAATAAACATAGCTTTGAACTTTTCTGTGGCTAAATATCTTGTCAGGAGACTGGAAAAAACTTAAAAGCCTTCTGTTTAAATCTAATAACTACTAAAAAAGGGAGGAAAGGCGCCCCCTGGAATCTTTTCCGAAGCATCTTGTATACAAGGTGGAAGCACAAACTGAATATATCACATGGACTTCCTCACCTCACAAACTGGCCACCATTGAAAATGCATAAACCAAGCTGGGAACATACTTTGTCAGGTTGAACCTGAAAACCAAAACGCATATAAAGCTATATGCAAAACTAGTGCTATTCAAATAGATCTAAATGAAAAGATAGGATAAAGAAGCGTACCCCAGATATTAGAAGGTCCCATATCATGTCTCCATATTGAGAAACTATTAACTTACACTCGGCACTCACAACCCCTTCGGCTCCAATGGCATGGTTGATTTCAGTCACAATAGGCTAAAAGCATTACCAAATTAGTACCTTTGCAACCATATAATAGGAAAGGAAAAACTAAAAGATGAACAATAAGAGTGAGATTTTTTAAAATGGAACCGTTAGAAAACGGTCTAGCACATGGAAGAACATACTGTTGGACCAGCAAGCAGGGATGTCCCTGAGTCCACAATTGCTGCACAGCCTTTTTCACAAACACCTGAATGAATCACGACTTTCAGTTTCCAATATATGCTATTCAAATGTTAAATAAACGTGGACTTTTCTACATAATTTGTTGTATTGGAAAAAGCTAGGAACGAAGAGTTTTCAATTGCACAAGATCGAACTATCAGGTTAAGAAAAAACAAACACAATCTTCACTATTAGAATAGATGTTCTTCAGAGTGTACCTAAGTCAAAGTAGTATCTAGTCAGCATCTATGATTACAAGGTGATTTAGTAAGAATGAAGCTTTTAAATGCTAAACAGCATAGCATGTAAATTCTTCTAAAGCTATATGAAGATTACCAGTTGATTGGTTCCCAATGAGAAAATCTCCCATGTTGAACTGAAAATGGAACACACGATTGGAAGTCAGGTTTTTCACCCTTCTTTAAATAGACACAAGAAAGTGATAGAGACTGTTTACAAGATTTACGTTTACCTGCCAATATCCTTTTCTTGAAACTGGAACATAGGTATGTTTCCCTTTGTAATGGTCTTCATCAACCCCGCCAAAAACAATCTCACCACCATCTCTGGACTCTTCATTCCTGTTGAGCCAGAAAGAAAAGATCTGCTCTTGCACAAGGCCTTGTTGCATCATATTGTACCTGTATTCTTATCAAATTCAGTATTCTAGGACTCGAAGAAATGCTGATGTAAAGATCTAAACTGATCTGTCACCGAGAGGAAAATTTTTGGACAACTTTTCTGATTATATGATTAATATCATACCACACAGGAACAGCATCTCCAACAGAGATTTCCTGGAAACCAAGCCCGAGTATACCATCGAACTTCGCCAATAGAAATGTAAGACTTCCTTCTCGTGTAGCCTCGATGAAAGTCTTGATGGCAACAAATCCAGAAACTCGTTACTGGAAACTGAAACACAAATTATTCTCATGGTAAAAATAAAAATGGAATGAGAACCCACTTGATTCTTGACGACAAGATTCCCAACTTCAACATTGTCTTGACTGAAGAAACCAGATATCGTTCCTGATCCATAATTTATTTCACAAGACTTTCCTGATTACCAATAGCAAGAAACAACAGCAGTTACAACTCTGTTACCGAACATTTATATATATCCATGATAACTCGAGTGGATTGTAAATCAAAGAGACAAGAGACTGCAAGAATAAGAAGCGCTTGATTACCTATCTTCTCGTAGGTACTGGACCGCCTTGACTGGTACCTAGAATGAAAATAACATGCAATCTGCAAATACTTGAATTAATAGCTGATTCTGTTTTGTAGGATGGCTTAAAAAGAAGTCAAGCAAGTAGAGCTTACTGAAAAGTAGCATTTTGAAGAGGGGACCCAAAGATTGGAACTGCCAGTGTCAAAAATGACAGTAAATGTTTGAGGGGGTGAGCCAATACCAATTTCTCCATAATATTGAGCATCCAAATAGTTTTTAAGTGGTACTATATCAACATCTGAACTCCTGGAATCATGAGGCTTGACGTCTGGACCTAATCCATATCTCCCCTCGTGTTTTGTGATTCTAGCACTCTTAATCAGTTGAAGATCCAGAGGACGTTTCTTCAGACCTATTCTCACCAAACCATTAGAACTGGTGGAAATAAGCAAACATGTCAAAACCCATAAACAGAAAGTCTCCTGCGGAATCCTGATTGCCATGCTGGAATGAGTTCCTGCCACAAGGACATGAAACAAGGTATTATATGGATAGCTAAAACTGTCATGCGGCGGAATCAGAAACCAAAGTTCTACTTATAATTGAACTAGAACATGTGAACGATCTTAGAGGAACTAGATTCACATGCAGTCAGTAACATAGAACTACTATCTTCCAGCTGTAAAAGCACTAGGATCGAGCAACAACAATAGTATGCGCTTAACTTGAGGACTGTTTCTATACGAAATTTCTGCGAACTGTCGTAAAGAAGCTGCTAAACAACTAAAATGGGTAGATTGGGACATGTGACATAACACAGTCTCAGACTGTTTCTCAAACTATAATTTCCACAAAAGATCATAAAAAGGCAGGACATATGAGCACAAAAGACATCTGAGAACATAAAGAAGTAGCTAAACTCTGTGGTTGATTGCGTCGAAGTGAGAAGGTTCAACTTCTACATGATGATGATGATGATGATGGATTTGGGAAATAGTAAAAACCTGTGCTCAAGTGACTGGAAGGAAATAGAACAGCGAAGAAGGCGTTATTCTTGATAATTATACCAAAAGGAAAACTCTAAACTCAAGTCCTGGGTTGTTTGATTGCATCCATATGAATACACAAAGGTCAAAAATATCTCCTTTGTTTTGCTGAAATGATCACATGTGGACCCAAGGAAATTTCCAGGCTGCCAAATTGTCCGAATAGTAAGATGCAAGTACCAACAAAGAGTTACTGTCTGGATGATGGGATGAGAGTTGTTTCTAATCTATTCTTAGTCTTCTGTTTCTTTTAATGCAATGAATTGACAGGCAGGAAATGATGACATTGGAGATAAAAAGGGGTTCATGTGAAATTTCCAGGAAATTTCTTCACTAAAGTCATGGTTGCTAACCTCAATCTTTATCCACTCCACTTTCCAAGATTAAAGCTTTCTTTTCTCCCATACGTATCTTTTTCTTTCCACAAAAGAATGACGAAGAACAAGATTGAATCTTTTGAAGAAATTTCTCATCTTGAGTCCAAAAATAAGTTGTTTCTAGGTACGTAATTCGAAAATTCTTAATGTTTTGGTTGCATGGCTATTCTTGGGGGTTTTGGAAAACCTATTTCCTATGTTTTATATTTCACATTTTGCAGATTAAACTCACATGTTTGGATGCAATTTCATGAATTTAAATGGCAAATGCAGTATGTAGGTGAACATAATTAATCATCAAGTTCTAGGAGGAAAACTTTCGCTTTATGTCAATATGTGTTTAACGCACAACCACAAATAAAATTTGCATCTCGTTCTGTATATGTTCTGCACCATGGAAGAATCTTATATAAGCATTTATGTAGTCCAACTGCTTTCAAGAGCGAATATTTGAGACGACAAAGAGAAAGATAGCATATGTTACCATGTTTTATACTTTGTATTGTACAAATTGAACTCCATGTGTTCTAGTCTATCAATTCTGAGAAGATGCGAAGCAGATATTTCTATTTGAATAGCTATTTCCATTTCTGTTCAGTATAAATCAACTAGTTTGTAAGTCAACACATTCTAGAGGGGAGGGAACAAAACTCAAAGAGGTTTAGAATAGGAGAAGAGTTGCACTTTAATTGATGTGTTTAATATAATTGCTTTGTTTTGATGTATAAAGAACTGTTCTCTCTTTTTTTTTAAAAAAAAAACATCTTATTAGCATTATATACTAAAATAACTTACAATTCAATAAGTTTGTTACTCTTTTTGACCTCTAAACTAGTTCTTGTGTCAATTGGTTACTTTGACTTTGTTGAGAACTAACATCTGTTCTTATAGAACAAGTCATTATGTTATGGTCATAATCCTTTACGAGTAGCTCTGTAAAGGTTTTGTTCTTCTCCTGCTTCCTGACTCTTGGTCTTTTTAGTGCTTCTTGATCTTCTCTTATATAATGGTGAATGGATTTTAGAGCCATAGTTGTCACTAAGGATTGACCATAAATCTTCATTAGGAATTGGAAAAATTGACGTGCATAAGTTTGTTTAATTTTTTTCTTTGTTGTATATGAATTATATATATTCTTCTAGTCTGCCACTTTCGTGTTTAATTGGATCATAAACATGTTGACAAGGAGTTTCACTCAAATCTCATTTCTTACACTTGTAATTCGTATAGCCTAAATTAATAAAATGTTGAAAATTCATATTCTTCTTATAGTCTCCCACCACTAAAGTATGGAACCTAATTTATTAGCAGGTTGTTCATACTTCAAGTTTTATTGGATCCTAGGAAAAATGACCCATTATGTTTCTCCATCCCCTTTATTTTCTTATTAAATCTCTTTATTATTGCTCTTACAGTCATCCTAAACATTGTGATAATTTACTTTTTTCTATCCTCCTTTATGTATACATCAATGCTTTCATAATGGTTGTTCAATGATGTGTCACATTTTGGTCTAGCACTATAAATGTGTTTACACCATCTGTTCATTAGTTTTTTTTTTGTCCTTTAAGTCATTGACCTTTTTTTTAGTACCTACTAATTTTTTCATGTACTTGTTTAAGTAAAAAAAATTAAATTTAGCATGCCTTGAGCTATCATTTGGTCCATTAGTCAAGTTTATATAATAAAATAAAATGATCATATACCTATCAAAATCATTAAAGCTATATGATCTTGTTAAATTCCATACTATATCATTTGCAGCTTTTATTGTCTTAAATTTGCTTTAAAGTTTAATATAGATATGTCTAACATAATATATTTGTTCAACATCATATAAAGAAATCATACTGAGGTTGTTGATACACTTAGTGAATGCCTTTAAAAGAATGTATGGAAGTTAACAGGAGAAGATATAAAATGAAACATCATAGAAGAAACTTTTTTAATGTTTTTAATAAAACTTTTTAATGTTTTTAATAAAAATGAAGCCTAGTTATGATCCTTATAGTTTTGATGTCTTGTTATAAGCATTAGAGAACCAATTTCCATTATTCTTGATTCTTAATTATAACTAAAACCTACACAATCTGAAACATGTTATTTACATATAGATCAATGACCGATAGCAATTGTGTTTGTGCTTACCCTTCAAGTGATAACCATCTACACATATGGCAGGCCTTACATAGTAAAGTAATTGATATGTTTTGGTGGTAACTTATCCATTTTCACATATCCTAGATGAACACATAGACATTCAACAAGAAGAATGTTAACAAAGGAAGAAATTGAGGCTTCCATGATTACATTTTATTGAATTGTCAAGAGGTTCAACCTTTCATGTAGTAAGTTGAAATTGATTATTTAGGTTTTGAAATTTAATGTTATTCATAAATGAAATACATAATAATGTTTTTAGATTATACGAGGAATTATGACGCGAGGTAATGCCCGACAAAATACAGGATGATATCAATAAAGAAGTTGAAAGACATTTTCCTTGATGGTTTGAGAAATATGTAAGTTTTCACTTACAAATATTGAAATGATTGAATTATAAGATTTAAGTTTTCAAATGATATTATACTGTTTAATATGATATTTTCTTTTTAAAAAATTCAATCGAGAACAAGTTCATGTGTGATCTTGCGAAGGGACTTTTATAAACTGTTAAATCGTATCTAGTGTATTTTGTTAATGGCTACAAATATCATACAGAATATCATGTTTGTAGCATGACAATAATAAATAGTGGAGTTTGCATACAAGGAGAATGATAGATTGCTATGGTAAAATTATTAAGATACTTGAAATTGTGTATCCTACATTACCAATAAAGCAAACTATGATATTTAAGTATGACTAGTTTGATCCAACTCCAAATATTGGTACAAAAGTGCATATATAGCCGATACAATCTAATTGAAATCAAGAAGCGAGGAAGATTTAAACAATTTGAACCTTTCCTGTTGGCAACGCAAGCGGTCCATTTGTATTATGTCTCTTTCCTAGCTTATGACGAGATAGGTCAAATTAGTTAGTCGTTTGCAAAGTTAAACCTAGAGGTATTTTTGAATCATATGAAAAAGGAGAATAGAGAATTGAAAGTGATGCTTTTCAGAAAAATGTTTATAACATAAATGCATCTGTCACATATGATAATAATGAACCTTTGAACCTATATAATGAATATGTTGAAATTTCATTTGTAGAGGATGACGAGGGCCAGAGATCTAAAGAGGAGTCTGACTTTGATTTTAATTCTTTAGAAAAAGAAGATATTTTGATTTACAACTGAGTAATGATAGCAATTAATTTGTGTTTGTAATTGAATATTATATTCAACAAATCAATTATTTCCTTTTCACTATATTGTGTAAAATATTGAATTCAAATTGTTATATTTCTATAAAATTCAATCAAATATGAATTTCAGGTTGAAATATGCAACTAAAGATAAAACATAATATAATGTGACCAAGGTTCAGACAATGTGTTGGATCCCGTTTCCGAAGCTCAACATTCGAAACCATAACACATGAACTTATACTAATAAAATATCCTTAACCATGTATGGTTATTTCAATTAGCCTTCATTAGTCATCCTCGATTCATCTTCATTCTCTGATGCCGTAAGTATTGGGCCCTATTTTCCAAATCATTCTTATACTGAAACAAATATTCTATGCTCAACTTTCATCCAAAAATGAAACATCTTAGGGACTGAATCAGAATTTGACTTCTTCATATAATTTGTAAACCTATGTCTCTAGTTTACTCCAAATTAAAAATCATCTCAATTGGAACTCCACAAATCTAAATATATTCAAAATGCTAAAGCATGTTCAATACAATAACACCAGATCATACTATTCCAACAAATTCCCTCACTTTTCGTCAATCAAACTTTTTCCAATCAATTTGGAGTGCTGTCAATTTTTTTTTCTGTGGAGAGATAGCACAATGTGTAATGAATCTATTGTCTTAAGGATCACTTCGTTCAGAGGTTGGATAACAAAGATTTGGGCCGAAGGAAATCAAACAAAGTTTCATCCTCAATCATATTGAACTTGGCTAGGGATAATTAGCATAACTTTCTCTATGGATATCAGATTAAGGTTTTATTTAGACGGTTCGAAAGAAGACTTCAAGATCTACAACTTTTATCAAGAACTTGAAGACAAATTCTATCATCTATAGGGTCAAAAATGGGAGTAGATGATAGGATCAGATGAAACCAGATGAAGGATCAGACGAATTGGGAAATTTGTCATAAATTTCTTTAGAGATGTCTGATTAAGGATTTCTTTAGATGATTAGAAAGATAAATTCAATATATACAACTTTTATGAAGACATTGAAAACAAATTCTATCATCTGAAGGGTCAAAAATGCACTAGACCATAGGGTCAAACGAAACTAGACGAAGGGGTCAGACGAATTGGAACACTTGCCATAACTGTTGGACCCCATCTCCGAGGCCCAACATTCGGAAGCACACAAACGCAGAAGACCCAAAATCGACAACAAACCGACCACAAATTGAGGGACTTGCAAAAAGGAATTACGGATTGGCTTCTTAAGGACATTTATTCCTCATGGTCTAACGATTCTAACGCCACTAAAATCGCTCAATTTGAATCAAAAATGAAAAAGTTATAACCAAGATAGTCAAAACTGAACACTTTACTGACTTCGCGTCAAAATTGGAAAATCTTAGAGGCTAGCTTGCTGATCGGTTTCTTCATAAAACTTGTAGGTTTAGGTCTCTAGTTTAATTTAAAACAAGAATCGCCTCAATCGGAGCTCTATAGCTCAAGATATTCTAAAATTAGTGAAGTATTTTCAGACTTTGACAACCGATTGTCACACTTTGTTTCAAACCACCTTTTTCAAATTAAAAGTAATACTGACCAATCAGGTATAAAAAGATAGAAAATTTTCTTATGAATCCAACGCTTAAAAAATCGGCTAAATCGGAGGTTTGTACAAAAAGTTATGCTAAAAGAAGGAAGAGAATTGATGAAATGTAAGCAGCGATAAAAGCGAGACGCAAAGTCAATCGAGACTCAAAAGTCAATCAAACGACGATGAATAATCGAGACGATGAACAAGAATGGAGAGGCGGTCAAATTGAGACGCAAAAAGTCAAACTAAGACAATGAGCGAGAATCGGGCGATAAGCGATGAATCGAGACGATCAAACCGAGATGCAAAAAGTCAAACTAAGACGATGAGCGAATCGAGGCGATGAGCGAATCGAGACGGTCAAACCGAGATGCAAAAGTCAAACCAAGGCGATAAGCGAGAATCGAGACGATGAGCGAGAATCGATACGGTCAAATTGAGACGCAAAAAGTCAAACTAAGACAATGAGCGATGAATCGGGGCGATGAGCGAGAATCGAGGCGGTCAAACCGAGACACAAAAGTCAAACTAAGACGATAAAGCGAATCGAGGCGATGAGCGATGAATCGAGATGGTCAAACCGAGACGCAAAAAGTCAAACCGAGGCGATGAGCAAGAACTTCGTCGACTTTTCTCCAGAACGTCTCAACTTATAAGATGCATAACTTTTGACTCAAAACTCTAAATTAGACACGGTTTAATTCGTTGGAAAGCTAAGAGAAAAATCTACAACTTTCATGAAGATCACGGACCTAAACTCCAACCCTATAAGGGCCAAAAGTTGACTCAAAGTTTCAGCCTGAAATCTGCCATTTAGGCAGCACCTGCATCTGACTCTAACAACTCACACTTTGCAATCAATACCTCAAAAATAGCTCATTAAACTTCATGGGAAAGCTCTACAGCTTGACTAACACCCGCATGAAGTCTAAAATAATCCCATTCGACCTATAACAATCCATAATTTGGCTGAAAGCGCAAAACAACCAAATTTAACTCAAAGAGCACATCAGCCCAGAAATTTGCAGAACTTCAACAGCTTCTAAACTTGTGCAAATTTCCAGCAAGCTCTCTCAAGGCAAAACTCAATGATAAAAGACTCAATACAAATACTTCACACATAGATCACAAATCAACATAAACACATGATGAAGAGAGTACTGGAGCTCTCATTCTCTTTTCAAATCATAATAAAGATTCATGCATAGCTTTGGTTACATATTGGCATATTCATCGAGATCAAGTACAACATACAAAAGATGAGATGCTCAATGATCAATATGCTTACAAAGCTATTCCAAAAGCTAGTTACTAACTTAATACAAAGTTCCTAAGTTTCTTGGAGTGATGCCGGTGCCTTGCAAGGTTCAGCTCTCAACTTTGATTTGCACTTGAGGAGGAAGAATGAGGTGAGCTAACACGGCTCAGTGGCTAGCAAGTTTATAGCCATCGAATAATGAGCCACACAACACATCATTAACAATCCGAAACAATAGCAATTCATCATATTAAGCTCAAATAACCCAAAATCATCACATACGCACCACATGAGAGTTTATCTCAATTAAACACACATTATGCATCATAAGCACAATTAAAGAATGGAATGCACACAATAGGCTCGAGAGTTCCATAAACACGACGGAAACCGAAGTTTACCGTAAACACGACGAGTCTATTTTCGGATCTCGTAAGCCTCAAGCAGGTAGCCGGGAGAAGGCTAAAGGGGGTCAACGTGCACGTGACTATCGAAGTAGGTTCTTTCTTGCCCAATCACAACTCATTTATGCTCACACATTCAAGCACAAGAATAGCATTTCATGCTTCTTTCATACTTTCGAATCATCATAGTTTCACACTTTTCTTTCAAATCAATAGAAATACAATTTCAATATACACACAATGTAGCAAAGATAGCACACATAGGGCATTTGCCCATTATACAACAACTATAAAAATGTTACCCACCTATCGTCGGTATCCAAATTCAAGATTGCCCTTCCTCCTTGTCTTGAGTGGGGTTTTCTTGATTTCCTTCAATTAAATCACACTCTATTCAATAAATATATTTTAAAAGAAGGTCATAATATTCATAAATAAAGCAAAGATGAAAATAAACTTTAAACCTAACCTACCCATAAGCCATTTAAGCTAGAATAACCATAACCTTAGCTTAGAAATCCCAACTCACCTTCTCTTCTTTCTTTCTACAAACCCTACACAAACCCTAACTTCCATTTCCTTCCATTTTCGAACCTATCATAAACAAAGATGAAACTTACCTCTAGCAAGAAGGGTTCTTCTCTTTTTCTCCTTCTTTCTTCCTCCCTTCAAGCATCCTACGGGTCTCCTTCCTCTGTTGGTCGAAACCCTCTTGCTTCCTTGCTCACGATTTTCTTCTTCTCCTTGGCTCTTACGAAAACTTGCTTCCTACTCTTCCTTAAATTCCTTTTATATCTCAACTTAAAGCCCTACCTCAAAACTATGTAGTTTTGATACTCCTATAAGCTCTCTTGCAATTCCTTTTGGGCTCCCCTTCCTCCCAAGCCCACTATACATTAAAGCTCATTAATTTCTAATCCTCCTTCTTCTTATTCATTCATTCCTAAAGCCCATACATTCCAATATTAGTTCCAAGCCTTCATTTAAAGTCCCAACTTCTAATTTCTAAGCCCAACATAAAAATATTTATATAAACACATAATTAACTCAATTAAGGCAAAATAAAAATAATAATTAACGAATAAATCCATAAATCAATAAATAATTAATTCAAATAAAAAAAAATTCGGGGCCCAACAATTCTCCCCTCCTAAAAGAATTTCGTCCTCGAAATCCTTACCTGAGTCCATGAAGAGGTAGGGATACTTTTTCCTCATGGCTTCCAAAGGCTCCCAAGTCGCCTCCTCGGTCGAATGGTTCCTCCATAAGTCCTTAACCAACTTCACAATCATGTTCCTTAACACTTTTTCCTTTGAATCTAAGATCTCCACTGGTTGCTCCTCATAAGTCAAATCCTCTCTCAATTGAACCTCTGAAGGTTGAACTATATGCGAAGGATCCGATCTGTACTTCCTTAGCATCGACACATGAAACACATTGTGAATCTTAGACAACTCCAATGGCAAATCTAACTTATAAGCCAAAGGTCCAATCCTCTCAATGATCTCAAATGGGCCTATGTACCTCGGGCTAAGCTTGCCCTTCTTGCCAAACCTCAAAACACCTTTCCATGGAGAAGCTCTAAGAAACACCTTTTCTCCCACTTCAAATTCCATCTCTTTCCTATGCGCATCCGTATAGCTCTTCATCCTATCTTGAGCTGCTTTAAGCCTCTGCTTTACCACTTTGATTTTATCGACTGTAGCCTGTACCAATTTAGGCCCTACAAGCTTCCTTTCACCTTCCTCATCCTAACATATAGGAGTTTTACATCTCCTACCATACAAAGCTTCATAAGGTGCCATCTGAATTTCCAAGTGATAGGAATTGTTGTATGCAAACTCAATCAAAGGTAAGTGATCATCTCACGAACCTTTGAAATCCAACGCGCAAGCTCTCAACATAGCCTCCAAAGTCCGTATCGTCCTCTCCGACTGTCCATCAGTCTGAGGATGGAAAGCTGTACTGAAATGCAATCTAGTCCCCAGAGCCTCTTGCAAACTTTCCCAAAACCTGGAGGTAAACCTAGGATCCCTATCAGAAACTATCGAACTCGGAATCCCATGAAGTCTTATTACCTCATCCACATACTTCTTAGCCAAAACATTCAAAGAATCCGTCTGTCTAATTGGCAAGAAGTGCGCTGACTTGGTCAGCCTATCCACAATCACCCATATAGCATCATGCTTCTTGCTAGTCTTCGGTAAACCCATTAGAAAATTCATGATAATCTTCTCCCATTTCCATTCCGGAATCGGCAAGGGATTAAGCTTACCTGATAGGTGTTTGGTGTTCAGCTTTAACGTGCTGACACACTAAACATCTCTTAGCATACTCTGCCACATCTTTCCTCATTCCCTTCCACCAGAAATGATCTTTCAAATCCCGATACATCTTAGAACTCCCTGGGTGCATTGCATAAGGAGCGTTATGCGCTTCATCAAGGATCTCATCCTTGACTCTAAAGACATCTGGAACACACAATCTATCACCCATAACCATCAATCCATCTTCCTTTACCTCTACATCAGAGGGCTTACCATCTTTTATCTCTGCTCTAAGCTTACTCAAGTACTCATCCCGATCCTGCAATTCTTTGATCTTCCCCCTCAACACTGGTCTCACTCTGAAATTTGCCAAAATACAGTCAGGCTCAACTTGCCTCAATGTCACATCAAGTCTGGCTAATTCCTTCAAAGAAAGGAAGGTACACTGTCTCCACATGTGCTATAGTGGACTTCTACTCAAAGCATCACCACAACATTAGCTTTCCCGGATGGTAGTCTATCACCAAATCATAATCTTTAATAACTCCAACCATCTCCTCTCGCCTCAAATTCAGGTTCTTTCGAGTCAACAAGTACTTAAGGCTCTTATGGTCCAGTAAATACTCTAGTAGTAACTCCATACAAGTAGTGTCTCCAAATCTTCAATGCGAAAATAATAGCGACCAACTCAAATCATGAATAGGGTAGTTCATCTCATAAGGCTTTAATTGCTAGAAGCATAGGCAATCACTTTCTCTCCTTGCATCAATACACATCCTAAACCCTTCCCAGGCGCCATTGTACACAATGTATCCATCATCACCATAGGGTAATGTCAAAATCGGTGCGAGAGTAAGCCTATTCTTCAATTCCTCAAAACTACTCTGGCACTCCTCAGTCCACTCAAACTTCTGATTCTTTCTCGTCAATTTGGAAAGTGGAGTAGCTATCAAAGAAAAGCCCTCCACAAACCTCCTGTAGTATCTAGCTAATCTCAAGAAACTCCTCACCTCAGCCACATTCTTAGGTGCTTCCCATTTAACCACAGCTTCTATCTTTTGTGGATCCACATGCACTCCACGCTCTGAAATCACATGCCCAAGAAATACTACTTCTCTTAGCCAAAATTCGCACTTGTCGAACTTGGCATACAACTCGTTCTTTCTCAAGGTCTCCAAAGCAACCATCAAGTGATCCTCGTGCTCCTCATCACTCTTAGAATAGACCAATATATCATTAATAAAGACAATGATAAATTGATCTAGGAAAGACTTGAAGACTCTATTCATCAAATCCATAAAGACTGCAGGAGCATTTGTTAACCCGAAAGGCATAACCAAAAACTCGAAGTGACCATACCGCGTCCTAAAAGCAGTCTTTGATACATCGGTCTCCTTAATCCTCAACTGATGATAACCCGATCTCAAATCTATCTTGGAAAAGACTCTCGCCTCAGAATCGATCAAACAAATCATCTATGCTGGAGCGGATATCTATTCTTAATGGTGGCCTAATTGACTTCCTATAATCCACACACATCCATGACGACCATCCATCCTTCTTCACAACAAGACCGGAGCTCCCCAGGCGAAGGGCTCGCCTAATGTAACCCTTCTCCAAAAGATCCCCAATTGCTCCTTAAGCTCCTTCAATTCCGCCGGAGCCATTCGGTAAGGCGGAATTGAAATCGGTCCAGTACCTGGAAGAAGCTCAACGGGAAACTCAATTTCTCTCGGAGGAGGTAGTCCTGGGAATTCCTCAGGAAAGACGTCCAGGAATTCCCTGACTACAGGAATATCCTCCAACCTCCCTCTATCTGCCTCCGTGTCTAATACATAGGCCAAATATGCTTCATACCCCTTACTCATCAATCTCTCGACTGACATAGCTGAAATAATCCGAGGCGGAGTGGCTTTTCTATCCCCCACAAATACCACTTTTCTGCCATTCTCTGACTCGAATTCCACTGTCTTTTGCTTGCAGTCTAAGTTGGCATGATACTTCTCTAAAGTATCCATACCTAGGATCACATCCAATCCTCCCATCTTCAAAGGCATCAAATCCACCACAAACTTCCCTCCACTAATCTCTATCTCACAGTCTCTATACACTGATCGATAACAATAACGGCCAATAGGAGTACTCACCATCGCCGAGTATCCAATGGGCTCAAGACTACTATATACTGATTCTACCCGACGACACAAAAGAGTGGGTAGAACCCGGATCAATCAAAGCAAGAACATCAACATCAAATAGTTTTATCATACCCGTCACCACTTCTGGAGCTGTCTCTGCCTCCTCCCGAGTCATAGCAAACACTCTAGCTGGTGCTTGCCTCCTGGATCTGTCTGGAGGATAAGCTCTCTTAGGTACACCAGAGCTACCCACTTCAGTCACAGCCTTCTGCCCCACTGCCTCTGTCCTTCTGGAAGCTTGCATCTGTGACTCCTCTCTTCTTTCTGGCTTAGGACACTGTCTGGCTATGTGTCCTTTCTGCCTATAATTGAAACATGTTCCTGAAAATCTGCGACATTCCCCTCTATGAAGGTTCCCACAATGCTCACACCTAGGAAGAAGTGGTCTCTCCCCATCTCCTCTTCTATCGCCGCCCACCGTTGAGGCTTGGTGCGACATAGAAGAAGTCTTCATCGGTCTAGGCCGGCTCCCACCAGTGCTCCTCTCCTCAGTTATGTACAGAAAAGTTCGCACTTCTCTCGGGAATAAAGCACGACCTCCCTCCTGAATCGCTCTCTTCCTTCCTCTTCGCTCATCGCACTCTTAATATTTTCGATGTTCTCTACTCTCAACGCTGCTTCAACCAACTGCTAAAAATTGCCAAAGTTTTGCACTACCACCTTCTCTTTGATGGCGAGATGCAATCCCGACTTAAATCGGCGACACTTAGTAGCCTCACTGAACATCAACTCTGAAGCGTACCTCGACAACTGAGTAAACCGGCGCTCATACTCAGCAACAGTCATCTCCCTTTGGGTGAGACTCAGAAACTCCCTCTGCTTCTGCTGAATGTACACCTCAGACATATACTTCTTCCTGTAGACATTCAGGAAGTCTCCCCATGACAACCCTACTGGTCTCGTCTGACTCCCCGGCACCGTCTCCCACCAGTGCAAGGCATCACCCTGCAGTAAGCTGGCAACATAGACCACTCTCTCATCATCCTCCACTCCATCTGATCCAAGACCCTTTCGGTCTTCCTCAACCAATCTCAGCTTCCTCAGGATCCGTGGTCCCGTGGAAATCCACCGCTCCATACTTCCTCAGCTTGTCAAACTGTCTTCCTTCCTAGTGGGGTCAACAGAAGCTTCGAGGCATTTGACCCATGCTTTGAACAAATGCTTGGGTAAATGCCTGGAACAATCTCGGGTCAAGAGCAGGCACTTGCTCAGATTGACTAGGCGACGGCTGAGTCTGAGGTCGGAGGGGCTCACTACTCTGCCCTAGAGATGCCTCAGCTGGGGCTACTCCCGGGGCTACAGACTCATCCGTACTCTCCTATCTCGGTGGAGAGTCAGGTGTAATAGAACCTTGCATAACTCCTCGTGTCCTTCTACGAGGTGGCATCTCACTCCTTCAATGAAAACATTTACTGATTAGCTACATTTCTTTTTAATCTTAGTTCCTATATATATGCATGAGATGCATGTCATTTAATGCAAACTATCAATTCATAATGCAAGCATTTAATCATATATCACAACAAAAGCCTAGGAGTGAAACCTAAGCTTTGATACCAAACAATGCTGGACCCCGTCTCCGAGGCCCAACATTCGAAAGCACACAAACGCAGAAGACCCAAAATCGACAACAAACCGACCACAAATTGAGGGACTTGCAAAAAGGAATTACAGATTGGCTTCTTAAGGACATTTATTCCTCATGGTCTAACGATTCTAACGCCACTAAAATCGCTCAATTTGAATCAGAAATGAAAAAGTTATAACCAAGATAGTCAAAACTGAACACTTTACTGACTTCGCGTCAAAATTGGAAAATCTTAAAGGCTAGCTTGCTGATCGGTTTCTTCATAAAACTTGTAGGTTTAGGTCTCTAGTTTAATTTAAAACAAGAATCGCCTCAATCGGAGCTCTATAGCTCAAGATATTCTAAAATTAGTGAAGTATTTTCAGACTTTGACAACCGATTGTCACACTTTGTTTCAAACCACCTTTTTCAAATTAAAAGTAATACTGATCAATCAGGTATAAAAAGATAGAAAATTTTCTTATGAATCCAATGCTTCAAAAATCGGCTAAATCGGAGGTCTGTACAAAAAGTTATGCTAAAAGAAGGAAGAGGGTCAGAAATGTAAAGCGGGCGATAAAAGCGAGACGCAAAAGTCAATCGAGACGCAAAAAGTCAATCAAACGATGAATAATAATCGAGATGATGAACAAGAATCGAGACGGTCAAACCGAGACGTAAAAAGTCAAATCGAGACGATGAGCGATGAATCGAGACGATGAATAGTAATCGAGACGATGAGCGAATCGAGACGATGAGCAGTGAGATGCAAAAATCAAACTAAGACGATGAGCGATGAATCGAGACGATCAAACCGAGACGCAAAAGTCAAACTAAGACGATGAGCGATGGTGAGACGATGAACAAGAATCGAGACGATCAAACCGAGACACAAAAGTCAAACTAAGACGATGAACAAGAATCGAGGGGCAAACCGAGACGGCGATGAAAGAATCGAGACGCAAAAGTCAAACTAAGACGATGAACAGTAACTGAGACGATGAACAGTAACTTCGTCTGACTTTTTCTCCAGAACGTCTCAACTTATAAGATGCATAACTTTTGACTCAAAACTCTAAATTAGACACGGTTTAATTCGTTGGAAAGCTAAGAGAAAAATCTACAACTTTCATGAAGATCACAGACCTAAACTCCAACCCTATAAGGGCCAAAAGTTGACTCAAAGCTTCAGCCTGAAATCTGCCATTTAGGCAGCAACTGCATCTGACTCTAACAACTCACACTTTGCAATCAATACCTCAAAAATAGCTCATTAAACTTCATGGGAAAGCTCTACAGCTTGACTAACACCCGCATGAAGTCTAAAATAATCCCATTCGACCTATAACAATCCATAATTTGGCTGAAAGCGCAAAACACCCAAATTTAACTCAAAGAGCACATCACCCGAAATTTGCGAGAACTTCAACAAGCTTCTAAACTTGTGCAAATTTCCAGCAAGCTCTCTCAAGGTAAAACTCAATGATAAAAGACTCAATACACATACTTCACACATAGATCACAAATCAACATAAACACATGATGAAGAGAGTACTGGAGCTCTCATTCTCTTTTCAAATCATAATAAAGATTCATGCATAGCTTTGGTTACATATTGGCATATTCATCGAGATCAAGTACAACATACAAAAGATGAGATGCTCAATGATCAATATGCTTACAAAGCTATTCCAAAAGCTAGTTACTAACTTAATACAAAGTTCCTAAGTTTCTTGAGTGATCTTAGGTGCCTTGCAAGGTTCACTCTCAACTTTGATTTGCACTTGAGGAGGAAGAATGGGGTGAGCTAACACGGCTCAGTGGCTAGCAAGTTTATAGCCATCGAATAATGAGCCACACAACACATCATTAACAATCCGAAACAATAGCAATTCATCATATTAAGCTCAAATAACCCAAAATCATCACATACGCACCACATGAGAGTTTATCTCAATTAAACACACATTATGCATCATAAGCACAATTAAAGAATGGAATGCACACAATAGGCTCGAGAGTTCCATAAACACGACGGAAACCGAAGTTTACCGTAAACACGACGAGTCCATTTTCGGATCTCGTAAGCCTCAAGCAGGTAGCCGGGAGAAGGCTAAAGGGGGTCAACGTGCACGTGACTATCGAAGTAGGTTCTTTCTTGCCCAATCACAACTCATTTATGCTCACACATTCAAGCACAAGAATAGCATTTCATGCTTCTTTCATACTTTCGAATCATCATAGTTTCACACTTTTCTTTCAAATCAATAGAAATACACTTTCAATATACACACAATGTAGCAAAGATAGCACACATAGGGCATTTGCCCATTATACAACAACTATAAAAATGTTACCCACCTATCGTCGGTATCCAAATTCAAGATTGCCCTTCCTCCTTGTCTTGAGTGGGGTTTTCTTGATTTCCTTCAATTAAATCACACTCTATTCAATAAATATATTTTAAAAGAAGGTCATAATATTCATAAATAAAGCAAAGATGAAAATAAACTTTAAACCTAACCTACCCATAAGCCATTTAAGCTAGAATAACCATAACCTTAGCTTAGAAATCCCAACTCACCTTCTCTTCTTTCTTTCTACAAACCCTACACAAACCCTAACTTCCATTTCCTCCCATTTTCGAACCTATCATAAACAAAGATGAAACTTACCTCTAGCAAGAAGGTTTCTTCTCTTTTTCTCCTTCTTTCTTCCTCCTTCAAGCCTCCCACGGTCTCCTTCCTCTGTTGGTGAAACCCTCTTGCTTCCTTGCTCACGATTTTCTTCTTCTCCTTGGCTCTTACGAAAACTTGCTTCCTACTCTTCCTTAAATTCCTTTTATATCTCAACTTAAAGCCCTACCTCAAAACTATGTAGTTTTGATACTCCTATAAGCTCTCTTGCAATTCCTTTTGGGCTCCCCTTCCTCCCAAGCCCACTATACATTAAAGCTCATTAATTTCTAATCCTCCTTCTTCTTATTCATTCATTCCTAAAGCCCATACATTCCAATATTAGTTCCAAGCCTTCATTTAAAGTCCCAACTTCTAATTTCTAAGCCCAACATAAAAATATTTATATAAACACATAATTAAATCAATTAAGGCAAAATAAAATAATAATTAACTAATAAATCCATAAATCAATAAATAATTAATTCAAATAAAATATAAAAAATTTGGGGCCCAACAATAACTTTCACTAGAAATATCAAATTAAGGTTTTATTTATATGGCTTGAAATAATATTTGAAGATCTATAACTTTTATGAAGACCTAAAAGACAAATTCTCTCATCTAAATGGTTAAAAATGGGACTAGACAAAATGATTAGATGAACTTAGATAAAGGGACTGATGAATTGAAAAAATAGTCATAACTTTCTCTAGAGAACTCAGATTAAGGTTTTATTTGGATTATTTGAAAGAGGACTTCAAGATATATAACTTTTATGAAGACCTTGAAGACAAATTTGATCATATAAAGGGTTAAAAATGAGACCAGACAAACGGATCAAATGAACTTAGATGAAGGGACAGGAAAATTGGAAAAATGGTCATAACTTTTCCTAGAGAACTCGGATTGAGGTTTTATTTAGATGATTCAAAAGAAAACTTCAAGATATACAACTTTCATGAAGACCTTGAAGACAGATTCTATTTTATAGAGGGTCAAATTTAGACCAGAAGATGTTCTGGTCAACTTAAGAAGAAGCAGAAGGTCAACCTAAGAAGAAACAGATGGTCAACTTAAGAAGAAGCAGAAGGTCAACCTAAGATGAAGCAGATTTAACTTAAGACGAAGTAGAAAGTCAACCTAAGATGAAGCAAAGGGTCAACCTAACAGAAGGTCCACCTAAGATGAAGCAGAAGGTCAACCTAAGACGAAGCATAATACACTCCTGAGCATCTCCACTTATAAGGATCATAACTTTTGACTCCAATGTCTAAAAATTTCATACTATATACCGTTGGAAAACTAGAAAGATAATATACAACTTTCTAGAAGACAACTTTGACTAATTCAACCTAAATTAGTCCAATTTTTTCCCTGAAGTCAAAATACGAATTCTTCCCCTATTGAAGACTTGAATTTTACACTCTGCAAATTTGGGATGTCCTGAGCATAACCGTTCAACTACCAAATTGACTTCGTTAAACTCTCAAAACTCAACTTATTTGTCCCATCACCTTCAACTGCATTCGATCAGTCATAAATTCCTTTCTTCCTTTCCATGACACCTCACTTATATATATATATATATATACACACACACACACACACACACACACACACACACACCATAGATGGTATTAGAGCCCAGAGATAAAATAAGTTTATTAGGTTTGTTTGCTTTATTTAAGTTAATATGTTTATGTTCTTATATTATTAGTATAGAATTAAGTTTTATTTTGCTTCTCTTGTATTATCATCTCATAAATAACACTTGGATTGGGAGGTTTGAGTTATAAAATTTATTATGGATCAAGAATTTAAGATATTAAAAGAACAAGATAATTCTTTAAAAATAGATAAAGAAATAATTGAGATCCAAAAGACTATTATATATTATGGCCAAAAGATATTACATTATTGTGAACAGATGACTTTAGACTTAGAATCAATTGTAAACCATAAGATAAACGACAAAGGTAAAGAAAATTAGATAACAATAATAGAATAGAAAGAAATGGAGATCGGTAAAAATCCATTCCTTAGTCATTTAGAAAAATTAAAAGATGTCAACAAGTAGTTTTGATAATGAACAATATATTACCTGTGAAGTAGATACTTTAATAACACAAATTGGGAGTCTAGATCTTCATGATAATTCTGTTAAATAAAAGCTGAAAATCCTATCATAGCAGATGTACCTAGTTCAAGTAAGGATCCATGTATACGACATAAACCAGGATAGAGTTTCAATAGACCAGTAACAGGATATGCAGGACTAACGCAAAGTGGAGTTAATACAGATAAATATACCCTTTATGAAAAAAATGAAAGCTGATACTATAAATCCTTTTGGAATATATTTAGATTTAGATTGCATTTTTAATATTGAAGAAGCAATAGATAAATGGGAAACTGCTTTAAGGATAGCTGTAGTAGTAAATAAAATGGATTTTGAAACTACGAAAGGATTTATGGAAAAAACATTGTTAAATAAAGCACAAAGATTTTGGCAAATTTTAAATGAAAATACTAAACAAACAATATATTCTGATCCAGATAATTTCATAACAAGAGTTGTTGAAACATTTAGATTAGAATTTCATGGTGAGGGTAAATATGTTGGAGACCCTAATACAAAAACTTGATATACGATTGCTTTGATGAGATTACAGTTATGTGATATACGTGAGATAGAAAAATATATTTGTGTTTTTCAAGATTATTATTATCATATTTATAATCAAGTTTCTGATACAAGTAATTATTTACCCTTATTTTTTGCTAAGATTCCAGACCCTTGGGGATCAAAATTAATGGAGACATGTAATCTAAAAAATATAGATACGTTAGGAAAAAGAATTGAACATGTTATGGATAAATTAAGTAATTGGTGTGCTAATGCTATTATGGCTAAAGCCAAGAAGGATTAAAGAAAAGAATTTCTTTATGTTGTAATAAACCTAAAATGCCCATAATGATAGGATGTGATAGTTCTTATCACTATGGAAAGATAAAAGAAATTATTAAAAAACAATATAAATATAGAAAACCTTATTTTAAGAAATGTAAAGTCGATATTATAAACGAAAAGGATACAAGAAAATGTATAAACCTACTTATAGGAGAAGGAAAACTAATCCAAAGGAATGTAGATGTTATTATCGTAAGGAGATAGGTCATTATGCAAATAATTGCCCTAGAAGAAATGAGAAAATAAAAGAAAATTGAAATAGATGAAGATATTGAAGAAATGATAAGAACGGAGAATTTATAAGAATAAATGATTTTAATATAGATTACGATGAAAGTATTTTTATTATTACGTATACTGAAAATACATCGAAGAAGAAAATACGAATAAATGGAAATTAATAATACAAGTCACCTCGATAGTGAATCAATAGTAGATAATCAAGTGGAACAATCAGAGAATATAAACAAGAAATTTTAATAGATAAGAAAAAATTAAAACAGATTCAAAATGAAAATTTTCATTATCAAATTATTCAAGATTTAGAGTAAATACCTTACAAAGATTAGGAATTAAACCAAGAAATCATAATTTGTTATATCTATTAAATATACAAGAAAGAGCTTTAGAAGTCTCATTAACTTCTAATAAAGTAATGACACCTCTTTTAGCTAAAAAGATATTCAAGAAAAATTACAAAAGATTAAATCGAAATAAGAAATACTCTTGGATGGATACATATTGGAGCTATACAAATAATAATAAAATCGACATTTAAAGAAGGATTAGATGCCCTATAGAATTAGCTATTATGGATAATAGAATAATAAAAGAGAAGAAGCTTTTTAAGACTTCTTAAAGGTAATTTACAATATGGAAAATTAAAATTTAATATATATCCTCGATATTGTATCATATAAAAGATAAGGATTTTGATAAAACTTTAAGCTTAATACAAGACTTTAAAAGAAAAGATTTCTTTAGACAACAAAATAGACCTTATTCGATAATATATATTATTTCATATGCTATATCCAATACACATCATTCGTAATGTTTTATGGTTAAAGATACAATAGATTTTCCTTATTTGTTTGATGAAGTATGTCAGATACAAATGCCCAATCTACCAAAAATAGAAGAAATAGAGTCAAGAACATTAGAATTAGATTTACAAGATAAACCTTTAATGAAAACAAATAATATGTCACCTAGATTATCCTTTACAAATACAGGAGTTACTAGTCAACCTATAACTCGACAATTAAGTTTTGATAGATATAATAATAAATTAATTATGGCCAAAAATGATAATTTTAGAAACTATAAGCTAAAAGGAGAATATTATAATGGAATAGATTTTGTTCCAGTAAAAATCGTAATAGGTACAGGAGCTAACGGAAACTATAAAAGGTATAAATTTTGTGAAGGATTACAAACACATCAATTAGATGAACCTCACCAAGATACGGACTTTAATGGTGAATTACATTCAATAAATGAAGCTATAGAAACCTTAATACGATTTGGACAAGATATAATACCTATTAGACTATTAATAGAGAATGATGGATTCAATGATACTTTAGAAATAATGCTAGGAATAACTTTTCTTGAGAATGTTAAACCTTATCATATTACTTCTTATGGATTAAAGATAACTTATAATGGAAAATTAATATATATACCAAAATGACAAGTCCACGTAGTATATATTCCTATAGGAATAACTTTATAAGGAATATAAAGCATAATATTTTGCTGCCTTCATTGATAGTGGCTCAGGAGCATATGCAAAACGGATTGTTTTCCAACAAAATACCATAAAGAATTACCCCTAATAAAAGGAAAAGATATCTCTAATAATATTATAAAAATCAATAGAGGAATTGAACAACCGATAATTTTATTAGGATCATTCTTAATAAAATGTCCACCATTTTATTTTCATAATACTGGTACTGATATATTATTAGGAAATAATTTCCTACAATTATTTCATAAGATAACCTTTGATACAGTAGCTAATAAGATATTGTTTAAAACTCCATGTCATCATTTGATAACAGTTAAACGACTTAAACATGCTTATGCTAAACCATTTCCTATTACCTTTATCCCTCGCACAACCCAGCGTGGTGATATTGGTTATACAACGAAACCGATTTTTTCAAAAACTAACCCTTTATTACAATACCAGCTACAATTAAAGGAACTTGATACGAAAATAGATAACATTAGAGCAAAATTAGAACAATGTTATACAGAGAATCCCTTAAAGTTGTGGGATAAAAATCAATTATATGCTAAATTAGAAATGATAGATAAAAGTAAAATTATTAGAGTAAAACCTATGGGATACAATGAGGAAGACCAAAAAGAGTTTAAAATACAGATAAAAGAATTATTAGATTTAGGATTTATTAGATCCAGTCAGTCACCTCACAGTTCACTTGCATTCATCGTAAGAGGACATGCAGAACAGGTTAGAGGTAAGGCAAGAATGGTGATAAATTATAAAAATTAAATGATAATACAGTATTTGATGGATATTTTCTTCCACATAAAGAAAGTTTGATTAATAGAACTAGAAATAAAAAGATTTTTTCAAAAATTGATTATAAAAGTGGATTTTGGCAAATAAAAATGCATCCTGATAGTATTCAATACACAGCATTTTCTACTCCACAAGGACATTATGAATGGTTAGTAATGCCTTTTGGGTTGAAAAATGCACCTTAAATATTTCAGAGAAAAATGGATAATATCTTTAAAGAACATTCTTATATATTTGTATATGTTGATGATACTTTGATAGCATCTGAAGATATTCAAATTCATTTAAAACACCTAGATAAGTTTGTTGATATATGTGTGGCACATGGATTAGGATTATAAAAAAGAAATAAAAAATATTACAAAATAAAGTAGAGTTTTTAGGCATGCAGGTAGATGGACAAGGAATAGAATTTCATAGTCATATCCTAGAAAAGATTTCTAAATTTCCAAATAAATTAATTGATAAAAAGCAAGTACAAAGCTTTTTAGGAATTTTAACATATGCTTCATATTTCATTCAAAATTTAGCTCAATTACGAAAACCTTTTCAAGACTTACTTAAAAAGAAAAATATTTAGTTTTACTCGAATTAGAAACTCAAGTAAAATAGATAAAAGGATTATGTAAAACTTTACCAAAATTATATTTACCTAGTGAAGAAGATAATTTAATATTAGAAGCAGATGCTTGAAAAGTTATTGGAGTGGAATCTTAAAGAAAATAGATTATCATAATAATGAAAAATAGGATAAAGTTTATGTAGATATTGTTAAACCTTTATCGATATTGAAACTAGATATCATATAAATGAGAAAGAATTATTAGCAGTTGTTAAAAGTTGTTAAAAGTTTTATTACTTTTTACTCCCTGAAAGATTTTTTTTAAGAACTGATAATACTCAGGATAAAGCATTCATTAATAATAACCTACCAAATAGACCTGAGTATAAACGATTAATTAGATGGCAAACATTACTTTCTAATTATATATTTGATATTGAAATTATTAAGTCTGACAAAAATGTTCTAGCAGATTTTCTTACAAGAGATGGAAGACCATCGGCTTCAGATACTTGAGGAAATTCGAAAGATGGATACAGAGATAAGATACATTAAAGATAATATCTCAGACTTTCTCAATATTGCTAATCTCCCAGGACTAACAAAAGGAGTTTATAGCTTGATAAACGAGGAAGTAATCTCCTCCAGATGAATATAGAAAATTATAAAAATGCAAGCCTTCAGATAGTAGAATATATTGCTCACTCTACACATCCAAAGATAGATTACTCTACACATCCAAAGATAGATACATTAAAACATCTCTCATTAGAAAAAATGAATATCGATTTACGACCCTACAAAAATCCTGCTACTAGTCCTTCTACAAGTTTACCTACTACCTCACATGTAATGAAAGAAATATCAGTGATTCCTCCAGAAGTGGAATAACATCAAAAGATGATGAAAGATTTATTCCACCTGCCAAATAGTGAAACTCGATATATTGACTTCTCTGGAATATATCCTATAATCAATTATTTGTAAGAGTCAGATCCACGAGAGGTAAGATATTGGTATGATTTTGGAGCTTTAAATTCAATATATTTATCATTACCAAATTTTCCAGAAATAAGTTTTTTACCACAATGGATAAAGGATGGAGTACGAGATTGTTATCTCAATAATCCTACTATAACTCCCAAAGATATTCTAGTGTTAAAATTTCTATCAGCAGGACCAGATTTCGATAATGATGGTAGCTATCCAGCCTATCATCTAATACAGCTTGGAAAAGCAGATATATTCTCGATATCTATAAACCAAGAAAAAACTAAAGATTATATTAAATTTGAAGAAAAAGATATTCATTATCAAAGAGCAATTGAAATCAGGATAGTCCTTCAAGGACTAGAAATCAGTTTCAAAAAAGGATTTATGACATATGGAGGATAAAAAATTCATTCTTCAGTTATGATATCACCTGTCAAAACTACTCCAGTAGCGGCTCATAATTTTCTATTAACAAAGATGAAGTTGCTCGAAACAGGCGTGATAAAATCAAGCTATTAAGCTCAACAGAAGATTTGTCAATTTCGAAAACATTTGAAAGATACATGTCCAGCATGCTCTCAAAAAACAACGGCACAACAAATGCCAGCACAAAAAGAAGATAGTAATTAGAATTGTCAAATATGTAACTCGATATTATCTAAAAGTTTGTATTATATGTGATGTGTACTATTATAGTCTGCTATAAGTTTTGTCAAATAGTCATACATGTCCTATAGTTGGGTCCCATGTAACAAAATATCAATTTGTCCCATAATTAGATGTGTCTCATGTAAATAGTGGTAAGCTTACTATAAATATGTAAGCTAGTAGATGAAGGGGAGACATCGAGAAATCACTTCCCATGCAAACTTCCTCCTCTGTATTCCCCATAATTCATAAATAAAACACTTCTCTCTTCTTATATTCGTTCTTTACCTCGTAGAAACAAGTATAGAGTGATAACCTACATACTTCCTTAACTATTTTCTTACGCCTTGAGGTAGGAAACGAAACAAAGCTGCGCTAGGTATTGCTGAAGGAACTACAGGAGAGTTACCTTGGTTCCAAACTTAAGGTTAGGGCTGAAATGCCTGGTAAAAGCTCCGTGGTATAACTTGATGATATACTGGTCAAACCAACACTAAGTAAGGAAGCGTGATAGACCTTTTACTCTATATTTGATCTATAATCTGCATAGAATGGATATAAAAAAATTTCTTCATCCACCCATGAACTTCGAAGCCTGTGGAGAACATTTGGTCCGATTAGATTTGTCTTCAAAGGATAGTATCAACAGATTAATACATGAACTAAGATTATATTATGTTGCTGAATTAGAAAAAAATAAGGATATCCAGACAAGAAGACCTGATTATAGACCTATTATGTATTTTATATCAAAACAAGTACAGATGCTTGAATATATAAGAAACTCTTGATATGAATTAATGATTGTCCTAGATTTCACACGCCAAGATACAGACTGGACAAGACAATATGATGAAAATGGAAACGAGATTGCACCACCACCACTACCACCGACATAAACCCGGACCGTACATCGAACACCGTAGATGGTGACGTGTCCATTTTCATCATATTGTCTTGTCCAGTCTGTATCTTGGCATGTGAAATCTAGGACAGCCATTAATTCATATCGAGAGTTTCTTATATATTCAAGCATCAGATTGTTTCTATATAAAATACATAATAGGTCTATAATCAGGTCTTCTTGTCTGGATATCCTTATTATTTTCTAATTCAGCAGCATAATATAATCTTAGTTCATGTATTAATCTGTTGATACTATCCTTTGAAGATAAATCTAGTTGGACCAAATGTTCTCTATAGGCTTCGACATTCATGGGTGGATGAAGAAAATTTGTTATATCCATTCTATGTAGATTACATATCAAATATAGAGTGAAAGGTCCATCACGCTTCCTTACCTAGTTTTGGTTTGACCAGTATATCACCGGGTTATACCACGAAGCTTTTGTCGGCATTTCAACCCCAACCTTAAGTTTTGAACCAAGGTAACTCTCCTGTAGTTCCTTCAGCAATACCTAGTGCAGCCTTGTTTCGTTTCCTACCTCAAGGCGTAAGAAAATAGTTAAGGAAGTATATAGGTTATCGCTCTATATTTGTTTCTATGAGGCAAAGAACGAATATAAGAAGAGAGAAGTGTTTTATTTATGAATCATGGGAATTCAGAGGAGGAAGTTTGAATGGGAAGTGATTTCTCGATGTCTCCCGATCATCTACTAGCTTACATATTTATAATAAGCTTACCACTATTTACATGAGACACATCTAATTATAGGACAAACTGATATTTTGTTACATGGGACCCAACTATAGGACACATCTAACTATTTGACAAAGCTTATAGCAAACTAGAACAATACACGTCACATATAATACAAACTTTTAGATAATATCGAGTTACATATCTGACAATTCTAATTACTATCTTCTTTTTTTGCTGGCATTTATTATACCGTTGTTTTTTGAGAGCATGCTGGACACGTAACTTTCAGATGTTTTCGAAACTGACAAATCCTCTGCTGAGCTTGATAGCTTGATTTTATCACGCCTGTTTCGAGCAACTTCATCTTTGTTAATAGAAAATTATGAGCCGCTACTGGAGTAGTTTTGGCAGGTGATATCATAACTGAAGAATGAATTTTTTTCCTCCATATGTCTGAAATCCTTTTTTGAAACTAGCTTCTAGTCCTTGAAGGACTATCCTGATTCCAATTGCTCTTCGATAATGAATATCTTTTTCTTCAAATTTAATATAATCTTTAGTTTTTTCTTGGTTTATAGATATCGAGAATGTATCTGCTTTTCCAAGTTGTATTAGATGATAGGTTGGATAGCTACCATCATTATCGAAATCTGGTTCTGCTGACAGAAATTTTAACACTAGAATATCTTTGGGAGTTATAGTAGGATTATTGAGATAACAATCTCGTACTCCATCCTTTATCCATTGTGGTAAAAAATTTATTTCTGAAAAATTTGGTAATGATAAATATATCGAATTTAAAGCTCCAAAATCATACCAATATCTTACCTCTCATGGATCTGACTCTTACAAATAATTGATTCTAGGATATATTCCAGAGAAGTCAATATATCGGGTTTCGTTAATTGGCAGGTGGAATAAATCTTTCATCATCTTTTGTTGTTGTTCCACTTCTAGAGGAATCATTGATATTTCTTTCATTATCTGTGAGATAGTAGGTAAACTTCTAGAAGGACTAGTAATAGGATTTTTGTGGGGTTGTAAATCGATATTCATTTTTTCTAATGAGAGCTGTTTTAAGGTATCTATCTTTGGATGTGTAGAGTGAACTATCTTTCGATGTGTAGAGTGAGCAATATATTCTACTATCTTGAGGCTCAAATTTTCATAATTTTCTATATTCATCTGGATGAGATTACTACCGCTTATCGTTTAGAAACTTTTTGTCACCATGGAGATTAGCAATATCGAGAAAGTCTGAGATATTATCTTTAATATATCTTATCTCTATATCCATCTTCTGAATTTCCTCAAGTATCTGAAGCCGATGATCTTCCATCTCTTGTAAGAAAATCTGCTAGAACATTTTTGTCAGACTTAATAATTTCAATATCAAATATATAATCAGAAAGTAATGTTTGCCATCTAATTAATCGTTTATACTCAGGTCTACTTGGTAGGGTATTATTAATGAATGCTTTAACTTGGGTATTATCAGCCTAATAAAATCTTTTAGGAGTAAACAGAATAAAACTTTTTACAATCGCTAATAATTCTTTCTCATTTATATAATATCTAGTTTCAGATTTAAGAAGGTTCCGTAACAATATCTACATAATCTTTCTCCTATTTTTCATTATTATGGTAATCTATTTTCTTTAAGATTCCACTCCAATAACTTTCCAAGGATCTATTTCTAATATTAAATTATCTTCTTCACTAGGTAAATATAATTTTGGTAAAGTTTTACATAATCCTTTTATCTGCTTTTACTGAGTTTCTAATTCGAGTAAAACTAAATATTTTTTCTTTTAAAGTAAATCTTGAAAAGGTTTTCGTAATTAAGCTAAATTTTGAAAGAAATTTGAAGCATATGTTAAAATTCCTAAAAAGCTTTGTACTTGCTTTTTATCAATTAATTTATCTGGAAATTTAGAAATCTTTTCTAGTATGTGACTCTGAAGTTCTATTCCTTGTTCATCTACTGCATGTATAAAAACTCTACTTTATTTCAGTAGTATTTTTATTTTTTATTTGATAATCCTAATCCATGTGCTACACATATATCAACAAACTTATCTAGGTGTTTTAAATGAATTTGAATATCTTCAGATGCTATCAAAATATCTTCAACATACATATACAAATATACAATAATGATCTTCAAAGATATTATCCATTTTTCTCTGAAATATTTGAGGTGCATTTTTTAACCCAAAAGGCTTTACTAACCATTCATAATGTCCTTGTGGAGTAGAAAATGCTGTGTATTGAATACTATCAGGATGCATTTTTATTTTCCAAAATCTACTTTTACAATCAAATTTTGAAAAAATCTTTTTTATTTCTAGTTCTATTAACCAATATCACCACGCTGGGTTGTGCGAGGGATAAAGGTAATAGGAAATGATTTAGCATAAGTGTGTTTAAGTCGTTTAGCTGTTGTCAAATGATGACATGGATTTTTAAACAGTATCTGATTAGCTACTGTATCAAAGGTGATCTTATGAAATAATTGTAGGAAATTATTTCCTAATAATATATCAGTACCAGTATTATGAAAATAAAATGGTGAACATTTTATTAAGAATGATCCTAATGAAATTATCGGTTGTTCAATTCCTCTTTTGATTTCTATAGTATTATTAGAGATATCTCTTCCTTTTATTAGAGGTAATTCTTTATGGTATTTTGTTGGAAAACAATCTGTTTTGCATAAACATGCTCCTGAGCCACTATCAATGAAGGCAGCAAAATATTCTGTTTTATATTCCTTATAGGTTATTCCTATAGGAATATATATACTATATGGACTTGTCATTTTGGTATATATATTAATTTTCCATTATAAGTTATCTTTAATCCATAAGAAGTAACTCGATAAGGTTTAACATTCTTAAGAAAAGTTATTCCTAAAGATTATTTCTAAAGTATCATTGAATCCATCATTCTCTATTAATGGTCTAATTGGTATTATATCTTGTCCAATTTGTATTAAGGTTTCTATAGCTTCATTTATTGAATGTAATTCACCATTAAAGTTCGTATATTGGTGAGGTTCATCTAATTGATATGTTTGTAATCCTTCACAAAGTTTATAACTAATATAGTTTCCATTAGCTCTGTATCTATTAGGATTTTTATCGAACAAAATCTATTACATTATAATATTCTCCTTTTAGCTTATAGTTTCTACAATTATCATTTTTGGCCATAATTAATTTATTATTATATCTATCAAGACTTAATTGTCGAGTTATAGGTCAACTAGTAACTCCCAGATTTGTAAAGGATAATCTAGGTGACATATTATTTGTTTTCATTAAAGGTTTATCTTGTAAATCTAATTCTAATGTTCTTGACTCTATTTCTTCTATTTTTGTAAACCGGGCATTTGGATCGACATACTTCATTAAACAAATAAGGAAAATATATTGTATCTTTAACCATAAAACATTACGAATGATGTGTATTGATATAGCATATGAAATAATATATGTTATCGAATAAGGTCTATTTTGTTGTCTAAAGAAATCTTTTCTTTTAAAGTCTTGTATTAAGCTTAAAGTTTTATCAAAATCCTTATCTTTTATATGATACAATATCCGAGGATATATATTAAATTTTAATTTTCCATATTGTAAATTACCTTTAAGAAGTCCTAAACAAACTTCTTCTCTGCTTATTATTCTATTATCCATAATAGCTAATTCTATAGGGTATCTAATCCTTCTTTAAATGTCAATTTTATTATTATTTGTATAGCTCCAATATGTATCCATCCAAGGGTATCTCTTACTTCGATTTAATCTTTTGTAATTTTTCTTGAATATATTTTTAGCTAAAAGAGGTATCATTAATTTATTAGAAGTTAATGAGACATCTAAAGTTCTTTCTTGTATATTTAATCCATAGAACAAATTATGATTTCTTGGTTTAATTCCTAATCTTTTTAAGGTATTTACTCTAAATCTCGAATAATTTGATAATGAAAATTTTTCGTTTTGAACTGCTTTTAATTTTTCTTATCTATTAAAATTTCTTGTTTATATTCTCCTGATTGTTCTACTTGATTATCTACTATTGATTCACTATCAAGGTGTCTTGTATTATTAATTTCCATCTATTCTGTATTTTCTTCTTCCGATATATTTTCTCAGATCTATAACAATAAAAATACTTTCATCGTAATCTATATTAAAATCATTTATTCTTATAAATTCTCTTGTTCTTATCATTTCTTCAATATCTTCATCTATTTCAATTTTCTTTTTATTTTCTCATTTCTTCTAGGGCAATTATTCGCATAATGACCTATCTCCTTCAAAGAATAACATCTACATTCCTTTGGATTAGTTTTCCTTCTCATATAAGTAGGTTTATACGCTTTCTTGTATCCTTTTCGCTTATAATATCCGACTTTACGTTTCTTAAAATAAGGTTTTCTATATTTATATTGTTTTTCTTTTTATACTTTCTTTTATCTTTCCATAGTAATAAGAACTATCACATCCTATCATTATGGGCATTTTAGGTTTATCACAACATAAAGAAAATTTTTTCTTTAATCCTTTACTGGCTTTAGCCATAATAGCATCAGCAAACCAATTATTTAATTTATCTCTAACATGTTCAATTCTTTTTCTTAACGTATCTATATTTTTTGGATTATATGTCTCTATTAATTTTGATCCCCAAGGGTTTGGAATCTTAGCAAAAAATAAGGGTAAATAATTACTTGTATCAGAAACTTGATTATAAATATGATAATAATAATCTTGAAAAACACAAATATATTTTTCTATCTCACATATATCACATAACTGTAATCTCATCAAAGCAATCGTATATCGAGTTTTTGTATTAGGGTCTCCAACATATTTACCCTCACCATGAAATTCTAATCTAAATGTTTCAACAACTCTTGTTATGAAATTATCTGGATCAGAATATATCATTTGCTTAGTATTTTCATTTAAATTTTGCCAAAATCTTTGTGCACTATTTAACAATGCTTTTTTCATAAATGCTTTCGTAGTTTCAAAATCTATTTTATTTACTACTACAGCTATCCTTAAAGAAGTTTCCCATTTATCTATTGCTTCTTCAATATTAGCAATGCAGTCTAAATCTAAATATATTCCAAAAGGATTTATAGTATCAGTTTTCATTTTTTCATAAGGGGTATATTTATCTGTATTAACTCCACTATGCATTAGTCCTACATATCCTGTTACTAATGTAACATCCCACCCCCTCCTGGAAGGGTAAAATAGGAAATTTGTTGTAGGATGGGATTGATAAGGAATAATTAGTCTCGTTTCATGCATAATAGGATTGATACGAGATCAATTGTGTACATGGAATTTCGGTATATGCATTCATGATAATTCCCTTAATTGGGCCTAAAGCAATTTTATTATGATTAACGTGGTTAATGGGTTTGGAAAAATATTACGAGTCGCTATTAAGCGTTATAGATTTTAAAGGATTTTCAGAATTTTTTGGAATTTTGGAGAAAATTTCGAGACAAGCAAAATCGCGCGAATGGCCTAAACATGTTTTGGGGTAGAAAAGGTGATTTTAAATGATTGAAAAATTATTTGGAGTGCCTTTGTTACATGTTTTAATAATTTTGGGAATTTCATTAATTCTCGAGAAAAATAATTGAGGAAAATTCGAAAATTCTCTGATCGGATAAAATCGCCAATTAGCGAACGGTCGATTTTCTAGATATTAAAATTGCTACCCAATGGCACTGTATTATTGGATACATTATTTTGGGATTGAAATAAGGGTCATTGGAATTGATTGAGTTAATTTTGGACTAGGTTTAATTGAATAAAGTATGAATATGTTGACTTTTCAACTTGGTTTTAACCAATCCTACCAAGCCACCTACCCTTTCATGACCTCCTCCACGGTTTTACATAAGGAAATATTGTTTCCTTTCTATTGTAACCGAAAGTGTGGTGATATGGTGTAAAAGTGATGAAAACTCATTGGTTTATACCTTTGACTTTTCTTTGAAAATTTGTACCAACCAAAACTTGCCAACATCTCATTCATTTAATGCCTTCTTATCATGTTTCTTGTAATTCCTATGCCCTCTCTCGGTGATGACCTAAAGAATGAAGGAATGAGATAAAAATTGTTTCAAGCCTCTCTTCAAATTGGTTTCTCATCATCGAAAATTTTGCTTCTTTCTTCACCTTCCTCCACAAATTCAAAAGTTCTCTTACTTGTCATTAACTTATTGTCTTACCATCATGGTGATGTCTTTATTTGGGAGTTAGAAGAAGTGGTTAGCAAGGGTAATTAAGAAGGAAGTGAAGAGAAGAGAGGCTTGGAAGCTTGAATAGGTAAGTGTTTAAATTGAACTTTGAATGGTGTTTTCAATTATGCTTTAATTGTAGTTTATGAATCATGGTAGTTAGGAGCATCTAATGGGAATTGTGATGTTATTATTAAGTTTATTGATGCTTTATTTTGATGAGAATTATAGTATAAATTAATGGGTATAAATGTAAGGTATGTTAGGATAATGAATGGTAATGGTTAAGTTTGGTTTTAGCTTGATTTTGAATTCATATTGATGATTAATTGTGCATGGAAAGGGAAGAGGTTAGTGCTGCCAATTTTTGGTAGGAATGCCTAGTGAATGTAGACATGTTATAGGGACTGATTTTGTGTCCAATTAAGATGCTTATGGATGTAGGAAGGGTGTTGGAATGAAAGGAAGTGAATAGAGAAGTAAAGCTGGAAAATTGATATTTGACCTATTGCACTGATTTGACCATAACTCATAGTGTAGTTATGCAAATGAGGCAAGGTTTGTGGCCACTGAAACTTTGATTTGTTGGCTTTATTTTAGTGTGAAATAGGTGTTGTTGAATTTCAATGATAGACGGGTCAATTTCTGTATGGAAAGTTACTGTTCCATTGCTTGTGAACAGTAACCACAACCATGACATCTGAGTTTTGTTGATTTTTATGAATTAATTGAGATGGAATTAGGGAGAATGGTCTTCATTAAAGTTGTAGCATATTGAATTATCTTTCCATTTCTACTGATCTTGATATTTTTAGAGTTGTATATTGAGAGATATGAACTGATTACTATTGACTGGTTTTGAGCATGTTGATGAAACCTAGTCTAAGTGTGATTTTGTGAGTTTTCGGATTGGAGGCAATTTTACCATTTTATGTGGACTGAATTGGTGTGAATGAGCTTCTGAAAAGTTATAGAGGAAGAGATCACCTTGAAATTGATATATGGTGTGTAATTTTAGAAGTCAGAATTGGGAGTTATGATTTTGCAAAGATTGACCCTACATTAGGTTATGAATGGCTGATCATAACAGTAGCTTCCATAACAGTTTTGAAATTGTTAAAGATCGAATTGGATGTTGAGTGCTTCATAAAATTGAAGTTTGAGATGTTATCTTTTCAGGGATATAAAGCTCTGATTTTTAAGATTTGTGTACAGAGAGTTATGCTTGTTATCGATTACTGCTCAAATTGGATGATTTCAGGGACAGCATCATTGATTGAATTGTTTGACCAAGTTAACAATGGAATTGGACTTTAGTTGTTCATGAAAGTTAGAGATAACATTGTGACCTTGATGAGCATATTTATTGTGCAATTTTGACTGAACAGAATGAGAGTTATTAAATTTGAAATGTACTGTTCTGTTTAATGGGATTTGAGTAGGCAGTAGCTTTGATGGGATATTTGACACCCTTAGGGGTGAAAGTGTTTTATGGTCTTCTTGAGAATTGTAGAGCTTTTCATAAGCTTTCCAACAAGGTATAGTTTGCATTGTTCAGAAATGTGTAGAAAGAGTTATGGGTGTTGGAAGTTTGGTTGGAAATTAGAAAATAAAGGGGGAAATAAGGGTGATAAATAAAAATATAAATTGTTGAGTTTTGGTTCCTTTCGTGAATAACTTTCCCGTCCGACGTTCGATTGACCTGATTCCAGAGGCATCGGATTCATTGAATATTGAATTTCATTTTATAAGAAATTGGGAATTTTTAGACGGGAAATTGACGTGGCCGGGATGTGAACTTTTAATCATTTATTTTATTTAATTGGGGACCTATAGAGGTTCGAATTACGCACCGTCCGCCAATAGGTTTCTGAATTTTTATGAATTTTTATAATGGAAAAAAAAGGGGGATTAGGGCCAGGAATTCATGAACATGCATATATCATCATCATGAGCACAAATTTCATATTTAGTGACTCGTGCTTTTTCTGATTCATATAAAGGCCAATTGGAGCGTCGATTGACCGACGTCACAGAAACTTCCGGCATTAGCTCGGAAGTAATAGGTGAGTAACCTAGTTGGTCTCTCAAATTTCTGGTTGTTTACATGCTCAACGTGAATTACGTGCAAAAGTGAATTGAATGATCACTGCATGACTACTGGCATGTATGGGATTGTTGTATTGTATGATTTTACTGTACTGAATGATACTAATACTGATAGACTGGGCTTTATAGCCATCATACTTACTGGGCTTTATAGCCATGTCATTGACTTACTGCTACACTGGGCTTTATAGCCAAACACTGTACATTTACTGAATACTGCACTGCATGCATAATTGCATGATCAGATAATGGACGTGCCCCAAGTTGCTATTTTTTACTGATAAGAGCTTCAAGCTCTCATACTGTACTGACCGGGCCTCGAGCCCGAGGGGAGAAATCCCTGACGCGTCCCCACTGAACACTTTGGTGAGCACTTGGGGCAATCTTGAATAACCTGGAAAGAGTCACATATGCATTGCATTCGCATAAATGACCGCTCGTGACATGTCTTGCTTTTGTAATGGCATGAATTCTCGTGAATGGTTTTACATTCTTTGGACATTGTTATTGATCGCTTCTTGGTAATTGATTATTTTTGGGACTGTCTCAGACGCCATGGGTGTAATGATGATTTGAGTGAACCATCGATGATGGTTTTCACTAAGTTCAAAACTCACCCAAAATTTGCATCTATTTTCAGGTCTGAAGAATACCCGGTTGACACGGGAGTATGTCTCTGTAGGCAGTAAAGGTTAGAGATCGGGATCGGTTCGCGTCGCATTAGTGTCTTAGTAAATTGTGTTCGCAATCATTTGTATAACAAGGCTTTGTATTATTCTTGAGCCCATTGTGGTTTTAATGTTTTCTTGCATTGGTGATTGTAAACTATTCTTGGATGACCGTAATAATGGCTGGTTTTTTCTTGAACATGGGTTTTATTTACTTCTTGTGTTGGCCGTGTTAACGTGGAATCAATGGCTTTAAAAAATGTGTGTCTTGAGTTTTAAATCGGTGATGTAATACGCCACTCATGGCACGGACTCGGATATCACCAACGATATCGGGTTCGGTCTTCATGGAAGTGTGTTACATTTAGGTGGTATCGAGCCCGAAGAAGTACGAAATGTATCTGAGCACGATTTGGAACATAGGTTGCATGCATTTGAGTCGCGTCGTTGCGAGGCCGTGGTAATCGACCCCTAGTCAGAGTCGCACGAGGATAAATCCTACGAGTGCATAAGTGTCAAGTGACTAAGTGAGAGAAGAGTGAGACGGGATTAGAGTGTAAATCCCTAAAAGGGGATAATCAATTAGGAAAGGATAAAGGAAAAATAGATAAGAAGGTTGATATTGTCTTTGGGTTAGAAACCCTCATATGTGATATTAGAATGACCGTGTTGGCCTAGACTAATTAAAATTTCGAATTAAATTGACAATATTATGGTGACGAGAAAAATGAAGATGTTGAGAACTTGAGAGGTCCATTAGAGTTATGGGAAGCATATTGGTTATAGTAGATCTAAGTGAAATTAAAAGCCGGGATGGTTAGGTAATTACGATTCATTTGTATATGTCATGAAAGGGAAATATTGGAATTGAGTAAAATGTAGATGGTCAATCGGGCATATTTTGATGCCTTGTATTCGAGTTAGAGATCGTAGATATTATAAGCGAAGATAATAGCGAAATGGAAAGAAGCTCGATAGAGTGTTATAACGGTTTATTGAGGCTGAAAGAACCGAAAAAGTAAGATGCCCAGTGCCTATTAGAGTGAGATAAAAGTGTACAGATAAACTGAAGAATTTGTGAAATGGTTATGATCTGGACCGCATAAGCTTGAGATTGAAATGGTTATGTGATTATTGTGTTACGAGTTTGGAAATTCGTATGATAAAATCATAAAGGAAAAAGACAGACAGATGATTTCTACTGATGGTGTATCGGGAAATTCTGAATTAGGTGTATATGGACACAAAAACGGTAAATGGATAGGCATATAGATAGAGATAAAATGGAGTGGTATCAACGATTTTGTCTGGTATTGGGGACTGTGACCACCCGATCATAAATTGTTTAAGGACAATAGGGGATAAGTAGCAGAAAAAAAAGAATATATATATATATATATATAATAATGATCATGAGATGATAAGCCAAATTGATCGACCTTACAAGGTCAAGTTGCACATGTGGATAAGGGAATGAGACATGCAGTTTAATATGGGGAGAATGAAATAAAGATCTTGAAAAAAAAATGAAACCATAATAGTGGTATATGAAAAGAGTTATTGCATTTAAGTCGATTTACTGTTGGGGATATCTATTGGACAGTAATGTTGATTGTGATTAATGAAATGTATGTTACAGATATATGGAAACCATAGAAGAAATAAGCGGTAAATGTTTAGAGTGATTATAAGTGTGAAGTTCTTAAGGGGTTAAAGTAAGACAAAAGTGGACTGAGTGTACCTGTATGAGAGGAACTGAAAAGTGATTCTGGTATAGATTACAGAATAAGTGTGAAAGAAAGTATTTAAGTGACTGTCATAAGGAACCTTTGTGAAAGGAATTTTCTGATATTTAAATTATGGCATAAAATTGTTCTAATTGAGATTGTACGTATAGTGAAGAAGGATTGAAAAGCAATTAGGGATAATAATTGATTGATGAGACTTTCGTGAACCGTATAAAGATGGTATCAAGACGAACGGTCAAATGGATAGAAGTACGGACAAAATTAAAGATGAAATTGGGACATAGCTCATATTGTTGAGGTTATCTGCACTGTATGTACAGAAATGTAAAGTATCCAACATAAGTGAAATTTTAATTGGAGGTAATCCTATTGCAATGTGAAGTGAATCGATCTCCATTTATGATGCAAAACTGTTGAGGAATCCAGTTTGAAGCGAAGAGTAAAAGAGTCCCAAACCGAAAAGTGAGATACTAAAATAAAATGGAAACTTTGGAGGTTTAAATATGGATGACAAGGTATTAACATATGTTGATATGAATGATAGGAAAACAGTTGAGAAGAGAAAATGAAAAGAGTAAATGAATGAAGACAAGAGGTTCAAAAGGGAAACTGACAATGAGGTGATGTAGTGACACCTTCATAAAGAAATTGCAGATACACTAATTGTGGACTCAATGAAAAGGGTAAGAGATGTATGGTAAAGTCAATAAGACCCTAATAGGGATTTATGCGAGGTAAACAAATGGTAGTAACTGTGATTAGAGACAGAATGTGTTTGGAAGTGTTGAACAGTGAAAAGTGAAAAGAACGATAGGACTAATTGAGGAATCTGATACTGATGATATACATACACTGGAAGAGTGGGCAGTGAGTATTGAACTGCGACAATATGTTGAACAGTATGAAATAAATTGAATCGACCGTGATAAATGGTGCTGGTGTCATGCTCGCGATTGAAAGCCTTGGAGACCTGTAGATTCCTATAAGGATACCTTTGGGTTAATTTAAGGAAAGAGACCGTGTAAATCGACAATGCTGAAATGAACGGACAATTCTGCCTACTAAACTCAACTAGTGAACAGATAATGCTGCAATGAACAAATCAATTACAGATATTGGGATTTTCAATGACAATGAGTGTCAAGCAGATTATGGGTAATTGTGAAGTGTTTCTGGAAAAGTTGAAATTGTAGATCTAGTGATAAGAATAGTTAAGAGTGCAGAAAGTAAAGTGGTAAATCTTATGATGAGTTTAAATATATGAATGGAATTGGAAAAAAAAACAATAGTGAAAAATTCAAAGAAGTATGTGTACCTGATAAAAGGTGTAGAACAAGAAAGTGAATAGTCGAAGTTAGACATTCTAGAAGCATAAATAAAAAGTGAATTGAGTAACTGTGGGTTTAAAATGAAGTGATTATCGGCTCAAGTGCTTATAGGTTGAATGTTCAATAGGAAAAAGGTTTGATTATGATCGTAATCTGATTTATTGGAGGAATATACTATTACATTGTATAGTGTCTAACGAGAGTCAAAGATTGACTGTGATAAGTGAAACAAAGGGAAGTGACTGAGAAAGACTGCATGGTTAGCTAAAGTGGAAACGGATCGGATAAATGAGACAGTGTAAAATGTATACCCGAATAAAGCATGTGAACACTATAGAACAGTAAATTGTCTTACGAGATTCAAATTTGAACCTAGAGTAAATGGCATATAACAAATGACTGCATTAGGTACATTGTTACTGATTATAGTGAAGTGGAGTTAAATGTCACAGTATTGGTACCAAAGGAATGTAAATCGTCCCTGACGTGATAAAGAGAGGTATCAAAGAAATGGAGATGTACTCAAGGGAATACGAATTGGACTTTATGGCACTGGGGACAAAGGTATTAGAGGATATAATGTGATGGTGAATAGATTTGGAAATCTGCATTGAGTCCTTATATCGGAACCAAAGGTAGTGACTATTCTAGAAATGACAAATGAGATAGCTAAGAAAATGAGATCGCTAACTAATAGTCTTGTTGAATCAAATCTCTTGTCTTAGTGATAATGAATTAGCCAAATTAGTAAGCGGACCACGGATGAGAATGGTTCTTGTGATCACTCAAAAGTGAATCATTAAGTGGAAAAGTATATGGGATATGTAGCATCATGTGATAACGGTCATAGTGAACTGTTGATCGAGAATTTCGAGGACGAAATTCTTATAAGGAGGGAGAATTGTAACATCCACCCCTCCCGGAAGCGGTAAAATAGGAAATTTGTTATAGGATGGGATTGATAAGGAATAATTAGTCCGTTTCATGCATAATAGGATTGATACAAGTATCAATTGTGTACATGGAATTCGTATATGCATTCATGATAATTCCTTAATTGGGCCTAAAGCAATTTTATTGTGATTAACGTGGTTAATGGGTTTGGAAAAATATTCTGAGTGCGCTATTAAGCGTTATAGATTTTAAGGGATTTTCAGAAATTTTTTTGGAATTTTCTGGAGAAAATTTCCGGACCGGCAAAATCACCGGTAACTGGCCTAAACATGTTTTGGGGTAGAAAAGGTGATTTTCGTGATTGAAAAATTATTTGGAGTGCACTGTTACATGTTTTAATAATTTTGGAGAATTTCATTAATTCTCAGAAAAATAATTCGGGGAAAATTCCCGGAAATTCTCGGACCGGATAAAATCGCCAATTGGCGAACCTACGATTTTCGATAGCTTAAAATTGCTACCCAATGGCACTGTATTATTGGATACATTATTTTGGGATTGAAATAAGGGTCATTGGAATTGATTGAGTTAATTTTGGACTAGGTTTAATTGAATAAAGTATGAATATGTTGACTTTTCAACTTGGTTTTAACCAATCCTACCAAGTCACCTACCCTTTCAAGACCTCCTCCCACGGTTTTACATAAGGAAATATTGTTTTCTTTCTATTGTAACCGAAAGTGTGGTGATATGGTGTAAAAAGTGATGAAAACTCATTGGTTTATACCTTTGCCTTTTCTTTGAAAATTTGTACCAACCAAAACTTGCCAACATCTCATTCATTTAATGCCTTCTTATCATGTTTCTTGTAATTCCCTATGCCCTCTCTCGGTGATGACCTAAAGAATGAAGGAATGAGATAAAAAATTGTTTCCGAAGCCTCTCTTCAAATTGGTTTTCTCATCATCGAAAATTTTGCTTCTTTCTTCACCTTCCTCCACAAATTCAAAAGTTCTCTTACTTGTCATTAACTTATTGTCTTACCATCATGGTGATGTCTTTATTTGGGAGTTAGAAGAAGTGGTTAGCAAGGGTAATTAAGAAGGAAGTGAAGAGAAGAGAGGCTTGGAAGCTTGAATAGGTAAGTGTTTAAATTGAACTTTGAATGGTGTTTTCAATTATGCTTTGATTGTAGTTTATGAATCATGGTAGTTAGGAGCATCTAATGGGAATTGTGATGTTATTATTAAGTTTATTGATGCTTTATTTTGATGAGAATTATAGTATAAATTAATGGGTATAAATGTAAGGTATGTTAGGATAATGAATGGTAATGGTTAAGTTTGGTTTTAGCCCGATTTTGAATTCATATTGATGATTAATTGTGCATGGAAAGGAAGAGGTTAGTGCTACCAATTTTGGTAGGAATGCCTAGTGAATGTAGACATGTTATAGGGACTGATTTTGTGTCCAATTAAGATGCTTATGGATGTAGGAAGGGTGTTGGAATGAAAGGAAGTGAATAGAGAAGTAAAGCTGGAAAATTGATATTTGACCTATTGCACTGATTTGACCATAACTCATAGTGTAGTTATGCAAATGAGGCAAGGTTTGTGGCCACTGAAACTTTGATTTGTTGGCTTTATTTTAGTGTGAAATAGGTGTTGTTGAATTTCAATGATAGACGGGTCAATTTCTGTATGGAAAGTTACTGTTCCATTGCTTGTGAACAGTAACCGCAACCATGACATCTGAGTTTTGTTGATTTTTATGAATTAATTGAGATGGAATTAGGGAGAATGGTCTTCATTAAAGTTGTAGCATATTGAATTATCTTTCCATTTCTACTGATCTTGATATTTTTGGAGTTGTATATTGAGATATATGAACTGATTACTATTGACTGGTTTTGAGCATGTTGATGAAACCTAGTCTAAGTGTGATTTTGTGAGTTTTCGGATTGGAGGCAATTTTACCATTTTATGTGGACTGAATTGGTGTGAATGAGCTTCTGAAAAGTTATAGAGGAAGAGATCACCTTGAAATTGATATATGGTGTGTAATTTTTAGAAGTCAGAATTGGGAGTTATGATTTTGCAAAGATTGACCCTACATTAGGTTATGAATGGCTGATCATAACAGTAGCTTCCATAACAGTTTTGAAATTGTTAAAGATCGAATTGGATGTTGAGTGCTTCATGAAAATTGAAGTTTGAGATGTTATCTTTTCAGGGATATAAAGCTCTGATTTTTAAGATTTGTGTACAGAGAGTTATGCTTGTTATCAGATTACTGCTCAAATTGGATGATTTCAGGGACAGCATCATTGATTGAATTGTTTGACCAAGTTAACAATGGAATTGGACTTTTAGTTGTTCATGAAAGTTAGAGATAACATTGTGACCTTGATGAGCATATTTATTGTGCAATTTTTGACTGAACAGAATGAGAGTTATTAAATTTGAAATGTACTGCTCTGTTTAATGGGATTTGAGTAGGCAGTAGCTTTGATGGGATATTTGACACCCTTAGGGGTGAAAGTGATTTTTATGGTCTTCTTGAGAATTGTAGAGCTTTTCATAAGCTTTCCAACAAGGTATAGTTTGCATTGTTCAGAAATGTGTAGAAAGAGTTATGGGTGTTGGAAGTTTGGTTGGAAATTAGAAAATAAAGGGGGAAATAAGGGTGATAAATAAAAATATAAATTGTTGAGTTTTGGTTCCTTTCGTGAATAACTTTCCCGTCCGACGTTCGATTGACCTGATTCCAGAGGCATCGGATTCATTGAATATTGAATTTCATTTTATAAGAAATTGGGAATTTTTTGACTGGAAATTGACGTGGCCCCGGGTGACGGAACTTTTAATCACTGTTTTATTTAATTGGGGACCTATAGAGGTTCGAATTGCGCACCGTCAGCGCCAATAGGTTTCTGAATTTTTGATGAATTTTTATAATGGAAAAAAAAGGGGGATTAGGGCCAGGAATTCATGAACATGCATATATCATCATCATGAGCACAAATTTCATATTTAGTGACTCGTGCTTTTTCTGATTCATATAGAGGTCAATTGGAGCGTCGATTGACCGACGTCACAGAAACTTCCGGCATTAGCTCGGAAGTAATAGGTGAGTAACCTAGTTGGTCTCTCAAATTTCTGGTTGTTTACATGCTCAACGTGAATTACGTGCAAAAGTGAATTGAATGATCACTGCATGACTACTGGCATGTATGAGATTGTTGTATTGTATGATTTTACTGTACTGAATGATACTAATACTGATAGACTGGGCTTTATAGCCATCATACTTACTGGGCTTTATAGCCATGTCATTGACTTACTGCTACACTGGGCTTTATAGCCAAACACTGTACATTCACTGAATACTGCACTGCATGCATAATTGCATGATCAGATAATGAACGTGCCCCAAGTTGCTATTTTTTACTGATAAGAGCTTCAAGCTCTCATCTCAGATCTTGACCGCCTCGAGCCCGAGGGGAAAATCACGACGCGTCCCCACCGAACATCGATGAGCACTTGGGCACAATATGAATAAGCTGGAAAGAGTCACATATGCATTGCATTCGCATAAATGACCGCTACGTGACATGTACCGCTTTGTAATGGCATGAATTATCGTGAATGGTTTTCATTATGGACATTGTTATTGATCGCCATCTTGGTAATTGATTATTATCGATCGTCATGACGCCATGGGCGTAATGCATGATTTAGTGAACCATCGATGATGGTTTCTCATTGAGTTCGCAAAACTCACCCAAAATTTGCATCTATTTTTCAGGTCTGAAGAATACCCGGTTGACACGGAGTATGTCTCATGTAGCGAGTAAAGGTTAGAGATCGGGATCGGTTCGCGTCGCATTAGTGTCTTAGTAAATTGTGTTCGCAATCATTTGTATAACAAGGCTTTGTATTATTCTTGAGCCCATTGTGGTTTTAATGTTTTACCGCATTGGTGATTGTAAACTATTCTTTGGATGACCGTAATAATCGGCGGTTTTTCTTGAACACGGGTTTTATTTACTTACTGTGTTGGCCGTGTTAACGTGGAATCAATGGCTTTAAAAAAAATGTGTGTACTGAGTTTTAAATCGACTGATGTAGTACGCCACTCTCGCGGGGCACGGACTCGGATATCACCAACGATATCGGGTTCGGGTCTTGCGGGAGTGGGGTGTTACAACTAATCTATTGAAACTCTGTCCTGGTTTATGTCGTATATATGGATCCTTACTTGAACTAGGTACATCTGTTATGTTAGGATTTTTAGCTTTTATTCCAGCTGGCTTAATATTAACAAAATTATCATGAAGATCTAGATTCCCAATTTGTGTTATTAAAGTATCTACTTCAGGGGTAATATATTATTCATTATCAGAACTACTTGTTGACATCTTTTAATTTTTCTAAATGACTAACGAATGGATTTTTATTGATCTGTATTTCTTTCTGTTCTATTATTGTTATCTGTTTTTCTTTACCTTTGTTGTTTATCTTATAGTTTACAATTGATTCTAAGTCTAAAGTCATCATTCACAATAATGTAATATCTTTTGGCCATAATATATAATAGTCTTTTGGATCTCAATGATTTCTTTATCTATTTTAAAAATTATCTTGTTCTTTTAATATCTTAAATTCTTAATCCATAATAAATTTTATGACTATATATATATATATATATATATATATATATATATATATATATATATATATATATATATATATATATATATATATATATATCAACAATTTATGTTCCAAAATCATCAACTCAAGTTGATAACTTTTTCACGTATATCTAATTTCAACTCACATTATCTATACACCATTCATATTTCACTAACATCAAAAGAAAAAGTTTTACAAATCTTTAATGATATTCCAAGCCATATAACATCAGCTCCTCAAAATCTTAAATTACAAAAGATTCTTGAACAAACAAACTTGTTGCTTTTCAAAACCAACCCAAAATACAAAATTAAGCAAATTTGAAGAAATTCTCTTAGGCTCTTGATCACTTGATCCCTTAGCGATCACCTAAAGATGGGACAAAAGGAGGTGAGCTTGAAAGCTCGTTGATAACAAGTTTATAACAAAGAGTAAGCAAAATCGTTGAAATGTTTCTTATCTTATAAAAGTCTTAGTGAATTTATAAAACGCTTGTTCTCAAATTCTCCGTCAAATTCACAAATTTTGCTCAAGACTTATAGTTAAAAATATCCTCACATCAACATAGCAAATATCTTTAAACATCACTTTAGAACACTCAAATTATGCAACAACTTGATAATTCAAAGACGCAATGCACAAACAAATGGCTCGAGGGTTCCATGGAAACAAAATGGAGAAACTGAAGTTTACCCTATGAATAGAATGAGTCCAATTTCGGAGCTCATATGCCACAAGCGGGCAGTCGGGAAAAGGCTCTTATCAACGTGCACATGACGAATAGAATAGTTCCGCTCTCACCTAAACAGAAGCACATAATCATGCTCAAATCATTTGTCATATGCTCATACTTTCATGCTTTCTCATCTTTTCATTCATAAAAAATGCCATGATTTTTTTCAAGGCAAAACATAAATATTTCAAAATCATTTTTCCATTTCATCTTCAAAATCCATACACAAATATGTAACAATTTCTCAAATCACTCAAAAGCATTAAAAACACATTTATGAAGTAATTGAAATCATTCTTATTTTTATGATTTGGAAAAGCATTAATGGCTCATAACTCTATTATAAACATGTAACCCACATTGATTTCCTTGCTTAAGGACTTGCTCAAAATGTCTCTACTCTTGCTTCTCTTACCTTTCTTGATTTCCTTCTACAATAACAAAATCCCACTTAATAAGGTTCTCAATTGAAAATCTCATAAAGCACAATCACTAAAAATTGGTGCTAGAATACTTAAACTCATGCATTTTTTAAACTCCATGAACTAAAATCCTTCCAAAAATTCAATAGATTTAAAATGATCTGACCTTGATTCTTCACCAAATGAAGAGATCTTTGGCTCAAATAGAAGTTCTTCTCTTCCTCTACCTTTTTCTCTTCTTGAACCACTTCAAAATCTCTCTTAAAAGCTAAGAAATGAAGAAACCCTAGCTCAACTCTCTTCTTTTCTCTCAACCACACTGAAATCTCCCTTCTTTCTCTTTTTGATTTGTTATTTCTCTTCTTTCTCTCCTATTTTCGTTTTTCCCCTTCTTAAAATAGCAAGCCAACATTTCTTCTTCCATTTCTACCCTTAATGAGTCCAAAAAGTCCATTTTACCCTTCCTTATAAGCTTAGGTTCTTTTAACCTTAAGTGTCTTGCCAAAAACACCCTTAAACATTTTTATTACCTTAACACTTTAATTCAATCAACTTATATCATATAATCTTTCTAACATTAACATAATAATTAACTCCACAAACTTTTATAAAGACCTCATAATTAAAGTAAATCATACTTATTCATCAAGAAAAATTTTGGGGCCAACATAACGATCGAAAGTTACTTACTGTCCAAGTGAAGCATCATATTCTGCAGCTAGAACTGAATCACCTCTTCCCCCTCCAGCTACTACAATTGTAGATGAGGCATTACCTTCCGTACATGCTGTTACACCATCCAACACTCCTATATCATCCACTACCCCTATAGTGACAGAGATATCAGGGGTGAATGATGAGGATGAAAGAGGTGGCGGTGAGCTTAGAGTTGAGGGACCTAATGGAAGAACTTATATCACAATTGTCAAAAATCTGTAAGTGAAAATACATGAAACACTATATGTTTATAATTAAGTTATAGTTTTAAATTTTAAAAATGATATAAAATTATTTTTTTTTATATTAGGTTGATTCCATCTGGACCATGTTCAAGAAACATGACATCCAAATTCAAAGAGATGATTGATCTTGAGGGTTATGTATGGAAGAATATCTCTCAAGCCACAAAGGAATTTTACTATCAGGAGTTTGAGGTAAAAAAATATTATTTTCTTTTTTAATTAGTTTTTATACATTAATTAGATAAATATTATTACATTATAAGTATTTATCGAATGTTTTTCCTTTTGTTTCAGATTTTGGGATTCCGAATTTGACGTGGTTATTAATAAAGTATAAGAGAGATAAGCACGTACACATTCTTGGGACTTTGTTGGTGCGATACACAAGGCTGGTGTACGATCTTTTTATATTTTTAAACAAATATAGAGTTGTTGGCAACAGTATTGGACATTACTTGAGGGAATGTTCATTTCAGAGCGTAATTCTACCAACAGATGTAAAGGGCGGGGGGAGAGAGTCTTCCCGTACATACAAGAAGATCTATTACCCACCATGAGCATGTAGAGAGACTTGTAAGTATCTAAACTTTACACTTATATTTTGATTGTTTTACTTTGCTGTATTTCAATTTAAATTGATATGTGAATTTTGGAATAAAAATATGTGTATTATGGATAATGATAATGTTATAAATGTCTGATATCAGATAGGACTGTGTTGTTGAGTTATTTTCTTTGTTTAACAAGGGATAAATATCATAAAAATAGAGGAAACTTTGTCGAAATTTTTATAAATTCTAGTTCACTTATAACATTTTATTCTTATACAGGAAAAGTCTATGGACATGAGGCCTACACACTGTCAGCTCTTTTTGCACACTCATACTAAGAAGTATGATGGTGTAACATTCGTCAACACTCGATGTAGAGAACTAAACGTATGTAAAATTTATGATTTAATGTTAATGATTAATAATTATCACTTACTAATATAAACATTGTCTTCTGTTAGGACCAAATATAAGAAAGCATTCAACAATACTCTCAGCAGTCTGAAGATGTTGATGAGACTCAAACTTATCTTCATGCAGTGGGTGGTAGGGACCATCATGGAAGGATATTCATCTAAGGTTCATTTGTGAACACATGTTATTTGCAATCGTCTACGTCCAGTATAGCAACATCTAGTAGGTGGTTGATAAACAATGAAGTCCATAAGCTTCGGAGCACAGTGCAGACATTGGCAACTCAGTTGCAACAGTCAATACACAGCTTAACTTCATAATGAGATGGATGAGTTGAAAGGAAAGGGTAGCACCTTATCACAGCAAACAGAGCATCCACAGTTACCAAATCAATAATTTACTTTTGGTCATTTCATTTGAATTATAATACTTATTATGTACAATTTAATGTTTTTATTATCAATTAAGATAATTTTAACTTTATATCATCAATCAACTTTCTATTTAAACTAATTCAATGTATAGATAAATCAACATATTATACACAGATAATTCATAACTGTTTAAATTAGCATCAATGATAAGATCATCAAATAAAATTTAATGATGTGATTTAAAAAACTTTTGTTAATTTACTGATGGAAAAACAAAAGTGCATCGGTAATATCAATTCTATTTACCGATGAAAAATAACAAACCATCGGTATCAATTCTACTTTCAATTTTTTCAATTCTAGCCTGATGTTAATGACACTATTAACTTTCAATTTTTTCAATTATAGCCTGACATTAATGGCATTGTTATCTTTGCTAACATGGCAATGTCACATGTACAGGGACCTTTGTTAATCATATACATTAGCACAATTAAAAAAGTTAATAAAACGACGTCGTTTGAAAATCAACCTGAGCATAACATCTTCCACTCTCACCCTCATCACTCCACTCTCCACAACCCTTCTCCTCTATAAAAGAATCCAATTTTTTCGAGTCCTCCATTGATATATCCAAATTCCTCTTCAACAATATCTTATACTCTTATACCTACACCAGAGGCATAACAGACCAAACCCCACCAAGTCAACAATCGAATTAAACTAATAAAAGAACAAAACTTTTAAACTTTTTCTCATAAAAATAACAACTTTAACCAGTAATGATTGCAGATACCAAAAGGCGATCAAGTGGGTGTTTCAAAACCTTAATCGTGACAGAGAACTGATCAGACGGAAGCAAACCAAGCATAGTGGAGATGATATATTTCATGGAGTCCTTAATGGAATCAGAAACACCTTTGGAGATAGTTGCGTTATCAAGAGCCTCGATACGTTTGAGCATGTTGGCGATGACAGAGAACCCACAGTCAAAGCTTGATTTTTAAATGGACACAAACTCGTCGTAGACACTGTCGTCGTTGCTCAAGCAACTAATAGTGGAAAAGAGGATGTTGAGAGGAACATCGATGGTCGAGGGGAAAGGAAGAAGCGACGGTAGAACGTTGATGGAGGTGGTGTCGGTGGTGGTTGGTTAAGACTTAAGAAATAAAGTGGATTCAGAGCAGTCAAATTCTCCCCATCTCCTAACCAACACCAAAATCAATTAAGCGCTATCCATCCAAAAACAATCCAATATTGTATCTTTGGTTAAGGATTTTATATTTAATTGTTGCCTTCATAGATTTGCCTAGATCATGAGACGCTCTTCGCAAGCAGGTTACTTTCTTCTCTTATTTTCAATGTTTCTATTTTTATTTTTGTGATTAGTGATCGGATATAAGGACAGGATGATTGGGTGTTTTTAGAAAATTGTTTCAATTTTTTTTTGTTATTCTGGTGCATTCTTTGATTTTTGTTGCAAAATTTGACAATTGAGCATTTGATATGGGAGTTTATTTGTTTTGTTCTTCAAAGAAAAAAACGATGTCGTTTTAATAACGAGCATATTAGGGTCTTCAGGTGGCTATATTATGCTTATAATAGTCTATGAATTCTCCTTATTAAGATGGATTAACTATAAATAATTATCTTTAATAATATAAGAATGGACTTATTTGACCTAAATTAATTTCTTATCACTTAATAACTTCGGCAATCTTTTTCCCAATAATATAAGATTTGTAAGTTTGAAAACATTGATTCTTAGGCATATATCAAATAACTTTTGCTTCTTTTGCATTTTTAGTACTTATAGTGGTAACAAATACATAGTTATTTTGAAAAATCGCGCGCCTTGACTTAGCTAAAGGCTTGACCCTTTTTCAATTTATAAAAAAATTCAAACTGAACCGAGCCGGACTTAAGTCAGCCAGCCCGCAGGAACTTTCGAAATTAGGCTAATACCTATTACCCTGAGAAGTATCAAGCCTCGGGTAGGGCCCAACCTGACCCGTTGCCATCCTTGAGTGTGTTAGCAGCTTCTTATACCATAAATAGAACATTAACTATAAAAGTATTTTGTAAATCACCTCATGAGAAATTATTTGGGAATAAATCATCATATGAGCGGATTGGAGTCTCCAGGTGGCTATATTATGCTCATAATAGTCCATGAATTCTCCTTATTAAGATGGATTAACTAGAAATAATTAGCTTTAATAATATATGAATGGACTATTTGACCTAAATTAATTTCCTGTCACTTAATAACTTCCGTAATCTTTTTCCCAATAACATAAGATTTGTAAGTTTGAAAACATAGATTCTTAGGCATATCTGAAACAAATAACTTTTTCTCCTTTTGTATTTTTAGTACTTATAGTGGTAACAAATACATAGCTATTTTGAAAAATCGAGTAGCCTGACTCAACTAAAGGCTTGACCCTTTTTTAATTTATAAAAAATTCAAACTCAACCAAGTCAGACTCAGGAACTGTCAGACTTGGGCTAATGCCTATTACCCTGAGAAGTATCAAGCCTTGGGTAGGGCCGGACCTGACCTATTGCCATCTTTGAGTGTGTTAGCAGCTTTTTATACCATAAATAGAACATTAACTATAAAAGTTTTTTGCAAATCACCTCATGAGAAATTATTTGGGAATAAATCATCATATGAGCGGATTGGAGTCTCCAGGTGGCTATATTATGCTCATAATAGCTCTAGAGGGATAGAAAAGAGTTTAGGAGTAGATGGTGTGTGTTTGTTGATTATTTATATGGTAAGAAAGGATGGAAATTATGTGACATTGAAGAATGAGAATTTATAGTTTCTCCAGATATTACATTTCATAAGCATGTGTTCCCATTTTTACTGAGGACTGAGCAGGTTGATTGGTTGATCAATAATAGGAAAGAAATTATCCCTTTCTGGAATGATGATAATCTCAAAGTCAAGATCAGTGAGAGATTGAAAATCACATAAGTGAGGCAAACAAGGGGACCACAAAATAGGCAAAACATAAAAATATTAAGAAAAAAAGCTTCAATAAAGGCATGGAAGAGAAGATTGAGTGCCAAGGAGACTGGCGCACTTGAATAACTTCATTGTATAAATAGCAAGAGCTAAAGATGTATAAGGACAGTTAAATGGACATTTAGGTGTTACAGATGACTATCTAATTATCCTTAACTACTGGAAAATTTTGGTTGAAAGTTGGAAGATCAAATAAGAACACTTTAATTTTAGTAGAAGCATCCAAGTAGTTATAACTAGTAGCAAGTCTCCACACATAACAACAATTTAAAACTCAATTTAAGATCACATGTTTTAGGTATAGACTTCTCTCAAACACCTTATGTTACGAAAGGTCCATATGTATTTCATATCACATTGCTAATTATGTATCATTTGATAAATTATGTATGTAATTCATGGATTTTTTATCTGCACTAACTACATAGCTAAAATAATTTCTTAAAGTAGTGAAGGATCTAAAGTGATGTGAGGTAATGTCAAAAGAGATCGAAGCATTGGAGGAAAATAATACGTGGACAATGGTAGATAAATCATTATTAAAGAATTTGACGTAAGTGGATGCACATGATCAAGTATCAATGTGGATGGTATTGTGGAACATTACAAGGCTTAACTAGTGGCAAAAGGGTATACTTAAGTCAAAAGATAAAATTTTCACGAGACATTCGTTCTGATAGCAAAGTTCATAAGTGTGAGATGCTTTATAATTTTTATAATTGCAAGAGACTTATAACTACGTCAAATGGATGTGAACAATGCAAGAGACTTAGAACTACATCAAATGGATGTGAACAATGCTTTTTGAGCCACAATCTGGAGGAAAAAGTTTACATGAAACTACCTTTGAGCTACTCCATGAATAAAAGAAACAAAGCATGTAGACTCTGGAAATCCATTTATAGACTATAACAAGCCTCACAAAATTGGTTTGAAAAATTTTATTTATCCCTCATTAATTATGGTTTTTTAATCATGAATAAATTTTCATTGTTTAATCATGAATAAGTTAGTATCTCATTTGACTTAGTTAATGCAATTGGACAAGTTCTAATCCGATATACTATTAAGAAGGGTTTTGATTATTTGTATGTGAAGAATGAAAAATGTAGAACAATTTTTACTTGTTAGAAGGGTTATGGATGGAGAATACATGCTCCACTAATATGACATGGTATTGTATTTCAAATCAAGACATATCACTCTATCCATGAGCATAATTGAGACGATCATAATAAAAAAAAATAGGGTTAATTATTTAAAAAATCTAAACTATCGGTAATTTTTCAATTATAGCCCAAACTTTAGAAAGTAGCAATAAAACGCTCAAACTGTCAATTTTGTTCAATTATAACCCGATGATAATGAAATTGTTATCTTTGCTGACATGACACTACCATATGTACAAGAACCCTCATTAATCATACATGTCAGCGCAATCAAATAAGTGAATTAAACTATTAAAATGATGTCATTTTTTCCTTCGAAGAACAAAACAAATAAACACCCATATCAAATGCTCAATTGTCAAATTTTGCAACAAAAATCAAAGAATGCACCAGAATAACAAAAGAAAATTTGAAACAATTTTCTAAAAACACCCAATCATCCTATGCTTATATCCGATCACTAATCACAAAACTAAAAATGCAAACATTGAAAATAAGAGAAGAAAGCAACCTGCTTGCGGAGAACGCCTCATGAGCTAGGCAAATCTATGAAGGCAACAATTAAATCTAAAATCCTTAACCAAAGATACAATATTGGATTATTTTTGGATGGATAACGCTTAACTGATTTTGGTGTTGGTTAGGAGATGGGGAGAATTTAGCTGCTCTAAATCCACTTTATTTCTTAAGTCTTAACCAACTACCACCGGCACTACCTCCATCAACGTTCTACCTCCTTTCCCCTCTATGATCGATGTTCCTCTCAACGTCCTCTTTTTCCACTATTAGCTGCTTAAGTTAGAAATAGGAAGAATGCTCACTTTTAGTTTGATAACTCGAACAATTTAAGTCCCACGTACCCATTCCAAAGGCATAGCAACCATAGGCTCTAAATCCCTATTAAAGTTAAATCTAGCTCAATTCTAATACATGAAGCATGGAGTTATAATCTCAGAGGTTTCAACCACATTATAGAAAATGTACCAAACTATTATTTACATACAAATGCTAGGGATAAGGTGGTCTAGTTATGGCACAATTCAAACAATTTATGTCTCAACATTCTAAGAAGGCTTGATCTGAAAACTTCTTAGTGGAGATTTGTTTAGTTCAAAAGCAATTTGCTAAAGGCCTCTTTCATCTTCTTGCTTGCAATCAAGAATAAGCTAAATGCCTAGATAGATTGAAAGGAACTAAGATTCAAAACAACCAATACGTCCTTTAATAAGTTGCCCCTATATCTATCAGTTACATATTATTCTCCTATCTTTACTCCATCTCCACTTGATCCTATCTCTTATCCATATGTTGAGCTTTCTGTCATGCTCAATCTTGATCTATGTTCTTGACTTAGGTAGGGAATATCATATTTACTCTTCTAGAAGATCTAAAGTTATTTAAACTAGTGTTAGATTGTTACACTTACTTAAAGAGAGAAAGAAATTTAGAGATTTTCTAAGGGAAATCATAGGAATAGTTAGTATCACCAATTAGATGAGATAATGCATCCTTACTCACAATATCTAAGGCAGAGTGAGTGTGTCTCTTACACAAATATGGAATGTTTTTTTGTCTTTGTGATCAAATCGCTTTACTCTAAGTACCTTGACTCCCTATTCTTTTTTATGTTATTTAGTTTTTTTTTCACTTCTTTTAATTATTTCATCCTCTTAAAAAGGTAGAAGTTTAGCTTGTTCACTTTATCTAGGGAGTCTAGTTGCATGTAGTGCATAAACATGATCTTTTGCAACTATCTGTCCTTTTTTATTAATTCTATTTTCCTTTTCTCAAAAATATGTTTTCACATAGTAATTAAAAAAAACGATATGTATATATCTTATTTAATATACCTAATAATTAAATAAAATGACTAAGTTTCAAATATTTATAATATAATGTATTAATTGTGATAAAGAAAAGAATCTAGTTGAACCAACAATTTCAAAAGTAGAATTACAAGTCTAATTTAACTAAATTTTATCATCATCATTCAAAGGAAATATTATTGTTTATGTAAGTATATTTATTTAATATTATTCTTAGTTGATTTTGTTTAAATGGACAAGAGCGAATTTTAAGTTCAAAATATGAGCGTTATTTTTATTATTGTATAATTAAACTCTCAAAAAATTATTAATTCTAATATTATTATTAGTTTTTATTAAAAGTTTATTTATTGTCTGATCTTAATGCTAAGGTTTAATTTCTAAGTGCTAAAAAATTTAAGAATAGTTTCATATTTTATAGAGCCCTTATTAAGTTATTAAGTATATATACTAAGAGCGACCGGATGGACGACCACGGAATAGATCCCTATCGTCCATTTAATCCAGCGGCTTATATTCTTTCTTTTTCTTTCGTTCTGTTTATTGAATTTTGTGTCTTCGCGCGATATACACGCAATCTTCTGACCACCTAGATAAGCGCGATATGCACCCAATCTTTTGACCCAATCTTTTGAGGTAATAGTTTGTCAGGCGGCCGCGCTTGTGACTACTTAAAGAGCGCGGAATAGATCCATGTTGTCTCCTTTCTCTGTCTTTGTTTTTCCTCTCCGCCCTTGCCTTCCTCTGCTTTTTCCATTTCAGTTGTGGTTGTTGTAGTTGTTGTTGGTGTTTTCGACGTGAACCTAGGACGTGAACCTAGCATAAGGTTGTTCACCAACTGGATGTCGGATGTTGTAATCGCATCGTCTCGGTTTCCAGTTGTTCTTTACTTGTAAATCTTCTTTAGCTTTTTTTGTTTTGGTGTGTACAGATGTTTTTCGAGTTTCGTTGTTGTTGCCGTCGACTGTTGTTGCTGTCCACTGTTGTTGTTGGCTTCAGCTGTGGTTGTCGTAGCTGTTGTTGGTGTCGACAGAGTATCGGTGGTTTCGACGTGAACATAGCATAAGGTTGTTCACCAACTGGACGTCGGATGTTGTAATCGCATCGTCTCGGTTTCCAGTTATTCTTTACTTGTAAATCTTCTTTAAGCTTTTTTTGTTTTCGGGTGTACAGATGTTTTCCGAGTTTCGTTGTTGTTGCCGTCGACTGTTGTTGCTGTCCACTGTTATTGTTGGCTCCAGCTGTGGTTGTCGTAGCTGTTGTTGGTGTCGACAGAGTATCGGTGGTTTCGACGTGAACCTAGCATAAGGTTGTTCACCAACTGGACGTTGGATTTTGTAATCGCATCGTCTCGGTTTCCAGTTGTTCTTTACTTGTAAATCTTCTTTAAGCTTTTTTTAAGTATATATAATAAGAGTGACCGGATGGACGACCACGGAATAGATCCCCATCGTCCATTTAATCCAGCGGCTTATATTCTTTCTTTTTCTTTCGTTCTGTTTATTGAATTTTATGTCTTCGCGCGATATACACGCAATCTTCTGACCACCCAGATAAGCGCGATATGCACGCAATCTTCTGACCCAATCTTTTGATGCAATAGTTTGTCAGGCGGCCGCGCTTGTGACTACTTAAAGAGCGTGGAATATATCCATGTTGTCTCCTTTCTCTATCTTTGTTTTTCCTCTCCGCCCTTGCCTTCCTCTGCTTTTTCCATTCCAGCTGTGGTTGTCGTAGCTGTTGTTGGTGTTTTCGACGTGAACCTAGCATAAGGTTGTTCATGAACTGGACGTCGGATGTTGTAATCGCATCGTCTCAGTTTCCAGTTGTTCTTTACTTGTAAATCTTCTTTAAGCTTTTTTTTGTTTTGGTGTGTACAGATGTTTTCCGAGTTTCGTTGTTGTTGCTGTCGACTGTTGTTGTTGTCCACTGTTGTTGTTGGCTCTAGTTGTGGTTGTCGTAGTTGTTGTTGGTGTCGACAGAGTATCGGTGGTTTCGACGTGAACCTAGCATAAGGTTGTTCACCAACTAGACGTCGGATGTTGTAATCGCATCGTCTCGGTTTCCTGTTGTTCTTTACTTGTAAATCTTCTTTAAGCTTTTTTGTTTTGGTGTGTACAGATGTTTTTCGAGTTTCGTTGTTGTTGCCGTTGACTGTTGTTGCTGTCCACTGTTGTTGTTGGCTCCATCTGTGGTTGTCGTAGCTATTGTTGGTGTCGACAGAGTATCGGTGGTTTCGACGTGAACCTAGGACGTGAACCTAGCATAAGGCTGTTCACCAACTGGACGTCGGATGTTGTAATTGCATCGTCTCGGTTTCCATTTTTTCTTTACTTGTAAATCTTCTTTAAGCTTTTTTTGTTTTGGTGTGTATAGATGTTTTCTGAGTTTCGTTGTTGTTACCGTCGACTGTTATTACTGTCCACTGTTGTTGTTGGCCTACAACAGACTTGGATATGAGGAGATTTATCATGTTGCCATCTGTAAAACAGATGGCACGAATACAGAAGACGTAGTCGAGACTTCTGAAAAAGAGTGCCTCAAACAAAGAAGGCGTAATGCAGACTTGGATATAAGGAGATTTATCATAAATTGCAAAGTTGTTACTTCACCACCAGCATCCTCTTTCCTTGTACATATATTTTTCTCATGTCAGAAAGGAACTCCTCTGTCAAAGCAGAGTTTCATCTACTTTAATTTGAAAATGGATGCGTGCAACAAAGAAGGCGTAGTGCAGACTTGGATATGAGCAGATTCATCGTCAGTCTCTGTCCATATAGCTAGGAAGCCTACAGCTTTGTAAAGTTTTAGAAGGCGTAGTGCAGATTTGAATAATATAGTAACTGCACATATCGCTTCGTGCTATTTTTCAAGAATGTGACATATCGCTTTGTAAAGTTTTATGTCTTAGTTTCGCTTGCTCTAACTTTTTCTGCTTTATGTCTTACTTCAGTCTGCTTTTCACTTTTCAATATCTGACTTTGATTGTTTCACTTCTATCGTCTCGCTTCTTAATTGGGAGGTGATTTGCTTCTTCTATTGTCTCGCTTCTTAATTCGGAGGTGATTTGCTTTGGTTTGCTTTCCATAAATGCGCTTTTCCTCACCTCTAATGAGATAAAGTTGAAAAGGCAGGCGAAGAGAGAAAAGCGAGCGAGTTGAGAAAGTAGACAAAGTTAAAAATAGATGGAGTTGAAAAAGTAGACGAAGTTATAAATATAGACGGACTTGAAAAAGTAGACGAAGTTAAAAATATAAACGGAGTTGAAAAAGTAGACGAAGTTAACAATACAGACGGAGAATACAAAAGTCAGACGAAGACATAAAAGCGCATTTATCTGAACAAAAGCAGGCCGAAGCTAATAAAAGCGGCGAATCAGAAAATCGATGAAGTTCAATTTCCTTGTGAGAGAAGTAACGAGCTTTGACGAACTACATCAAATTTGCCATAAAACATAATGGACACTGGAGTAGGAAACTCGAATGCTTAATAGAATTGATCATAATATTAGGAATATAATGGAGTGACGTCGCACTTCAGGATTTCTGTACTTGCATGTTCATCTAAATTGAACTTGAACAAGGCTACATCCCCTAACGAATAACCATGGCCATATATCCACTTTTGCATTTAAATCTATCTCCTGTATTTTGGACATATCTAACCTTATGCTTTTCGCTGCTTCCGCTCCCTAAGAAATAACAATCAAATATTTTTTTAGTAAAACAGAAAGTTTAAATGATTTTCAAAATTATATTATAATAATTGAAAGTATGTTTAAAATATCCTTATTTGAAAACCATAAGTTCAAAGTTTTGCAATATATATTTTTCTTAAGATAATATCAATACATAACTTAAAAATCTCATATAGAAAGTAAGTGACTAATTTTACCTTGTCCTCTGCAAGTACTTTAAAGACATCTTTTGGATCCCATAATCTACTACGTGTATTGGGATATCTAGATTCTTGACGTACAACTTCCTTTCCCATTTCTTCCATTAAGTCATGCATTTGTAATGTGTTTTCAGAAATGGACAGTTTGTTGAAACAGAGTATGAATGGGTGGACATCTTCACTAAACCATTAAATGAATTGGATCCCATAATCTACTACGTGTATTGGGATATCTAGATTCTTGACGTACAACTTCCTATCCCATTTCTTCCATTAAGTCATGCATTTGTAATGTGTTTTCAGAAATGGACAGTTCGTTGAAACAAAGTATCAATGGGTGGACATCTTCGCTAAACCATTAAGTGAAGAATGGTTTAGGGAAATCAGACCAAATCTCAACATGGTTAAATATATCATAAAATCAAAACCAAAGGCCAATATGTTTAGGACAATAAATTCATATTTACGTGAACTTGAAAAGCAGACGAAATGTGACAAGTAGACGAAAGAAGAAAAACAGACGCAAGTTGAAAAGCAGACGAAAGCAAAAGCAGGCGGAAGCAAAAGCAAAAGACAGAACTTAACTAAATAACTACTTGTTTCAAGGTTCAAGAAGCAAGATTGAAGAACCAGTTGAACACGAAGGTTATAAATAGTGAACACGGAGTTTATAAATAAGAGTCGAAGTCAACATATTATTTATGCTTTCGCATTCTCCGTCTGTTTTTCTACTTCGTCTGTTTTTGTACTTCGTCTGTTTTTGTTCGTCTGTTATTCATTAAAATCATATATGTCAAGTCATTTTGACTTAACATGCTTTTCAATAGGTTCTGTCTGCATAGATTTTTTTTGTCACGTAGATTGAGTTTTCAACTAATAGGTACAATCTTCTAGCCGCTATAATAATGTCAAACACTGCCAATAGCGTGTTGCGGAGGTAGACCAGAACAGAGATTGACGTTTCAATTCATACGTGATAGACTTCTGGACACCGTCATAATTATTTATTTGTGGCAAGGAAATACACGATAAACCCCAAAATGTATTAATCACTTTCACTTCTGTTTTTCTTGTATCCAATAATCTTCTAACTGCTATGATAATGTCGATTCCTGCCAAATGCCAATAACGTATTCCAGAAGTAAGCAAACATGAGGATTGCAAAGAGAAGAAGAGGACCAGAACAGAGATTGACGTTTCAATTCATAGGTGATAGATTTCTCACGTTCTACTCCTAACAGGTTGACCTTCTACAATTATTTTCTGTTTATCGCAAGAAGAAGACGACCAGAACAGAGATTGCTTTAATCTTGAAAGAATCTGTTATTCAATTGAGTTTTGTAACTAACTCAAACTGATTCTTAATTCACACGTGGTTTGCTTTTGTGTGCTTTCCATCGTCTGCTTTTACTCCCGTCTACTTTTGCACAACTTTCGTCTGCTTTTGCTTCCATCTGCTTTTCAACTTGGGTTTGCTTTTCAACTTTCGTCTTGTTTTCATCGTCTCCTTTTTCATCATTATTTGTACTTCATCAAAATCATTTATGTAAAGTCGTTTTGACTTAACAATCTCCTCCTTTTTAACTGCACGGGTTTCTTCTGTCAGGTGGATTGACGTTTCAATTAATAGGTATAATGTCAAACACTGCCAATAGCGTATTGCAGAAGTAAACACCAGAACAGAGATTAACGTTTTAATTCATAGGTGAGACCGTCATAATTTTTTACTTGTGGCAAGGAAAGACACGCTAACCCCCAAAATATATGAACCAGAAGACCTGTTTTTCTTGTATGGAATAATCTTCTAAGCGGTATAATAATGTCGATTCACGCCAAAAAGTCTTGAAGAAGTAAGCAAACATGAAGTAATTAGAGAAGAAGAGCACCGAGTAGAGATCGACGTTTCAATTCATAGGTGATAAAATTATTATACACGTGCTACTCAGGACGAGTTGACCTTCTACAATTATTTTCTCTTCTTGGAAATTACTATCATTGTTTGCCTTTACTCTTCTTCTGACGAGTTCACCTTCTGATCATTTCCTCTTCTTTGAAGCTTGCCTTTTGCATCCGTTTATCAATCAATCATTCAAGGCCATTTCTTTGGCATCAAAATAACTTAGAACAAAATTTGATCATCGTCGACGCACTCCAATCGACACCTTTATATTCTAACTTCTTACTGTTCTCCTATCTTAACCCTTAAAGCAAATCTACCCCAACCACTGAAACATTTTCTCCACCCAAACTTTACTTCTCTCAACTATCCTCTTGTTTTAGTTATCAAATTCTCCGTTCTAGATTCTCGATTGCATTTTACTCCATTTTGTAAGGTCCGTGCTTATTCTCTCTGCATTCTTGGAGTACTAAGGTATATATGCTTAGGTTAAATAAATTTATTGTAAAATTCTGCTATTGTTATTTATTAACCTGAATAGAGCATATTATCCTTTCTACGTTACATTGCATGTATACTCTATTTTTATAGGTCCCCGCTTATTCTCTGCATTCTTAGTGTAGTAAGGTATGTGTAGTTAAATGAAATAAATTTTTTATAAATTATGCTTTAGTTATTTAAATGGTTTATATTCATGTTTGTTCGACATATTGTTTGTTAGATCATAAACAAAATGTTTTTTTACATGTTTCTTGTGATACGATTTATAATATATATTCAATTTTATTGTTTCTATATATATATATATCGATATAGTTATATAGATATATATTGATATATATATGTATATATACATATATATATCAATGTATGTAGGCCTGTATATATATATCTGACAATTCATTTTGACCGAACATCATGAATGGATAGATCAAAGACGTTTATATTATGTCGATTCCTCAGGTATTTACATATGGATAGAAATGCTAAAAGACGTCAAAAATATGCTGAAATGCCAAATGAAAAAAAAACAAGAATTGTTGCGACGACGTAGAGAAAATCGAGCTGTAAAAAACACAACTTCCACTTCATCTACACTTGAAGAAAGAATTCCTCAATGAAGGATTCTTTCATTAATATCGAACCTTCCACCAGTCAACTTCTAAGTCATGAACCCTCTTATCATCAAATACGTGACCGATGTTGTTGGACCCCGAACTTTTGGTGAAAATTAGAAATATTAAAATGAATTTAAGTGAGAAAGAAATTGGTGAGAAAATTATGAATTTAAGAAAATTTGATGAAATTAAAAAAATTTATGAGAAAAGAATTGTTTAATTTTGGGGACTTTGATATTTGAGTGAACTTATATGGATTATGAGAAGAAAGTGGATGAATTGATTGAAATGAAGTTAAATAGCAAGAATTAAAAAGAAAAAATGTGAAAATTTGAAGAATTTAGAAAGTTTGACTTTTGGAGATAAAATGTTTGACTTGAGAGTTGACTTTTTGATTTTGGGAGATTTTGAGAAAATGATCTTCTGCAAACTTGTAGTTTATGTCAAGAGCTTTCTGTAGCCATAAAGTTTGATATTTTTCGATATCGGAACTGAGAGTTATGATCAGTCAAAGTTCGCTTGGAGTTTGACTTTTTGAAGAAAAAGTTGACTTTTTGATTTAGGCAAAATTTGAGAAAATTATCAACATCAAAATTGTAGCCTCTGTCGAGATCTTTTTGTGGACATAAAGTTTGTTAATTTTCGATGTCGGGATTGAGAGATATGAATTTTTGAAGATATGTTTGGTTTTGAAAATGCTATTAAGTATAGATTTGTGTATTCTATGCTTCGAGGCCACTCATCGTACGGATTTAGTTTGAATTAGAATAAGTGGTCTTCATGAAAGTTTTAGATGATGTTTTTATCTTTCCATTGATATAAAGTTTGCAATTTTTCGATATCGAGGCTAGGAGTTATGAGCGATTAAAAATGAGAAGTCGTTTAGGAAAAGCTGTTTTAGACAGAATCTTTGATTTAGTTTTCAACATCTTTCGAGACCTAATTTGATTTTGAGTATTTCAGGGAAGTTGTAGAGCTTCCTTTGATATTTTTATTGATACCAAAGTTGTCAAATTCTGAGTTCGGGATCGAGAGATATGATTTTGGAAAAGTTCGGTTTTGAAGTTCCGATACTTTGTTTTTAATCCGATCCCATTTGTAATCTTTTGCTTATAATTCTGTCGTCCGACATCCGATTGACTCGATTCTCGAAGCGTTGGATTCCTTCGACGATTAATTTCATTTTCAGGGAGAATTATGATTTTTAGGAGATTAAATGGAAAGAGATTGATTGAACCAAAGTAAGAGATTTGGTTATAGGTTATAAGTTGGATAATTTTCTGAACATAGTCCAGTATTTTGTGATTTTCGGGAGCTGTACAACTCCGATTGAGTTGATTCTTGAGGGAAAATAAAGTTAAGATATAGGGCTACAACTCTTGTGAAGGGATCGAAATTTAATTTCGTCCCTAAGATTGTTAATTTCTGGACTGAAGTTATGTTAATGTTCAGTCTCGGATTTCTGATCCGAATTGAGCACGGTCGGTGGCGTTGGATTCGTATGATCTAGAGGAATAATTTTCATGAAGAAAGTTTGTCCAAATTATTTCGTTAAATGCTTGAAAACAGGATGCAAGTAGTCAGTTTTTCAAAATCCTGTGCGGGGGCAGTGGTGGAATATTGCTTAAATGAGGGGCATTATGGTCTTTCCCCCCCCCCCCCATTTTAATGACCTGGCATGAAACACAGCCCATAGCTGTTGTATGAAGCATCTGGAATTCAGATTTATACAGCAAAAAAATAAGAAAGAAAACAAGAGAGAAAAAGAGAGAAGAAAGGAGAGAATGAAGAGAGCATGCATCGGTGGTGATGGGGGAAGGTAGGTTCTTGAATTTTTAAGGCTTCTACCATGAGTTTTGCATGGATTTCAAGGGGAAAGGGAAGAAAGAAGATGAAGTTACCATTGGAGCTTAGGAATTTTGAAAATCTAGAGAGAGAAAGAGGTAAGAGAAATTTCAATCTTTGAGTTTTTTCTTAAACTTTGGTTTAGAATCATGGAAAATGATATGGGTATGTGACTTATGAAGTCAATTGTGATGATTATGCCTTAAGTGAGATTTAATTTTGGTTAATTGAGTGATTAGGATTATGTCAAATTTTGAAATTGGGGGTTTTTGAAATTGATGCTTTAGATAGCTTGGATTAATGATGAATTTGAGATATCCTAAGTCAATTTTGATGTTTATGCTTTAGGTGAAGTTTAATTTAAAAAATTGTAAATTGGAGGTTTAGGCTTAATTTGAAATTTGGGGATTTTGTGAATTAATGGTGTAGAATCATCAATACTAGTATGAATTGGTGAAATATGAAATCAATTGTGAAGAAATTGTGATTTATGATATGGAGTTTGTGTAAATTGGTTTAGGCCAATTTTGAAAATTAGGGATTTTCAAATTTGGAGATTGAAATAGCTTGAATATGTGAGGAATTGATGTTTCCTAAGCTCAATTTGAGTAATTAAGTTAAATATGATATTGAATTTGAGTAGATTGGTTTAGGTGCATTTTGGAATTTGGAGATTTTGAAGGATTTTGGAAATTCATGATTTAGATAGCTTGATTTTATGTGGAATTAGTGTTTTCTAAGTTTAAATTGATGAATTATGACATTTATGAAGTTGAATTTGGATTAATTTGGTTTAGGAAATTTTAATGTGGAAGAAAGAAGAAGGCTTTGGAGCAATTGAGGCACAAAGCAAGTTGTTAGCATGGATATGAGGTGGGTAGTATATTTATTTATTGAATTGTAAGCTAAGAATGTGATTTTGAAATTAAAGAAAGCAAAATTTGATTTTGATAAATTATTGTTGATAAAATGGGTTGAAAAAGGTTGTAAATGTTTGATATTATGATTTCAAAGGGTTAAAATGAGTTTTAGAAAATGCAAGATTTATGAAAATCATGTTTTGAGACAATTTGAGCAATGTGTTTTATGAAACTATATACGTTTTGATTTATGTGTGAAAGAAATAATTGCATTCATGTTTATGCGTTTGATTTATATGTGATTAATTGATTTATTGAATATGATTGTATATGTGGAATATGCATGTGTCAAGCTTTTTGACACAATTTGATGTTATGATTTGAAAAATGTGAAAAATCAAGATTTTTGAAAACTGCCTTCGGGCAATTTGAATTTCCGTTTCCGCTTATGTGTTATGTGGGTTTTGTCAGGTCCTTTTGTGAGTCAGTGCACTGTCTCTACTTGTTATAGCCTTCTCCCAGCTGCCTGCTAGTGGCATGGAGTTCCGATCACGGACTCCCTTCACGGCTGCACATGACCGCTATGCGGAAGTGTGCAGTACGTCCTGTTATGGACCAAACCAAACCATTTAATGTGTTATTGTGATTTGTGTTTGATTGAAGTGTTTAGATCTAAGATTGCGTTTGTTTGCTGGTGTTTGGATTCCGGACGGGAGAGTCCGATGATTCTAGATTTTGTGATATTAGAAGTGTATTTTTGCCTTTGCAGGAATTTTTGGGATAGGATAAATGCAGTCGTTATGCTGCCGAATTTTCGTTAGAAAATAAATTGGAAAAGAAGAAAAATAAAATTTAGATGTATGAAAGATGGATTTATGAGATTGGTATTAATGTTAAGAAGTTTATTATGATTTGAGTGCGATTTGAGATTTGTATGAGTATCCAAGCATATGATGATTTTGTATGTAATGAAATAAAGTGATTAAGAATGAAAAAAACAGAAAGGAAAAAAAATTTTATGCCAGTTTCGGATGGTTAGTCTAGGTTTTCCAATGCGATTATGTTCATTCGATCGTTTTTTTGACACTTGTTCTCGGATGTCGGATATGTTTCAGTTTGATTGATTATTTCGTTTATCCCCGCCTTATGATTCGATTCTATTGATTATTCCGATTTGGTTTTCGATTTCGATTTGCATTCGCTTTGCATTTCGGTATGTTTATTTGATTTGCTTTCGCTACATTCACTCCGATTTGCTTCTGCCGATTCCGTATTCGCTTTGTCTATATTTCTGTTTCGGTTGGGATTCGGTTTCCGGATCGGGTCCCAACAGATGTATTGATATCCATGCTGATGATATAAATGAAGGTACATTTTTTACACTATATTGAAACTATTTCCAACCTAACTAGTCCACATAATGATAATGTCCTGTTTATACGTTTCAAGGGATAAATCATTGCACATTTGCTTCAACATTAACATCCTTGTAGAATTTACCAATTGAACCTGAACAGCTCCCTTCTTTTCCAAATTGTCAATATTGTAACGCAAAACGATTTTACCTTAAACCTCCATTATTTTGTTGCTCGTCCGGACAAATTTCTATTGTTGCTCCTCAGATGCCTTATGCTTTAAAGTCTTTGTTTCTAAATAGCGACGAAGAATCCGAACATTTCAGAAAGAATGTTCGTACATACAATAACAATGTAGCTCTCACTTCCTATAGTGTTGGGCCCGGGCCCCGGATCCCGGATCCCCGATCCCCGAGGGCAACCCCTCGGGTCGTGCCTGCGACGGGCGCCCAAATACCGTCGGACCCGATCCCAACAACCATACATAACTATATTTCGATTCATACAAACACATTCAATACATACATACACATATTCTACACCTGCATTCTAAACATGCATTCTAAACATGCATTAATCATTCCAAATCCATAAACCATCTGTCATTGAGTAGCCTCAAAATGTAACATAATACAAAACGAAAGTTAAAATCCAAAATACAAAAGTATGCTCCATGATGATATGCTGGTGGGCTAACCAAAGTACTAACTTATACAAGGCTCCTAAGTAGCTTGACATTTTCGATGCCTTACAAGGTCGACAATCGTCTCGATCTGCACCTGAGGAGGGGAGAGTAATGGGGTGAGCTGCGAAGCTCAGTGGCATATACGTTTATAGCCATTGGCAACGAGCCACACAATCAAGCATATATGTATATTCATATAGCAAGCATATATCAAATCATTAATCCATCACTATACAATCCTCGCATCACAATTCATGTCATATGATTTCACAATATAACAATTAACATGTGCCATGCTCACAAATCCATTCTGTATTATGCTCAACAAATCAATCGTGTATGCACAAACAATTGGCTCGAGAGTTCCGTAAACGATCCGGATAAACCAAAGGTAGATCCGTAAACTATCTGAGTCCGATTTCTCAAGGATCTCGTTGCCTGGCGGGCAGCCGGAGAAGGCTTTCTTGTCAGCGCACGTGACTCCATCCGTAACTCTCTTACCCAAACAAATCACATAATCCATTCGATTCATGCTCAAAGCATTTTCACGATTTTCTAAATTCTCATTCTTGTCCATTTCCATACGACCTATCAAGCCATGCATAATCATAATCAAAGGCATATTCAATATTTCTCATGTAATTCAATACAAGTAACGTCATATAATGCAAGCAAGCATACATCGGGCAATTTGCCCATACACACAATAACCATAAACATATTACCCACTTAGTATCGCTGAGTATCGGACTCACTCTTTGTCCTTCCTCTTGCGATTGGGTCAAATCACTTGGTTCCTATAATAAACCAAGTTCTCATACAATTAATATCCAAAGCAAATATTCAATAAAGCTCAAAAGCAAAAATAAAGCGCTAAAGTCTCCATCCGACTCCCATCGAAATTTTGAACTCTTGAAACAATTTCGAACTTCCACTAATCTCCATGCGCCATGGCGTGCTCTTGCAAGATGTCATGACGTGCGGGTCGGAGCTGCGACTCCGAACCCCTATTTTCTGCATGTTCTGACTTCCATTACTTCCCAAACTCAAATGCAACACACATAAGCCTTAGATCAAGTCTCAAGCTACATTTCTAACCCATTAACAACTCAAAATCAAGCACAAATGCATCAACCCAAGGATCTACCCATCTTTTCACCCAAAAACCCTAAATCGTCGATTCTGCTACATATCCAACATATCTAAGTTTAAAGCTAACCATAACAAGTTAGATCCAACTTAAACTTACCAGGAAACGTCTTTAATTACCGAAAATTGCTGAAATCGCAAAACTCTTTCTTCATCTCCTCTTCCTTCACCGACGGCACGATTCCCTTTCTTTTCTCTTCTATTTCTTTCTTTCTTTTCCTCTTCTTCTTTTCTTTTCTCTTAACCTAAGGCATGGGACAAAGACCAACTTACCCCTCTTTACAAGCCTAAACCCATTCAAACCTAAGCAATCTTCCTAAAATGCCCTTACACACTTTTACCCTATAATCTCCATGTAAAACCACATCATAACGAATTAAGATCAAATAAACCAAATTTATGCATTAATACTCCCAATTTACTCAAACTAAGGCTTAAAACCACAATTATCACAATTCATACTTAATATCATCATAAAAAAAAATTCGAGGTCTAACATTTCTCCCCCTCTTAAAAGAAATTTTGTCCTCGAAATTTACCTGAATCATCGAAGAGATGCGGATACTTCTCCCGCATGGCTTCCAATGGCTCCCACGTAGCCTCCTCTACCGAATGATTCCTCCACAAGACCTTGACTAGCTGAACCGTCTTGTTCCTGAGGACCTTCTCCTTGGTATCCAGAATTTCCACTGGAAGCTGTTCATAACTCAGATCATCCCTCAGCTGAACCTCACTAATCTGAATGATGGGAGAAGGATCCGATCTATACCTCCTCAACATAGACACATGGAAGACATCGTGGATCTGCGATAACTCCGGAGGTAACGCCAACCTGTAGGCGAGTGGGTCAATCCTCTCAAGGATCTCATAAGGACCCGCATACCTTGGACTCAACTTACCCTTCTTGTCGAACCTCAATACTCCTTTCTAAGGAGACGTCTTAAGGAACACTTTCTCACCGACTTCATACTCCATCTCCTTTCGGTAAGCATCAACATAGCTCTTCATCCTATCCTGTGCTGCCTTAAGCCGCTGCTTAACCAAATTGATTTTTTCAACGGTTGTCTGAATCAATTCTGGTCGTTCTAATTGCCTCTCTCCTTCTTCGTCCCAACAGATTGGAGTCATACACCTCCTACCATACAAAGCCTCATATGGAGCCATCTGAATGCTCGAATGGTACGAATTGTTATAAGCAAATTCGACCAACGGCAGATGCTCATCTCAAGCTCCTCTGAAATCCATCACACAAGCCCGAAGCATCCCCTCAAGAGTCTGAATGGTCCTCTCAGATTGACCATCCGTCTGAGGGTGAAAAGCCGTACTAAAATTCAGCTTCGTCCCCAAAGCTTCCTGCAAATTGCCCCAAAACCTCGAAGTAAACCGAGGGTCTCTATCTGAAACAATGGAATCCGGAATCCCATGCAATCTCACTATCTCATCGATATACTTCTTTGCCAACACATGCAAAGAATCAGTCTGTCTAATCGCCAAAAAGTGGGCTGACTTGGTCAACCGATCAACAATCATCCAAATGGCATCATGCCTCCTGCTGGTCCTAGGCAAACCCATCAAAAAGTCCATTGTCACTCGTTGCCACTTCCACTCCGTAATAGGCAACGGCCTCAACTTGCCCGAAGGTGCCTGGTGTTCAGCCTTGACTTGCTAACACACTAGACACTTACTGACAAACTCTGCTATATCCCTCTTCATGCCTTTCTACCAAAACTGCTCTCTTAGATCTCGATACATCCTGGTGCTACCTGGATGCATGGCATAAGGCGCATTGTATGCCTCATCCATAATCTCATCCTTAACTTCCTGCACATCAGGAATACACAATCTGCTCCCTACTGTCATAAGCCCATCATCCTGCACATCTATCTCAAAAACTCTGCCATTCCGAATCTCATCCCGAAGCTTGCTCAAATCTGCATCTTGAGCCTGCAATTCCCTAACCTTTTCCCTGAGAATCGGCCTCACTCGAAAGTTAGCTAGAAGGCACTCCGACTCCTCCTGCTTCAAGCTTATCTTAAGCTTGGCCATCTCTTCCAATAAAGGAAGATAAACTGATCGAACATGAGCAATCGACGACTTCCTGCTCAAGGCATCCACCACAACATTGGCCTTGCCCGGATGATACTCAATCAACAAATCATAGTCCTTGAGTAACTCGAGCCACCTTCTCTGCCTCAAATTCAATTCCTTCTGACTCAGCAAATACTTGAGACTCTTATGATCAGTGAAGATCCAAGTCTGAACTCCATACAAATAATGCCTCCAAATCTTCAAGGCAAAGATCACCGCCGCTAACTCTAAATTATGCATTGGGTAATTCAGCTCATAAGGCTTCAACTGCCTCAAAGCATAAGCTATCACCCGATCTCCCTGCATCAAAACGCATCCAAGACCCTTCCTCGAGCGCCATCAGATCGAATAACCTTCAACTCCGGAAGGCAAAATCAGAATCGGGGCACTCGTCAATCTGCGCTTGAGCTCCTCAAAGCTTTTCTGACACTCCTCACTCCAAACAAACTTCTGGTTCTTCCTCAGTAACTTCGTCATTGGAGCGGCTATCGTGGAGAATCCCTCCACGAATCTCCTGCAATAACCTGCTAAACCCAGAAAGCTTCTCACTTCTGCCACATTCTTTGGTGCTTCCCAATTCACAACCGCTTCTATCTTCTTTGGATCCACATGAACTCCTTGCTCTGAGATCACGTGTCCAAGAAATGACACTTCCCTCAGCCAAAATTCACATTTCTCGAATTTGGCATACAACTCATTACTCCTCAAAGTCTCCAAGGAAATCCTCAAATGTTCCTCATGCTCTTGATCACTCTTGGAATACACCAATATATCATCAAGGAAAAATGATAAATTGGTCCAAGAATGGCTTAAATACCAGATTCATCAAATCCATAAATGTTGCAGGAGCATTCGTCAATCCAAAAGGCACCACTAAAAATTCAAAGTGCCCATACCGAGTCCTGAAAGCAGATTTCAGCACATCCGACTCCTTAATCCTCAACTGATGATAACCCGATCTCAAGTCTATCTTCGAGAAGACTCTCGCCCCTTGCAATTGATCAAACAAATCATCAATGCGAGGAAGCGGATACTTGTTCTTCACAGTAACTTGATTCAGCTTCCTGTAGTCAACACACATCCTCAAAGAGCCATCTTTCTTCTTCACAAATAAGACCGGAGCTCCCCAAGGCAAAGAACTCTGTCAAATATACCCCTTCTCCAACAACTCCTCCAATTGCTCCTTAAGCTCTTTCAATTCCGCCGGAGCCATCCGATAAGGTGAAATCGAAATCGGCCTTGTACCTGACAAAAGCTCAATGAAAAACTCAATTTCCCGAGCTGGCGGTAGTCCTGGCAATTCCTCGGGAAAGACATCCAAGAATTCCCTGACTACTGAAATATCCTCCAGCTTCCCTCCATCTGTCCTGGTGTCCATCACATAGGCCAAGAATGCCTCACATCCTTTACTCATCATCTTCTCTACTGTCAAAGCTGAAACAATTCTGGGCGGACTCACTTTCCTGTCCCCCACAAACACCACTCTCTTGCCGCTATCCAATTCAAACTCCACTGTCTTCTGCTTACAATCCAAACGAGCATTGTACTTCTCTAAAGTATCCATGCCCAAAATCACATCTAATCCTCCCATCTTCAGTGGCATCAAATCGATCACTAGAAGTTCTCCATCAATGCAAATCTCACAACCTCTATACACTTGACTAATCAAAATATACTGGCCGATTGGAGTACTCACCATCATCGGAGTATCCAATGGGCTCACAATCATATCACACACGAGTCTACTCGAAGAAGAATGAGTAGAACCCGGATCAATCAAAACTATCACAGCATCAGAAAATAACTGTACCGTACCCGTGACAACATCTGGTGCTGTAACACCCCACACCCGTAAGACCCGAACCCGATATCGTTGGTGATATCCGAGTCTGTGTCCCACGAGAGTGGCGTACTACATCAGTCGATTTAAAATTCAGTACACATTTTTTTTTCTCTTTTCTTCTTGTAGCCATTAACTCCACGCTCACGGCGGCACACGATAAGTAAATAAAATCCGTGTTCAATATACACCGATTTGGTTATTACGGTCATCCAAGAATAATTACAATCGGTCGGCGATAAAACATTCATACCACAAAGGGCTCATAAATATACAAAGCCTTGTTATACGGTGATTGCGGAACACAATTTACTAAGACACTAATGCGTAACCTAACCGATCCCAACCTCTAACCTTTACTCGTCTACGATAGACATATACTCCCGTGTCAACCGGGTATTCTTCAGACCTGAAAATAAATGCAAATTTTGGGTGAGTTTTGCGAACTTCGGTGAGAAACCATCATCGATGGTTCACTCAATTCATGCATGTTCAATCACTTGCCAAATATCACATACGAACACACCACAAATGAAATCTCAAATAGTACATACCATTACATTTCACAAATGTAAGGCGTACGCCTTTCATACAATCCAAATTCAATCATACCATATATGCAATGCACATGAGACCCTTTCCATTTTCATTACGTTGTTGTGACTGTGCGCTGGCTTGTCGATGCGGGCACATTGCGTTGAGCGGTGGCTTTCAAACATTGGGCTTGAAGCCACGATACATTGAGCCCGAGGCTCAATACGTTGGACCCGAGGTCTGTGCGTTGGTGAAAGCTCTCACATCGTTAGGCGTGATATGCCCCGATCTGGTCGCTCCGATACAACCGCTTTTATATCGATCATGTCCTTATGCATGAATGCATATGTTCCAATTTTCATTTACGTTATTTCTATCACTTACATTCAATGCCATTTCCCATTTCCTCGGACCTTGGTCCATATTTCAATCATATATTTTTTCAATTTATTCGTCATACCATATCGCATTTACGGTCACATCCCACGACGAGAGGCGGATAATTAACACTTCGATATCAATCCTATTTTCTCGGACCTTTGGTCCGAGATCTCAATGTAAACATTCATAAACAATCACACACAAGTAGCACCGTTATCTCATTCCCAATATTTGAGACACCTATGGTCCAAATCAATCAAAGTCAAACACACATATACCCATCCATTATCTCCACATGACATAATCGCGAAATATTAAACACATAAAAAATTGAGAAACCATCTAGGTTACTCACCTATTACTTCGAGCTAATGCCGAAAGCCTCTGTGACGTCGGTCAATCGACGCCCAATTGGACCTCTATATGAATCGAAAAAAATGAGTCACTAAATATGAAATTTGTGCTCATGTTGATGCGATATGCATGTTCATGAATTCCCGGTCCTAATTCAATATTTTCCCATAATAAAATTCTATCAAAAATTAGAAATCCATAGGCGCTGACGGTGCGCAATTCGGACCTCTGGTCCTCAATTAAATAAAGCAGTGTTTACAAGTTAAAATCGATAGGGGCTACGTCAAATTCCCGTCTAAAAATTCCCGTTTTCTCAGAAAATGAAATTAAATATTCAACGAATCCGATGCCTCTGGAATCAGGTCAATCGGACGTCAGACGGGAAAGAAATTGACAAAAGAACCATTGTACCATTTAATATCAAAATAATAATCAAAAATAAATATATATATATATATATATATATATATATCTGAAGCTTCGCCTCATGGGCGAGACGTCATGCGAGGCGAATCGCCTCACTCCGTCGCGAGGCGAGGAGTCGCCTCGCGACCAGCCTCCTAAATCTCGCCATGAGGTAAACGTCGCCTCGCGAGACGGCGAAGTTTCACCGCCGCTTGCCTTTTTTTTTTCCAGATTTCAATCTTAATTTCCATCCACTCTAACTTTTAGCACACAAATCAGAAAAATACTCACTATACCTCATTGGAAAGCTTATGAAAAGCTCTACAATTCTCTAGAAGGCCATAAAAATCAATTCCAACCCTAAGGGTGTCAAATAATCCATCAAACCTTCTGCCTTCACAATTTCCCTCAACACAGGGCAGTACATTTGCAATTTCATAACTCACTGATTCCTCAGTAATAAATTACCACAAAAATATGGTCAATAAGTTCACAATGTCCTCTACAACTTTCATGAACAACCCAAAATCAAATTCTATTGCAAACCAAGTCAATTAATTCATCTAATGTTACTGTCCCTGAAATCCTTCAATATGAGCAGTAACCTTACAACAAGCATAACTCCCTATATACAAGTCAGTAAATTCAGAACTTTATATCCCTGAAAAGATAACATCATAAACTTCATTTTTCATGAAGCACTCAACACCCAATTCGATCTCTAACAATTTCAAAATTGTTATGGAAGTTTCTGTTATGATCAGCCACTCATAACCTAATGTAGGGTTCACTTTTGAAAATCATAACTCCCAATTCTGACTTCTAAAATCACAAACCATATGTCATTTTCAAGGTAATCTCTTCCTCTACAACTTTTCAGAAGTTCACTAACACTAGTTCAGTCCACTTAAAATGTTAAAATTGCCTCCAATCCGTAAACTCACAAAATCACACTTAAACTAGGTTTCATCCAAAATGCTCAAAACCAGTCATTAGTAATCAATTCATATCTCCCAATACACAATTCCAAAAATAGCAAGATCAGTAGCAATGGAAAGATAATCAAATATGCTACAACTTCCATGAAGACCATTCTCCCTAATTCCATCTCAATTAATTCATAAAAATCATCAAAACTCAGATGTCATGGTTGCGGTTACTGTTCACAGGCAATGGAACAGTAACTTTCCATGCAAAATTTCACCCTTCTATCATTGAAATTCAACAACACCTATTTCCCACTAAATTGAAGCCAACATCCCAAAGTTTCAGTGGCCACTAACCTTACCTCATTTTCATTTTTACACAATAAGTTATGAATAAAACAGTAACATCAATTATAATTCTAACTTTCCAGATTTAAGGTTAACCTTAGTTCACCACTTCCAATGCCTTTTTCACATCACTAGACATCAAAATAAATACAAATTAAATATTACTCCAGTCATACATATATTAGGGCTAACACTGAAAAATTTACAGCATTAACTTCCTCAATTAAAGGACTCAAATAATTATCCCCATTCAATTCAAAAATCAAACCACATCATTAACTTCAATGCATCTTCATCTAACCTCATCCCCTTTTCATCAAATCATAATAACCATCACTTTAATGCTTACCTCAACCTAATACATGCTTTAAACCCTTTTAGTAACTACCCCACACTATCATGACATTTAATCCATATAAAAGACATCATTTAAACTCAAAACTATAATGAAAACTTACCTAACACAATTCTCCTTCAAAGCTCCAACTTCCAACTTTTACCTTCTAACCTTTATACCAAGCTACCACCTTTTCCTTCTCAAGTATATACAATACTCATCATCTAGCTTTGATGAGCTCAAAGAACTTTGCTTAAAGCTATAGAGAAAATGGAGAAAAGGAAAGCAAAAAAAATCGATGGTTTTCAATGGAGGAGAAGTTTGTGTGTTTGTATCTTCGGATGGCTATAAAACAAAGCCTTAAAAAATCAATCTTTAAAGACCTTAAGACATACCCATCCGTAAGCATTGAAGGAAGCATTTATTGTCACTTTATAAATGGTAAAATACCATTGGTTACTTTGTATTTGGAAAGTCAAAGTAGTCATTTAATAATCCAGTCCAAAGTTTTACTCCATTCAACTCCAATGACCCTACTTTCAGTCCCAAAATAATATACCCCATATTACTGTGCCATTGGGTAGCGATTTTTGCTACCGAGAAACTACCGGTTCGCCAATTGGCAATTTTGCCGGTCCGAGAATTGTCTCCGGAAAAATCCAGAAAAATTCCTAAAAATCCCTAAAAATCGAAAACGCTAAACAGCGCACTCAGAATAATTTTTCAAATCCCATAACCACGTTAATCACAATAAAATACCGTTAGGCCCAATTACCGAGAATATCATGAATGCATTTACCGTAATTCCATGTACACGATTGATACGTGTATCAATCCTATTATCACGAAACAATTACTAATTATTCCTTACCAATCTCATCCTATGCCAATTTTACTATTTTACCTTCCGGGAGGGGTGGGATGTTACAATTCTCCCCTCCTTATAAGAATTTCGTCCTCGAAATTCTCAGTCAACGATTCCCTATGACAGTAATCATATGATTTTACATATCTCATACACTTTTTCCACTTAATGATTCACTTTTGGAGTGATCGCAGTAATCACTCTCAGTCCGTAACTCAGTTACTAATTTGGCTAACTCTTTATCACTTAGGACAGTAAACGGATTTGACAATACTATTAGTTGGCGATCTCATTTTCTTAGCTATCTCACTTACCATTTCTAGAATTGTCACTACCTTTGGTTCCGATATATTACTCAGTTCAGTATTTTCAAATCTATTCGCTGATCACATTTTATCCTTCTAATACCTTTTTCCCCAAATTGCCATATAGTCTAATTCAGATTCCATCGAGGACATCTCCATGTCTTTGGTACCTCCCTTAATCACGTCAGGGACGATTTACATTCCTTTGGTACCAATACAGTGACATTAAATTCCAATTTACTATCATCAGTAACAATGTACCTAATGCAGTCACTTAATATGCCATTCACTTTATGATTTTATCATACGAATTTCCAAACTCGTAGCATAATAGTCACATAATCATTTTAGTTTCAAGCATATGCGGTCCAAATCCTAACCATTTCACAAATTCTTGATTTATCAGACACTTTTATCTCACTCAAATAGGCCTTGAACATCTTTCCTTTTCGATTCTTTCAGTTCTCAATAAACCGTTCTAAAGACTTTATCGAGCTTCTTTCCATTTCGCTATTATCATCGCCTATAATATCTACTAATCTCTAACTTTCGAATACGTTGAATCAAAATATGCCCGATCGGACCATCTACATTTTACTCAATTCCAATATTTCCCTTTCATGACATATACAAATGTAAGCGTAATTACCTAACCATCCCGAGCTTTTAATCTCACTTAGATCTACTATAACCAATAAGCTTCCCATATCTCTAATGGACCTCTCAAGTTCTCAACATTATCATTTTTCTGTCACCATAATATTGTCAATTTAATTGGAAATTTTAATCGCCTAGGCCGACGGTCATTCGGCTATCACTTATAAGGGTTTCTAACCCAAAGTACAATTTCAATCTTCTTATCCATTTTTCCTTTATCCTTTTAGGGATTTTCACTCTAATCCAGTCTCACTCTTCTCTCACTTAATCACTTGACACTTATGCACCCGTAGGATTTATCCTCGAGCGACTCGACTAGGGATCGATTACCACGGCCTGCAACGACGCGACTCAAATGCATGCAACCTATGTTCCAAATCGTGCCCGGATACATTACGTACTCTTCGGGCTCGATACCACCTAAATGTAACACCCACACCCGTAAGACCGAACCCGATATCGTTGGTGATATCCGAGTCCGTGTCCCACGAGAGTGGCGTACTACATCAGTCGATTTAAAATTCAGTACACATTTTTTTTTCTCTTTTCTTCTTGTAGCCATTAACTCCACGTTCACACGGCAGACACAGTAAGTAAATAAAATCCGTGTTCAATATACACCAGTTTCGGTTATTACGGTCATCCAAGAATAATTACAATCATCAAGCGATAAAACATTCATACCACAAAGGGCTCAGTAAATATACAAAGCCTTGTTATACAGTGATTGCGGAACACAATTTACTAAGACACTAATGCAGACACGAACTGATCCCAACCTCTAACCTTTACTCGTCTACAGTAGACATACTCCCGTGTCAACCGGGGTATTCTTCAGGACCTGAAAAATAAATGCAAATTTTGGGTGAGTTTTGCGAACTCAGTGAGAAACTATCATCGATGGTTCACTCAATTCATGCATGTTCAATCAGCTTGCCAAATATCACATATGAACACAGTTCACAAATGAAATCTCAAATAGTACATACCATTACATTTCACAAATGTAAGGCGTATCGCCTTTCATACAATCCAAATTCAATCATACCATATATGCAATGCACATGAGACCCTTTCCATTTTCATTACGTTGTTGTGACTGATGCGCTGGCTTGCCCGAAGCGGGCACATTGCGTTGAGCGGTGGCTCAAACATTGGGCTTGAAGCCTCGATACATCGAGCCCGAGGCTCAATACGTTGGACTGAGGTCTGTGCGTTGGTAAAGCTCTCACATCGTTAGGCGTGATATGCCCGATACGGTGGTCGCTCCAATACAACCGCCTTTATCGATCATGTCCTTATGCATGAATGCATATGTTCCAATTTTCATTTATTATTTCTATCACTTACATTCAATGCCATTTCCATTTCCTCGGACCTTCGGTCCAGTATTTCAATCATATATTTTTCAATTTATTCGTCATACCATATCGCATTTACAAATACATCCCATGATCGAGGCAGATAATTAACACTTCGATATCAATCTTTATTTTCGGACCTTTGGTCCGAGATCTCCAATGTAAACATTCATAAACAGTCACACACAAGTAGCACTTCGTTATCTCATTCCCAATATTTCGCATACACCTATGGTCCAAATCAATCAAAGTCAAACACACATATACCCATCCATTATCTCCACATGACATAATCGCAAATATTAAACACATAAAAAATTGAGAAACCATCTAGGTTACTCACCTATTACTTCGAGCTAATGCCGAAAGCCTCTCGTGACGTCGGTCAATCGACGCCCAATTGGACCTCTATATGAATCAGAAAAAGTACGAGTCACTAAATATGAAATTTGTGCTCATGTTGATGCGATATGCATGTTCATGAATTCCCGGTCCTAATTCAATATTTTCCCATAATAAAATTCTATCAAAAATTAGAAATCCATAGGCGCTGACGGTGCGCAATTCGGACCTCTACAGGTCCTCAATTAAATAAAGCAGTGTTTACAAGTTCCGTCGATAGGGGCTACGTCAAATTCCGCCTAAAATTCCCGTTTTCTCAGAAAATGAAATTAAATATTCAACGAATCCGATGCCTCTGGAATCAGGTCAATCGGACGCCGACGGAAAGAAATTGACAAAAGAACCATTGTACCATTTAATATCAAAATAATAATCAAAATAAATATATATATATATATATATATATATATCTGAACGCCGCCTCATGGGCGAGACGCCGCCCTCGCGAGGCGAAATCGCCTCACTCCGTCGCGAGGGCGAGGAGTCGCCCTCGCGACCAGCCTCCTAAATCTCGCCCTCGCGAGGCGAAACGTCGCCCTCGCGAGACGGCGAGTTTCCACTGCTGCTTGCCCCTTTTTTTTTTCCAGATTTCAATCTTAATTTCCATCCACTCTAACTTTTAGCACACAAATCAGAAAAATACTCACTATACCTCATTGGAAAGCTTATGAAAAGCTCTACAATTCTCTAGAAGGCCATAAAAATCAATTCCAACCCTAAGGGTGTCAAATAATCCATCAAACCTTCTGCCTTCACAATTTCCCTCAACACAGGGCAGTACATTTGCAATTTCATAACTCACTGATTCCTCCGTAATAAATTACCACAAAAATATGGTCAATAAGTTCACAATGTCCTCTACAACTTTCATGAACAACCCAAAATCAAATTCTATTGCAAACCAAGTCAATTAATTCATCTAATGTTACTGTCCCTGAAATCCTTCAATATGAGCAGTAACCTTACAACAAGCATAACTCCCTATATACAAGTCAGCAAATTCAGAACTTTATATCCCTGAAAAGATAACATCATAAACTTCATTTTTCATGAAGCACTCAACACCCAATTCGATCTCTAACAATTTCAAAATTGTTATGGAAGTTTCTGTTATGATCAGCCACTCATAACCTAATGTAGGGTTCACTTTTGAAAAATCATAACTCCCAATTCTGACTTCTAAAAATCACAAACCATATGTCATTTTCAAGGTAATCTCTTCCTCTACAACTTTTCAGAAGTTCACTAACACTAGTTCAGTCCACTTAAAATGTTAAAATTGCCTCCAATCCGTAAACTCACAAAATCACACTTAAACTAGGTTTCATCCAAAATGCTCAAAACCAGTCATTAGTAATCAATTCATATCTCCCAATACACAATTCCAAAAATAGCAAGATCAGTAGCAATGGAAAGATAATCAAATATGCTACAACTTCCATGAAGACCATTCTCCCTAATTCCATCTCAATTAATTCATAAAAATCATCAAAACTCAGATGTCATGGTTGCGGTTACTGTTCACAGGCAATGGAACAGTAACTTTCCATGCAAAATTTCACCCTTCTATCATTGAAATTCAACAACACCTATTTCACACTAAATTGAAGCCAACATCCCAAAGTTTCAGTGGCCACTAACCTTACCTCATTTGCATTTTTACAAAATAAGTTATGAATAAAACAGTAACATCAATTATAATTCCAACTTTCCAGATTTAAGGTTAACCTTAGTTCACCACTTCCAATGCCTTTTTCACATCACTAGACATCAAAATAAATACAAATTAAATATTACTCCAGTCATACATATATTAGGGCTAACACTGAAAAATTTACAGCATTAACTTCCTCAATTCAAGGACTCAAATAATTATCCCCATTCAATTCAAAAATCAAACCACATCATTAACTTCAATGCATCTTCATCTAACCTCATCCCCTTTTCATCAAATCATAATAACCATCACTTTAATGCTTACCTCAACCTAATACATGCTTTAAACCCTTTTAGTAACTACCCCACACTATCATGACATTTAATCCATATAAAAGACATCATTTAAACTCAAAACTATAATGAAAACTTACCTAACACAATTCTCCTTCAAAGCTCCAACTTCCAACTTTTACCTTCTAACCTTTATACCAAGCTACCACCTTTTCCTTCTCAAGTATATACAATACTCATCATCTAGCTTTGATGAGCTCAAAGAACTTTGCTTAAAGCTATAGAGAAAATGGAGAAAAGGAAAGCAAAAAAAATCGATGGTTTTCAATGGAGGAGAAGTTTGTGTGTTTGTATCTTCGGATGGCTATAAAACAAAGCCTTAAAAAAATCAATCTTTAAAGACCTTAAGACATACCCATCCGTAAGCATTGAAGGAAGCATTTATTGTCACTTTATAAATGGCAAAATACCATTGGTTACTTTGTATTTGGAAAGTCAAAGTAGTCATTTAATAATCCAATCAAAGTTTTACTCCATTCAACTCCAATGACCCTACTTTCGGTCCCAAAATAATATACCCCATATTATTGTGCCATTGGGTAGCGATTTTTGCTACGAGAAACTACCGTTCGCTAATTGGCGATTTTGCGATCCGGGAATTGTCTCCGAAAATCCAGAAAATTTCTAAAATCCCTAAAATCAAAACGCTAAACAAATAAGACTCGTAATAATTTTTCAAATCCCATAACCACGTTAATCACAATAAAATACCGTTAGGCCCAATTCACCGGAATATCATGAATGCATTTACCGTAATTCCATGTACACGATTGATACTGTGTATCAATCCTATTATGCACGAACAGTACTAATTATTCCTTACCAATCTCATCCTATGCCAATTTTACTATTTTACCCTTCCAGGAGGGGGTGGGATGTTACAGGTGCGGTCTCAGCATCCTCCCTAGTCATCGCAAACACCCTAGCTGGTGCCTGCCCTCTCGGTCTCCCCGGAAGATTCACTCTCTTGGCCACATCAGAACTGCCCACTTCTGTCACAGTCCTCTGTCCCATGGTCTCTGTCCTCCTCGAAGCTTGCATCTGACCTCTCTCCTGTCGTGGAGGCTGAGGACACTCTCTGGCAATGTGTCCCTTCTCCCCAAAGTTGAAACAAGCTCCTGTCAATCTGAAGCACTCTCCTCTATGAGCTCTCACGCAGTGCTCACACTTCGGGACAAACGATCTATCTCCATCTCCCCTTCTACCGCCACCCACCGTTGAGGCTTGGTGAGAAACAGTAGAAGTCCTCATCGGCCTCGGTCGGCTAGCACCACTGCTCCTCTCTTCTCGATTTGGTGGGAAGCTCCTAGCACTCCTGTCTGGCATAGGAGTACTAGTGCTACCTCCTCTCCTGGACTGCTCTCTGCCCTTCCTCTTCTTGTTCACAGCACTCTTGATATTTTCTATATTCTCAACCCTCAGAGTTGCCTCAACCAGCTGCTGGAAATCACAAAAATTCTGTACGATCACCTTCTCTCTGATCGCCAAGTGCAGACCTAACTCAAACCGGCGACATCTGACAGCCTCGCTCAGCATCAAATCCGAAGTATACCGGGATAGTTGTGTGAACCGGCGCTCATACTCGCTGACAGTCATATCCCTTTGAGTCAAACTGAGAAACTCCCTCTGTTTCTGCTGAACATATACCTCTGACAGGTACTTCTTCTTATAAGAAGTTACGAAATCCTGCCATGCCAACCCTACTGGCCTCATCTGACTCCCTGGTATAGTCTCCCACCAGTGAAGTACATCTCCCTGAAGCAAACTCGCCGTATAGATGACCCTCTCGTCATCCTCACTCTCCATCTGATCGAGCACTCTCTCAGTCTTCCTCAACCAAGTCTCAGCTTCCTCGGGATCGGATGTCCCAAAGAAATCCACTGCTCCATACTTCCTCAATCTATCAAATCGTCGCCTTCTTCGAATCAGGGGTGACGCAGAAGCTGTGGCATCGACCCATAGCTTTGCATTTAATGCTCGAGTAAAGGCACAGAATAACCTCAGATCCAAAGGAGGCACTGGCTCCTACGGAATCGGAGACTCCTGCGTCTGCGAAGGAATAGGCTCTCTACCTAGCCCTACAGAAGCCTCAACATTCCCTGGGGCTACTGACTCATCAGTCCTCTCCTCCTTAGTCGGAGAGTCAGGTGCAGCAGATCCTTGCATAACTCCTCGTGTCCTTCTACGAGGTGGCATCGTACTCCTTCAAATAGAAACACTAAGGATTAGCTATATGGAAATCTACATGTATGCATGATATGCATGTCACTTAATCAATGCAATACATAACCATAGATCACACAATCCTATATGCATTCTAAGCCGAGGACACCTAAACCTAGGCGCTCTGATACCAAACATGTTGGGCCCGGGCCCCGAATCTCCGATCCCCGAGGGCAGCCCCTCGGGTCGCGCCTGCGACGGGCGCCCAAATACCGTCAGACCTGATCCCAACAACCATACATAACTATAATTCGATTCATACAAACACATTCAATACATACATACACATATTCTACACCTACATTCTAAACATGCATTCTAAACATGCATTAATCATTCCAAATCCATAAACCATCTGTCATTGAGTAGCCTCAAAATGTAACATAATACAAAACGAAAGTTAAAATCCAAAATACAAAAGTATGCTCCATGATGATATGCTGGTGGGCTAACCAAAGTACTAACTTATACAAGGCTCCTAACCAGCTTGACGTTTCCGATGCTTTGCAAGGTCGACAATCGTCTCGATCTGCACCTGAGGAGGGGAGAGTAATGGGGTGAGCTTCGAAGCTCAGTGGCATATACGTTTATAGCCATTGGCAACGAGCCACACAATCAAGCATATATGTATATTCATATAGCAAGCATATATCAAATCATTAATACATCATTATACAATCCTCGCATCACAATTCATGTCATATGATTTCACAATATAACAATTAACATGTGCCATGCTCACAAATCCATTCTCAGACATGCTCAACAAATCGATCGTATGCACAAACAATTGGCTCGAGAGTTCCGTAAACGATCCGGATAAACCAAAGGTAGATCCGTAAACTATCCGAGTCTGATTTCTCAAGGATCTCGTTGCCACAAGCGGGTAGCCGGGAGAAGGCTTTACTGTCAACGTGCACGTGACTCCATCCGTAACTCTCTTACTCAAACAAATCACATAATCCATTCGATTCATGCTCAAAGCATTTTTCACAGTTTTCTAAATTCTCATTCTTGTCCATTTCCATACGGCCTATCAAGCCGTGCATAATCATAATCAAAGGCATATTCAATATTTCTCATGTAATTCAATACAAGTAACGTCATATAATGCAAGCAAGCATACATAGGCAATTTGCCCATACACACAATAACCATAAACATATTACCCACCTAGTATCGCTTGAGTATTAGACTCACTATTGTCCTTCCTCTTGCGATTGGGTCAAATCAGCTTGGTTCCCTATAATAAACCAAGTTCTCATACAATTAATATCCAAAGCAAATATTCAATAAAGCTCGAAAAGCAACAAGTAAAGCGCTAAAAGTCTCCATCCGACTCCCATCGAAATTCTCGAACTCTTCGAAACAATTTCCGAACTTCCCTTCTTCATAAAACTCGTAATCCTTTATTTCTAGATCACAACGGATCAAGAATCACCTCAATTGGATATCTACACCAAAAGATATCCCCAAAAATGTAAAAATCTCACTTTCGGAAACAGGGGAGGGTCGTCGCGGCGAACGACCCTGCTCGTCGGGACGAAGGCTCGCCGCAGCGTGCACCGAAGTGTGCGCCACGGCGTGCTCATCACCTGCACGTCGCGGTGTGCACACCTGTGCGCCGTAGCGTGTTCTTGCACACGTCGCGACGTGCGGGTCGGAGCTGCGACTCTGAACCCCTATTTTCTGCATGTTCCGACTTCCATTACTTCCCAAACTCAAATGCAACACACATAAGCCTTAGATCAAGTCTCAAGCTACATTTCTAACCCATTAACAACTCAAAATCAAGCACAAATGCATCAACCCAAGGATCTACCCATCTTTTCACCCCAAAAACCCTAAATCGTCGATTCTGCTACATATCCAACATATCTAAGTTTAAAACTAACCATAACAAGTTAGATCCAACTTAAACTTACCAGGAAACGTCTTTAATCTACCGAAAATTGCTAAAATCGCAAAACTCTTTCTTCTTCTCCTCTTCCTTCACCGACGGCACGATTCCCTTTCTTTTCTCTTCTATTTCTTTCTTTCTTTTCCTCTTCTTCTTTTCTTTTCTCTTAACCTAAGGCATGGGACAAAGACCAACTTACCCCTCTTTACAAGCCTAAACCCATTCAAACCTAAGCAATCTTCCTAAAATGCCCTTACACACTTTTACCCTATAATCTCCATGTAAAACCACATCATAACGAATTAAGCTCAAATAAACCGAATTTATGCATTAATACTCCCAATTTACTCAAACTAAGGCATAAAACCACAATTATCACAATTCATACTTAATATCATCATAAAAGAAAATTCGGGGTCTAACATATGGAGCCAGATATGATCGTGAGCTGACAAAAAACAAAATGGGAGTTTATACATTCCGTGTTCAAGGACAAGTTTACCATTTCCTTGACAGTTTAGTGCCGACAAGTAATAAAGTATCTGGAATCCAACTTTATTTCTTTGATACCGATGAAGAATTACAACAAAGGGTCAGCAGTTCTGATAAACATCGTGAAAGTACATTGAAGCTGATTATGACAATTCTTGAAGATAACCCTTATGCTAGGTTCTTTCATCGTCTTAAAGATATTCCTTCCCTTGAAAATCACGAGATTGTTTTGAGATGTTTTCCGGGTCTTGATCAGCGCGTTTACAATCTTCCTACTGCATCACAAGTAGCTACTATATGGACTGAAACTGATGATGAACAGCATGATAAATCTCCTCATATCCAAGTCTCAAATACTCAGTCCGAGCTATAGAATTCAATCTTATTATGCATGCTACGACCCGCTTCAATACCCACTTCTGTTTCCACGGGGTGAATCAGGATGGCATCCTCGCATTAAGCGGTTAAATTCACAAACAAACAGCACCAATGGTTCTAATCAAACAAGCGGTGCTCCTTTGTACACTTTTACTGAAGCAGCTGAATTATTTGCTCTCGAAAACATAGGTTAGTTGTGTGCTTATTCCCTTGGTTCCCAAATATTGTCTAATTGGGCAAAACTAATTTATCATTTTTTCTTACTATTACTAATTACTCAAGGAGCAAACTCCAAACATGGCGTAGTATCTACCAGAGAGTATTACTGCTATCGACTTCAAATGAGAAGTTATGATGAATCCATGCTTATCCACAGCTTAAGGCTACTACAACAATTCGTTGTTGGTTCTTATATAAAGATTGAAACATCACGGCTTGAATTCCATAGGAAAAATGTAAGCTAAATACGATCGTAAATTTTGCGGTGGTGTTTTAGATAGCGTTAATATTGGTCAAACTGAAGCTTCTACAATTGGCCAGCGAGTTGTCCTCCCAGCTTCATTTATCGGCGGCCCAAGGGACATGAAACGGCGTTATCTGGATGTAATGGCTCTAGTGCAAAAATATGGCAAAGCAGATATTTTTCTCACTATGACTTGCAACCCTATGTGGAAGGAAATACAAGACAATCTTAAATTCCACGAAAAAGCACAAGACAGACCAGATTTATTGTCCAGAGTGTTCAGGGCGAAATTTGAAATTCTAAAAAATGAGTAGATCAAAAAAGGAATATTCGGAGATGTTTCCGCATTTGTTTACGTAATTGAATTTCAAAAGCGTGGATTCCCTCATGCTCACTTGCTTCTAATACTTCAACCACAATTTAAGTTGTTGAATCCAGATTCCTATGATCAAATCATATCAGCTGAAATACCTAATCCTGATCACAATTCCAGATTATATTCTCTTGTCATTAAGCACATGATCCACGGTCCTTGTGGTTTTATGAACAAATAGTGCCCTTGCATGAGAAATGGTGTATACAAAAGTCATTACCCCAAGGATTTTACTCCTTTCACTGTCCATGGCGAAGACAGTTATCTGTGCTATAGACGTAGAGATAATGGAAGAAAAGTTAAAATATCCAGAAACGAGGTTGATAATAGATGGGTGGTTCCTCATAACCCGTACCTTCTGATATTGCTTGACTGCCACATTAATGTTGAAATATGTTCCACTGTGAAGCTTGTTAAATATTTATACAAATATGTATTTAAAGGCCACGACCTTGTGAACTTTAGCATCAATGACCAAGAAACCAGGTCTGATATTGACGAAATCACTAATTTCCAAGAAGGTCGTTGGATTTCACCCCCTGAAGCTTTATGGCGCATATATGAATTCTGCCTCGCAGAGATTAATCCATCCATCTATATACTCCAAGTTCACCTTCCAGATCAACAATCTGTTTCCTTCGCAAAAGATGCTAATTTGTTTTATTTATTGAGGAATATTGACTTCTCCAAAACAATGATGATGGAATTTTATAGGACCAATTCAACAAATCAAAAGGCTGCAGAAATGAAATGTCTGTATGTGAATTTCCCCCAACATTTTGTTTGGAATCAAAAAACAAGGACGTGGTCAGAAAGAAAGCGAAGAAAAGTCATAGGATGATTAGTTACTGTTGACCCTCGAGAAGGAGAAAGGTATTACTTGAGATTATTGCTCGCAAATGTTAGAGGACCAACATCGTTTAACAACTTGTTAACTATTGATGGTGAAAAGGTGAACTATTTGTGGATGTCTTTGACCGCAATTAGGATTGCTAGCATCGACTCTTACATACAACAAACACTTGACGAAGCTGTCATATTTCAAATGCCAACATCCCTCAGATTGTTATTTGCTACACTCTTGTTCTATTGTTCATCGGCAAATCCTAGGGAACTCTAGGAAACTTTCACAGACCACCTTTGCTCTGACTACCTATATGCTTATTCTTCCTCTAATACGTATACATCTCATGATATTACAAAAATGGCTCTTCAAGATATCAATAAATCTCTGGAACAAATGGGAAAAAGCTTAGCTGATTACCATTTCACTGAACATGAATTTCAGTCTTGATCGCCAAAGAAGCAGACTAAGGAGGTAGAAAGTGAGATGAATATAGAGATTCATGAAGAAGACCTCTTATTACAATCAAAACTAAACAACGAGCAAAAGCACATATTTGATTTGATAATGAATTCAGTTCTCACTTCAACGACTGCAAGTTATTTTATCGATGGTCCCGGGGGAACAGGTAAAACTTTCTTATATCAAGCTCTTCTTGCAAATTTATGATCAGAAGGACATATTGCAATCTTAGTAGCGACATCAGGCGTTGCTGCGTCAATTCTTCCAGGCGGTAGGACAGCTCACTCAAGATTTAAAATCCCGCTTCATTTATCAAAGCAAAAAGTTTGCCAGTTGAGCAAACATAGCAGTGTTGCAAAATTGATATTTAAATCCAGCCTTATTTTGTGGGACGAGGCTTCCATGGCAAAACAAGAAGCCATCGAAGCATTTCAAAGCTTACTTCAAGATATAATGAACTTTGATCAGCCTTTTGGAGGTAAAATTGTTGTATTTGGTGGCGACTTTCGCCAAACATTGCCAGTTATTCACCAAGCAACAAAACAACAACTCATTGATTCAAGTCTTCTAAATTCACATCTCTGGCGCCACATCTCTAAATTCTGTTTAATGACAAATATGAGAGCTATCTCAAATCCAAAGTTTTGTGATTTCTTATTGCGGGTTGGAGAAGGCGCTGAACCAATGGATGAACAAGATCAAATATGTTTACCAAATGAACTCATTATTCCTTACGACAACAAGGATCAATCTGTTAATAGGTTGCTTCTTTTTTCATTAAACGACATACTAACATTTTTTCCCATTACGATTATACTTTCCTAATATACAATTATGCTCACTAGGTTATTGGAAAACGTCTTCCCTGACCTAAGCTTATATTCATCCGACCCGTATCAGATGATAAACAAATGCGTGCTATGTCCAACAAATAGTTGTGTTGATGAAATTAATGACATCATGATTCAAAAATTATCAGGAGATTTGCATTCATATGTGAGTTTTGACAAGACGGTTGATCGCAGACATCAAGCTGATTATCAAGATTTTCTCAATTCTTTGAACCCTAAAGGCCTACCTCCTCATAAGCTTTTCTTTGAAAGAAGGCTCTCAATTATGCTTCGAGAAATTTAAATCCAACGGAACGATTAGGCAATGGAACAAGGTTGATATGCGCACAACTAAAGATCATACAATTTCAGCTGAAATTGTTTTGGACCTCACAAAGGAAAATCATTTTATACCTAAGATTCCTTGCAATCTCCAGGAGAACGAAAAATGGAATTCCTTTCATCGTAACACAATTTCCAATTAAATCGTGTTTTGCAATGACTATAAACAAATCCTAAGGTCAAACACTTGATCATGTTGGAATTTATCTCCACAACCTATATTCTCACACTGACGGTTATATGTAGCTCATTAAGGCACGAACTCTGAATCGCTTAAAGTTCTTATTATTCCCGAACTTTTCAATCTTCGACTTCAAAAAAGACAAGGAATACTGTTTTCCGTAAACTTTTTCAATTAGTCAAATTATAAAACATCAAATTTCCTCTGAGGTATATTATTTGTTTGTTTTCTCAGTTCACATAATTTGATTTTATACGCATAATTATTTGTCTTGGCTTGACCATCCAACATTTTCTTTCAGCATGGATAATCGTTTATTGATGAAGAATATTTTCCTTGGAGCGCAATCATGGTCTTGTCAAGTGATGGTCCAAGAAAAACAACAAGTCGTTGCTTCGGTTAATTCACCGACTAAAAGACAAAAGTTTGTCTTCTGCGATTCTGAGGTATATCAATTACACTTTTTTCCTTTTACATTTTATCAACTTACCTATCGATAATTCCTTCATAATTAACAGGGATCGCAAGTTGAGGGTATCATATTCAACAATGATATCCAAAGAATTGGGGACATCTTATAACCGTGTCAGGAATATATCATTTCTAATGCAATTTTCAAATCAATTCCCCCTCAGTATCAAACTGAAAATTTGAACATACAGTGGATTCTCACAAGTCGCACGGTCATCGAACCTGTCACACAAGACGATGCAATCATCCCTCTGATTTTCAACTTCACACCTTTCCAAAGTCTTATGGATTATGTGGACGACAAGCAAAAATCTGTTGGTTAGATGCTGAATACATTTGTTCATACAATCTTACAAAAGCTTTTCCATTAGTGATTACATTAATCTTTAACACATGATAGATATTATAGCCGTCGTCGTTGAAGTGTTAGAAAAAAAAGATGTCATGAGAGACGGAAAAGCTTCAACTGTCCAAAAATTTGTTATCATGAATAAAGAGTAATTCTCACTCTGTATCTTTGTTACTATTTTGCGTCACAGATAAACAAATTTAACATCTTCTCGTAATCTCTTGTTTTTTTAGGCAACAAACAGTCATACTATCGCTTTGGAATTGTTTTGTTGAGAACGAGGGCTAGAAGATTATGGAATCACTTCACTCTCATCCAGTTATTGTTTGCACAAAGCTCAAAGTCAATTTCTTTAATGGTATTTTTTCCTTCCTCATAATAACACATCTTACTCTGTCCCTTTTCATTCTATCTCAAAAAATGATTTTGAAATGTTAGATGTTGCATTGTTAACGTGGTTCGACTCAGCCATCCTCGTTGAGCCACCCATACAAGAAGTTGCCGATCTCAAAAATTGGTAATCCATTATGTTACGTACAACCTTTCTAACATTTTGTTACAAATTATATACTAATTTTAAATTTTCTTTATTTTGTCACCTATATAATTATTATGTTACAGGAACAACGAAATAACAAATGACATCAAAAACCTCGTCGCTGGAAAATCTTACTTTAGATATAATCCTCAGATATCTTCTCGGATCTCACCGTAATATCACCAAGATCATGTCTCTAGATTCTACCCCAAGGTAATCGTGATCGCATATTCCAAAGTGACATATTGAATTTGAAACTTCTTCCTCCGAACATTCTTATCGACTTTTCCTTAGATATCATGGATTGAAGCCAAAATTTCCTTTCAAAGACATTTTGCAAAAATTTTGGTATATGGCATGCAACAAATGCTTCGGTCACCATTTGTTGCATCCGAGTTCTCTTCACTTGTAATTATTGAGAGAAAGCGGACAACAGAGCCAAGGTTTCTGCCTTCTATTTGCAATCTTCCATTTCTTGCTTATTCCTTCCGTGTCCATTCCATAATTTTCACATCACTTTTTTACTTCCATGTCACCTGCACTACTTTTTTTCCCACCCTTCTCCTTTTTGACTATTCTGACTTTATTGAACAGATGCCGATATGACATGGATTTGACCGACGAAACCGAAACTATAACGGCTTCCATTTTCGACGACCTCGCTGAGAAACTATTAAACTTAACCGCCGTTGAAGCTATGAAATATTACAATGAGGTTATATTTTCCCTTCGTTCTTTCATCTACATTTCCAGTTTAATCAACCCCAAATATCTTCATCTACTTATTCCACTGACAATGGACATTTTTTGTTTTCCGTTATAAGAACATGGATCTCCCCTTGGAGAAATTGTACGCACAATTGAAAAGCGATACCTTTCTTCTGCACGTGAAGCCAGCAAACACTCGGTCTTCAGGTGGGGTGCAACGATTATCGTTGTTTATCGCCGTAAAATTGATACTCATGAACTACAACAGACTTCACTTTCACAGCTCTCAGGTGCTTTTTATTCTTACTTCATCTTGATTTTATCTATAACATCATCTTTAATTATTTCTGTATGTGCCATTTAGTTTGAATTCATCTCCGCTTATATCGCTTGCTTAATATATATTGATTTCTGATATTTTCAGAAAAAAAAATCCTGATTCTTCTTCATCAGCTAAACAATGTCTCGAAAAAAGATTCTCCGATGCTGAATACCACTTGCTGTCACAAATGGATAAGCCGATCAGTAGCAGAGAATGTACGCCGCAATCAGACGCCCAATCTACTACAGATACTCGTCGTAATAGGAAAAAAAAACCCAGATTCTTATAACTTTCGACTTGTATTTAGAACTTTCGTCTCTAACTGCTTCTTGATTCTTTCTTCTTGAATCTTGAAACAAACGCTTATTTAGTTGAGGTCTGTAGCTAACTCAAACTTATTCTTGCATGTGCTTCCGTCTGCTTTGTCAACTTCATTTGTGTTGTTAACTTCGTTTGTGTTGTCAACTTCGTCTGTGTTGTCAACTTCGTCTGTGTTGTCAACTTCGTCTGTGTTCTCAGCTTCATCTGTGTTGTCAACTTCGTTTGTGTTTGTATCTCTTCGCATACTTCGTCTACTTTTCTGACTTCGTCTATTTTTCAACTTCATCTGTTTTTCTGACTTCGTCTATTTTTTCAACTTCGTGTATTTTTCAACTCCGTCTGTTTTTCTCTTGCATGGCTAAAATCCAAGCTTCGTCCTCCTTCAGAGGTCTCTCCAATAATTAGATCTTGTGGATCAGAACTCCTATACTTCCAATCTTTTTTCAATCCACTGGTTTCTGGAATATCCTCAACGTTATCTATCTCAATTCCTGATGATGGAGTTTCTATTATATCATCTAATTTCTTTGAAGCGCTTCCACTCCCCATGTCATCCTCCTTATGGGGTTGTGAACTATCATCATGAAGATGAGTAGCCTGCAAACATTCCTGACAGATAATCTAGTGAAAAGTCTTCAACACCTTGACGAAAAAATGACAAAAAACTAAGGTGTTGAAGATTTTCCACTAAATTATCTGTCCAGTATAACAGCATTCTTCATAGTAATATGGACTAACGATTTAGCCACCGTCTACTTTTGCTTTCATTTTCTTCTCAGTTTTCTCTTCGCACTTCCTCTTACTTATATTTTTCCACTTCAACTTATTTGTGCTTCTTTTAACTTCCTTTTGTTCTTCTTTATTTAAAGTAGTTCACTTGATGTCATTTCCAACTCGCATTAAATTTCAGTTACCAATTCCATAATCCTTCTTCGAGTATACGAATTAACTAATCCTTCTTGGAAACTATTCTCTACACATGTAAACTATTTTTAACCTATCTCAAGGCAAATCGTTTCTGTTTCACTTTATCATCTTGCAGTACTGCCCCTCATTTAATACAGTGGAACTCTTCAACTTTAATTTTTTATTACGCGACTATATATCTTCCCTGCCAGACGCCCTGCTGATACCTCTACATCTAAACTTTGAAACCTTTCTCCTCTTAACTTCGATCAAACAATTCCTACCCTCTTCTTTTGTTTTCTTCTTCTTTAACCTAAATACATCACATCCTTCATTGCAAGAACATAACAACAATCAAACTTACGTCTTCTATTTCAACCAACAAAGAACAACCTTTCAGTTCAGTAAGCTATTCTTCTTTTAAAAATGTGCTTCTGTCTGCTTTGTCAACTTCATCTGTGTTGTTAACTTCGTCTGTGTTGTTAACTTTGTCTGTGTTGTCAAGTTCGTTTGTGTTGTCAACTTCGCATATACCTTAATTGCAGCACCAAAGGCTTATTCAGTTGTTTTAGTCATTTAGTCATTTAATGATTTTAAATGCAACTTTTTGACAAAGCTTAAAAGAAGCTTCCTCTCCATCCACGTAAGTCACACACACACACACACACACACACACACATATATATATATATATGATAACAAATTATACAAGAAAAACAAAAAATAGAAAATACAATAAGAAAACGTGAACTTCATATTTTCTTCGTCTTCATCTGCGTCTGTGTCTCAGTTTGATCTTCCTCTTCTTATCGTCATTAATCATCCTTTGTGCTCCCCCTTTGACATAATGGTTTCATCTACTTCTCTCATATTCTTCTCCATTTTCTTCTTCTCCCCCTATTTTTTATAATAAAAAATGATTAATGGTGATGACTCGCATAAATTCTCACAAGATCTTCGTGATATCTATCATCCTCGCTCGCATGTCTCGCATCATCTTCTCCATTCGATTCATTATTTCCTTCATTCTTTGACTTCTTGACGTAAACTTTGTACTTCATTATGCAAGTCAAGGCAAAGAAGGTTGATCATCATCTGCTGGAGTTCTAAACGCAATCGTAGTATCATAAGCGCCTGCAGATGGGATGTAGTCCTCCGCTTCCTTTTGACCCACTTACATTATCTTCCGAACAAGGCTAACCTCTTTCGAGGCATCACCTCTTTCAACAAAGGTCCTCCATATGATTTTCTCCTTTCAGTAATGGGCATATTTGAGCTTACTTGAGATCTACAACTTCTTGTAGAAGACTTCTTACAGAACCCTCCCCTCGGCCCTAGCTTTGTTCTCAGAATCTCCGTTTCTACTGTTGAGATTCTTCAAGCCCATTCTATTTATAGTACCTAAATTGATAGTACTTTTTACAGGCACTCTTAGGTTTTTTCCACTTCCAAGACAAATTCCCGATTCTCTGAAAATTCTTGTCAAGAGCATGTCGTACGGATAACTAGTTGTATCTTTCATTCCTTTCACCATATAATGAAAGATCGAAAATGGTAAATTTATTGGTTTGTGGTTCAGCAGGTAGAATAGGCACTGCTCATCCAAGGTAGTTACCAAGTGTCTTGAACCCGCTCTTGGTACGATGCAGTTGAGGAGAATCGCATAAAGAACCCTAGCTTTCGGGACCAGACTTGAGGTCTTCCTTTCCGATGGGTCATTCACTCCATAAAGTTGTTTACTAACATCTTTTTCCTTTAAACCGACCGTTGTCATCCATTTTGCCTTGGTAGAAAGCTTCTCTCCAACGGATGAACATCCAGTAAGCTTCTCAATCAAGTCCATTGTCACAATAATGGTAAGTCCGTCTATCGTAGAGACAATAGTCTTTTCCACCATCTGTGCATACTTCCAAAAATCAAATACGTGATTTGGATACACATCCTCTTGGACTTCGAAGAAATTTCTCCAACCGCCTCCAATAATCTCCGGTTCGATATCCATTGCATCTCTTCGCAGAGATTCGAAGTCCACATGCCTTCCATACATCATAGCTCCCTCCATTGCTTCTGATTTGAATCTGATTCAGATACTCTGTTCTTCAATGGTAATGTCCTTGGAAAGGATTTTGAGAGAGAGAGAGATAAAACGTCTGAAGGTTGATGCTACTCGAACAGTTTCTAATTTGAGGTTATACAAAGGGTCTTGTCAGGCGTGCTCTAGACTCGTTGAGATTCTCAAGACTGAAATTTTCGCTCAAGAACTTTCCTTGTCCCAGAAGTTACCAGCTGTAACTCACTGTTCTTAACGCCATTACTCTTGACGCCCTTTTAACCTGATTGTGTCTTCGCTAAACCATTATGTGAAGAACGGTTCAGGGAAATCAGACGAAATCTCAACATGGTTAAATATATCATAAAATCAAAACCAAAGGCCAATATTTTTAGGACAATAAATTCATATTTATGTGAACTTGAAAAGCAGACGAAATGTGACAAGTAGACGAAAGAAGGAAAACAGACGGAAGTTGAAAAGCAGACGGAAGCAAAAGTAGACGGAAACAAAAGCAAAAAATAGAACTTAACTAAATAACTGCTTGTTTCAAGGTTCAAGAAGCAAGATTGAAGAAGCAGTTGAACACGAAGGTTATAAATAAGAGTCGAAGTCAACATATTATTTATGCTTTCGCATTCTCCGTCTATTTTTCTACTTTGTGCATTTTTTGTACTTAAATGCATTTTTGTTCGTCTATTATTCATTAAAATCATATATGTCAAGTCATTTTGACTTAACATGCTTTTCAATAGGTTCTGTTTGCATAGATTTTTTCTGTCACGTAGATTGAGTTTTCAATTAATAGGTACAATCTTATAGCCACTATAATAATGTCAAACACTGCCAATAGCGTATTGCAGAAGTAGACCAGAACAGAAATTGACGTTTCAATTCATACTTGATAGACTTCTGGACACCATCATAATTATTTATTTGTGGCAAGGAAATACACGCTAACCCCCAAAATGTATGAATGACTTTCACATCTGTTTTTCTTGTATCCAATAATCTTCTAACTGCTATGATAATGTCGTTTCCTGCCAAATGCCAATAACGTATTCCAGAAGTAAGCAAACATGAGGACTGCAAAGAGAAGAAGAGGACCATTTCTTTGGCATCAAAATAACTTACAACGAAATTTGATGTCTCACACGCACTCCACTGACACCTTTATATTCTAACTTCTTAACCACAATTTAAGTTGTTGAATCCAGATTCCTATGATCAAATCATATCAGCTGAAATACCTAATCCTGATCACAATTCCAGATTATATTCTCTTGTCATTAAGCATATGATCCACGGTCCTTGTGGTTTTATGAACAAACAGTGCCCTTGCATGAGAAATGGTGTATGCAAAAGTCATTACCCAAAGGATAGAGAGTGAGAATGGTTGACACAGTGTTTTATCCTGGTTCACCCTAAACCGCTTGGCCACGCCCGATCCTCACAGTTTCTTCTGAGATTTCCACTATCTCTTTTAACATTACAAGTATTCTTGTTTCTTGAATCTTTAAAGAAACGGTTATTCAGTTGAGTTCTGTAACTAACTCGAACTGACTCCTTCGTCTTGTTTTCGAATTCCGCAACTGTTTTTCTTCATCTGTATTTTATATCGTCTGTGTCTCTGCGTCTGTATTTGCGTCTTCATCTGCTTTACTATTTGCATCTGACTCTCCGTCTGCTTTACTATTTGCATTTGCGTCTGCGTCTGCTTTGCTTAGCGTCTGCGTCTGTTTTTCTTAGCGTCTGCTTCATTTTGCGTCTCCTTCACTTTGTATCTGCGTCTGTGTTCCTTCGTCAGATGACTTCGATCAGATGTTCGACTTTCCTCAGTATTTCTTTTCTTTTATTTTGCTCTTTTGTTAGACATCAAAATCATATGTAAGTAAAGTCATTTGACTTAACAATCTCCCCTTTTGATGATAACAAATTATATACAAAAGAAAACAAAATACAATGTTTTGAAAAGAACAAAAAAACTTATCGCAGTAATTTCTTCTTTGACTTCTTCCTTTCATTCGCCTAGTTCACCACACCTTCTTCTTTGAACATTCGAACATCTTCTTCTCATTCTCTTCTCTTCTTGTTTATTCTCTTCTTTTCTGTTCTTTTCCCCTATTTGTTATAATCATAAATGATTATCATTGATGGCTCTTCAGGAGTTCTGTCATCATCTTCTTCAGATCATTGATCGTCTCCTTCATCTCATTCACTTCACCACGTAATCTGTTGAGTTCATCTGGTGGGTCAATCGACGAGGAGGCTTGATCAACATCTGCTGAGGGAGGAGTGAATGGGATTGAAGTAGTATAAGCATCAGAGGTAGGAATGTATTCATCATTGATCTCAATAGTTGGTGGACGAATAAATGTTTCCGCTTCAGGAAGATCTAAGTCAAACGGAGCAGATAGCATCAGCAACTATCTTCCTTCATAGGGTATGCCTTGACTTTAATAGGCGATGTACCGGATAAAGGTTCGTCACGCAAAGCTATGCTCGAACAAGGAACTCAATAAACATCCTCGTTATTATTCTTCCTCCCATCGATGTCTTCACCTTGTTAATACGATCGAACTAGCTCCATCTTGATTCTCATTCGAAGCGCATGCATCATCAATTCTACGCACTTCTTCTTCAAATTGATCTGCAGACAGATCATTGCGAATTTCTTCCTCAGGAAATAGCTTTGATTTCCCCTTAGTCAAATCCAAAGGATATCTTGGCTGGATATCTGGTACAATCTTTATTTCCGTCTTTTCTGAGATTGGAAAAATAGTACACGGCTTACAGGGAATTTTTGTAAGGTATGGCTTTGTGAAAGATCCTCAAAGCATAGTAGAACATCTTTTATCTTCTTTGAGTAAGTTCCACGTGTCACTATTTATTGACATAGATTGTACAAGAACTCTGCCTTCTTCATTCGTTGACTACCGATGGCTTATAGCGATTATCCTAGTAACATAATGAACTATTTTGATCTTCAGCTTTTGTTTTCTCAAAAACTTATGATAGTTGTATACCATCAGACAGGGTTCATCATTATCTAAGTCTGATTCTGCTTTTGCCTCTGGTTGTGCTTCAATGGGATTCTCCTGAACCAGGCTTTCCTCCACTGATTCTTCCTATTGAGCAATGGGGATTTCAACTCGCTCCGCTTTCGGTTTCTTTTTCTTTTTGAGCATCATCAGGGGTTTCTTTCTTTTGACTAACCTCCTCAGCAGTTGAGACGGTCTTCGTCCGACTAATCTTCTTAGTCTTGTCTTCTGCTTCGGTCAGTCTTGATGATTTCTTCGCTTGAGATTTTTCTCTCTCAGATTCTGATTTTCTTTTCTTCTCAGTTTCTTTGGCTTTTCTGGCTATATCCTCTTCCAGAATAGAAACTAACGATCTTGTAACTCTAGGTGCACGAGATTGACAAGATTGTTCCTGACTCTGTTCTCTGGAAAGCTTTTCTTCTTATTGCCTTAGAGTCCGGATCCTCGGTGATCTCTTCGCCTTTTTTGTAATTTCACTTCAAAGACTTTCTCCTTGTCTTTTTGGCGCACCTTCTTTTGTCCTTCGAGGTAGACTTACTTCGATTTGAGGACTTGTCAGTTTCATCAGCGGTCTTCCCGTCAGTCTTCTTATTTCTTCTGTGGGCGATTTTATTCTCACTTGAGTTGGAGAGCTTGAAGCGGGAGTCTTCTTCGAGACACGCTCCCCTCAGTTCTTGTTCTCCTTGAAGAGTCGACTTCTTGTTTACCTACGGTCCTCGGACCCATTAAGCCTATTGTGATTGAATCAATCTTACTCTTCACCTGTACAATCCTTCTATTTCCTCTGTGGAGAAGGATTCCGGATTCCTTAAAAATCCTTGTGAGAAGCATACCGTAAGGATAACTAGTTGTATCCTTCATCCCCTTAATCATGTAGTGAAGGATTAAGAAGGGTAAATCGATAGGGTTGCGATTTAGCAGATAGAACAAGCATTGTTCATCCAAAGTTGTCACCAAATGTCTTGAACCTGCTCTGGGTAGTATGCAATTAAACATAATAGCGTAAAGAACCCTAGCCTTCGGAATCAAACTAGAGGTCTTCCTCTCAAATGAGTCATTGGCTCCATATAGTTGTCTTCTGACATCTTCTTCTCTCATGCGAACCTCAGACATCCAACCGGCCTTGGTAGACAGAGTCTCACCAACCGATGGGCAATCAGTCACCTTTTTAATCGGCTCCTTAGTCATAACAATGATATGCCATCTATCAAGATACCACGTTGTTGTCTACAAGTTGAGCGTTCTTCCAAAACTCATACACTTCGTCAGTATAGACTGGTTCTCGAACCTCAAAGAAATTCCTCCACCCAGTTCTTTCAATCTCTGGTTCTACATCCAAGCCATCATTTCTCAATGACTCGAAGTCTACATGCCTTCCGAAAATCATAGCTGGTTCTATTGTTTCAGAACGAAAACTGTCTCTGGTTAGTTTTTCGTCTAGGGTAGGATGATTGAAAGAGTTTTGAAAGCAAGATGAACCGTCTGGAGATGAGAGCAACCGCAATGATATCAACTTCAAGCAACTTGAAAGGTCTTATCACGCGTATTCTAGAATCATAGGGATTCTAAAAATTGTCTCGCATTTCCCTCCAAAACTTCCTTGTCAGAGAAGTTACCACAGAACTCATCGATCTCAATTGTGAATTCCCTTTTTATGATTCTTTTGAAGCTCTGTGTTAGAAGTTAAATTCTTACTGTAATTTTGTTAGATTCGATTGATCAAAACTTTTGAGTACTTTGTTTACTTAACTAGGTAGTAATAAAACTTGAATCTAAAATGTAAATAGAGAGTGAGAGTGGTTGACACTTCATAAATTTGATGAATTTTATTGAATAATAGAAAATTAAATATGTAAGGCAAATTTTATAAAGAAGAATTAAATATATTATATTGAAAATATTAAAGGTATAATATGAAGACTGCCAAATGTTTTGTTATTGATTAAGTTTGTTATTAATTAAGGATTAAAAGAATATAAGGTAATAATAATTAATATGAAGGGTGAAAAAGTTAATTGATTATATAGTTAAGGAGATTAACTCTTTATAATGAGTCGAAAAATATTAATTAATTGTTATTTAAGCATAACTAAAAAGGATTAATTGTTTAATTTAATTGCTTATATTATTATATAATTTTAATGTATAAATCAATATGAAAAATTAAAAAATGTGTTATTAAATTATTTAAAAAATTAACTAATTTGTGAGCCTCTTCAGGTTTCTACAACCAGTATTCTTTCACACTTAGCCTCTGCAGGGTATCTATACTACTTTCTCTCAGAAAAGTATTTAAACGCTTGTTACAGTAAAATAGCTCTCGGCTAAATTTGCACTTAACGCTTTTACGATGACTTTTTCTCACGTTGTCTAACTTTGCATTAATGCTTTTACGATGACTTTTTCTCACGTTGTCTAACTTTGCAATCTTCAGCTTCGACTTGTATTTATAGCCTTCGTCTCCAACTGCTTCTTGATTCTTGTTTCTTGAATCTTTAAAAAGCAGCTAATCAGTTGAGTTCAGAATTAACTCGAATCGACTCTTGCGTCTCGCTTCTTGATTCTTCTTCTGCGTCATATATCGTGTTCGCTCTGCATTTTACTATTTGCATCTGGCTCGCTTTACTATTCACGTCTGCGTCGCAGGTCTCGAGTATGTTTTGCTTAGCGTCTGCTTTGTGTGTCTGCGTCTGCTTTTGTGTGCGTCGCCTTGCTTAGCGTCTGCGGCTCGCTTTGTGTTTGCGTCGCTGTGTCTGCGCTCTTTGCTTAGTGTCTGCGTCTACTTTGTGTTCATGCGGTTGTTTGACGCCGTCTGTGTTCTTTTTGTTTGTTCTTTTGTTATTCATCAAAATCATATCTAAGTAAAGTCATTTTTGTAGCATTCACTCCCCATGAGACCGAACCCGACATCTACGGTGATATCCGAGCTCGCGACCATGAGGGTGATATGCTAGAGCGATCAATCAGCTTTAAAACTTGGTACTATAAATATAGATATTTTAAAACCCATCGAGAAAAGCAAATATCAGCAAATAATTTGGGTTCGTTCTAATCTGAAATCATTTTCAATCGTAACATTATTTCGTAATCAAATTACAATACAACATTAATCAATCGGCACTCAAGAATACCAAGACAAATCTTGCGGAAATACAAATTTACATATAATTCAAAAGACACAAATGCAGACGTGAATCGATCCCGACCTTAACTCGACTTGCAATCAAGACTATACTCCTGCGTCTAACGGGTACTCTTCGATCCTTGAAAATATTTGCAATGTTGGGTGAGTTTGCGAACTCGAGAGAAACCATCATCGATGGTTCACTCAAATCATGCATTACGATATGACGCATCGCATAATACAAGAATATTCGGTCATCAAGATAATATCACAGTTATACGTTATATAACAATTTGCGATTATTTACAAGATAGATGTAACACTTACAGCACCATATCGCAGCTTTCTGATAATTTATGTCATCACGTAGCGAGAATTGTCACAAAACAGTCATTCGGTGTATGCAATGCATATGTGACTCTTTTCCGCTTATTGATGTTATGCCCAAGTGCTCAACAAGAAATGTAGGGACGCTGCTGTGATTTCTCCCTGCCAAGCGGTCGACAAGACAATGTGAGCTCGAGGCTCTTTTCAAATGATAATAGCAACTTGGGACACATCCATTATCCGATCATGCATTTATGCATACGATGCGATGTTCAATGATTCAAGAATTATGGCTATAAAGCCCAAGATATCGGTCCCAAGATACACCATAATCCATCCAAGACAAGAAAAGCATGCAATTCAATCCAATAGATTTCAAGAATCATGTAATAGTCCAATCCAATTCAAGAGTAGTATACAATTTGATCCTAAACACGCCAAAGGATCATACATTCACCTTTGCAAGTAATTCATACAGAGCATGTAAGCAATCAGAATTTGAGAAACCAACTAGGTTACTCACTTTGCATTCGAGCTAATATCTGGAAGTCTTGGTAACGCTGGTAGATCGACGCCCAAATGTGTCTCTATAACAAATGAGAGAGGAACCGATCACTAATTATCCAATCCAACAAGTAATAATGCACATGTAAGTGTAGAATGCATGTTCATGAGATTTCACCCTAAATCCAAATTTTCCCATAATAAAATTCCATCTAAAATTAGAAACCCATCAAGGCCGACGTGCGCAATTGGACCTCTATAGGTCCCCAATTAAACAAAATAAGTGATTAAAGGCTCCGTTACAGGGGCCACGCCAATTTCCGCCTAAAATTCCCAATTTCTCACAAAATGAAATTCAATAAGTTACAAACCGATGCCTCAAGAATCGGTCAATCGGACGTCGGCGGAAAAGAAATTGACAAAAGAATCACCAAATACCACAAAAATCAAATAAGAATTAAAATAGCCCTCGCCCCCGCGAGGCCGACTGATCCGACCTCGTCACTAGGGCGACGCGTCGCCCTAGTGATGCTGGCCATCCGAGCCTCGTCATTAGAGGTAGGCGTCGCCTAGCGACCCAGGCGTGATTCCAATTCCCATTTCCTTTTTTCTTGATTTCCAATCCAACTTTCAACACCCATAGCTCTCAGCACACAATTCAGAAAAATACAAATTATACCTTGTTGGAAAGATCATAAAAACCTCTACAATTCTCAAGAAGACCATAAAAATCAATTTCACCCCTAAGGGTGTCAAAAATCCTTTCAAAGCTACTGCCTACTCAAATCCCATTAAAACAGAACAGTACATTACAAATTCCATAACTCTCTGATTCTTCAGTCAACAATTACACAATAAATATGATCATCAAGATCACAATGTTATCTACAACTTTCATGAACAATCCAAAATCAAATTCCATAACTAACTAAGCCAAACAATTCAACAAAGAATCAGTCTACTGAAATCAATCAATCTGGGCAGTAATTTTCCAAACAGCATATCTCTTAGCACAAATGTCACCAATTTCACTACCTTATGTTCCTGAAAAGATAAGATCTCAAAATTAAATTTTCATGAAGAACTTAAACTCCAATTCAATTTCTAACAATTTCAAAACTGTCATGCAAGTTACTGCCATGATCAGCAATTCATAACCTAATGCAGGTTCAATGTTTGCAAAATCATAACTCCCAAATCTGACCTCTAAAAATTACATGCCATATATCATTTTCAAGATATTATCTTCCTCTACAACTTTTCAGAAGATCACTCACAGTAATTCAGTTCACATAATTTGCTAAAATTGCTTCCAATCCGTAAGCTCACAAACTCAACACTTAGGCTAGGTTTCATCAAAATGCTCAAAACCAGTCAGTAGTAATCAGTTTATATCTCCCAATATACAACTCTAAAATTAGTAAGATCAGTGGCAATGGAAAGCTAACTCAATATTCTACAACTTCCATGAAGACCATTTTCCCAAATTCCTTCTCAATGAATTTAGAAAAATCAGCAAAATAATCAGGTCATATATGCGGGTACTGTTCACAGACCCTACAAACAGAAACTTTCCATGCAAAGATTCACCCTTCTAACATTACAATTTAACATCACCTATTTCACACAAAGTTGTAGCCAACATCCCAAAGTTTCATTGGGCACAAACCTTACCTCATTTGCACACCTACATAATTAGTTATGAACAAAACATGACAGTAGGTTCAAAACTCAATTTCCAGCTTTCATCAACAATCTAACTTCTATCACTTCTAACATCAATAACACATCACTAAGCATCCATTCCTACCTCTAATTCAGCCCCAAATTCATCACAACATACACTTATACAATGACACAAAAATTGGCAGCACATACCTACACACTTCCATACTTTAGTTCCCTTCATTACACATCACAAACATCATTAACAACATTCTTATCACCTATTTTAACTACCATAACCAATTTCCTTACACAAACATGCATTAAACCCATTCAAACCTACCACTTTCATAATCAAATAAATGCCCAAAGGATGCTCATAAATGCTTCTAACTACCAAAAGCATAAAAACAACTCTATTCCTTACCTTAATAAGTTACAAGCTCTTCACTTCTTCAAATCTTCAACTCTAACTTCACTTCTCTACTTCTCACCATCACCAACGACCATAACTCTCCCCCACACTAATCATCATCAACACTAGGCTTAAGCTTGCTTTGTGTGTGAAGAGAAATAAGCAAGTCGCAAGGAAAGACTCTTGTAAAGTGGATGAAAACAAAACAATCGAAGGAGGAAGGAACACACCAAGATGATGCACTTTCGGATGGAGAAAGGAAGATAGACTTTCAAGCTTTCCACAAATGAATTTTTAAGTAAAACATTGGAGAAAAGTTGATGGTGGTGTATATATATAAGACAAAATCATTAAATAGGAAGCCACTTGGCTTTTTAAAATGGAAAAAGACAAATTTAAAGTTAATTAACATAAGTTAATCATAAACTTTAATCTAATTAAATCTTAATCCCAATTATGCTAATGGTCCTAAAACAATTTCCATAATTATTTATTCACTAACCTAATGCCTTTATGCAGCCCCTTTTCAGTATAGAAAAGGCCCACTCAGTCAGTCAGTTGGAATTTTCCGGTCCGGGCAAGAACCTCGAAAAATTCCAGAAAAATTCCCATAAATCCCTAAAAATGTAAAACAATTTATGGAGCATTCCAAAAAATTTTCCAAATACAACTTTCGCATAAATTTCACAAAAGATCCCAATTTGACACTTAAGCCAGAAATGTCATGAATGCATGTATACCATGTGCATGCTCAAAACAATCATCAGTTATAGAGGCTATATGATGTATATTCATGCCGAGTTATAATTTAATACTTCTAACTCGTCTCAAATTACCAAAATACCCTTCCCATCGGTGATGGGATGTTACATTTGTACTTAACAATCTCCCCCTTTTTGATGATAACAAATTATATACAAAAGAAAACAAAATTACAAAGTTTTGAAGAAAACAAAAACTTATCTTCAGAACTTCTTCTTTCACTTCTTCCTTTCTTAAATGCCTTGGTGACACCTTCTTTTCGAACACCTCTTCTTTTCTCGCTCATTCTCTTCCCTTGTTCATTCTCTTCTTTTACGCTCTTATTCTCCCCTATTTGTTATAATAAAAATGATTAACGATGGTGGCTCTTTACAGCTTCTATCATCATCTTCTTCAGATCATTCATCGTCTCCTTCATCTCATCGACTTCACCACGAATCACGAGTTCATCTGGTGGGTCAATCGACGAGGAGGCTTGATCAACATCTGCTGAGGGAGGAGTGAATGGGATTGAAGTAGTATAAGCATCTGAGGTCGGAATGTATTCTTCATTTATCTCAATCATTGGTGGACGAATAAACGTTTCAGCTTAAGGAAGATCTAAGTCAAATGGAGTAGGCAGCATCAACAACTGTCTTCCTTGCAGGGGTAATGCATCTACTTGAATAGACAGTGTATTAGTCAGAGGTCTAATACGCAAAACTGTCTGAACAAGGAACTTAATAAGTGTCCCTGTTATTACTCTTCCCCCCACTGGACAGTCTTCCTTCTTGTCAGTATAGTTGCAACTTACTTCATCTTTATTCTGTGTAGAAGCGAATGCCTGATCAATTTTTCGCACTTCTTCTCCTATTTGATCTGCGGACAGATCATCACTAGCTTCTTCCTCAGGAAATAATTTTGACTTCCCCTTAGCCAAATCTAGAGGGACTCTTGGCTGGATATCTGGTGCAACCTTTATTATTGTGTTTTCAGTGATCGAAAAAATAATACACGGTTTGCAGGGACGTTTTGAAGGGTATGGCTTAGTAGCAGCATCCCTCAAAGCATCGTAGAAGATCTTTTCATCTTCTTTTAGTAATTCCCATGTGTTACTATTAATCAACATAGGTCGTACCACAGCCACTATCTTCTTTACTGGTTGACTACAGATTGCAATAGCAGTTCTCCTTCTAGTAACAACTTCCACAATTCTGATCTTCAGCTTTTGTTTTCTCAAAAACTTATTATAGTTGTATACCATCAAACAAGGTTCATCACTATCCGAGTCTGATTCTGCCGCTGCCTCTGGTTGTGCTTCACTAGGATTCTCCTGAACCAGACTTTGCTCCACTGGTTCCTCCAGTTGAGCAATGGGGGTTTCCTGAACTGTGCTCTGCTCAGTTTCTTTTTCTATTTGAGCAGCATCAACGTTTTCTTTCTCTCGACTAACTTCCCCAGCAGTTGACACGGTCTTCTTCCGACTAATCTTCTTAGTCTTTTCTTCTGCTTCAGTCAGTCTTGAAGATTTCTGCACTCGAGATTTTCCTCTCTCAGATTCTGATTTTCTTTTCTTCTCAGTCTCTTTGGCTTTTGTGGCTGTATCCTCTTCCAGAATAGAGACTAAAGATCTTGTTGCTCTGGGTTCACGAGATTGAGAGGATTGTTCCCCACTTTGGTCTCTGGCATTCTTTTCTTCTTGTTGCCTTAGAGTCCGAATCCTAGGCTATCTCTTTGCCTTCCTTCTAATTTCACTTAAAAGACTTTCTCCTTATCTTTTTAGGGCACCTTCTTCTGTCCTCCGGGATTGACTTGCTTCCATTCCAGGACTCCCCTGTTTTATTAGCGGTCTTCCAATCATTCTTCTTAATTCATCCTGCAGGCGATCTCGTACTCACTTGAGGTCGAGAACTTAAAGCGGGAGTCATCTTCAAAACACGCTCCCCCTCAGTCCTAGTTCTCCTTGAAGAGTCAGCTTCTTCTTTGATTACAGTCCTTAGACCCATTCGTCGTAATATGAATGAATCAATCTTACTCTTCACAGGTACAATCCTTCTATGTCCTTGATGTAGGAGGACTCTGGATTCCTTAAAAATCCTTGTAAGCAACATACCGTAAGGATAGCTATTTGTATCCTTCATCCCCTTAATCATGTAGTAAAAGATTAAGAAGGGTAAGTCGATGGGATTGCGATTTAGCAGGCAAAACAAGCATTGTTCATCCAACGTAGTCACCAAATGCCTTGAACCTGCTCTGGGTAAAATGCAATTAAACAGAATTGCATGGAGAATCCTCGCCTTCGGAACCAAACTAGAGGTCTTCCTCTCCCATGGATCATTGGCTCCATATAATTGTCTTCTCACATCTTCCTCTCTCATACCGACTTGGGACATCCATCCGGCCTTTAGTAGAGAGGGTCTCAAAAACTGACGGACAATCGGTCACCTTCTTTATTAACTCCTTAGTCACAACAACGGATACACGATCTACTGATGATACTACAGTGTTGTCCACTAACTGAGCATTCTTCCAAAAACCGAAAACCTCATTTGTGTATACTGGTTCTCGTACCTCAAAGAAGTTCCTCCAACCAACTCTTACAATCTCTAGTTCCACATCCATATCATCATTCCTCAATGACTCGAAATCCACATGTCTTCCGTATATCATGGCTGCCTCCATTGTTTCAGAACGAAAAACTGACTATGGTAAGGTTTTTAGGGTTGGATGTTTGAGAGAATTGGGAAAGCAAAATGAACCGTCTGGAGATGAGAATAACCGTAATGATTTTGCTTTTAGGGTACTTGTAGAGATATAGTGCGGTGTGTTCTAAAGTCATTAAAATCCTTGAGATTATCAGACTTTCCCTCCACAACTTTCTTGCCAGAGAAGTTACCAGCTGTAGCTCACTGTTTCTGACGCCGTTAGTTTTGTCGTTACTTTAGCTCCAGTGTTCACTTCAAATCACGTTTTGCCAACTTTGAAATATGTTTAAAAGAGACATGACAGCCATCATACTCATATCAAACTCATCTTTCATCAAGCTTTCAAAATTGATGCACAACTTTTTCCGGTAAGACCAATATAATATCATCTAGGTAAATTTGTACTAAAATAAACTCATTCTTACAATTCTTCCTAAACAACGTCTTATCAACTTGACCTCTTCTGAAACCATTCTCTAAGATAAAAGTACTAAGACGATCATACCAAGCTCTAGTACTAAGACGATCATACCAAGCTCTAGGAGCTTGCTTTAAACCATATAATGCTTTATGAAGTCTATAGACATGATCTCGATTCCTAACATCCTCAAAAGCAGGAGGTTGCTTAACATACACCTCTCCATATTTCTTACCGCCAAGGCTTATTGTCCTTCAGTTCTCTACGTAGATGATTTACTTCTGTTTGCAAGTCAAAGGGTAATTTGGATCGATCATCCTTCTCCCAGAGTTCTTCAAACGCAATTGTAGTAACATATGCGTCTGTTTTTCGCTTCCGTCTCCTTTTCTACTTCGTCTGTTTTTTTTCTTTCTCCGTCTGTTTTTCTACTTAGTATGTTTTTTATAACTTTCGTCTGTAACTGCTTCTTGATTCTTTCTTCTTGAACGGTTATCCACTTGAGTTATGTAACAAACTCAAACTGATTCTTGAATGTGCTTCCGTCTGCTTTGTCAACTTCATCTGTGTTATTAACTTCGTCTCTGTTGTCAACTTCGTCTGGTTTTCATTCTCTTCTCCCCCTATTTCTCATTAAACAAGAAGATTACAACTGATGATACTTTTACAATTCTTTCACCGTCTCCTTCAACTCCTTGACTTCTTTGCATAACTCCTTCAGTTCTCTACGTAGATGATTTACTCCTGTTTGCAAGTCAAAGGATAATGTTGATTGATCCTCCTTCTCCCAGAGTTCTTCAAATGCAATTGTAGTAACATATGCGCCTCATTTTTTGGCTTCATACCGCTTTCTACTTAGTACATTTTTTCTTTCTCCGTCTGCTTTTTACTTCGCCTGCTTTTTTATTCTCTCATCTGCTTTTTCTACTTAAATTCTGCTTTTCATTATCCGTCTGCTTTTCTACTTACTCTATTTTTCTTTCTCTCGTCATCTTTCTTTCTCTGTTTGTTTTTCTACTCAGTATTTGTTCTTAATCAAAATCATAAATGTGAAGTCATTTTGACTTAACAGATGGTTCATCACCTTCTAATGTTATTGTTATTTGCGATGTCGCTTTCTAATGATTTTTATCATGATTATTCAATTCATGACTATTTTCAACTTCATTCATATATTTTTCTCATTTGCAATATCGGTTTTAAATATTTTTATCATGGTTATTAAATTCATTATTATTATTCAACTTCATTCATATATTCATATTTTTTATATAATCATAATAACGGTTCATTGCATATTTGTTTTATTAATATAAGCGACAAAATTTTTATACCTAATAGGAATAATACTATTTACATTACGATATTAAATAATACGAATCACTAATATATATATTTCTTGCGATAATCTAATAGAAAATCTTCAACACCTTGGCGAAAAAATGAGAAACACGAATCACTAATAGATATATTTCTTATGATATCTACACATATAATCATAATAACATTTCATCGCATATTTTTCTCTCTACACATGTTAACTATTTTTAACGTATCTCAAGGCAAATCGTTTTTGTTTCACTCTATCATCTTCCAGTACTGCCCCTCATTTAATACAATGCAAATCTTAAACTTTAATTTTTTATTACGCGAATTTTCTGACCCAATCTTCTGATGCAATATTTTATCTTGTGCCTTTGCGCGATATACACGCAATCTTCTGATGCAATATTTTGTCAGGCGGCGGCATTGTGCAATGCATGCCCTTGTGACTACTTATATCTGTTTATATGTTTTCATTCATTCATATTGTCATTCATGTTGTGTCGTTTCTCTCTATACACACAATCTCCTGACGCAATCTTCTGATGCAATATTTTGTCAGGCGACCACGCACGCGGTCCCACAATGCATGCCCTTGTGATTGCTTATATAGTGTCTTCTTGCTCTTTGCCTCACCTTCTCTTGTATCTTCTGTCTGACAGTGCTGGTGCTTGTCGTAGCTGTTGTTCGTGTCGAAAGAGTATCACGGTGGTTTCCTGTGTTAGTTGTAAATCTTCTTTTAGCATTTTTTCCTTATAGTTGTCGTACTTTTGTTCTTTGTAAAACAAATGTCGTTGTTCACCAACTCCAGGTCCAGTTGCTCTTAGTTTTCGCTTCCTATTACGTTTATTCCTCTATTACTTGTAAATCTTCTTTAAGCTTTTTTTTTGTTTGTACAGATGTTTTTGGAGTTTCGCTGTTGTTACTGTCGACTTTTGTTGCTGTCGAAAGAATATCAGTGTTCACCAACTCTTGGCGTACAACAAACTTGGATATAAGGAGATTTATCATATTGCCGTCCTGAAAAAGGATGGCTCAAATAAAGAAGATGTAGTGGAGACTTGGATATGACGAGATTTATCATGTCTATCATTCTCCACGTCGGTCGTCAGTGTCCTTGTGGTCCAATAGGAAGATTGTAACAATCTTGATCTTTCTTGTAGTCATTAATAATGTGTTAATCAGTTTTTGAGTGACACAAACTTCGAGCATCTACATTAAGGCGAGCATAAATCTCAAAAGGATGCGAAAATAAAGAATGCCTACTGCAAACTTGGATATGACGACATTTATCATGTTGTTTATAGTCAGTGTCAGTCCATATAGCAGCTACTTTTGATTCAATAGGAACATTGTAAATTCGTTCATCAAGATTGTACTTTGAAGAATTGTAATATTAGATAGCATAATATGGTAATCGCTTCGTCTCGGTTTCAGTTAAATCGATATATCGCCGTGTTATTTAAGACGATAGAAGTAGAGACTTCAATCAAACAAGTTGTACCTTGTGTATTTCCCTTTTTTCTTAAAGCTACGAAAACGCTTAATTAAAACAAACTTATTCTTTTCACAAGACCTACTGAAAATAAAAGTTATAAAATGTTTTTGCTCTCGTCCACTTTTGCATCCGTCTGCTTTTGCTTCCCTCTGCGTTTGCTTCCGTTTGCTTTTCAACTCCGTCTGTTTTTCACCTTCCGTCTGCTTTTCACCTTCCGTCTGCTTTTCCTTTCGTCTACTATTCAACTTCCGCCTGCTGCCTGCCTCGCTTTTCAACTCCTCTCTGCTCAACTCAAATGCTTTTGAAGTTCCGCTCGCTTTCAATAGCTCTTACCCAAAAACTGATTCACACATTATGAATGACTACAAGAAAGATAAACATTGTTACAATCTTTCCATTAGATTATTTGTCCAGTATAACAACATTCCTCATTCAGTGCTTGCTATTTTCTTAGAATCTGCTTCTTTTTTGTCCAGAATTTTCAAACTCAAACGGGGTTTGAATCTTATTTTTGCTTCTCTGCTACGTCTCATTCTTTTCACCATTTTTCCACACTTAATGCTTTTACGATCACTTTTTGTCACGTTGTCTAACTTTGCAATCTTCGACTTCAACTTGTATTTATAGCCTTCGTCTCCAACTGCTTATTGATTCTTGTTTCTTAAATCTTTAAAGAAACGGTTAATCAGTTGAGTTCTGTAACTAACTCGAACTGACTATTGCATCTGCTTCTTGATTCTTCTTCTGCGTCTGTTATACGCGTCTTCGTCGGTTTTACTATTTGCATCTGCGTCTGCTTTACTATTCACGTCTGCGTCTGCTTTGTGTCTGCGTCTGCTTTGTTGAAGATTTTCCATTAGATTATCTATCCAGTATAACAACTGCTTTTGCTTTTGTCTACTTTTAAACTTCCGTCCGTTTTTCTTCTTTCGTCTGCTTTTCAACGTCTTACTACTTCAACTTATTTTTGCTTCTTTGAGCTTGCTCTTGTTCTTCTTTATTTAAAGCAGTTCAGTTGTAGTCATTTCCAACTCCGATTAAATTTCACTTACCAATTCCATAATTCTTCTTGGAGTATATGAATTGACTAATCCTTCTTTGAAAACATGTAACCCCCAAAATCTACAAAGAAGATCTCGAGACGTCTTTTCGTTATATCGAATAATTTTCTAACTATTATAATAATGTCAAATACTACCAATAACGTATTACAGAAGTAAACAAACATAAGATCAAAACATAGATTGACGTTTCAATTGATAGCTGAGCTATGTTTTTTCCCATCTCTAGGAAAATCATTTCGAGTACTGACCCTTATTTAATATCACGCAACTCTTCAAGTCTCACCTTCCATATGGTCCCCTAACAACTCTATATTTAAACTTTATATCCTTTCTCCTCTAACTTCAGCCAAACAATTCCTGCCCTCTTCTTTTGCCTTCTTCTTGTTTAACCTAAATACATCCCATTCTCTATTCCAAAAAGATAACAATAGTCAAAGTTACTTCTTCTATTACAACAAACAAAGAATGACCGTTCAGGTCAGTAACCGATTCTTTTCTCGATTACTTTTTTCATCTTAATTTTTTCAATTTATAATGTGAACAAAACCCTTTCTTTATCTTTACACAACATTTTTTATAGGTTCCCTCCTTATTCTGTGCTGCATTTTGCCACTCCAACCTTCGTCTTATTCTTGCTTCTCAATAAAGTTGTGAAATAATTATCACATTTATACATTAATTTCGTTATTTTAATGCCGATATGAATTCCATTTATTTCGAAAGAAAAGATATTTGAAAATGTCATAAAGGAGACATATAATCGTCAAAATCAGCTAGATGAGTTACTTATCCAATACCATGCTTGCGGAATAAAAGGCACATAATAGTTCAGATGCACTTCGCTACCTCGAGATGTATGAAACTAGTCGAATGATAAAGATAATAACGATCTCAAAGAAGTAAACTTGAGACTAGGAAATTTTATGAAGCACACATTAAAAACTTATAGATTAACGTATCTTTATACTGCAGATGTCAGTAGTAGACATGTAAACTATTTTATCTTATCTGAAAGAAAATCATTTCATCTTAGCTCTTCTCCCAACCGATGATTATTTCATTACATTTTCAAATTATTTTTTATTTAACTGTCATGTTAAATTTTGTCCTGCGTATAAATTTACTGGGCACTTTCACTGCTGATTGAACCCAAGTTTAATATATAATTGGCTACACTTTCATGGTTGTTAATGCACTTTTTGACTCTTAATTCATAATTTTTGTGCTTAAATTAGTCTCTTATGGTGAGCTTATGTTTTATGCAATTTGCTAGTAAAATTGTACAAATTGACACTAATTGTATTATAATTTTTCTAAAACAACTCGACATCGAAATTGTTATTTTAAATTGTAGGAGAAAAGGAGTCGAAAGGATCAAGAGTCAACACGGCATGAAGTCCTTATGAACGCCGTGGCGTGAACCAATCACCCTCGCTGCGGCGAAATGTAATTCACACGTCGCAAGCATCAAGACAGATCGTGCGTCATGACGTCCCGGACATCTCGTCGCATGCAAGAAGACAGTAACACACGTCGCGACGTGCTGAGACGGATACCCGGACTCCAAATAGAGATTTCTCTCACTGTACCGACCCAGCCCGTGACCCATCCTTTAAATCCTGCCGAATTAGGTTATCATCATCATCTGGATCTGGCTGGGCAATCGAGAGAAGGGGAGAAAAGAGGAGATCGACGAGCAAGAGAGAAGAAGAGGAAGCAACATCGTCCACCACCCAGGGTTCCCTTCGGGGTTCCCTGGGGATAACTTTTGCATTAGTTTTCATCTTCTGTTTTTACCATCGCCGTCCACCATGGATGACTTGGAGTCATTGCGAGTTGTGAGGCTTCCGATTGCTATGTGTGGCTTGGCATTTCTTTCCTGTTGAAGATGCAGTGATGGCTGGAGTTCACCGAAGGGGAGTAGCTTAATCTGTAGTTTTGCTATGATTTATAAATGCCTAGGTCTAGGGTTTGTAATTTGTAGTGAAGCTATTTGATTATAGCTAAATGTTTGACATTTAATGTGTTGTTTAGATTGGTAGTTTACATTGTCACATTTAACTACATTGTTATGAACAGCCGAGTTGGGGTTTATTGCTGTGTAGTTAGATTAGCTTAATTAGAGTTTAATTAAGCGTTGAACAATGTAATGTGTTATGGGTTTGTTTATGTAGAATTCTGTGCTTAAATATATGAAGTCTCATATATGTCAACTTGTGATCTTGTTGATTCTCTTTTATCTGCCTAGTTGTGTTTGATATTGAGTTGATGCTAGATTTCATTTGACCTATTGCATTGGCAAATCCACCGCACACACTAAGATGCTTTTAACAAGGTTTTAAGCAATGGAGTTCATTGATTAAAGCCTTGGACTTAAAGAATCCTTTAAGGTTCTGAGGCTCAAGAGCACTCAATGGGGTCTTGAGAAATGGAGTCGAGAGTGACAAGAGTCCATCAATTAAGACCCTGGACTTAAAGATAGTTCTTTAAGGTTTACCATTCAAACTTAGTGATTTCTAATTCCACCGCACACACTAAGTTGAGCTTAACGGGATCTTGAGCAATGGAGTTCATTGATCAAGATCCCGGACTTAAAGAATCCTTTAAACGTTCTAGGGCTCAAGAGCACCTAATGGGGACTTGAGAAATAGAATCGAGAGTGACAGGAGTCCATCAATCAAGACCCTGGACTTAAAGTGAGTTCTTTAAGGTTTACCATTCAAACTTAGTAATTTTTAATCCACCGCACACACTAAGATGCGCTTAACGGGATCTTGAACAATGGAGTTCATTGATCAAGATCCTGGACTTAAAGAATCCTTTAAGGTTCTGAGGCTCAAGAGCACTCAATGGGGTCTTGAGACATGGAGTCAAGAGTGACAGGAGTCCATTAATCAAGACCCTGGACTTAAAGATAATTCTTTAAGGTTTACCATTCACACTTAGTTTTGAACTGTGATAACCAAAGCTTGTTTTCAAGAGGATTTTATCACTTGTTTTAGTATTTCCCTTTTCTATTTTCAAAAATCCAAAAATAATTGTTACATGCTTTTTAGTGTAGTTAATGTTTTCAAACAAAACCCCATTTTCCTTCATCGATTTCACTTGCATTTTATGACATATAGGCTAGCTTAGGTCCATTTCATTAGGTTCCGATTAAGTGAGACGACCCGAGGTTGCATCCTATACTGCAATCTTGGAATTTATTATTTTTGACCGGTTTCCAAGGATCGATCTTAAGGTCAAATCGACAGAGCCGCGATCAAAATGGCGCCGTTGTCGGGGAACCGCGAATTGATTCTCTAAATTAGCTTTTGTCATTTTGTTGCTGAGTGAAGTTAGGAGTCTTTTCTTTTATGTTGCATTTTCATTTATAGCTTTCCTTTGTTTTTAATAGTTAGCATTCTACAGATTACACCTTCTGTGAAAGTTCGCTGAGCCTAACTCTTACTATTTCTGCGACAAACATTTCAGGTGAATCTGGCTTAGTGGAGGCCGACACGGACATGAAAATGGATGAAGTTGTTTCACCACAACATGGCCATCTGTCGAAGGATTATCGGAAGTATCAAGAACCTCTATAACTCCCAGGTTGTCTCTTTCTTTCACTTGTTTACTTACTTAAGCCTCGTGATTACTTGTGATATATGTTGGTGCATTAGTTTGTTAAGTAAGTGTCGGGAAGAAACAACCCTTGTAGGAAAATAGTTTAGCTTTTAGTTTAGTAAGTAGCCTTTCCATTCAATAATTTCTCCCTTTTGAGTTCTATCTCTTGCCCTCCTGTTGTTATGTGGAATTGCCCTTTTTGCTTCCTTCTCTTATGCTTATCCTTTGCTTGTTCCACATTGAGGACAATGTATTGCTTAAGTGTGGGGGAGCTGTTTCCCCATCTATCTTTCTTGTTGCATGTCTGTTTGACATCTTATTTATGAATGTGTTAGCCAATCTTGCATTCTGTTGGTAAAAACTTGCTAAATTTAAAAATTTATCGTCATTCTGCTGTTCCTCGTTCTTGGCTGACAGTCACACGCCTTGTGGCGAGGCTCACATTCATCACCTGTACGTCGCGGCGTGCATGCTGTACGTCGTGACGTCCACCCATTTTTGCAGAATGAAAATTTCTCTCAATTCAACTTCTTCCGCATGAAACTTTTGTACCTTTTGTGTTTCAAAGACCTTATAAGTTCAAAGTGGTACCTGAGTTTATGAAAATCCCTTCCATTCTTTTAATGATAGTTGGTCTTGACTCATTTTACTTTTGATGTTTTCAATTCAAAGTGAATTAAGGTATGCTAACAAAGTAGCACTTTAAGTTTTTGAGACTTGAGATTGTTCATTGAGATAATACCCTTGCTGGAAGGATATTTGGGCCTAATTTCTTTTCTTCAATCTTTATGTGCATCTGCTTATTTCATACTTCTCTAGAACTTGTTTCAATTCTTATTCGAAGCTTGATGGACTAGATTTTTGTTGATTTGATAGAGGCGTTCCTTCTTCAACCCCTTTTCCCAAACACAGTCCCTTAAACACTTATCCCTTGCTAGCCCATTGAGCCTTATTATGTATGAGCACTTGCGAACATTTCATATGATGTCATTAGTTTAATTTGCATTTCTTTTTCCTAAACAAAAAAGAAGAAAAAGAAAAAAGAGAAACAAAAAAAAAGTGTGTTCCAAAAAGGAACAGAAAAAAAAAACAAAACAAAAAAAAAAGTGTCCAGAAAGAGACAATGTCTCTAAACAAAACAAAAAAAAAGAAAGGAGAAGGAGAAAGAATAAATAAATAAATACATAAAAGAGTCATTATTAGTTCAACTGTTGACATCCATTCATAATTTTAGTGCATTTGTTCATATCTTTTCTTTCGTTCATTCCATTCATTCATCTAGCCCTCAACACATTACAACCCTGAAAAGCCCTCTTGATCTTCAAATTCATAGTTCTTGTAGTGGAGAAATAAAGCTGATACAAGCTATGGTAGAGTATGGATTAAGCAGATTGAGACTTAAAATATCCCTAAACACAAGTGAGGTGAGAGCAAACACTTTATCTTGAGTGACATCTCTTTTGTCCAATCTCTTGGATTAAATTCTTTTAGTGGTTGTTTTATTAGCATTCTTTCAATCTGCTTTGATTGAATTCTGAGAAAGTGTTTTGTGTCAATTTCCTATTATTGTTTTGAGCATGGGTGGATTTTTTCTTTTACACTTGTATCTTTTTGACTCTTATAAACTTTGTCCAGGAGTACAAAGGTTTAAGTGTGGGGGAATTTGATTGAACCCAAGTTTAATATATAATTGGCTACACTTTCATGGTTGTTAATGCACTTTTTGACTCTTAATTCATGATTTTTGTGCTTAAATTAGTCTCTTACGGTGAGCTTATGTTTTATGCAATTTGCTAGTAAAATTGTACAAATTGACACTAATTGCATTATAATTTTTCTAAGAACAATTGATACTGGAAATTGTTATTTTAAATTGTAGGAGAAAAGGAGTCAGAAAGGATCAGAAGAGTCAACACGGCATGAAGTCCTTAAGGCACGTCGCGGCGTGAACCAATCACCTCTGCCGCGGCGAAATGTAATTCACACGTCACGGCGCATCAGCACAGATCGTATGTCGCGACGTCCCAGACATCTCGTCGCGGCGAGCAAGACAGAACACACGTCGCGACGAATATTAATTTATACGTCGCGACGTGCAAACGGATACCCGGACTCCAAATAGAGATTTCTCTCCTTTGTCATCGGGCCGCCCGTGACCCATCCTTTAAATCCGCCAATTAGGTTATCATCATCATCCGGATCTGGTTGGGCAATCGAGAGAAGGGAGAAAGAGGAGATCGACGAGCAAGAGAAGAAGAGGAAGCAACATCGTCCACCACCCAGGGTTCCCTTCGGGGTTCCCTGGGGATAACTTTTGCATTAGTTTTCATCTTCTGTTTTTACCATCACCGTTCACCATGGATGACTTGGAGTTGTTGCGAGTTATGAGGCTTCCGATTGCTATGCGTGGCTTGGCATTTCTTTCCTGTTGAAGATGTAGTGATGGCTGGAGTTCACCGAAGGGGAGTAGCTTAATCTGTAGTTTTGCTATGATTTATAAATGCCTAGGTCTAGGGTTTGTAATTTGTAGTGAAACTATTTGATTATAGCTAAATGTTTGACATTTAATGTGTTGTTTGGATTGGTAGTTTACATTGTCACATTTAACTACATTGTTATGAACAGCCGAGTTGGGGTTTATTGCTGTGTAGTTAGATTAGCTTAATTAGAGTTTAATTAAGCGTTGAACAATGTAATGTGTTATGGGTTTGTTTATGTAGAATTCTGTGCTTAAATATATGAAGTCTCATATATGTTAACTTGTGATCTTGTTGATTCTCTTTTATCTGCCTAGTTGTGTTTGATATTGAGTTGATGCTAGATTTTATTTGACCTATTGCATTGGCAAATCCACCGCACACACTAAGATGCTTTTAACAAGGTTTTAAGCAATGGAGTTCATTGATTAAAGCCTTCGACTTAAAGAATCCTTTAAGGTTACGAGGCTCAAGAGCACTCAACGGGTCTTGAGAAATGGAGTCGAGTGACAAGAGTCCATCAATTAAGACCACGGACTTAAAGATAGTTCTTTAAGGTTTACCATTCAAACTTAGTGATTTCTAATTCCACCGCACACACTAAGTTGAGCTTAACGGGATCTTGAGCAATGGAGTTCATTGATCAAGATCCCGGACTTAAAGAATCCTTTAAACGTTCTAGGGCTCAAGAGCACCTAATGGGGACTTGAGAAATAGAATCGAGAGTGACAGGAGTCCATCAATCAAGACCCTGGACTTAAAGTGAGTTCTTTAAGGTTTACCATTCAAACTTAGTGATTTTTAATCCACCGCACACACTAAGATGCGCTTAACGGGATCTTGAGCAATGGAGTTCATTGATCAAGATCCCGGACTTAAAGAATCCTTTAAGGTTACGAGGCTTAAGAAGATTCGAGGGTCTTGAGACATGGAGTCAAGAGTGACAGGAATCCATTAATCAAGACCCTGGACTTAAAAATAATTCTTTAAGGTTTACCATTCACACTTAGTTTTGAACTGTGATAGCCAAAGCTTGTTTTCAAGAGGATTTTATCACTTGTTTTAGTATTTCCTTTTCTATTTTCAAAATCCAAAATAATTGTTACATGCTTTTAGTGTAGTTAATGTTTTCAAACAAAACCCCATTTTCCTTCGATTTCACTTGCATTTTATGACATATAAAGCTAGCTTAGTCTATTTCATTAGGTTAGATTAAGTGAGACGACCCGAGGTTGCATCCTATACTGCAATCTTGGAATTTATTATTTTTGACCGGTTTCCAAGGATCGATCTTAAGGTCGAATCGACAAAGCCGCAATCAACTGCACATTTGTGCAATGTTAACCTGCTGGTATATCTTAATAAAGATAATAGAATTTCAGTGTTCATAGTGTGTAAGTCGGCAGTAGTTTGAAAAAGAGCATGCAAATGTCAAATAGTTACGCACGAAGGGAAGAGTTGAGAGATTTAGGAATGAAGCAATGTTAAATCTAATAGAACAATTCTATTCAACTAAAACAAAACCATACTCTATACCGACGCTCTAGTTCTTGTCTTCTATATCATTAAAACATGGATAACAAATGTGATTAAACACTAATTTTATGTGGTGTTTCCCTTTTTGCAGCATAATTCTGGAAAATCTTATCTGGATTCAATTTAGCCTCAAACTTGGTTATTACCAGGTGGCATTGGAACTGGATTCTTAAGCCATGGTTCGCCTCATCTCTGACACCGCCCTGTGCACTGCTTCTCTAAACCTACTCATTGTTAGCATTAATAAACTTCTCAATCGCAACTAGGTCGTCTGCATTTGTCACATTTACCAGGAAGACAATCGATGTACTGACTGACTCGCTATTTTTGCTGCTACTTGTCCTTTAGGGATAACCACATTTATTCACGACCCTCTAGGTGTCTCCCCATCCTCTCGGAGAAAGTGCTGGATTAGTTTTCAATTATGTAATTTGTACTATTTTCCGATTAATTTAAAATAACACTAATTTTATGAAGCGTATAAGACTAAAAGGGACCCAACCTATAAACCCCTTTCCTTTCCTTTCCTCGTCTTGCGGAAACCCTAGAATTCCAAATTGCCACACATGAACCCCAATTCCAAACCCAATTCAGCCATTTCCACCGTAACAGCCACAGATCAGACTACCATGGTCGAATGTGGGAACTGCAACGCCAAAGACGCAACCATAATCCATCACGTGCGGCTACGCGGCATCTACCGGCGGCTGTGCACGTCGTGCGTCCTCCGGCTTCATCCCACGTTGTTTTGCCCTTACTGCTTCTCGTTCTACGAGACAACGCCGCCTCCTCCCTCCAAACGCATCACGTGCTCCAATTGCGCATCTTTCACTCACTCCCACTGTTCTCCTCCTCCTCCCTCTTCGACGCCTTTTCTCTGCCCTCCATGTTCGTCCCCAAATTTCTCCTTCTTCACGCACAGTGCCCAGAAGGTGATCGACCAGCAGATGGCGGTGACCCTCCTCTGCGCAGCCAGAATCGCGTCGGCTTCCATGGCGAAAGCTGTCGTTGTGGCGAGAGCAGAAGCAGAGAGGCGAGGTCGGGAGGCCGCGCTCTGTCGGAAGAGAGCTAAAGAGGCTTTGGAACACCTCACCTTCCTCTTCAACAATAATAATCATAATAATATTAATAATACCAACAACAAATTCAAGAAGAAGGATTCGGTTGCCCAGGTTTCCCCTTTGACTAATGGGGGAGTGGTTAACGACAATGTTTCCGACAATCTTAAACATGATGCCTCAGTAACAAAGTGGTATGCATATTACATTTGTTCTTCTTGGAATTTAGTTAACGTTGTTGATACAATGTCTCTGAATTTGTTTGCTTGAATTTGGAAAACTATACAACATTGTGCAGATTAGATTGGACCTGACTTGGGGGGCTGGCTACGCACTATTGTTTTTGCCCAGGCTGATTCTAATTTCTCTCCGCCCATAATTCATATCATTTTGTTCTCAATTTTACAATTCTCAACATTCATTATAGTGTTTGCTCTCTGACCGGTCGAGACCGACCACCCTTCTTGTACCTTTGTATCTACTAGTAGTAGACTCTGGTTTTCATTGTAATCTGAGTTTCTTTACCTTATGTTTTCGCCTTCTGCTGAGGATCCTGTTTTGTATCTATCAAAGAAAATGCATTTCTAGATTATGTGTTTTCAGATTTATGAATGTGGGTTAACTGACTATAGAACTGCGACCTGACCACCTTCCTCATCGAAGGTTATCTCAAATTCGGGAGAATTTTCTTTCTAGTGTACAACACTTGTTACAATTTTTGTCAAGGTTTTATGCTAGTTTTTATCATTTTAGGCTTTATGTCTTGTATGGAGTTGGGATTTTGAAACAATGGCACAGAATAGCATTTTTTTTGTCTCAGATTGTGAGAGCTTATCACACCTCGGTTGAGTCAGCCATTTAAACCAATTATCTGTTAATATAAACCGAACTTTTACTTATGAGAAAATAATTCATTGTTAGTTTATCACTACATTAGCCATATTAGGTTCTCAGCAGTATGTCTGCACTTTAATAAACGTTAAACTCATTCAGTCACTAACATGTCCAGTGGCTCTTGTGACAATACGACAGTATAGTAATGAAAGGTTCTCTAGCGTAAGTTGCTATAACGGTGCATCGTGTGCTTGCAGCCCTGGTGGTCAGTTACTGACCATTTGCATAGTTCATAGTTCTATGCCACAAGCTGCACTTAGAGACGCTTGAATAGAAGTGATATCAAAGCCAGGACGGTGATCGCCTGGACTGCAGTTCGAGGAGTCAAATGATTGTTGCTTGTTAGCAGCATTTGGAGCTTTTCTTTTCTTTTCTTTTCTTTTTAATTTTTGGTGGTAACAAGGATTTAGTAATGAAGATGAGGCAGCTGAAGACGTCGGGATGAACATTGTGAGTAGTAGCTTCCCATGCGGACCTCTTTGCTCTCGATGATAATTCCAAAGAACTAAAGTTCTTCATTGAATAAATTAAAATGATTAATCAAATCAGAAATATCCTGATGTATGTCGTGAACAGTTTTAACGAGGTCTATAGTATGGCAAAAATGATTTAACTAACCCAGCTTGCCTTAAATTGATTCTGGGAAACCAAGTTTTGTATCAGAATGCATTCTGGGAAACCAATGTTGAGACAGGATCTTTTCCCCTGTTAGATGTTGTTGGACTAACCATGCTATTGAACATAATAATCTTTCAAGTTCTTTTTTCGCTCATTGAAATAATCTTCCAAGATTTCGATAGCATCACAAAGCCCATTTACAAGATCCATGGAAATAGTGCTAGCCAATGTTATAAACACTATAATAGCATATACTATTTTGGGTGTTTTAAAAACTATGAAATTTTTTTAATTTGCAAAATTAGTTTTAATATATTATACTATACAATTTATAATTTTACATCAATCATGTCTTAAAAAATTATAACAATATAAATTTAAAATAATAACAATCTATTTATTTATATTAATATTATTTTTACATATAAACAATAAACATAATTAATATAAAAATTGTTTAATCATCAAACAAATATAAATTAAGAATAATACAAAGTACTTAACATGTTAAAATTTCATTATATAATAAATAATAATTACATCAAATAAAAAATAATAAAATTTATGACTTTAAGTATTATAATAAGAATTTGCATTGAGGAAATCACTTATTAGAAGTGAAACTTAAAACAAAAACATTTATAGTTATATTTGTATTGCATATATAGAATTCAACATATGCATTAAATACAAGTGAAGTTAAAAGAAAAGAAGAGTAAAAACTTGAAATTTTATTTAATATAATATTTACTCATATTGTATTAACTTCAATTCTTATTTAGTATAAAATCTCAAGAGAAGTTTCATTATCACTATCATTCAAATTAATTGTATCGGATGACGAGTCAATACTTTTATATTCAAGATTATTTTCCAAATCACTCTCATCTATTAAACTCGGTTTCTCAAAAATTCAATCTGCTAAAAGATCTATACGGTCAATTCAAAGTGGATATATAAAACTACTTATTATATTAAGAATGTTAAGTAAACAAATTAACTTAAACTATGAAGAAATTATATAAAATAATTTTCAACTTAATAATGATAATAACATACATTTTTCGAAGCTTTAAATTGTATTGAACAAAGACTAAGTTCCAATCTATTCCTTTTTCTTAGAATAGATGAATTCAAACGTGCTCCCATTCTTTTTACGCCCCATCGTACTCACGCATTAACTTAGAATTTGAATTTCAAACTTTTGTAATTCTGGAACACTACTTCTAAATTGGTCTCACTAAGCAAATGTAAGACAATAAAAGTAATATTATAAACAAAATAAAGTGATGATTAATTTTCAACATATAATAAAAGTGAAAAAAAACATATACTTGGATTAAGTTTGTCTCTTTGACGAATAATAATGAGCATCCCAAAATCAATAGAAGCATCCTTATAAACCGCCATTTATGAGCTTAGGAGATCTTACATCATCTCATGAGCTACAATTGTTGTAATAATTAATATCATTCCCCCTGACTATTAGAATTAATTGAAGAAGTAGGAAACTAAGAAAGATTATCCATAAATGTGACATTAATAGATACAAGGTATATTAAGACTGGGACAATAATATCTGTAACATCTCATCCCCGATGGGAAGATTATATTGGCAAATTAGGACAGGCTAGTTGATTGCATTGCATATTTTGATGTGAACATTTATTTGACCTCTAATTTTAGAGGAATGAGTCTTTTTGCACATGCACATATAGGTACATGCATTTCTGACATTTCCGGCATTTAATTGTGAAAATGATATGATTTATGATTTATTGAGAATTATGGAATGTTTGGGTTTGAACGATTGAATTGGGACTGTATTAGAATGATCGCCAGTTGATAGTGAACCTTAGTAAATATTTCTGAAAATTTTGGGAGTAAATGTCCAGACCGGAAATTTTTCGAGTGAAGGACTGATTGATTGTATAGCACTTGAATATCTGTCCAACGACCATGGAAAATTAGATGTACGATTTTAGAAATTAATATGTTAAGCCATTGAAATTTGGAGACGAATTGGACTGGAAATAATTTGTGAAAAGAACAAGGAGCTTTATGTGTATTTGAGGAAAAAGGCTAATAGCTTAAGATCAATCCCCTTTAAATGCCTTAGGTTTTAACTCTTTGCATAAAACTTGTTTTCCCCCCCTTTAAGGCATGATTTCTTCTCCTTCGATCAATCCTCCTTCTTCCTCTTAGTGATCTTTGATCTTTGCCTCTCCTCTTGCTTGCTCCCTTCTTATTGTAAAGACCAACCGTAAGCCTTGAAAAGATGAAGTTTTGTGTGGCTATGGGAGAGAACCGAAGGTGTTAGGGCTTGGAGAAGAAAATTTCGGAAATTTGCGAAGGAGAGCTTGATTTGGTAAGTGATTTCTGTATATGTTTTTTATTAGTGAGTTTGATGCATTTATAATGGTTATTGTGAAAGATTGGGGTAGTTTTGGGTGAGTTGTGGAGGTTTTAGTGAGAGAAAGGTGGAAAATTCATCGGAGAAGAGGATCGGAGCCTCGCACGTCGTGACGTGTGCTAAGGGCCTCGTCGCGACGAGCAAACAGTTACTCGCCGCGACGAGCACGGATGGACCCCGCGGCTAGCGTGTAAATCTACGCCTCGACGAGCCCTTTCTTTTACGTCGCGGCGAGCCCCATAAAAGCTGTTCGTCGCGGCGAGCGTCTTTCCACGCCGCGGCGAGCATTCCTTGACCGCGGCGAGGGATATTTCTCTGATTTGATTTAGTTTGGTTTTTTGGGCATAACTAATAGTGTAGACCTCCAATTGAGGTGATTCTTGATTCGGTATAAACTAGAGAGAGGGGTCTACAATTGAGGTAAAGAAAGAAAGTTTGAAATCAAATGAGTGAGACCTTAAATATTGAATGAGAGTTGGGTTTAGATTGCTATTACAACCTAAAGGTTGTTTCGTGATCATTGGAGTATAGTTGTGAGATTTCTAAATTTAAGGAAATACTTTTGGGGTTTTAGAAACTGAGCCTAATGGGTGAATTTTGATCTAGAGAATAGTGACACTGATTTTGAGGTCTTCCTTGAGAATATCCTATAGGTATGACTTGGTAAACTGACTGAGTGTTAGAATTGAAATTGGTGGAGTTCCGTGATATGTTATTGAATTGAAATGAGTTATTATTGATCAATTGAGTGAAAGGTTAGATTGTGATAAAAGAAAGTGAAAATTGGGATATAGTGCCGGAAAGGTCATGAACATGCATCGTGCATCTTTTACTTAAGACATGTGCATCATTGAATCTTTCTGATTATGCATTTAGCAATGAATGATTATTTGACTGTTCTAGAGGCACCGTTGGAACAACCTTCCACGGATATTGATGGGGCTTCCAGGCTGTGGCTCGGAAGTACAGGTGAGTAACCTAGTTGGTTCCTCAATCTTTGTGTGTTTAAATTATGCGCTTATGTCATGCGGAAGAAATAGAGGGTTTATGTGACTGATTGGGATAGATTTCGGACCATAGGTGTCCGAAGTATCGGTAACTTGTTATTGAAGTGTTACGTGTATAAATTGTACTACTTGGTGTAAATGTGAATTGGGGCGTGTATTAATATGCTGTGATGTGATTGACACTGAATTGAAACATATGCATCTCATGCATAAAGGCATGATCAGATAATGACAGTTGTGACCGGAGCAGCCAACGTATTTCAGAGCTTAAAGCTCAACGCAACAGGGCCTCGAGCCCAACGTAATTCAGAGTCACAGACTCACCTCATCAGGGCATTCAAGCCCAACGTATTTCAGAGCCACCAGCTCACTATTAATGTGCCCGTCACTGGGACAGTACAGGCACACGGTCACAACACCGTAATAAAATGAAAAGTGTTACATGTACATTGCATAGGCAAATAATTAGATATGGATTGTGTGAAAGGCGAAACGCCTTATATTTGGGAAATGATAGTGCATGTGATATTTTCGAATGTGTTATTATGAGATAATATGTGAATTATTGTATATGTATGAGTTGAGTGAACCATCGATGATGGTTTCTCACTGAGTTCGCAAACTCACCCAAAATTGCAATTATTTTTCAGGAATTGAAGAGTACCCCGTTAGACAACAGGAGTATGCCTACTGCATATAGGTCAGAGTTGGGAGTCGGGATCAGTTCACGTCTGCATTTTTATCATTATGTTATTGTGTAAATTTATATTTATGTTAGTTCCGCAGAATAGTGCGCTTTATTTCAATAGGCCCCAATGGGTTAATGTTGTATTTGAATTGTGATTACTGAAAGTGTTCAGGATTATCATCGAGTCCAATTTGATTATGAATTTTGTACTTGAGATGGTTTAAATACTGTTGAGTGTCTGTTATGACTGAAACTGTGTATGATTGAAAATGTTTTCGTGTTAAAGTGGACCCAAATCGTTTATTGATTTCCGCGCATACAATATTTTTCAAAAGAAAATTAACATATTGAGTTTTCGGACTGAAATTGACTGCTCTAGCATACCACCCTCGTGAAGCACGGGCTCGGATATCACCATCGATGTCGAGTTCGGATCTTGCGGGAGTGGGATGCTACAATATCGATACCATTTTTAAAGGCGAGAGTAATTTAAGAAAACATATTTTATAGATTTGGGATCTAATCTAGTGACTTAAGGATGAACATCATGGAAAAAACATATAATTCCAAATATATGAGGCTCAATCAGGAAATCACCATGAATGATGGAAGATGGCATTCAATTAATCAAAAAATAGGCTATGGAGATCGCATGAGCCTACAAATACTTGGCTACATATATGTGGAATAGAAGTGCCCTAACTATTTTGAGGAGATTTTTTTTCCGCTCAACTACATTATTTTGAGATAGTGTATCTACACAAGAAGTTTGATGAAAGATGTCATTTTTATGCATATAAGTCTGAAAGGGATCATAATGATATTCTTGGCATTATCACTTCATAAAGTATGTAAAAAAAGTTAAATTATGTTTCGATTTTAGTATAGAAGGAGTAAAATGGGAAAATAACTTGGAACAATTTTTCATCAAATAAAGAAAAGTCATCTAAGAAAAATTATCAATAAAGGTGAAAAATATCAAAACTCAATGTTAATGGGACATGGACCTAAAAACATACATGAATAAATTAACTCAAGAGAAAAACTGGCTTTTCTATTAACTTAAGAAAAAGTAGGAAAATAATGATGTTTGGCAAATTGACATGACATGGAATATAAAGACAACACAATTTTGAATTTTAGATATAGTTTCTTCAACACAAATAGGGGTGGATGGCCTAATCAATATTTTGCTTCAAAAGGAATTGAGATTATAAAGCAAGTTATAGGTTTGGGCATATATTCATGGATATCTAGAATGTAAAGACCTCCTTATACGTGTCCACTACTAATAATCTCCTTCATCATAAGATCTTCAAAAATAAAGTAATCTGAAAAAACTAAAACATAAAAATTTAGAACTCCAATAATTTTGCTAACAAATATTAAGTTGAAAGAAAATCATGGTAGCCTAACACATATTATAAGGAAAGTAAAGGAGTAGGCTGAGTAATTCTAGAACTAAGAACATATGAGGCAAAACCTTATGCTAAAATGAATTTGGAAGGAGAGTCGTGGAGTTTAACGTTAGTTATAAGATTACGATTACTTATCATGTGATTATTATCACTATTATCAATGACCCAATGGGAGTTGGAGGAAAAAAAGAAACACTTATCAAGATTACCTGTTTCAATAATAGCAGTGATAGAGTTAGATGAGCTCTATTCAACTTGTTGGAACTGACAAAATTTAACAAATTCATCTACAAAAACTAAGACTATTTGCTCTAAAGTTGTGTTAAGTGTGGTAGAAATAGCAACAACATAAGTTATATGAGATTTTTTTTATTTGTTTTGCAGTTTTGGACATGTATGTCTAATATGACCTAGCTTATGATAGTAGTTACATTCAACACTTCTTGTTCTTTAATTCTTTCCTAACCCATTGTATTGTTTCATTTATTTTGACTTTAATTAGTGGAATGATTTTTATTCCCACTTACAAGGGCATTTGAAGCCTTAACAAGTTGAGCAACAATAGTATTGTAAGGAGGAAATGTTTGCACTGAGGAGGATTTGTGACTTTGTTGTATCAAATTGAGAATTGAAACCTGCTACAAAGCTCATCACTACCATTGTCTCCCATTGAGTTTGTTGTACCTCAATATAAAAACCAAAAGGTAACTAAAAATTAAATTCGTCATAAACCTTTTTTAAAATTCATAAAATAAGTTTGTCGTTTTGTTCAACCCTGTAAAAATTCTTACAGACCTTATAGATACGAGGAACATTCTTTTTTCCCAAATATTAAAATTCCAAGTACTTCATTAATTCCTTAGCATACTTACAATGATTAATCATACTAACCACTTAAGTATTTATTGAATTCTGAATCTACAAGAATAATCTGGCATCATTTTTTAGCCATTCCCGTTTGGTATTATCAGAATGTCAATCGTCTGTAAGATGGCCATCCTTAGAAATACTCTGCAAATAAAACCTTATTGTTTTGCTTCATTCTAAATAATTAGGACCTATCAAGTTATGTTTAGTGATTTTAGACATCACTAGAATAACATCTGTAACCATAATTGATTATGTCCATCAGCTATAGAATATGAAGCAATTATAACCACACAACTATATCAACATTATCTAGCAAGTCAATCTGAAGAGTTCAGTTTGCCACACTAAACAAAACCACATGCTAAGCTAACATATACCAAGGATGCAATAGTTTCCAATGACAGAAAATAAGTTACCCAAGGTGACAATATCACTAAACTCTTAAAAAATACAATGAGAAAATTTTGTTATCAGGCTATAGTGGCAGTAGCAAAGTAGTGCACAAAGTCGATGGTGGCGGTGGATTAGAAACCTAACTAAGTTGGGAGGGAGAGGCAGCGCTAGGAGAAGTGACTGGGTCGTACAACTCTCACACAAATTTTGTCACACAACGACACTTGGGAGGAGATGACAGACCTTTTAGTGGTATGTGTGGTGCGTTCACAAGACCTTTAATAATTAGCTTTTGATCACAAACTAGTCGGTAGCTGGGAAATCCAACTATACTAATAGTGAGACCAAAACGTCACCTTAAGCTAGTGGCCTAAACATTTGCAACTATAGCAAGTTAAGGATAATGAAATTCTTCACTTGGGTAGAAACTCAAACTTTCAGATAGCTAAATATGACTCTATTATGAATACTTGATGTTTTATATTTACTCTAAACCTCTATTTATATACATGTTGTGTGTCTAAAGCTGGTAGGAAGATATTGTCAATCCCTACAATCAAGCTTCTTAGAATCAAACTATAATCCCTATAATATCTATACATTTATTTATAATAAGTAACGGTAATAAATAGGAAGTCAACTCTTTGCTATAAATTTTTGTCACCTATAACCCACGAAAAATAAATCTATATACATAAATAGTATTGAACTAAGGGGTTCCAATTGATGATTTGATGATATAATTACTACTAATATGTTTATTATTTTAATGAAAAGAAATATTAGAACAAAGTGAAGCCATAAACTTAAGAAGATGGTGTTTGAAGTTGAACAAGAGAAATTAAAGTTTACATATGAAGAAATGATGATCAAAATAAGAATAAAAGAAGATCAAGGTTTATTAAGGTCATTTTTACATCTTATATCATTATTTGTAAGCTCATTTTGTTAATTTGATTATTAAAAGGTTTACCATGTATAACCATTTCATTGTACTTCATTACATGAGTCTTTACATTCACAAAAGGCATTGAAGATTTTTTTTACATAAAAACCTCTTAATCTTTCAAGTAATCTTTAGGAAACTTTTTGGAGTGTCTTTAATCATAAAAATTTGAGTTTGCATATTTGGAGTTGTTAAAATTATATTTTAGGGGTTGGTGGTTGACCTATATTAGTTAGTAATTGAACAATATATGTTAAAAATGTTAAAATTTAAGTATTTAGAGTTTATTGTAACACTGTTTAATGTATTGGTTAACCAATCTATTATACTGGTCGACTAATAAAGGTTATTGATAGACCAGTATTCCAACGCCTAGTGAATCTGGAGCTATTAATGTATACTAGTCAACCAGTATATTATACTGATCAACTAGTGTGTCGAATATAGTCATTGTAATAGCTAATTCTTGACTTTAATAACTACTTTGGGTCCTAAAACACTATACATAAGTTTTTTTCTTATTGGTCTTAGTATTAAAAAGTTTTTGGGTGTTGTACACACACATTTTAAAGAGTTTTTCAATTATGTAAGCATCATCGTGTGATATTGTATGAGTGAGCTATTTTGGAGTTATCAAGTGATAAAGTGAGATATTTTGATTTGTAGTATTTGGTTATGGCAATATATTATTCTATTTAAGGGTGATACAAGTGAGATTAAGGTCATCCTCTCACCTTAAAAGAAGATTGTAATAAGGGTTCCTATTTACCAAGAAAGGTTATATAAAGGTTATTCTTTGCCTTGAAAGAAGAATTATAGTGAAATTCTAAGAAGAATATTTGAAATGGATGTAAGCAAGGGATGTTTCCCGAAACATTATAAATCAATTTGCATTGTCTCTTCCCTACCCTCTTTAAATTATTTTTGAATTGATTAATTGATTTATGTTAAGTAATAGCCTATTCTTATTTTATTAATTATTGTTAAATAAATACTTTGGTTAGAAAATTTTTAAAATTTTATAAATACCTAATTCTACCCCCTTTTAGATGCCATTAAGGACTAAGAAGTAGTATCAGAGTAAATCTAAGCCAACATTTCTAACAAAATCTTATAGAAAAGATCACAATGGCATATTTAGAAGCATCATCATCATTCAACGAAAAGGAACAAAGCATTACTAGACAACATTTCTTTGATGGAAGTGAATACCTTTATTGGAAAACTAGGATGAGATTTTCCTTAATGGTTGAGAGTGTAGACCTATGGAAAACAGTGTCAAATGGTCACTTTATGTTAATAAAATTTATAGATACCATAAAAAGATACCCAAACTAAAGGAACAATGGGAACTTAAAGATAAGAGATTAGTTTTTATATGTGAAATAACTTATGACATTTGGCATGCATTAGAAGCCACTCATGAGGGTATAAATCAAGGAGAACAAAGTAAGCATGTCAATATGAATAATGTCAAATGAAGCATGACGAAAGCTTTTATAGCATGTATACTAGATTTATTGATATTATGAATGCTCTTAAAGGTCTTAGACAGACATATACTAATGTTGAAATGGTAAGAAAGTTGCTTAGGTCACTTCCAAAAGCGTAGGAAGCTAAAATGATGACTATACAAAAAGATTTATCTTTACATATGAAATATGGCTCTAAGAGATACAAGAAGAGATAACACTTCCAAAGAAAAAAGGTTTAGCATTTAAACCTAAAAGATTAATTAAGCAAAGAGGAAGAGACATCAACTAATGAAAGCAAAGAAGAAGACATTGTCTTACTCATTAGAAAACTCAAGAAGTTCTTAAAAAAAGAAAATCTCCAAAAAAAGGACTTCAAGGAAGGTAAAAGTGATTTAATACATAGATCCTCAAACATTATTTTCTTTGAATGTGGAAAATTTGCTCATATAAAGTTACAATTTCCTTAACCCCAAGATAAGGAGAAGTATGAGAGAAATCATGAAAAAGAGAAGAAGGACAAGAAGAAAGCATTTAAAGCAACACTGTAAAACCCCAAACTTTTTTCTTGTCATTAAATGCAAATTGTTATGTTCGGGAATAGTGATTTTAGGGACCAAATTTTGAAAAAGAATTAAAAATGTCCAGAATAGGTATTAGAGTCCAATAATACTGAAACATATCCAAAATATGTCCGATCACTAGGAATCCCAAAAGTTTAGGACTAAAATGCCCTTTTTGGAAAATAATGGGTATTAATGATTTTTAAACCCGTTCAAATTGTTTTAAAAAGCATCCAATCAATAAATATTGACACAAATTATATTATTTCATGTTCAATTTGTTGGTAAGACAGTTGCAGAATATTTTGAAGTTTAATTCAGTTAATTGATGAATTACATTCATTAAAGGGCAATTTGGTCTTTTTACATAATGTAAGGGCAATTTGGTCTTTTTGCATGGTGATAGTGGAATGATGAGTCAATAGAAATCTCTAATGAGGGAATGTCATGTGTAATGTCAATAGTTGACAGTAGATATTGTTCTACCACTTCCTACACTTTCGGCTAATGAAGCTACATATTTAAGGGAGTGTTTTTATCACAAGTGTTTTTTTTTTGTTTATGTCTTTATTAGTTTAATCATTTGAGTTGTTCAATTCTCATTTTTATTATCAAACATTGTTGTGAAAAATCCTTTGTTGAGTTTAGCACGAGGTGGTCGTGTTATTGGGAGTAATTTACTTTCACAGGGTGTAAGGATGAAAGCCAGTGTTAAGGGTTTAGTGAGTCAACTTAATAAAGCCTTGTATAAAACTATTGTCGTTAGGTGAAAGTGATTAAGTTGGGTGAGGGCCCTAAAGATGTAGGCAAGATGTCTTGAATTGTGTTACCAAATCTTAGATGTTGATTTGTTTATTTTACGTTTAATTTTTTTATTTTCGTTTGTGCTAGAAACAACTGTGGTAGAACTAGAATTTTTTCGAGACAACATCCTTTCAGATTTTCAATTGGTATCATATTAGGTCACTGAATCAGAACTTGGTACATTAAGTTAGTGCAGATCCATGTTTTGCAATTATGGCTATAAAAGAAGGGGCATCAATCATTAGGCCTCCGTTACTAAATGGTTTGAATTACCCTACTTGGAAATCAAGAATGAAAGTATTCATTCAAGCACAAGGCAGTATGGCATGGACTTCGGTGTTGAATGGTTGGACACATCTAATGATGATTGATGAAAAGAATGAAGTGATACCTAAAGATCCATCTGAGTGGACAAGAGCTGAAGAAGAGGGAGTGCTTGGTAATTCTCATACATTAAATGCAAGCTTCAGTGCTGTCGATGAAGGATGCTTTAGTATGATTTCTGCATATGAATCGGTGAAAAAAGCATGGGACACTTTACAAACTATACATAAGGGATCAAAATCTATGATAGTCTCAAAACTTCAGATGTTGGTTATGAGATTTGAAAAGCTGAGGATGGATGAAAGTGAAACTATTGGAGACTTCTGTGAGAGACCGAGTGATATAGCAAACCAAGCACATCAACTTGGGAAGAAGTATTTGAATCTAAAACTTGTTAAGAAGATATTAAGATCACTGCTTCTAAGATTTATACCAAAAATTGCAATCATCGAAGAAGCTCATGATATCAATGAATTATTTTTGGATAAGGTAATTGGGATTCATACCAACTTTGAAATGAATTTATTGAGGGATAAACGAGAGAAAAACAAATGATTGGCATTGCAAGCCGAGATTAGTAAAGTCCTGAATGAGTTAGAAGATGAATCTGATGAGAATGATGATATGGAGTTATTAACAAGAAATTTCAGCACGTGGTTAAAGAAAGTGAAGAAGGATAGACCTGAGTTTAGACAGAACGGTGGGAGTTCATTGAACAACAACTTTAAACAATAAGGTAAAACTCAGAAGGGTGAAAGAAAAGTGAGGACAATTCAATGGCATGAGTATCAAGGCTTTGGATATGTGCAAGCGAAATGTGCTAACACTTTAAAGAAGAGAAAAAGAAAGTCTTATATGAGCACTTGGAGTAAGAATGAATTCGAAAGTGAGTATGGTAGTGAACAGGAATTTATGAATAATGTTGTGTTAGTTACTTTAAATGGCAAAAGTCTTACTGCGTACTTAACAGCAACCAAGAAAGAAGAAACTGACAATGAAACCCTAGATAAATCAGTCCAAAATTTTGGAAAAAACACAAATGAATTAGTCCAACAATTTCTGATATGAAAGTAATGGCAGTGATTCGAACAACAAAAGAGAGGATATTTACAAAGATTATGAGTTAACGTATGCTAAATGAGTCCAAACATGTAAGAAGAATGAGAAGTTGAAGAAGGAAAACTCTTCGTAAAGAACATTATTCAAGATCTAGAGAATAAGTTGTTATCTACAATAGATAAGCTAAATGAAACAAAGTTGAAGCTTATTATACAGAAAAGGGATAAGAATATTAAATGGAGGTACCAAAAATTTAAAAAAGTTGATAGAAATTGGTAAGATTAAAGCAGACTTTCAAGGTAGTGACTATAAAGGCGAATGTTTTAAGTCAAATGGTAAGAAAATTTGTGCAGCCAGAATTGTCCAAAGTGAAACTTCGAGGAAGAAACAAAAATTTATACCTACATGTCACTTTTGTGGGGTTATCCAACATATAAGCCCAATATGTTACAAGTTATTACAAATGATATTTTAAAGGGCTCAAAACCAAAAATCTAGATACTCTTAAATGAACTTTCAATAGCAACTAGCATTACCAAATCAAACTTGATATAGAAAAAATCAACCTCACACATCAGAATAGAAACGCAAAGGAGTTAATATCAAAAACTGTCCAAATCCACAATTAGTTGTTACTGGAAAAGAAATCAACCAGAAACCTAATGATAGAGATGATGTGATGAGGAATAAGGCCAAGTTTGAATTTCTTTGAGAGGCACAGGGACTGTGTGCTTTACATTTTTGAAGTATATTTTGATGTTGTTTAAAAAAAAGAGTGCTTAAAGGAGTTAAAGTCTAAACTTTTTGAGTTTTTATTTATGGTTTTTCTAAGGTTCAATTAGTTGGTATGTGTTTGGATTTTTCCTTACTTATTGAATAGTTTATTTGATGTGAAAATGAGGCTTTGCTTGATGATTTGAAAGTTTTGCTTTTGGATTTTTATTTACGTAGTTATGTTGAGAAAATGTTGATGCTTGGTTGGAGACTTATAGGAAGATTTGGGTTTTTCAAGCTTTATCTTGGTTTCTCTCTATATCGTGAACTGTACAAATTTGGGCAATATGTTTTCATATGATTTATATGAGATGGAGATTGATTAAGTTTGATTATGATTCGTTAAATGCATTTTTAGGGTTTCTGAATTTAATCAGTCCTATGCGGATAACTTTGATGTAAGTAATGATATGTTGGCTAGTATTTTTGACTAGTGGTAAATTGTCATCTTGGGGTGTTTATGATTCTTCCACTGTACCTACTGTTGATTTTTATGCCTCTTTATTCGTTGAGATTGATCGCATTAAAGGCATCATTTTGACATTGTTTTGTCCTGGGGGGAGATATCAAATTGTTTTTGGTGATTGTTCAATTCATAAGGAGATTTCAAGGTATCTCCGTGACTATTAGTTTTGCTTTTTAACATCTTTTTGTCCCAAAAGAAAGAATGGATGATGTAGTGGATGTGGCTATTGTGTTTACTTAGAGAACTTGGTTATTTTTGTCAACTTTAGATTATTGTTTATTCAGGTATCTTCCAAGTTCCTATTTGGAAGTTATTTGGAACCTCATATTTGATTAAGGGGGAGTTCCCATATGGTATTTGTGAACTTGATGATTATGCGTCCAATTATCTTCTTTAGAGGGAGTTTCAATATGTGACAAATAATGTCAAAATCCTATGTAGAGATTGTTATGATATCTTATTATTTAATTTTGGGCATTATTTAAAATTGAAATTAAGTGGGACTCTTTCAAGATAAGGTTGATTTAAGTTGAAAATCCTAATCAAGATGAGATTTTATGTACAACCAATTTTGGAGATAATGACTATCTAAGGAAGCATAATTTTTGGAGATTTGCATGATCACTGTAGCTGTAGTGTGGCTGGGATTTACCTGTGTTATGGGTTGAAGATAAGGTCATGTTTAGCATTGAAAAATGATGGGTTTGTGTGACTTGGCAACAGGGTTTTTAGGGCCATCAAGGATAACCTTTAGGAACCAATTTTACATTGATTATTAATCTATATAATTGTTGTGTTTTTCTATTATTCTGGCATGATTTTTGTAAGCTGCTTAATCATTTATCGCGTGTATTTTGGCTGTTACATTTTCTCATGTTTTTGAATGATTATTGTGGGTTGTCTTTATTGTTGATTGGAAGACTTGGCAGTTGTGCTTCTCTTAGTGACTGTGTGATTTTTTACAGCTAGGTATTCTCTAATTTTTGAATAAATATTAAGGTTGTTGTTTTGTGTGTTGTGGTGTGTGCAAATTTCAAATTTGTAATTGTGTTTTCTATCCATCATGGTGATTTTTTGAGTTGTCTTTGTAGTGTTGTTTATGTGTAAAACTCTAGCAGTTTTCATGGGCATTGTAACTCCATTGGTTTAACGTTTTGGTGATGAAACATTTGTTGTTTTGTTGAGTTTTTGTGGTTGCGTTTTTGTTGATTTGAGGTTGCTGGTTTGATTGATGATTAGGGGATGTCTAGATATTGTTTTTATGTGAAAAATTTCGAGTATAGGCGTGATGTTGCAGCTGTATTTTGGTGACGTTGCGGTGATGAAACATTTATTTGATTGATGTTATTTTGATGCAGTTGTGGACGGATCGTGATTCTTCTCAATAGTTCACAGCAAATATTATTCTACCGCTTCTCACACTTTCGACTGATGAAGCTACATATTTAGGGGAGTGATTTTATCTCAAGTGTTTTTCTATGTTTATGTCTTTATTGATTTAATCACTTGAGCTATTTAATTCTCATTTTTATTATTAAACATTATTGTGAAAATCCTCTGTTGAGGTTAGCATGAGGTAGTCTTGTTATTATGAATGATTTACTTTCATGAGATGTGAGGACGAGGGCTAGTGTCAAAGGTTGAGTGAGTCGGCTTAGTAAAGCTTTTGTATAAAACTCTTGTCGTCAAGTGAAAGTGATTAAGATAGGTGAGGAGCCCGCAGATGTAGACAATATGTGTCGAATTATGTTACCAAATCTCGGTTGTTGATTTGTTTATTTTGCGTTTAACTTTTTTTATCTTTATTTGTGTTAGAAACAACTATGACTAAATTAGAATTCTTGTGAAATAAGATTTTCACATATGACACATTCACTAGGGCTAAACCAAGGAGGAAATGTCATGCTTTTATATATGGTTCACAATATAGACATGAAGTTAGATATAACTATAAATAAAACCTTGACATATATTTCTTTGAGGTCTAAAAGGTTCATCTCATATATAATCATAGGTCATTTCACTACCTTAGGAGAACATTCAAAAACTTTAATGTCTAAAGAAAGTTTACTAGTTATGCATACATACATATAAATATCATCATCATTCGTATAACATGATATGTCACATTTGTAGTAGGTATGGACATGTTGATATATTTTCTTTTCTTAAACAAAAAATTTCAAGCAAACCTTGTAAGTGTAGGTTAAAAAGAAGAAGGAACCAAGATTATCAGGGTTCCTAAAACATGTTGATTGCCATGATTTATAAGGCTATTAAAAAAAAGAACAAATGGTATGTAGTAGAGATTACAGTATTACTAAGGAGTTTATGTATAGCATTTTGATGAATCTAGCTTTCTTGCATCTAAAAAGTCTTAAAGATGTTATTGTAGGATATGGAGAACTTAGCCCCTAAAATTAAACATTAAGAGTTCTCAAAATGTTAAATCAAGTTAGAAAGATAACGGATGAGATACCACTAATGGATTAAAAATTCAAGAAGAATCTTTATCAAATCTCTCATAAGTAATGTTCAACAAAAGGTAATTATTAGTTAATAATTTAGAAATATATGATTACTTCCATATATGTGTCAATTTGATTATAAATCATTGGTGATGATTATTTGGATTTGAAATATGAATAAGGTGTTTTCAAAGTGTAAACTTAGTATGTAGAATTTGAAACTATATGCAAAATAAGGTCACCAAGTGAGAATTTACATCAATTTGGCTATCATTTTATAAACTTTGAATAAGGATAAATCTTGTTCAATTAGAGAAAATTAGTTTTGGTTAATAATAATTCTTTTCATAAAGGCCTTTATATGATTAATCTCTTATTGATATTTAGTTGATTGATGATAGATGTAAATTATACTGTATTTTTAAGCTTTAGAGTGTGTTTTAGGTGTTTTCTTGGGTGATAATTATATGTTTATAACTTAGATTTATGTTCTTATAGTGTTTTATTTTATTGTTCCAGCTTCTTCTTCATCTTTCTTTAATTTTTCTATCTCCATTCATCATTAAACACGTTAAACATCTGTTGTATTAATAGAAAAACCCCATATTTTGTTTATCTAAAATTTTCCTAAATATAGGATTAATTTTCTTTTGCCCTTTAAAAAGTTATATTGTGCCGCATGAATAATAAGACTCATGTTACTAATAAGTAACAATAAAATTATACCACGTCAAATATAAAGTGACAGAGAGTTAATTCCATCCAAATTTTTATCTACTCATAATTTAATTCAAACTTTTGCAAAAATTAAGATTTATTTTAAACACTCTAAAACGTCATAGCCTAACTTGTATTTTGGTGAACATTTTAAAATTAAAATACAGTTTTACCTTTACTTTTAGATCAAGATTTACCACAAGTTTAATCTTATAAATTAATATTTTTAGTCTAATTAGAAATAATTAGAATCATTTTTAAAAAACGTTTATAATTGAACTTTAATTGTCCTACTTAAAATATATCTTGTTTATAATTATGTTAACCTATTTTTATTTACCATAATGGACATTAATGTTGGAAGATGTATAGAACTTAAGTTACTTTATTTAACTAATGCCCATTTGTCAATAATCACACTTGGCGCTAATGGGAATGTCAGGATGGGCTGGGCCGAGGAAACAAAAGGCCCGAATCATTTTTTCTAACGCAACGAGCAAATCGTCTGGTTGAGAGATTAACCACGTGGCAGTTCTTGATCGGTTGGTTTGCGAAAATTTGGATTTGCCCGCGCACCGCACCGAGCCAGCTTCGGGTTTTGTTAATTTGTTTAAGCCCGAGGCTCGGATACTCCGAACCTACGACTAAAATGCTCCACCTGTCTCTTCTCTCTCTCTCCTGAAAAATAAATAATTATTATTACGTGAAATCAACACTGAGCTTCAACAACATAAGACAAGACGGTGATGATAATAATAAATAATAACCATAAGAAGAAGACAGAAACCCGCAGAGAAGCTGTTGGTAGCTCAGCTGAATCCTCTACTTGGAGAAAACCACTTCTGTCTGATTCCTTCTTCTGCTTGGACTCTCTCTTCTCACTTCTCAGGTTTGTTCTTTCTTGCTTGAGCTGTGAGAGAATTTCTTTTTTGTGTTTCTCTCTCACAGCTTTCTTGCCATCCATCTTTGTCTCTTTTTGTCCACATGAAATCAAAACTATTGTAGCGTTATGTGAAAGCGTTTTTTTTCTTTCTACTATGTTTGAATCTCTTTAGCGAAATCCCTCTATCTCTAAGACAACCGGTATGGTTCTTTATCAATTCATTTATTCATTGAAAGCGACAGACCCTTTACGTGTTGTTGTTGTTCCTCCCTCTTTTCTCTAATTGAGGCCATATATATTAAATAAGTTCATTTCTAATTTCTTTATTCTTTTTGAAAAAAATTATTGCCATGTTCTAAAGATTTTGACTTTCAAGCCTATTCGTTTTGAGTTTCAGATCCTCAATTGTAGGACGTATGACTACTGTACGTCTTAAAGTTATAATCTTTTCGTCATTTTAAACTTGGATTTTGCCAATTAACAACTTATGGTGTTGATAGACTTGTTTGATGCCATCAAAAGTTAAACGCACGGATACCATTTTCGCATGCAGATGCGTCCAACACCCTATGCCTTCACTGCAAGTGCTTTGTAGACCCAACAAGAGCTTTTTACGTTATTGTCATACATCTGTTTATGATGTCTGTGACTGAGAAATCGACGTCAAATTCGTCGACTTTACCCTCGCCGACGCTTCCGGTTAGAGAGGTTGATCCTTTATTGAAGGACTTGAACGAGAAGAAGCTGAGCTTTAGGCGAAATGTCGTTTCTTTAGCTGCGGATTTAAAGGAAGTCCGCAGCCGCCTTGCATCTCAAGAGCAGTCTTTTGTTAAAGAATCAATAATCAGACAGGCATGTGATTCGTGGGTTTTAGCCTTCTTTCTCTTTTGGTGCTTGGAATTCAATCATTGTCTTTCTCGTTTCTCCTTTTCGGGTTCTTTCTAATTGTGGGGTCAGATTTGCTACATATAGATTTTAATCCAAACGGAAACTTGTAATAAGGTTTTTTTTGTTGCTTTTGACTTGACAGGAAGCAGAGAGTAAAGCTAAAACAATGGAGGAGGCTGTTTGTAGACTGCAGAAGACTTTGGAGGAGAAGAATTGCCAGCTTGAGGCTTCAGCTTCAACTACGGATAAGGTCCTTTGGATATCCCTGTTTTTCTCTTTATTTTCCCTGCAGGCTTTGCAATTTTGAATTGTCTTTTGACGATCTAAGATTTCCCTTTATGTTCTACTAATAGTGCAATTATTTGCTGATGATCTGGTCTGCAATCATGTTCCTTTACTCATCTTATCATACACATGTTTGTTATTTAGGATGTATCTAAACCTTTATCCGTTTTGTTTGTCATTTTGGCGGAGCCCATGAATGGAAAAGGTTAGAAAGTATATTTAAGTTGTACCGTTGTCCCCTCTATAGAAGACTCAAACAATTTAAGAAAACATTGTCTTCCGATGACTCTTAGGAACTGTAACTTTCCGTTACTTTACTTTTTACTCGATGATCCCTTGGGAAATATATAGATCCTGTATTTTTCTGGCTGGCCAGCTTATGTTTTTCAGGTTGCATGAAGACCGTCATGGTCTTGTAAGTAATTTGGGCAAAGTTATCCACCGAACAAATTTTGCTGCTATCTATAAGATGCTCTAGAATTTATGATTTACTTATTAGATTCAATTAAACCTTTCGACTCCCAAGTTGATGTGGCTGACGTCAATGTTTTAGAACTTCTCAATGGTTCCTATATTTAGAAGTATGTATCGTTGAGAAGGTTGAGTACTTCATTTCGTTTTTAATTTACATACTTGCAAAATGACAATTTCTTGTTAAAATTATTCTTTTGAAGATACTGTCTTGACATCATGCGGTCACTAGTTTCAAATTCGTGTCCAGTTAATTTAGAGATTTGACTATTGTAATTCTATATTAAATTTCAATCAGATGTCTCTTTATAAGTATGCTGACTTTTCTCAATGAACCTTGGGAAATCTTTACACCTCAACCTTATTTCAACCACTAGTAGAAAGCATGATGATAATGGTTGAGATCAATGATATTTTGATGGAAGATTTATAAGAGCTTATTTGTCAGCCAAATGACATAAAACTGACTATCCCCTTTGGCTTCCCAACCCGCTTCCCTGAAATTTTAAGAACTGGCTAAGTTTGAACGTATTTGTGTAAAATTTGCTGCTTTAAAGTATCCTTTCCTTTCAGAATGGTATCTCTTATCTTTGAGGGAAACATAGGAATACGTGAACACGTCAGAACTGGAACATAGACCTCAAGGCTAAGCCTACTATCATACTTTGGTGCACATTTATTTGTTTCTTGAATGCTTGTTCTTGTTTTCTGGCCTGATTCACATGTCAATTTAATTTTGTATGAGCAATGAACTAAGGTTGCCTCTTATACGATGTTATTTCTCAAAAAGGGTAAGCCAAATGTTCGATATTACTACAATATGACCCACTAAAGAGCAAAGAGAACAAAGATTGATTGTTGATGGAAATGGTGGCATTATTACGATATCAAGTCAAATAGATAAAACTGGGAGATAAAGATCCAACATGTGAGAAGACAGGCAGGCCCATGCTACTACTGATACGTTGGCTAATTATAACGTACAAACTGAGTTCATGCTTTTATAATCTTATTGACCCACCATTAGAAATTTCTGTCTTGCTACTGTATGATTGTGTTGGCACCTAATTTACAAGTCATATATGGTACCACTTTTTGAGCCAAGAAATGAAAAGGAAATATATAGTTTATTAGCCCATCAGATTATATTTCCATGTCCATATGCAATATATATGCATGGAAGATATGCTTGAAGGCTTAGTTGAAGCATATGACTTGAATCTTCATTGTGTTTAAATAATTGTCCTCCTTTACCTTTATGTCCACTCATTCTGCGTTTTATTTTTTTTTATGTGGCACAGTATTTACAGGAATTGGATGGACTTAGATCACAGCTTGCAACAACGAGAGCAACTGCTGATGCTAGTGCTGCCTCAGCTCAATCAGCACAGCTCCAGTGCTTGGTCCTCTTAAAGGAATTAGATGAGAAGAACATGTCACTAAAGGAGCATGAGGCCCGTGTGACCAGGCTAGGGGAGCAATTAGATAAATTACAGAATGATCTTCAAGCAAGAGAATGCTCTCAAAAGCAATTGAAAGACGAAGTTATGAGAATTGAGCACGACATTATGCAAGCTATTACTATTGCTGGAAGTAACAAAGATTGTGAATTGCGAAAATTGTTGGATGAGACATCTCCTAAAAATTTTGAGAAGATGAATAAGCTCTTAGTTGCCAAGGATGATGAAATAGCCAAACTCAAAGATGAAATAAGGATTATGTCTGCTCACTGGAAGCTCAAAACTAAGGAATTCGAATCACAGGTCTATCCATCTGTGGCCTTCTTCATAATCTGTCTTTTAGTTGCATGCCTTTATTGTTGAACTTCCTTGCAAGCTTTATAGAATTGTGCATTCATGTGATTCATCATGTTTGCTGACAGTTAGAAAAGCAGCGAAGGACTGACCAAGACCTGAAAAAGAGGGTGCTGAAGCTTGAATTTTGTCTTCATGAAGCTCGTGCTCAGACACGGAAGCTTCAAAGGGTAGGTTCAATCTTATTTGCTGCCATTGTTGCTTGGATGGAATTTGTATGTGCTGGTTTTAAGTCCTTACCGTAACATGCCATCGATGCATTTCTGACTCTCCACGCCATAGTGAACCAAGTTAGTTAAAACATTCTGCTGTGGTCGACCCTAATTTGCTACTCAGCTGCTGAAATTGTATGATCAAATGCTATAGTAACTTTCTTTGTGCCTACACTCATGATAACAATAGAAGGCGTTTGGTATCTGTTAGATCTCACATCTACAAAGTTCCATCTGTAGTCAATTAACATCAGTGCTCTTTTGTCTTATTTTTGTCATTTGGAATAGATGGGAGAACGTAGAGATAAGGCCCTGAAAGAACTTCGTGAGCAGTTAGCAGCAAAACAGGCCACAGTTGTCAACAATGAGAAGCGAAACTTTTGGGAAAGTTCAGGCTTCAAGGTCGTAGTTTCTATGTCAATGTTGATCTTGGTGGTGTTCTCCAAGCGGTGATAAGACCATTGTATCATCCAGTTGTGTATACTTATCCTAGTAGGCAATTTTGCCAGTAGAAATGCTTGGAGGATATCGTGATGTAGCCTTAGAAACGCCTTGCTTCTTGTTCTCTCTACTAGAACTACATTGTTAGAACTAGAAATTGTAGTTACTAGAATTTGGACTTGCTCAAACTTTGTAATCCAGTGGTTTCGATCGAAATGAAACTACAGTGGTAGTGTAAACAATTTAAGTGTGGAAAGCCGGTGCCGGTCAGAAAATGACGGTGCTGTAAGGTCTTTGATTAGAAGGAAAATAAGTAGAGAGAAATGATGTGATAATCTCATCATCTGAGGATAGCATCATGCATGGGAGCTGTCACATTCTCCAGTGGCTCCCTGTTATACACTTGTCCATAGTTACAACTAGCAACACATGCAGTACAGCCATAGTTACAACTAGCAACGCATGTAGCACAAGGGGAAGAGGTAATGATGCCAATATAAGACCTAAATTGTATGTTTGTGAATGATGCCTGATGGGCTGTCCTTAATGTCGGAATGTTTGGTGCACCGGTGCTGGCTTTTTAAATTAAAGTCGTTGCAATGTGGCATCCTATGCATTTCAACGCAGTGCTGTCTTTTAGCACTCTCGTTTCATCATAACCATTTTTAGGACATGCTTTTTGACTAACTTAAGTTCAATGTCTCGTGATAAAAAAACTTTTTGACTAAACTGCCTCCTAAATTAGCATTTTCTGTGACATTGGTCCAAAATGCAATCCTGTAAAGCATACAAACTGAATGATTGCTTGAGATGGGGGTTTTCAACATGATTTTGACAATTGACATGGCCAGAAAAGTAGTAATTTGAAATTTTCCCTCTTACCTCCCAACGTTTGTCTTACAGAAGTTCCAAAGTGAGGGGAACATAAGTTTTAATGTCTTGCTTCTTTAAATATGATAAAGTCTAAATAAGATGTACATAAGCATAACGTGTAAAATAAGTGGGCTGGCTTGTGTTCACTACTTTAAACGGGAAGCATTCAGAGTTGCATATCAGAAACATTGTCTACTATGAACTTTGAGTTTGTACAATGCAAGCTATCACTAGACACAGACTACGCCGAAAATCTGAAACTTCCAAACATAAACTAGACCAAAATCAATACGGTAAGACTACCATCTTAATTCATATATCTTCACGTGTCACTGATAACACCTCGTACGACCTAAAACCACTATCTTCAGCTACAAAGAAGCATAGCAGGAACTTACCTTTCGTTTCTTTGAGGAGCTTACCTTTCGTTTCTTTTCCTGCAAGCATACTTCTGTACAAAAATTTAGATTGCTTCTTGGCCTTGCTCTTCTCTTTCCAATCCATTAATGAACACGTTCATATGTCTTCCTCTATATGTCCAAAACAACTAATCCCGTAACAAGTGATGTGAAAATTAAAACATCTGTGATAAATGGAAGCAGGATAGTTGCTTTAGATGTAGATGTGTTGAAACCAGGCGGGGCACCGTATCCAAACACTGTTGTGGCGCCTGAGCCTGGAGCACTTGAGTTTAACACTGATGGTGGAGTTCCAGTGCTGTTAAAAAAATATATAAGGTTACATCTTTCAGTCACTAAACTGGAATTTAAGGGCTCCAATTCCATAAAGGCAATCGCTTTACCTTGGTTCCCCAGACCCTGGTAATGGCGATGTTGTTACTGGGTTTGTAGGTGGTGTTGTTACTGGGTTTGTAGGTGGTGTTGTTACTGGGTTCCCACTGGAAGTGGATGGTGGTGGCAATGATGAAGTTGAAGATGATGAAGTTGGATAAATACATGAACCGCTACCTGTTGATTTCGTGACAATGAGAACCAGATGTATAGATTCTATGACTATTGAAATGCATTACCTAGTAAAGTGAATTTCTTACTTGGATTGGCATTAACCATGTTTGCAGTCCCTCCAAAATCACAGCTAGTTGCCACCGGATTCTTCTGATAGTAGCTGTTGAAGGCATACGATGCATGATTTTGAAGAGTACTAGGATTATAACAGCTCCCACCCTGCTGTATCTGCGAGCAATCAACACCTGCCGTGCCACAAGCATAATCCAGAGCACTTTGAAGTGCAGTTTGTAAAGCTCCACTCTTTGCCACACACCAGCTCTGTCCCGGAGCTGCTGGAGCATTTGTTGTTCCCGGAGGTGCGACAGGATTAGTTACTGGTGTTGTCACAGGAACATTGCCTGTCGGAGGGGGATATGTAGTGACAGGATTAGTTATTGGTGGTGTTGTGACTGGATTGGTGATTGATGGAGGTGGATTAACAGTAGGAGTGGCAGGGGGGATTGATATTGGTGCGGCTGCTGGATTGGTGGGTGTTATGGTTACAGGGTTTGTGGCAGGAACAGTGACTATTGTTGGGGTTGGATTGTTTGAAGGGAGACTTACAGCTGGTGTTGTTAAAGGAGTTGTGGGAAACACTGTTGTTGGAGGATCGATCGCATCATTTAATGTAGTTTTAAAATTGTTGAACAGTTTTCTACGGGAAGAAGCAGACGTCTGTTTAGTTTCCATCTTCGGTTCTTCATTTGCAAACTCTCCCACAAGACATACTTCTGCATATAGTCCAGCCACCGTCCCTGAGAACTGAGAATTCTGTAAGGATTTCAAAACATTGTCAGCGAAATCATAAGCTTCTTTTGCAGAGGAAACAGCGAGTCCCTTTACAACCATAACAATGTGAACGTCACTGCAAGCTGTAACTCTTTGGATCACAGATTGAAGAAGATCAACGTCACCACTGCTGGCTTGTATAACGACAAAGGATCTAGTGCTCTTGAGAAACTGAAGGATTCTGTGGAGATCAGTTTGTTGCGCTTTACTCAAATTCTCCAACAACGGTAATGAAGTTACTGAGACGCTAATTTCATTGTCGAGATGAAGATTGGTGAGGGCTGAATGAATTAGCTTCAATGTGGACAAAAGTTTTGACAAGTCACTGTTTCCAGTTAGTACGATGGTCCTCAAATAGGGTAAAAAGGGCGCTCCATGGGTTTTAAGCCAAGAAACAGCAGAGTCTTCAGATTCTATCAAATTCCAACCTTGATCTTCTAGGAAATAAAGATCCGCTGACGAACCAGAGCGGAGAAATCTATTCAAAACCCTGTGATCCGCAATGACAACTCCTGGCAAAGCTTTGTTTATTTTGAGGAATGACAATCTTCTGCCAAGTGACGAAGCTGAAGTATCTCCTCCTGCATCATAGAAGAAACCAACCAGAGTACCTGAAACATAGCAGAAAGTGATCCGGTATAAGAAACTCGGAAGTTTCGTGGAAATTTTTAGTGTCAAAGCTTTTCTATATGACTACAGTTGCCTGGCAATAATCCGAAGATGTGCAGTGCAGCTACATCATTAGGTGCCCTAAATGTTTAAATTATATAGAAAGAAACGAGTATGTTTGTTTATGTGAAATATGATATGAGCGGATAAACAAAGTGAATCTATGCTCCATGAAAAACAGGAGGAGGAAGTAGTAGCGAGAGCTTCTTACCAGAAGTGCAAACAGTGAACAGAGACAAGAAGAATAAGAAGAGGGAAATGGTGGATGGTTTGGCCATAGCAGGGAGAACGTGTTGTCTACTTTTGAGGAACGAATTTGAAGGAGATTCATTCAATGGCGATGCTCAAAAGAAATTGGGCATTGTAGTATTAACATGGAAGAGAAAAAGTTGGAAGGAAATAGGAAAGTAGAGGGGTTACTTTGTGAGCAAGGATTTTTCCTTATTCGCAAACGACAAAACCACTGACTCACAGTCTTAAAGCAGAATCACTATCCTACACTTTACTTTCAAACCCAATAGAGGCAGAGCCCGCAAGTTGCACGAGCTATTTTGTTTTTTAACATAAAGGGAAAGAGTACACGTATTATTAAATGAGTCGAGAGAGATGCTGATTGATTCTTTAGGAGAATATTAAGGCATAAGTGATATCAAGAATGGTAGTATCGGCCTGAATAGCGAGTCAGTTTATGCATCTATTATTTTTTTAATATACATATTGATAAATAATAGATCAATTTCGGTTGAGGAGATTAAGACTCGCCTTTGATAAAGGAATATTGTATTATCAACAGCTGCTTCAGCCTTCAGGTTTTTTTATATTATTTTGATTGGATTGGGGATAACAAAGCAATTAACTTAGACATTAAGCAGGTTTCTTCCTGTAACGAATTAATTAATGCACATAATAACGTATTCATTACTTAGTACCCTCTTTCTCCTGACCTGGGCGCGGTGTAGCTCAGTTGGTTTCTAATGGGTAGATTTACGATAAAGTGCACAGTTTCCATCTCACAGTTTGCAGTGGGAGCAACATTTTTGAGTCTTTTGTGAACTTTGAGAAAACCTCAGAATTTCAACTAAAAGGATATAAATCAGTGACTCGAGTCCATTAAGGAAAAGTGCATAATCATCAATGTTTTACAAAGAAATTTCACCTTCACTACAAATCGTTACATTCTACACTGTAAACCATGCAACTTGCGGGCTCTGCCTCTTGTTTAATAATTAATATCATAATAGTTTGTATTAAAATAATTTGATAGAAATTCGTTAAAATATTTTAAAATACTTTAATACAATATTTTTGATAATTTAAAATAATCAAAATTAAAAATACGTGAAAATGGTTCAATAAAATTTAATTTTAATAATTGTAAGATCATAAATTTTTTAAAATAATTTAAATTTTAAAAGCATTTTAAAAATAAATGAAATTGTAGAATCACCTTAACCTTACTAAGGTCGTTTTGGAGGTGGCAAATTGAGAGTGGAAAAAGCCTCGAGTTGTGTATTACCTTCGGTGTCCTGTCTACATTATTAGTGCCAATTTGTTTCCCTTGGGATATATATATATATATATATATATATATATATATATATATATATATATATATATATATATATATATATATATATATATATATTACAATTTAAAGGAGGCAGAGACAACCCATATATATATATATATATATATATATATATATATATATATATATATTACAATTTAAAGGAGGCAGAGACAACCCATGTGGGCTGATCTATTGTCTTTCAAAAAGCATCCTTGTCTGACTAGGTAACAGCCGAAAGCAATTACAATGTCATAAAATTAGAGATGAGGAAAGGGAAAGTGGCCGCACCTTTTTGTTATCATTAGTGTATCATCATTATCATCTTGGAGAGCACAATTGCATCAACATTTAGATGCGAAATAAGCAGGCTTAACATGTGAAAGACTTCTGTTTTTGGTTGTTTTGTCTAGTTACTTTGCCTAAAAATAAGGCTGATTTCAGGCAGCTTGGAATCATCAAAAGAAGTTAAGAAAGTGGATCAGCTTACCACTCAAGTTCCTAACTCTAAAATACGATAGTCATCTATTAATAATTACAGAAATCACAGCTTGCATCACCAATCATAAAACCTTGTTGTCTACAATTTCATAGCCTAGCCTGATAAGTGTAAATATTAAAAGCTTCTCTCTTTCTTTTCAACACCATCTATGGTTTCTCTAGCTGTTCATATCATTCACATGACAAAAACAATTCAGTGAAGAATGGATCAAGTATTGCTTCTTTGGCTGAATTGTACTTATCCAAACGCTTCTTCAGTGAGCGCAGATCTCTCTCATGCTTCGAAGATCGATCCTAAACCACAGAAACCATTTTTGGTTAGGGGTAGAAATGTTGGCAATTAATCTTTTGCTATGGACATTTAAGTGATACTTTCACGTTCTATATTGTCTAGAGATTATGTACATAAATTACTCACAAAATGCTTAGATAATTTCATCAGCAAGAGATAAGGGACATATGAAACTTACAAATGATTTCTTCAGGAGTAATATATCGACCAAGTATAGCAGCCAGAACACATTTGTCCTTGGGAAACTGCAAAAAATCAACATGGTTTAAATCGAAACCAATAGATAGAGGTATAAAGAATTAAATGCAAAACAAACAGAAACTCTCGAGCTAGGAAGTGATGGAAGATCTTCCTTTCTTCTTTCCGTTTTCTCTAACCTCTTCAGGTGATTCATGAATTTTATTCTAGTTTGAGATACCAAAACAATTCTGCTAAGGAATGGGCATCACTTCTCAGGTTCCTCACGTTAATGAATTAAATGCTTAGGAACACCAGGAATTCTGTTTCCTGGAATCGTTTTGCATAAAACCCTCTTTCAGGAACTGATTCTAATTCTTACCAAATGAATGCAAAAACACTGCATAGCACAGAAAAATTGTCCCACTTCAACTTTGAATGAAGACAATTGACATTACTAAATCAAGAATCCGCTATTAACCTAAAAAAAGTTGATAATTATTAAATATAGAAGTTCACAAATTATAGACGAGGTGAGGGTCAAGAAACGTTGTGAAAGATAGAACATCTTTTCTCTATACTTTCCAGCATAATTAGTCTTAAGTTCTTCACAACATAATTGACTTGCAGCATTAGAACTAAATACTAAGCTAATCCATTCCACATTTTTAAGAAAAACTTTATGCATCAACGTGATTACCTTCCTTCCCAGAAATCTTCTGTTAACTCTTTCATCTTTCTATATGTCTCTGCCTGTATATAATATTGAGAAAAAATCATGGAAGTGACTCAGACAAAGGTTATCATCAAATGTGAGTTACTCTTCTTACTTGTTTATCTCCCTTAGGACCTTTGAAGAGATAAGGATCTGAGGATAGGTCAAGATAGAGTATATCTTCACCTGCATTACATTAATGTAGCTAGTTGTAGGAAGGATATAGTTTGACCTTGAACAGGACAAAAGCACATCATCAACCAAAGAATTATTACCAGTATTGATCCTAGACAAAGTGAAATCAATTATTGATATAGCTAATCCAAAGGTTTTCATATAGATTTTCTTTCCCTCCAGAGCAAAATGCACTGTAGCACAGTCATTTCGACTTAAAAGAATGTTTCCCCTGTAACAAATAAAAGAAGCCCTCAATCAGCATCCCTACTGGCTGTACAACAGTACATAATATACTTTGTAAACAATCATACCAGTGCAGGTCCCGGTGTTCAAATTCATAAGCAGCTTCTGCAACAGCTAAGGCAGCTGTAACCTGTAATGCAAGAGGGACACAAAGTTGTAGTAACAGCTTTGAGAAAAGAGGTGAAAACAATGCCCAATAGCGCTCAGTGATTGACCTGGACCAATAAACTTCTCGCTTCATCAAAATTTAGGAGCACAAAACTTTCAAGGTCCTTCCCACCATGTTGTAATACAAACACAACATAGCACTGCACACTCATCAAAACAATCTTGTAGTTAGCAAAACTAGCAGATTTCAAGTGGTTGATCTATTCTTTGACAATTTTGGCCAATCTCATGGACAAGGAGGTAAGCTTATTTCATATGATGGCCACCTTCTTCTACATATCAAGATAAAGGATTAAGGAAAGAGAGGAATAGAACAAGTTAAGCATATCCACTGGTTAAACTTATACAAGTACATAAATACTGCAAGATTCTGCGATCTATGGTAGCTTTGCACTTCAGGAAAAATAGGTTTAAAAATGTAACTGTTATATATTCCGGAGGCTAGTAAATGAAACCTGGAAGGAAGAAGTGAAACATATAATTTCAACAAAATAGTCAACAAACCTGTTTTGCTGGAAACTCTTTAGGGTGGTCATTTTCTGAGCCATGCTTCTCATCCCAATCTTCCCATGCTTTAATCAGCGCAAGGTCATAAGGACCTTGGCATACCCGTAAACTGCAGATAATCTAATTAGAATGTGGACTCTTGTAAACATCATACTGCAGCTTATTTGGAGTGGGATTATATTTCACGTACTCTAGTGTTTCAATAAAAGTAGTGCACATATTGTATGCATCACTGTCAATTGCCCTTAGACGATTAAGTGTTCGTGAAAGTATCACCTCCTCAAGCAATTCTTCTGATCTCTGGATGGAGGATAGTAAAACAAAAAGTTTCAAAGGTAAAGCCAAACTCGTTTAGTAAAGTAAATAGAGGGAGCTCTTATATTTAGCAAATATAGTCATAAAAGTTACAAGTCAGTCATTATAAAATTCAGACCTTTTGTACTTCCCCGTTCACTCGTAAATCTCCATCAATAGGGACTATTTTACAGACAGTGTTTCCAGCTTTAAAGGCTTCTCCATATGTACCTTCACCCACTTTTGTAATGCTTTTAGGGTCGCTGGATCAAAAAAGTTTTTCTTATTATCAACACTGAATTAATATTTCATCCTTCCAAATGAGAATCATACGTGCTGAAAAGCTACCAAGTAAGCAGTAATAGACAGAATCCAGACAAAAAACTTATCTCATGTAATCAGAACACTAGTTGGAAGGTCATACCAAACTACCAGATGGTTTGCATACATGTTAAAATAAATAGCACAAGTATAGAAGAAATGTGAAGAAAGTTTTGATGAATAAAATTTCTTCATTGACATGTTAAAAACATTTCCTAACAATTGGATAAATGTTTTAAATGCAGAAAGAGAGCCGGAAGGCACGAGCGTGAAAAGGACAAACCAGTATTTAGAGAATACGTCCAATAAGGTTGATGGAACTGACTGTCCGCAGACTGCCAATAAGGAGGCAAATGGATCCACATAATCATTATCCAATGAAGCTCTACTTGAAACTAAAGATAGTTTCTTAGTTGCAGCTTCAATTTGTTCACAGTTTTCATCGAGGAAACTTGCCAATATACTACTGCTCTTTCTTGAATTGATTTTAACCGCATCCTTACTAAGTATGTATCTGCTGATTCTAGTTTGGAGAGAATGCAGGGCTGAATTGGTCTTGGAAGAAGAATCGACTGGAGTTTTCAGATTTATGGAGCTGTAATCATCACTACACTCAAGTCCGACAGGCAAGGTTGGAGTTTCCAAAATCTTTGACAGTGTAGTAGAAGGCTCACAACTGCAGTCCAACTTCTTCGTAATTAGCCATCTCTCTAATCTTGAAGACAAATGTGGTATAGGCACATCACCAGTTTGATTTCTCGTGGCCCACGTATGAAAATTTTTAGGTGATGGGCTCTCCTCCACCAACTCGAATGCATCCACCTCTTGGAAATACTGCCTTTCTGTCTCAAAATTGGGAGGCTGTACAGATTTTGCCTGTCGAAAGCATAATGAAAGAAAGACATTGGCTGGTGAGGTAAAAGCAGATGAAAGATAGCAAGAAGAGGTTCAGGTTCAAAGAATAATTTAATGACTGAAGACAAATTGATAGAATAGCGGGTAACTACAACAACGAAAATATAATAAAAAAGAATCTTTGAATACGAGAGGAGATGAAGGCATACTTTAGGAACAGGGGGTTTGCCTTTTCTTTTGACCTGCTTTTGTTGAGGTCGAACATCCACACAAACCGATACAGCTATACTTACCCTCCCTCTATGTCAATCACCAGACAGACTCAGATCATTCAGAAAACAGGAAAGAAAGAAAACACACCAAAAGCACCGACAAATGGAAGGTGAAGGATCAAGAAAGTGAGGACTTTTGCCTGATTTGGTTGTTTTGTGAACGTCAATTAATCCATTACCAGTTGAAAAATGAATAATCAGCCACCCAAGAAAACACCAAGTTATGAAAAAAGAACCTGATGGAAAGGGAACGATTCCAACTGATACGCTTGGGATTGCCCAAACTCACACGATTATTCTCGTTACTAGAATCGGATTGCTTCCTGTTCCTGTTATACAAAGATTATCTTATATTAACTACACACAACAAATAAAAAACATGATAAAAGATGGAGAGAGAGAATGTGTACTACGGGTAGATGAAATTAGCAGTAGCCTGGGAAGCATTAGAAATTCCTTTAGGAGGTCTTCTTCTCTGGTAAATAGCTTGTGGGTGGTGTTGATGATTAGAACCATGATCCTCTACTCCCTCCTCATCCTCCATGATCTCTGACCACAATGAATCTGCCATAAAGATACAAACATTCACCAAAAATGATTTGCAAATAATTTGAAAGCATACATTGTCAAAATACCCGCTGTGAGACTGGAAGCCATCTTAATCTCTTTCTAATAACAATACGAAGAAGGAACTGTGAAAATACAAGTGCTCGATTTGATCTGTAATCTGTACTCTCTGAAAAGGAGTGGCTTGTCTGCGTGAGTGTGTGGTTTCAAGTTTAAACTGTGCAGTGGGCGCTTAAAAGAAGAAGGTTTTTTATTTTTTTATTTTGGTCCTTTTCCTTCAAAACGGTGACACATGGGACTTGGAAAAAAGTAAGGCCCATCAGTTAGAAGCCCAAAATACAAAGTAAATCCCTCAATTTGTAATTACAAGCCCAAAGACCATTTTTCTTAAAATTTTCAACGGAAAAATAACAAAAAGATGTGTCCATGAAACTTTTTTTATAATATTAAACCAAATAATCATAATAAAAATATTTTATGTTATAAAAATATCATAAATGTGACTTTTTTAAGTTTATATCTATTCCTTTTAACATAATTCTTATTTATATATGGTCAGTAAATAATCTCAAAAATCTAGTGGAAATTATTTTAATATCATAAATAATTTTAGGTAATTTTAGACCATAAGAATAATTTTAAAATAATACTCTTCTTTTAAAATATTAAATTTAGAAATAATTACCAATAATTTATATTTCCTTATATCTATCCAAATACAAATTTCAGTAATGAAAAGATACTTCTAATCGCCTACATTTATATCGATATTCAAATCTTAATTATTGTGTATCATCCTATTTACAAAAAGAGTGCTTATATTACCATATAGAGTTAATCTCATATAATGTTTCTATGGTTTGATTTTTGAGATACTCATTTTATCCTCATTTAAAGTATCTCATTAAGTGCCAAATAGAGATGATAACGTGTATGAAAATCCTATAACACCTCGTGAGTTAAGAGATCATTTTAGATAGTGAAGGGAAGAGAGAAAAAAATGTCCAGAGAGAGAAGATATTGCAACATAATTTCCTGACCAATGACCAATGACCTCCAATCGATGTAAAACTTTAATATATTGTTCTTCGGACTTCCACATTTACATCTAATGGTCTCCTTGTTTATTCCGAGATAGATTCAATTTGATTGAGGACATGAGTATAATTGATTCTTTTGGCCATAACCCCGATTTTTAAATTAAGTGATTTTTAAAGCGATAGATTCCTGACACATTTTCTTATCTCTAAAAAAAAATATGTAGCTTCTAGGATCGATTTGGAAGAGATTGATAGAAGAAAAAAGAGGGATCAGTCAGAGGGACATAACTAGGTTATGAACACACTTTGAATTTTTTTAAGCATATCTTAAACTATAGAGCTCCGAATGAGATGATTCCTATGTCAAAATAAACAACAGGCAGAAACCTATAATTATTTTGAAGAAGTCAAATTGTGATTTGGTGTTTAACTGGTATGAGCATATCACCCTTATGGAGCGATGGCTAATGAGGAATTATTGAAATAACCCCACAAAGAAGCCTGGTCACGCTTTATGACTCCGGACTGTTGGGCTCCGGAAATTACAAGGTATTAGGCTCAAGTCTCACGACTCCGATGTTGGGCTCTAGAAGTGGGGTCTAACACTATAAATAGCTCATTTGAGTCTTACTCATCTCAGAGAGGGTGTGAGAATCAGAGATACACAAAGATGAGGGAGACATTTAGTGATTAAGAGAGTATTCCTTTGTATACCTTGAGAGAAGTAATAAAGGTTGGCATTGGTGGAATCTCTTTCTCATTTTCTTATTGTTGCCATGATTATTTAGTGCTTTCGTAGTTTTCTTTCAAGGGTGTGAGAGTGAAACACTACGAGAGTCTTGAGGCGTTCAAGAACAAGTAGGTTGGTAGACGATCGCTGGATAAGGCCAAATCTTGCTTTAACGAAGCTAGGTGAGATTCTCGAGTAAAGGAGTTGGTGCATCTTATGGGATGAGTTCGTGCTTGAAAGAAAACCTTTGTAATAGTAGCCACGAATAAAAAACATCCGACTAACGTGATTAATCAACGAAAAAATTAACGTCAGACTAATTTTATAAGAAACGAAAATTAAGATATTTTAATATCAATTTTTAAAAGTTGGTTCAGTCTGGTTCTGGCGAGGCTGCACGTTGCCGTTTGGATCAATGGAATCAACTGCTGAACACAAGAATTCTGGTTTGAAGGCTCCTGCAAAACAAAGAAGGCACGTCGAGGGTTGTTTCCCGATAAGCCCCTCCGATGCTCAAGTCAGTCTTTTGTGTAGGTGAGATCGTCGTATGCAGAGAAAGCTAGGGTTATGAGTACGTACCTCCATTATGGCAGAATTATACCTTATATATGGAGCAGGCGCTAGGTTTTAGTCTTTACGTATGCATGAGAGACTTCTCTCTGCAGATGGGCCATGGATGCGTGGACTAGGCCTGACGTAGCCGATAGGTATAAGACTAATCTTTGAAAGATGGATCGATCGACCCTTGAGTTGTTATGTCTAGATTTGGGCCCAGCACGACCGACCCGACCATAAGCCCCCTACTCCTCGAGTCTGAACAAAGAGAAGGGTCGAAGGAGTATACAAGGGTCTTGTAGCTCGTCTGTCAGACAGCTCGGGGTAGGCCCGATCGGTCGGTTATCAATCTTGTAGCTCGTCTATGAAACAACTCGTGTTAGGTCCAATTGATTGGACATTAGTGTATAGTACGTGAATGCTCGTATTAGGATCGGCCAGCTGAGCGTCCCGATCGGTCGGCATAGACACCTTTTGCTTGGCAGCTCGTACCAGGAGAGTGTAGGCGAACAGCTATGCCGAGTGCGTGAGGGTACTTTATGTAATTATTACTAATGGCGCGTGCCCTCTGACGGATTTTCAGAATCTGAAACGAATCGTCCCTGTAACCGTTGTATAGCTGTCAAGTACGTCCTTTCAATCGCCGCGCCGCTTCGGATTTCGAACAACCCTAATTTACCTCGGCTCAGATTTTGTCACGTGTCTGAGCTTGGCTTAGATTTTCTCCATGTGTCGAGCTTTGATTGGGCGTCCCTTCGATCGGTCTTCTATAAGTACTCAAGGTCGATGGGTTGCAAAGTTCTTTACATTTGCTTTCGTTCTCCAGCTTACAATATGCTTTCACTTGCTCTTTCTCGTTTACAGTTCCCGGAAATTTCTTTCAATCCTTCGTCCAATTTCCCAACCTCAAATCACTAAATAGGTACGTCCTCTTCCCTCGTCTCCTTCTCTAAAGTCTTTTCAAAGGTTTCTTCTTAGTGAACATGTTGGCGGCCAGTTCTAGAAGTATGATAGGAGACGTTGAAGAAATCTCGACGAGAGAGCGGAAGGATGGGTTGGTTGTGGAGGAGCCACCGAGAAATGCATCGACGATGACCGTGAGGGAGTTGAATCGGTCGGTTATTAGGAACAACATCCCTTTGTCCTGGAGACACAGGCTGGCTTTCAATCATGAACGAATCCACGGCAACCTGAGTGGGTATTTTGCTGTCTCCGATAGTTTTTTCTCGGTGGGCGGTATGAGGCTCCCGTACGCCCCGATTGTTGACGAGGTGTGCGCTGCCTATCAGCTGATACCGAGCCAAATTCCTCCGAACGGCTGGAGGTTTATCAATGGGTTGGCTTTGCTGTGCCATCAGTTAGGTTGCCCTCCTTCGATTGGCATCCTGCGTCACTTTTTGAGGAATAACCAGAGTCCGAACTCTAGGGTCGGGATCCCTTCTTTGCTGTACAGAGATGCCCGGTATCGCCCGGTCGGGACAGCCTCGAAAGTCTTCGATTGGCGGACAAAGTATTTCTTTGTGAAATCCCCAGGATCCTCCTTCGAGTACCGGCCATGGAGGTATCCTTTAGCCGAGCAGGCCTCGAAAATCTCCGCTTGGCGGACAAAGTATTTCTTTGTGAAATCCCCATGATCCTCCTTCGAGTACCGGCCATGGAGGTATCCTTTAGCCAAGCAGTAGAACGACACGTCGAGCATGTCTCTTAGTAGAGAGGAGTGGGAGGTGGTCAGGCGCATAAAAGAGCTCGGTCGATATGATTTCGCTCGGCTCATTATGGGGTATCACGGGGAGCCTTGGTTGATTCCTTTTTACTCGTCCTCCCGCCACAAATTAGCGGGCTAGGAGAGGAGACCGCCCCGTCTGGTTGACCCTTTGTAGTTGAATTATTTGCTATCTTTTTAAGTATTGGTTTCGTTTTCTGACCCGTTTTATTGTTGTGCAACCATGGTGAGGATAGAAGATTTCTCCGGGTCCTCCCAACCCCCTAAATCCAAAAAGCAGGTCGAAAGGAAGAAAAAGAGGAAGGAGGCAGAGACCGGTGAAGGTGCCGCTCTACCAATGGAGCCAGGCCATGCGGTGTTGCTGGCCCCTCCGTCCATTGAGGACCGTCCTGTCGTGCCGGCGTTGTTGCCGATCGTACCAGCGTGGGCGGGCCGAGCGGGCTCAGAAGGGGAGGAGGAAGAGGAGGTGGAGCCATCTCTTAAGAGAAAAAGGACCGTCTGGGTTGCTGGTCAGTCTTCTCGCCCTTCGAACCAAGGCAAGGAGAAGGAGAAAGTGGGAGAGCTTACTGCCCGGTTGGACAAGGGCAAGGGGCAAGCAATGAAGGCCGATAAATGGGAGCGATCGATCACCGATAAAGGCTGCATCGCTCGCTGATCTTGATGTGGCTCTTCATCTTGCCGAGAAGATCGTTCCCCCTGTGGACGAGGAGCTCATTGACTCGCTGACTCATCAAGAGCTATCGGCCCGTGTCGTCTGTACCTGTGCTAGGGAGCTGGCTTTCGTCTCCTCGCTGCATCGATGTATCGAAATGCTCGACGGGATTGTTCAGTCACTGGAGCGGGAGGTGCATGACCTCCTCGAGCAGGTGAGCACTTTGAGGGACGAGCTTTCGGAGGCTAAGGAAGAGAGAGACCTCTTCCAGGCTCAACTCTCTTCCTTGGAGGAGGAGAAGAAGTCTTGGGAGGAGGTGAGGAGCGTTCTACAAGCTCAACTTGCCACCAGGGAGGAGGAGAGGAGCCGATTGATTGCGGCGAAGGAAGAGCTGAAGAAAGCGATGGAGACGGAGCAGGAGCGTAGTAAGAAGTACCTCCAGGACTGTCATGCAGCAGTGGAGGGTAGACATAGGACCGAGGATGTGTTGAGAGATTTGCGGTGCTCTATCAAGAGGCAGAGGATCGATGCGATAAAACGGTAGAAAAGGCAGTTTCTAAACGAGGAGTGTTTAAAGCTTGCCTGTGATTTAACCCTCTCGGTCCTAAAGAGGTTCCACAAGATTCACATTCCTGATGGGTCGAAGTGTCCTTCATTTGAGGATTATGCCGAGTCGCTGTGGGAATGCCGAGTCGCTTCTTCCCGCAGTCTCGGCCTTTCTTTGGAGGATATGAAGGAGAGGGCCGAGGGAGAACGGACCCTTGTTCCGGATGAGGAGCTGGATCTTAGCTCTAAGAAGAAAGAGCTTTCTCATGAGGATATCCCTCCAATTGCTCCCTTAGACCCTGCTCCTGCCCCGATTGCTCTGTCCACTTCTAAGGCTTCTCCTGTGCGTCCACCGACCTCCGAGGCTTCTCCTGTTCCCTCGGCTGTTCGTAGCTCTCCTTCTACCGAATTTTAAAGCTCACCTGGTCGGGCTTGTGGCCAGGACGGATTCAAAGAAATGAAATTCTTATTTTTGTCCATCATTTCGAAGTTATTTTCCGCGTTTATGTTCTTTATTTTCGATCTATAGTAGGATTTGATAAAGTCACTCATGGCCGAACGGCGTTGAGGTCGATCTATAGTTGAGGCCGAGCTATGGTCCCAAGGGTCTTGTCTTGGAGACCCGGTCGAGCTATGTCGAAGTCGATCGATGATTCCAAGGATCTTGTCTTGATAACCTGGTCGATCTATAGTCGAGGCCGATCTGTGGTCCCAAGGATCTTGTCTTGGCGACCCGGCCGAGCTATGTCGAAGTCGATCGATAGTTCTAAGGATCTCGTCTTGGCAACCTGGTCGATCTATAGTCGAGGCTGAGTTGTGGTCCCAAGGATCTTGTCTTCGCGACCCAGCCGAGCGATGTCGAAGTCTATCGATGGTTCCAAGGATCTCGTCTTGGCAACCTGGTCGATCTATAGTCGAGGCCGAGTTGTGGTCCCAAGGATCTTGTCTTGGCGACCCGGTCGAGCGATGTCGAAGTCGATCAATGGTTCCAAGGATCTCGTCTTGGCAACCTGGTAGATCTATAGTCGAGGCCGAGTTGTGGTCCCAAGGATCTTGTCTTGGCGACCCGGCCGAGCGATGTCGAAGTCGATCGATGGTTCCAAGGATCTTGTCTTGGCAACCTGGTCGATCTATAGTCGAGGCCGAGTTGTGATCCCAAGGATCTTGTTTTGGCGACCCGGCCGAGCGATGTCGAAGTCGATCGATAGTTCCAAGGATCTTGTCTTGGCAACCTGGTCCATCTATAGTCGAGGTCGAGTTGTGGTCTCAAGGATCTTGTCTTGGCGACTCGGCCGAGCGATGTTGATGGGATTTTCTACTCTTTGCCAAATTTAACAAAATTCCTTCTTACCGAGAAGTCTGAAAACCCCTTTATTGATGATAGTGAGGGTGTGGGCCATTAAAAAACCTGACTGGCAGGGTCAGGAAAAAGTTACCCACAGGTTGCGTACAAAAACAGTAATAAACAAAGATTAACTAAAACAAAACTTATCTACTGGTAGAATGCCTTCAAGTTTCGGGAATTTCAGGGCCTCGATAGAATCTTCCCGTTCGCATCGCGTAAGGTGTAAGAGCCATGTCTGGCTTGCTTGATCACCTGATAGGGTCCTTCCCACACCTGTCCGAGCTTTCCAGGGTATTTCTTAGCTGCCTCGGCTTTTCGCATAACGTACCCACCGACCTTTACGTCGCTCCGCTTTACTTTTATGTTGTAGAACTTCGTTGCTTTCTGCCTGACGACTTCCGAACTGGCGGCTGTACTATCCTTGTCTTCACTAAGAAGCATGAGTTCTGCTCGGCGGGCTTCATTATTCCGTTCTTTTTCATAACTCGACACCCTTTGATTGTGCAACACCACTTCTACTGGGACTAGGGCTTCTGCCACAAAGGTCATCCTGAACAGAGTTTCCCCTGTGGCTCCGTTTGGTGTGGTTCTGTACGCCCACAACACTTCATCCAGTTCTTCCACCCAAGTCTTTCGTCCGTCTAGGCGCTTCTTGAGAGCACTCATTATCTTTTTATTGGTGTTCTTCGCGAAACCGTTGCTTTGGAGGTGAGCTACTGAGGTCAACTGCAGCCTTATCTTTAGTCGGTCGCAGAAATCTCTGAACTTCTTGTTATCGAACTTCCGACCATTATCTATAACCAGCACCATTTGCATCCCGAAGCGACTTAGTATATTTTTCCTCACGAAGTTCTCAACCTTCTGCTCGGTAATTGTAGCGACCGCTTCCGCTTATACCCATTTGGTGAAGTACTCCACTACCACTACCAGGAACTTCTTCTGTCCAGGACCGAGAGGAAAAGGCCCCAGTATATCCATTCCCCATTGAGCAAAAGGGATAGGATGACTCACGATTTTCATCCTCTCAGTTGGCTGATGAGATAGGCTACTGTTTTTCTGGCAAGCCTCACATCGGTCGACTTTCTCCTAACAATATTTCCTCATCGTCGACCAATAATACCCTTGTCTAATCAGCCTATGAGCCAACATTTTGCCTCCTACGTGATTTCCACACATTCCTTCGTGGACTTCGGCCATTGCTTGTTATGCCTCTTCTTCGCTCAAGCATCGCTTGTATAGGGTGCCGTTAACGATCGCATATTCGGCCGCCTTTATTCTCAGTTTCTTGGCCTCCAAGGTTTCTTCCGATTGTGTTCCCTCTAGGAGATACCGTCTGGTCGGTTCCATCCAACTCGATTGACCGGTATTTACATCGAGAACTTTCTTGGCTTTCTGAATGCTAGGTCGGTCTAGTCGCTCGACCAGAACGTTATTTCTAGCATCTTAATCGGAAGCCATTTTGGAGAGTGCATCCGCCTTAGCATTTTGAGCTCGTTCTATTCTACTGATCGAATACTGCTCGAAATTACTTAACTCCTGCTTTACCAGCTCCAGGTACTTGATCATGTTGTTCCCCTTTGCTTCATACTGTCCAGTAACTTGACTGACCACTACTTGGCTATCGCTATACACTTTGAGATGTTTTACCTCCATTTCCTTAGCCAATTGGAGGCCGGCTATCAGAGCCTCGTATTCTGCCTCATTATTGGAGGCCTTGAATTCTAACCGAAGGGCGTATTTCACCTTTTCTTCCATATGCGGGCTAATCAATACCACTCCTGCTCCACATCCTTCAGCGTTGGACGACCCGTCAATGAATAAGCTCCAGGCAGTGCATTGCTCACCCTGCGAGCTAGGTTGGCTCATTTCTGCAATGAAGTCTGCCAACACCTGTGCCTTAATCATCGTTCGAGGCTTAAATTGTATATCGAACTTCCCCAGCTCTACCACCCATTTTATTAGTCGACCCGAGGTTTCGGGCTTTTGAAGGCATTGCCTGAGGGGTTGGTCGGTCCATACCTCGATGGTATGACTCTGGAAGTAAGGTCTTAGCTTCCGAGCCGCCGTTATCAAGGAGAGAGCCAGTTTTTCTATAGGCGCATACCGCGTTTCTGGTCCGGTCAACACCTTGCTGATGTAATAGATCGGGCGTTGCTCATTTCCCTCCGGTTGAACAAGTACTGCGCTGATCAACCTTTCTGTAACTGCCAAATATAAAATCAGATTCTCCCCCTCAACTGGGCTTTGCAGGATGGGTGGGCTAGACATATATTGCTTCAAATGTTGAAATGCTTTCTCGTATTCATCCGGCCACTGAAACTGGGTTACATCCGTTTTCCTTAAAATTTTGAAAAATGGGAGGCACTTGTCTCCCAATCTGGAAATGAACCTGCTCAGAGAGACTATCCAACCGGTCAATATCTGTACTTCTTTCAAGCATTGCGGCGAAGGCATTTGGATGATGGCTTCGATCTTCTCTGGATTAGCTTCAATCCCCCGCTGAGTAATCATGAACCCCATGAATTTTCCTGATGCCACACCAAAGACGCATTTTCCCGAGTTCAACTTCATCTGAAATTTGTTAAGGATTTGGAAGACCTCTTTGAGATCCTCCACATGCTCCGCGACCGTCTTACTTTTGACCACCATATCATCCACATAGGCCTCGATTGATCGACCGATCTGTTTCTTAAAAACTTCCATGATGAGCCGCTGGTAGGTGGCCCCCGCATTCTTCAAGTCGAACGACATTACTTGATAGCAATATGTGCCCTGGTCAGTTATAAAGGCAGTCTTTTCTTCGTTTTCGAGACTCATATGAATTTGATGGTAGCCCGAGAAAGCATCCAAGAAGCTTAAAAGTTCATATCCGGAGGTGAAGTCTACTAACTGGTCGATCTTGGGCAAGGGGAAGCTGTCCTTTGGACATGCTTTGTTCAGGTCGGTGAAATCGATGCACATTCTCCACTTCCCGTTCTTCTTTTTCACTAAAACCACATTGGCGAGCCATTCGGGGTACTTGACTTCTCGGATGAACCCGACTTTGAGTAGTTTCTCTATTTCTTTCTCGATCACCTCCTTTTGCTCCTTGCTGTGTCATCGCTTCTTTTGTCTAATCGGCTTGTAGTCATGTCGAATACCGAGGGAGTGCGATGCGACCAATCGAAAAATTCCAGGCATGTCGCTCGGTACCCAAGCAAAGACCGATATGTTTTTTACCAAACAGTCCGTGATTTCTTTAACTACGTCCTTCTGAAGCTCGGAACCTAGATTTGTGAATTTAGAGCGATCGACTTCATCCAGTATGACTCGTTGCGTTTCTTCCACTGGGTTCATTCTCTCTGTCTCATAATCGGCTCTCATGTCAAGAGAGCTCGTCAGGGCTACCGCTCCGTCTAGTATTTTTGTTTCCGCTAAATAACACTCCCTAGCGATTCTCTGCTGTCCCCTGATAATACCGATTACATGGGGCGTTGGGAATTTCATCGTTTGGTAGTAGGTGGAGACGACCGCTCTAAGGACGTTTTGAGTAGCTCGTCCAATTATCGCATTGTACACCCCTTGAAACTTCACGACTAAGAACTCAACGTCCTTCTCTATTTGACGCGGCTTTTGTCCGAATTTCACTTTCAAATAGACCCGGGCAAACGGGTAGGCTGATGCTCCAGTTACCCCTTTGATAGGTCCTTTTATAGGCAATAGTCGGTTCTCTGGTACCTCCATCTGCTTGAAGGCATCATAATACAACAAGTCGTAGAAAGCCGCTCAGATCAATCATTACCCTTCACCTCGTTACCGTCCATGTTGATTCTGACGAAGCGTCGTCATCACGAGGGCAACTTATACCGTCGAGGTCGATTAAATCGAACGATATCATCCCATCGTTTCGCCTCTTTCTTTTGGTGACAAGTCTTCGCCAACCTGCCTGACACACCTCTTTCTTCCTTTAGCAGTGGACCCCCCTGCTGCATTTCCACAAAATCATATTGATGACCCTAACCGCTTCGGTCATCTTGTTGCTCGATGTTTTCGCTGTCTCTTGCCTGGACCGTCCCTCACTTCGCATCACCATCGTGATTCGCGATTTCGCCTCCCTCCATCATTCCTATCATTCCGCCTCCAATACGTAAATACGTTGTCGAGACCGACCAGCCAGTGCTCGTTATCTCGGTCGGCATTTTGTTTGTACTTCATAAATCGTCCCAGCCTTCTCCTTCGGATGAGGGATTTGATTTCTCTTTTCAATTGCCAGCAATCTTCTGTGTCATGACCGATGTCTTTGTGGAAACGACAATATAAATTCGGGTTCCTATCCTTGGAGGAAGTCTTCATTTTGTTGGGTTTTCGGATAGGTTCCCCCTCCGCTCTCATGGCCGCCACTACTTCTGCATATCGTTTGTTGAGCGAGGTGAACTCCTGTCGATATCCCTGTCGATCGGTTGGTTTTCTCCAGCTCGACTGACCTTTCTGTCGCTTGTGCGAACCATTCGTTCTATCATTTGGCGAGCGATCATCCGTCCTACGCTTCGTATGGTTCAGCACTTCTTCGAGCTGAATGTACTTATCCGCCCTATTTCTTATTTCTTGAATGGATCGAGGCTGATCAAGGGCCAATGACTTTTTGAACTCCTCATCCCTCGTGTTATTCATAAGCTCTGCCAACATGGACGAGCAAGTGAGGTCGGGGACCTCGACCGCTTCATTATTGAACCGAGTGATGAACTCCCACAAACTTTCGTTCCTTCCTTGGGTCAATTGCATCACTTCAAGTGCGGTCTTCTTTGGTCACTTACTTGTGGCGAATTGATTGAGGAAAAGCAGTCTAAAATCCTCAAAGTAAGTAATACAGCTCGGAGGTAAGCTATTGAACCATCGTCGAGCTCCCTCTTGAAAGGCCGTACAGAAAGCCTTGCATTGAATGGCGTCTGGAACGCAGTGCAGATTCATCATCGACTGGAAGTGCTGTAGGTAGTTCAGGGGATTGGTCTTTTCAGTATATTTCTCGGGCGTCGATATTTTGGTGCCGGACGCTAGGAGGCTATCCAAGATTACCGGAATAAAGGGAGAGCTATATTGAGCTGTTGGGCGATCAGGGCGGAAGCTCATGGCTGCATTGATCCGATCGTCCACGATTTTTTCTAGAGCTTCGGTAGGGTAACGATCGGTCGTTATCTTTCGTCTGTCGTCTGTGATTCTTTGTTGTCTTGGTGAGATCGTAAAATCTGGCGAATCAATAGATCAGCCGCTTCCTCAATCTGTTTTCGGATGAGGGAGGTATGCATGGGCGCAGGAGGGTCTACCTCTGAGAGGTGCTGGAGATTTGGGCGTATGTTGGTTCCAGCGTTATCTTCCAAGGCTACGCTCTGTTCTTCTTGTTCCAAGTTTTGAGGTTGCGGTTGATCATTCGGTCCAAGATCTGCGTCTTGGAAACATGATGTCTTGCGTGGCGAGGTTGCAGTAGCAAACCCATCCGTTGTAACGTCAGAGCTACGACAGCGGCTATATCAGGATTAGTTGCTGCCGCCTGACTTATCTGCGTGTTTCTGGACGTGGTGCCCTGATGTCAGGCCCCACGGTGGGCACCAATTGGTTCAGCTTGGTTCTGGCGAGGCTCCACGTTGCCGTTTGGATCCATGGAATCGACTGCTAAACACGAGAATTCTAGCTTGAAGGTTCCTGCAAATCAAAGAAGGCACGTCGGTGGTTGTTTCCCGATAAGCCCCTCCGACGCTCAAGTCAGTCTTTTGTGTAAGTGAGATCGCCGTATGCAGAGAAAGCTAGGGTTATGAGTACGTACCTCCATTATGGCAGAATTATACCTTATATATGGAGCATGCGCTATGTTTTAGTCTTTACGTATGCATGAGAGACTTCCCTCTGCGGATGGGTCATGGATGCGATGATTTGGGCTGACGTGGCGAAATGGGTATAAGACTAATCTTTGAAAGATGGACCGATCGACCTTGGGTTGTTATATCAGATCTACCAACACGACCAATTCACCAAAAAGTCAACCTAATATTATTCCCTCAAAAAAAAGTCAACCTAATATTACAAAATTAAATAAATTTTATTTTTATAATTAGCCCCATGTTTTCTACCAAACTCTTGATCACAAAGAAGCTTATATCATGAAACAAAGTCAGGTAAGATAAGACTTATCAACTGTATAAAATCTCATGCTAGAATTTAATCTAGCATCGTAGGATTTGGCAAGCTATAGTCTTTTCGTGTTATCAACTTATCACCAGACGTGAATCTTCAACAAATTTTTTAAATAAAATTTTATTTAAGAGATTATAGTTCGAATTTTCGTAAAATCCTAAAGAAAAATATAATATTGATTAAATTAAATTTTCATTTAGATCTTATCACAAAGAGGAGAACCGAGAGCATACTAAAAAATAAATACACTAAAATAAATAATCGCCGTATCGGAACTAAATAGTTGCCTGTTTGTCTTACTATTGTATTTAACAAACTAAAAGCCGAAACCTTTACACGTATGGTACGTCCCCACAAGTTATCCCATGTCAAAATCAAAGACTTCTTTGACATTGATTTCTTGTTTCCATTCATAACATAAAGTCATCATCTCAATGTGACAACTTGAGAGATGCATGCAGCTGTTGCCTTACCTTGCCTGCCTCTCAAACTAGATTTTGCATGGATCTCTTAGCCATTAAAGATTTTGGTCAGGGGTAAGTCTATAATTCAGAGTCCAGATTTTCTGTCCAATATTATAGTATTTTATTGTGTTTAATAAATTTCAGTAATTTATTTATGTGGATCTCGCATGGGTCTCACGTGGATCCCACAAAATAAATAGTTGAGATTCTATAAGACAGAATAAGACAGAGTAATATTAGACAGAGGATCTTTTCTCCGTAATTAGTGACTGAAAATTAAATATAAGTACACATACAATTTAGTTAACTTATTTCCAAACTAGTATTTAATGTTAATTAAAAACCGAATTTGCATCAAATCAATTGGATTTTGATTATGATAAGACTTCGAGAGCAGCGTTACGAATTTAGATGTACGTATATATGTTTGCAAATATTAGTTATGTGGAGGGCAAATCATGTTTAAAACATAATGCAGTCGACATGTTGACATCTTTCAAATCAAAGATTAGTTAGTTCAAACTTCATTTTCATACTTCCATTGACAAATTAAGGAGGAGACTAACCAACTTCCAATGATCAAACAGGCACACTACTGTCTACTGTTTAAATTAGATAAACACTTTTCTTGTTCTCTACAGTAGAGGATAAGTATAACACCAGGTTGGGATAAGGGGTTGTTTTTTAAAAAATAAAGATTTCACATTTATATACTAAAATTAAAAAAAAAAACATTAAGCCTTTCGTGGTGATGTCAAGTAAAGGAAAGGAAACAAAGACTTCTAAGTTCTCTTTTTTTTCTTTGATTAAACTTAAAGTGGATGCAATGCATGCATATCACAGTTATCTCTCTCTTTATCCACGAGGAATCGACAATGGAGATGTGGAGAATGAAGCCATCTACGTCTTAGATATGCCCTAGCTAGCAACTGGTGGTTGCTGGGTCCATATACTTTCCGGATTTATCTCCTGCAGAATGTGGAATGGAATTAAGTGGTTGGGGTTCTTATCTATTTTATAATTAATATCATTTTAAATATCTTAATATTTAAGGGTTTTACCAAAAATATTTTTAAAAGCCTCTTCTACAAATCTATGTATTTTTATGAGCCATTTTTGTGTGTCATCTTATGCCTGAAACTATCAATTCATCCATTAAACAGGAATAGAGGAATTGATCTCATACTTCTATTCTAGCAATAACAATATTATTAACACAAGTTAAGTTTTATGTGAGAGGTATTTATAATTAGACATTGGTTTCCATTTTTGAAGCCAAATAGGATTAATTAAACAGTCTAAAAAAAACCTTGTTAAAGACAATATATTCAATGCACAAGGTTCTCTACTTTGTCATAATTTAAAAGAGTTATAATATACGCAGTCTTTTTTATATTTTTATAAAAGGCTGTTTTGTGAGACCTTATAATTACAAAGGAGCATACTGCTAAGTCTTATCAATTTTATTATTCTTACAAAAAGGGTAAATCTTAAACACTTAATTAAAAAATATTTTAAAAGATTGAGGAGCATTTTAAGAATACTAATCTCTTTGAAAATTTACAAGGTGATTCTCTGTCTGCCTTTTATGTGATGTGTATTTACTTTAAGGTGATTACTTTATGAAGCAAAGCAAATCCAATATGGACTAAGTTGGGTAAAAACATTGAGAAAAGACATCTTTCCATTATACAAGAAATTACAAAAGAAAGTTTCTGGGTCCTATCCAACTTATTGACGAAAGAGATATTGCCAAACTTTGGATCTAATCCTGCTTAAAGTTGCCTTCATATAATGCCTTAAATTTAGGTCTGTAACGTCCTGTCATCTGATTTAGCTTGATTTTATGGTTAGTTGGGTTTTGTAATCAGACACTTTCATATATAATACAACGTGAGCCCACAAGATTTATTAAAGCAGACTCATAAGGAACTGCTCATCTACAACAATAATTGGAACGTAACAAGATAAAGAGATTAAATCACTACCACCGGCTCTGGCTAAGCTTAATACAATAAATAAATAAAGCTTGTGGTTTTCTCTAATAAACAAGGACCACCGGCGAGTACTTTGTGCTGCATATATATTCTGGTCTGGATGGATGAACACCTAGTCAGTTGAAAATAAAATAAGTTGGCTACAATGCTTGTTTTATATGATAAAACTTTAGAGGGGAGCTGCACTAGGGATGAGATCCTCCGTTCTCCTAAATCAATTCAGACTATTTTATTTCATCTCATTCATACATTTTTCGTCTTCTAACTCTCTCTGTTTAAAATATAAGACACCATTCTCTTCTCTTCGTTTTTAACGGTGCATTTAAGTGATTCACCTGTCCTCCAAATTAAATTTCGATGGTCAATCTTGAAACAACCGGTAAGATTACTCTTTTGAATAACAAAAATAACTTTTTTGTAAAATACGGAAGAAAAACTGCATACAGTTGATGACTTTTTGCAAAATGGGAAGACTTGCACGTAGAGTTTGCCCTTTATGAGTCTTAACGCTGCATATGATTGTTGTCTCTCATATGCAGAGACGGAACGGAATAAAAATTTAGAGATAGAATAGAAGAAAAATTGAAAATAGTGAGGTGTTTGATTGTGATGGACAAAACAGATAAAACTGTCTTCATCTCGAAGATAAAAATGTGTTTGGTTGCAATTGACAGAACATAAAAACAGTGTTAATGACTAAATTACCCTTGTAGTATAATATGATTAGAAATATGTAATTCATTGATTATTTTAAAACGAATGATTTGTATTAGTAAAAAAGTTAACAAATAATAATAATAATAATAACAATAAAAATTAATAATAATAATAAATACAAAATTTATAATAACAACAACAACAACAACAATAATAATAATAACAACAACAATAATTAATAATAAAATTAATTAATTAATTAATTATAATGATGATAATTAATTTCGTATAATAAAAATAAAATAAAATAAAATAATAAAATAATAAATACAAAATTTATAATAATAATAATAATAATAACAATAATAATAAATTCATAATAATAATAATAATAATAATAAGATAATTAATTTCAGTATAATAAAAATAAAATAATAATAATAATAATAATAATAATAATAATAATAATAATAATAATAATAATAATAATAATAATAATAGTAGTAGTAATAACTACAAAATTTATAACAATAATTAATAATAATAATAATAATAATAATAATGATGATGATGATGATGATGATGATGATAAGATAATTAATTTCGTATAATAAAATAATAATAATAATAATAAATTTAATAATATAATTAAGAATAAAAAATTTGCTTATGTGAGAGGAGTGACATTTCTAGAAGTTGTTTATGTGTTTTATCTAGGAGACGGAGACAAGAAATTTTATTTTTTGGTTTTGAAAGGAACAAAATTTTTTGTTTTTATCACTCAGGGATAGAATAAAAATTACTTAAGACAGCAACCAAACATGTAGAAAAACATGATTTTTTTTGTTTAGTCATCTGTACCCGCTAAAAGAGACAGCAACTATACACCAAATAATACTTGAGGTCTTGTTTTGGAATTATTTAAATTTCATGTTATAAATAACATTAGCATCACTTACAATTATTGTTTCATGGCTAAAAACGTAATTTTGTTTGAAGTCTATGAATTTGAAATCACTGTCATTTCATTTTGGCTTCTTGATTCGTATATAATAATAACACCACCAAACCATAGTTCCATAATATACTATTAACTGACTGTTATGAACATGATAAAAGAATCATTCATACCAACACGTCATGATACCACCTTCATCAACGGTATGAAGGATTGTTTAATCAAACCAGGTCGATCAAAAAAGGTCATAGTAAAATAGTTTTTAAGGAATGGCCAGCTTGTACTAGGTATCACATTCTGGACAGTAGGCTTTTCATAGTTTTGAAAAAGTCAATGAAATTGTAAATTATTCTTTTATTTTTTTTAAAATTATTTTGTAGTAATAAAGTTATTAAAAAAATTATAATATATTATAATTAATGTTATTAAGGTGATAAGAGTTAATATAATTCTTCATAATCGTCGTCAATACTCAGTGGCCCGTCGAGACATTGGATCATAAATTGGTTGCGTTAGGCGACTAACACTGTCGCCGGCTGCCTAATTAACAGTACCAAAGATGGGCAGGCAATCGATCATAGATTGAAAGAGGCCATGTGTTTGTGATTCCAAAGAGCATTCTCTTCTTCTCTTTTGTATGGTATGTAATGTACCCAGGCTAGGCTACTATAGTCAGCAAAATTGCCATTTATGTCACGTTACACTTGCATTACATGCAGAAAACCTTTGAGATCAACATCATCCAACACTAGATTTCAGGAGAGGATGGTTTCGTATCCTGATAAGATTCCCAAGTAACCATCTCCTGCCTCTCATACTATCTAAACTACTTGGAGTTAAGGCCTTGCAAACTTATTGTTAGATACTATGATGTCTGTCTGTCTGTGTGCCTGGTAGATACTTTTTGTAATATTATTCCCCAGTAAACATTGTTAAGAACTTGTATTAAATTTGTGATGGGGTTTAATTTGACCGTTCAAACAGCTAGCAACAGATGGGTTTTTCGTTTCAGATTCTAAAATCCCACTCATCCCTTTTCTTCACCATCATCAGCCATCACTTCTCCATCTTAATTGTGATGTTTGACCAATAACTTATAGTATTATTAAATTACACAATATAATTCCTCCTCTAAATCCTAAACACTAACTTACAACTGCTAATATTCTTTGATTAATGACAGAACCCAACACCAACACCCAACCCTCCAGAAGACATGGATAGACAACCAAATAGAAAGCAAGGGGTAGGAAACAGATAATGAGTCAATGTTCATAACAGCAAATCAAAAATCCAAAGGAGAGTTACACATTTCCATTTAGCTTCTCTTTTACTGTAGGTGTGTGTATGTGTAATGTGTTGTAATGTAAGGCATCTAAAACTCATCACCTACCACTGATAACTCCATCCCTTCTTCCCTTATTATCTCTTCCCCACCACTCCACAATTTCACCCACTTCTTTCCTCCAATTTTCCATGTCCTTCTTGTTCTTCTACTCTTTGCTACAACTCACAACACCACCAAAGACCTTTTCTTCTTGTCATTTTTGGCTTTGGGTACACAGAAAGCTCCACCCCAGCTTAGATTCCCTCTCACATTGCCTCCCTACGGAAGACCCTTAAGGGATATCTACTCTTTTGGGTCCATAAAGCTCCGTCTTTTAACATCTGGGTTCATTTACTTCTCTTGAAAATGAGTGCTTTGGAAATATGTGATTCAGTTTGTTTGTTCTAAGATCTACCCTCTTAAGGGGTGGGGATAGTTGAGAGGTTTCAAAGATCTAGATTTTGAGGACTGCTCTTCTGAAATTCTGTTCAGAGAGGTGAGATAATATTGAATGTTGCTTTACCTTTTCATTTGCATCTTAGTCATTTTTTGCTATTTGTTTTTTCTTGATATTTGTGATTTTACATCTCATATGACTCCTACTAATTCCATTGGAAATGGAGACTTTTAATTCTCTGTTTATTGGGACTTTCTTATTCCATTAACTTCACCTGATCTGATCGTTTCCCATTGAGCTACATGTGATAATGGCTTCTTGTTTCGATTTCTAATTGGTATGGTTTTTCTTCCTGTTGCAAGTTCTCTTCTGGGTTCGTAGCTTTTACTGGAAATAGTAAGGGGAAGTTTGAATTTGTTTCAGGGTTACGTTGTGTAGTAAAGTAATCCGCCACATTGTTCATACGCGAGTTTTGCACTGATGTAAATGTTTTTACGTGTTTCTTTGTCTTATCTTGCAGGAATTTAGACATCGAGAAAATGGCCGGTGATCTTAACACGGAACTCTCCAAAACGACCGCCATTTTTGGTCTCAAGGTCTGGGAAGTAATTGGGATTTGTGTTGCTCTATTTATCATAATTATCCTCTCTCTACTGTCTTTTTGTTTAACTTATCGAAAGAAGTCAAAAAAAGATGGAAACAAACTTCCCCTTAGCCAAATCCCAGCAGTTTCAAAGGAAATTAAGGAAGTTCGGGTGGAACAAATATCAACAAATGAATTTGTTCCTCGTGAAGGGATTCTTCTTACCATTCATGACAAGTCCAGTGATAAAGATTCAGATAAGGTCCTGGTCCATCTAGGTATGGGAAAGGTAAAAAATGGAGGCAATAGCAGTCAATCAGGCTCTTTTCATCATTTAGAGAAAGACTGTGGATCCCAGTCAGGTGAAGAAGGGAGTTCTGGCACTGTAACTGTGTACAAACCTTCTTCTTCGTACCCCATTACTGCTCCTTCTCCTCTAAGTGGCCTGCCTGAATTTTCTCACTTGGGTTGGGGTCACTGGTTTACATTGAGGGATCTTGAGCTGGCAACAAATAGGTTTTCCAAGGAAAATGTCCTTGGAGAGGGTGGATATGGAGTTGTTTATCGGGGACATCTAATAAATGGTACACCAGTGGCAGTCAAAAAGATCCTGAACAACTTGTGAGTTTCAAATTTAGCTGTCAGTTCTGTATTATGATTTTCTTGTTTCCATTCCATGGGGTCTTCAACTTGAAACGCTATATTTTAATTCAGGGGCCAAGCGGAGAAAGAGTTCAGGGTGGAAGTTGATGCTATTGGTCATGTGCGCCACAAGAATTTGGTTCGTCTTCTGGGGTATTGTATAGAAGGGACGCACAGGTATTATTATCTTGAACAGTATACCTGATAATTCAGCTTAGAATGAATTCACAACAGACAAAACTACATTCAAAATCCAGCAGAAAGATTGTGTTTTCACATGGTTCAATAATCTGAGTGCTAGATTACTTCAGCTACGCACCTAAGTGATGCAAATTTATTTAATGACCTCATTTGTGACAATCGTTTCAGGATGTTGGTTTATGAGTATGTCAACAACGGAAACTTGGAACAATGGCTTCATGGAGCTTTGCGTCAACATGGATATCTAACTTGGGAGGCCCGCATGAAGGTTCTCATTGGCACGGCTAAGGCGTAAGTCAGCTTATCAGCATTTCCTTTTTGGACATTTTGCTTTCAACATGATTTGGTGTATCTTTTTGCAGTCTGGCATATTTGCATGAGGCAATTGAGCCAAAAGTGGTTCACCGGGACATTAAGTCGAGTAATATATTGATTGATGATGAATTTAATGCTAAGGTTTCCGATTTTGGCCTGGCAAAGCTACTGGGAGCTGGTAAAAGCCATGTCACCACTAGAGTCATGGGAACATTTGGGTAAGGTTTATCTCAAATTCATGAGTACTAACTTTATAACTCGTAGGCCTGAACTCTTTTTTCCTTTGTTGTGTATACTAACTTATAATTGTGGGGCTATAATTCACTTCTGAAAGCATCCACTTCTTTTGAAAAATTAACATTTTACAGATACGTGGCTCCTGAATATGCAAATACTGGACTTTTGAATGAAAAGAGTGATGTTTATAGCTTTGGAGTTGTGCTGTTGGAAGCAATAACTGGGAGAGATCCTGTAGACTATGGTCGCCCTGCCCAGGAGGTACTTATGGAATTACATTCCACATTTATTAGTTTTAGACATTGCTCACTTATTAAGCAATAACTTGTTCTGCAGTTGTTTGTTCAGGATACATAGATTATTCAGAATTTACCTGATTTTTCTATGAATTTAGCTACAGCTTTTGGAATCTGATAAGTTTATTCCTAGACTTGAGGAATTCCCTCATGTTCCTTTTCTCCTTTCGGTTTGTTTTAGTTGTTTTCGAGATTTCTTCTTCAGCATCATTGTTCGATTCAAATCGTATACACCTTCCTGAATCATGACAGCTTCTTAATCATAAAATTGCATGTTTGCAGGTTAATCTTGTAGATTGGCTGAAAACAATGGTTGGAAACAGGCGATCTGAAGAAGTAGTTGATCCAAACATTGAGGTAAGACCATCAACAAGATCTCTGAAGCGTGCCCTATTGTCTGCTCTGAGGTGCGTCGATCCAGATTCTGAAAAAAGGCCTAAGATGGGCCAAGTCGTCCGGATGCTCGAGTCAGAGGAATATCCTATTCCTAGAGAGGTTAGTTGCTGATCTTCAAACTGGAACATGGTGGTGCATACTAAAGGAATTTGCATGGATCAGATTTATTTAATTCTTGATTATACATTTTTCTGTCACCCCTGTTCTCTCGTGGGACTGCCTTATCAATGATGCTTTATATTTAGTCGTGTCCTACATTCTGGATCATATGGGTTCGTGTTTCATAATGTTCAGGATCGTAGGCATAGAAGAACTCATGGAGGTAGCATGGAGATTGAGTCTCAAAAGGAGAATTCTGACACAGAGCGAAGCGAGTACCCTGGATCAAGGTCTGAGAGCAGGATGACATAACAGAAGGCGGAATTTCGTTTGGAGGGTATGAGGATGTTATGAATTCAGTGGTGGGGGTTACTTCTTTCAATTCTTTTTGTTTTTCAGATGGTATGATCTATATCAGCTGTTTATATGTAGGTAAGGTTCAGCTGGGGCTGGTGTGATATGACGTCTCTCTCTATCATTTCTCTTTTTTGTTTTTTTTCCTTACCTTTCCTTCTTATTTCCTTTTTTGGGTCTCTGTGATAGAAGGGAAGAGTACCTAGTTTATGTGATGAAGTGATATAGTGAAACAAATGATTGCATTGGAAATGTGTACAGCATTGATCAACTACATCTCTAATTAACTTATACAACCTTTATCAAGATGCTTATAGGAAATAAGTTTAAGGACAATGAAATTATATTGCTTTCTAAACATTATATCCTACACCTTTTTTTTAAACGTATGAAACTTAAAAAAGTCTAATTCTTATATGTCTCCATGCAATAAGCTCCTTTGTCAAGTTTTTGTATCGTTCGCTTGTTGAATTGACCTAGGTTTATGTGCCATATCATATCATTTTGCCCTAAGGGTTAAGAGACAACTAACCATTCTATTATTGTCTTTCTCATTAAGACATATATGTTATTTTGTAATTTTTTTTTCTTTCTTTCACATTCACCACCCTTTTAACACCTTATGCTGCTCACTACCACAAAAACTTATCCTATTGACTATCAAGAGCACCTATAGAAATTATATTTTTCCAACTCATGAACATACTATGCATCTAATGTTCTAATAATTCCATTATGCATTTAGATATATACTAAACCATTGCCTTTGACAACATGCTCTCTATCATCACCCAATATGATAACACTATTTCATTTTTTAAAAGAGCATAATCAATCCTTATTGAAAGTTATATGATAAGATCTAGTTTTTTTTATTACCCACCAATTTGTAGAATCATAATTACTGACAGTCAAAACATCATTGTCACTTTCATCCTTTTATTACAACATTTTTAAAATATTTTTCTTGTTGTGGATAGTCCTTAAAGTGATTTTTTTAATAATTCAAGCATAAAACAAATTTAGCCTTTGATTTAGATTGTGAATAGCCCTATTTTTAGTATCCCTTTCCTTGTTCCTATCTTTGCTAAAATCAAACTCAATTATGATCTATATAAATATATGTCAGAAACCTTTTGTTCAATTCTTTAGATTGCAAAACATCCTTCAGATCAAGGATAGAAATAGTCTTTTGTGATGCATCATAATATGAACACAATATTTATATAAATTAGGTAAAAAACATAAAAGGATTACGATTTGATTTTCATTCTTAATTTTAAACATAATGCCTTGGAAATTCAAGATGATTAAATTAAAATTATCAATGTGATCTTTCATCTATCCACTTTTTATCAACCTCAAGATATCAAAACAAAGCTTTTGATATAAATGCTTTGTAAATGATTACTTTTGATACTTATCTTCAAGTCATTTCCATAATGAAATAATAGTTATTTCATCAACCACCTCTTAGAGGACCTCATTTCCCAAACTTAATTCTATTGTTTTGTACGCCTTTAACAAAATCTCTTCTTTCTCTAATTTCCTCAAATTTTATAAAAGTTTTCTTCTGTTTCTAATGTTGTTTATGTTGTTTCTTATCTTTGTTGAATAAGAACTGCCCTTATATTCACCTTCTATAGAGTAAAATCATTCAATGTATTAAATTTCTCAATCTCAAACTTATGAAGATACATTTTAATAGTAAACCATAGGCTTTGATACCAATTATTGTGATATCAATTGCTCTTATACCAATTGTTGAGATACCAAATGCTTTTATACAAATTGTCGCACAAAAGAAAGCAATATAAAAAGAAAAATGATGAAACAAAAATATATAATTTGTATGGTTTGACCAATGTATGACCTCGTCTATAAGTATCGAGATGACTTCTCTTATTACTATAAGAAGAACTATATAAAGAGAATAGTTTGACCATAACCTTAAATTTATATAAACGTTATCAAGGTATTTACAGACTAGAGTTACATTTAAGAAGTCTAAGGATAATATAACTCTATTTCCATATACAACTACAATCAAGGGAGTTCAATTTGCATCTCATTCCAAGTGATAATGTAACTCTTATCGTCGATATTGGTTTGCTTTTAATATGAAAATCTCTCTAACTAGTATGAGATTGATGTTGATCTTAATCCATAACTACCGTTGGTTTACTTATATAATTTTACTTTTCACCAAAATTCAAGGTATATCTCACATATATGTGTTAGTAGAACTTCGTCTGCATTCTAACACTGTTTGTACTTAATGTTGGAAAATCAACCGTTATCAAATTACTAGCATAGCAAAAAAAATTAGTTTACAATTGCTCATTTGAATCGATTTAATTGATAACTTAAAAAGTATGAATCATAAATATAAGTTGAAATGTAGCTGATTCAAATTCCTACAAAAATTTTCTTTTCAAACTTTTGACCTCAAGTTGTTCATGTTTCAAGCCTATAATGGTATCTACAGAGCAGAGAAAAAGAACTTAAAAATTTTGAGAGGAAAAGACAAATTTGCTAATTCCCTTATACCCTTTTCATATTTATAAAAAAATACACTATGTTTTCTTTCTTATATTTGATTCTTAAGGTTTTTAAACTTTATAATTAATTCCAATTTAGATTAAATTAATTTCTCTTTTAAATTCCTCTTTATGTGTAATTCATTAGGTTCCTAATATATTAAATTAGATAAATTAAAATCCTTTTAAAATTATCTTTGATTCTTCAATTACATAATTTATAATCACTTATCAAGATTGATTACTAGCAATATGCCATGAACACTTAAATTTTAGAATATCAATATGGTCTAACTCAATCTATCCATATATGGTTATAATATATAATTTAATCCTTTTGTCATCTAATGTTCTAATTAGATAAAGAGTATGAAATTGTATCTACTCTATTTAATTCTAGTCATGTTTATTCTTGCTAATTAGTAATTGATTTAAAACTAATATTAAAAATTCCAATCTCATTTTAATTTAGCTAGAGAATTCTTTAAATCACTACTAATAAAGAACAATAGAACATTATGCCCGATTACTTTAGAATGGTGAATCCTTTATTGACTTACTCAATTATCTCCATATGTTTCATATTACTTCCAAGTAATACTAATTGAGCTACCTTAAATACAACAAGTCATTAATAACATCAAAACATAGTAATTTCCACATAACATACTTTGGTATTCTCAAGTCTAAGAATCAGTTATATAATCATTATTAAATCAATAGAGGTTCCAATCGATGTTTTGTTAATAAAAAACATAAGTACTATCAATGAGTCTATTGTTTTAATGAGAAGGAATATGAGAAGAAGATATGATCATAAAGATGGTTTATGAAGTTGATAAAAGAAAAGATGAAGTTTGCAACTTTCAATGTTAAGAACAAAAGAAGATCAAGGCATATTAAGGTCATTTTATATTATGTATTATTTATTGTAAGATCACCTTGTTAGTTTGGTAATCTCAAAGGCTCACTATGCATAAACATTTTATATCACTTTATTACGTAAGTCTTTACTCATCAAGAGGCATTGAAGCTTTTGGTTTTAATAGAAAAGCTTTGATATTTCAAAAACTCTTTAAGAACTATTTTGGGAAGTGTTTAAATCATAATTACATAAAAAAATTAAGTTTAAGGATTTGAAGTTATTAAGATAATGTTTTTTGGGGGATTATTTCACTTATATAGGTTAATGGATGACTAATATAAGTTAAAGTTATTAAATTTATTGTACCGAGAGTTTTTTTTGTAATACTAATTGATATATTAGTCAACCAAAATTCGTACTGGTCGATCAATATCTCAACAGCTAGTAAATATGTGCATTCAATGCACACTGGTCGATTAATATGCTATATTGGTTGAACAATGTACTACAACTAGCCATTGTAACAACTAGTTTTAAATTCCAATAACTAGTAGGGTTACTAAAACCTTATAAATATATGTTTTTCACTGCCTAAAAAACACTAGTTTTTAAGCATTTCTCATTCGTTTGATTTTTCATTGTCTTATTTTGAGTGAGTGATTCTTTTTGATATTATAAAAGTAATAAAGTTAAGATATTTAATTTGTAAGTTTCCATTTGGATTCTTGTTCATTATATTTGGGCGTGTTTAAAGTGATTTTAAGATTCCTCTTCACTTTGAAGAAAGAATAAAAAATGAGTTCCTTTTCGCCAAGTAAATATTGTATCAATGTTATTCTTCGCCTTAAAAGAAGAATTCTAGTGAAAATCCAAAAAGAGTCTTTAGAGTGGACGTACGCATGGATTGTTTGTCGAACCACTATAAATTGAGTTACATCTTTCTCCCCTTACTATTTTACTTTATTATTTCCAAGCATAATTAAATCCATTATTTTACTTTGTACCTACATTCTTTATAATTTGTGTTCATTGTCTTTTTAAGATAATAACTTTTAGGTAAAATCTTGTAAACATCCAATTCAACCTCCCACTTGGGTGCTATTAGGGAATAATAAGTGGTATCAGAGTAAGTCCACAAGTTTAGCATTTTAAAATGAAATCCTATAACAAAGATGGTGATGACATATTTAGGAGGATATTCATCATGCTTTAACCAAAAGGGATAAAAACAATAGTGGAGCCCCCTTTCTTAACTGAATTGACTATCTTTATTAGAAAACAAGAATATGGCTTAAAATGTTGATTTATGGGAAATTGTCTTAAGTGGTCCATACATCCTTACTAAAATTATGGATGATAGAAATTTTCCAGGTTAAAGGAAGAATGGGATCCTTAAGACAAAAGATTAATTTCTTTAAATAGAAAAGTCATTCATATTTTATTTTGTGTATTATTAAGGAACAAATTCAATAAAGTTTCTATGTTTGAAATGGCTCTTAAAATTTGGCATGCCCTAGAAGTTACACATGAAGGAACAAATTAATTGAAGGAAGGCAAAGTTAGCATGCTAACACACTAATATGGATGATTTCAAATGAAGCATGATGAAAAAATTTCTAGTATGTATACTAGATTTATTGATATTATTAACGTTATTAAGGGTATTGAAAATATCTATACCAACGTTGATGTGGTATGAAAGTTTTTAGGTCACTTTCAAAAATATGAAAAGCTAAAGTAAAGGCCATATAAGAAGCTAAGGACTTAATAGCACTACCGTTAAAGGAGTTTATTGTATCTCTTTTTACATACAAAATGAGGCTCTAAGGGATGCTAGAAATGATGCTCTTAAAAGGAATTTGGCATTCAAAGCCTAAAAAAAAGAATCAAGTAAATAGGAAGCGACATTAAATAGTGAAGTGACGAAGAGGACATTGCTTTAATCACGATAAAATCCAAAAATTTCTTTAAAAAGAACTCCTAAAAACAAAAAAGACTATAAAAGTGGTAAGATAGACTTAAAATATAAATGAAATAATAATATTTTCTTTGAATGTAAGAAATCAGACATATGAAGTCTCAATATCCTCTCCTAAACGAAAACAAAAAATATGAAAGAAATGACAAGAAGAAGAAGAGGGATGAATGCAAAAATAACGCATTTAATGCCTCCACTTGTGATGAAATAAGTGATTTTGAAAGAGAGCATTCAGAAGGAAATGTAGCTCACATATACTTCATGGATAAAGATGATGATGAGGTACTCTCTAACTCTAAATTATGTGGTAATGATTTTACATGTGATGAAATATTTGAGAGCTTTGAAATCATGAGCATGAAAAAGAAAAACTATCCACCAAAATTAAGATGCTTAAAATAATATAGATACATGCAAGAGTGAGAATAAAAAGATAAAGACTGAATTACATAGTATCAAGGCTTCGAAGAGTGTAACCATTATGTATAATCATGACTTAGATGCACTAAAGCATGAGAATAAAGCATTGAAGAAGGAAGTTGATGTCCTTAAGAACTCATTGTCAAAATTTACAAATGGAAGTGAGAAACTTGAAAAAAATATTAGGAGCTTAAAAAATTCCAATAATAGGCATGGAATTAGATCTAGTTATATGAGTGTTTCTAATACTAAAACTACTTTTGTTAAAGGAAAGCATTTACATAGTGAAGAACCATTACCTAGAATGGTAAACAAGCATGAAGCATCCACAACTAATAATACATATATATATGACACATCCACTTGGGCTCACTCTAAAAGTAAACATCATGCTTTCAGTATAGCTCATAATCTAGGCCTAGAACTCAATACTATCAAGGAAAGAATAAACACAACAATTTTGCAAAAATATATGATAGCAAGCAACGTCATTCATACCCTATTAGGCCTTATACCAAGCATAATATTATGGCACGTGTTTACACTCCTTACAAGTATCAATATAATTAAAGAAACATGCCTCATACATGTAATTATGATACCTCTCTTCATCTCCTAAAAGGAACATAATCCATTTATCAAAAGGATCATTTCCTATGATTCATATACATATAGAAGAACAAGGAATGTATTCTTACAAAAAAATCATAAGGTTCAACGTCATAGCACCAATCCACATTAGATATATAATATGGTATGCCACTTTTTTGGTAAATATAGGCATATTGACAAATTGTTTTAAAAAAAATAAAGGTTAATGAGTAAACCGTTAAGGAAGTGGGTTGAAAAGAAGAAGAAAGCTAACAAATAAAGACCTAAGCTTATTTAGGTACCTAAAACACAGTAATTAGGATGTTTTGTAGGTCTCTAAGAAAAGGAAGAATAAATGGTGCATGGATAGTGGCTACTTAAGGCATAAGATTAGTGATGCATCCTAAGTTTCAACTATTAGAGACAAAAATTAGGGATTCGTGATATTTTGACATGATGTCAAGGGTAAGATAATTAGTATTAACAAAGTTGGTAAGGAAGATGACACTATTATTGATAATGTATTTTTAGTTGATGGATTGAAGCATAATCTATTAAATGTGAGCCAACTATATAATAAAGGCTACAAAGTAAGCATTAAAGGGAGATTAAACATTATATCTAGAATAGTTAACAATAACATTGCATTTTTTAGGGAAAAAAGAGAGAAATACATATACAATTGATGATTTCTCCATCCAAGATATGAAGTGCCTAATGACTACTAGTGATGATGCATGGATTCAGCATAAGAGACTTGGATATGCAAGTATGGACCTCATCTCTGACCTCAACTCCAAGCAACTTTTCAATAGGCTTATAAGGGTCAAATTTGAGAAAGATAAGATTTATGAAGCTTGTTAAATGGGAAAACAAAACAAGAGCTCATTCAAAAGCAAAATATTATTAACAAGTTTTTAGCTTCAACGGCTAGTAAAGGTTCTAAAACTCTATAAATACATCTTCTTTGATTGGTTTTGGCATTAAGAAGCATTTGAGTGCCTTTTACACATATTTCTAGGTATTTCTTAATTATTTGAGTATTTATTACTTATTTTGAGTGAGTGACTATTTTTGATATTATTAAAGTGATAAACTTGAGCTATTTGAGTTTAAGCTTCTATTTGGGTTCTTGTTCATTGTATCTGGGTGTGATTAAAGTGATTTATGAGGTTCCTCTTTACCTTAAAGAAAGATTTAAAAAATGGTTCCTTTAACTAAGTAAAGATTTATACTAAAGTTATTCTTTATATTGAAATAATAATTATCATAGACATCTAAAAGAGTCTTGAGAATGGATATAGGTAATTATTGTTTGTTAAACTACTATAAATTTGTTTACACCTCCTTCCTTTACTCATTTACTTTATTACTTACAAATATAGTTAAATCCACAATTTTACTTCATACCTACATTCTTTATAATTTGTGATCATTATCTTTTAAGATAACAACTTTAGGTAAAATATTATAAACAACTAATTCACTCCGTCTTAAGTACTATTAAGGAATAAAACTATCATTATAAGGAAATCTACAAATACATAAGTAATATTTCATTCAATAAACTTTTCTCTAATAATCACCCATTTATATTTTTAAGTATCTTTATACTTTAATTTATGAGATTGATTACTTTCTTCATAAAAAAATCATATGTGAGTTTTACCATTCTATTAATATCCTATCTTGATAGAACTATAACTAGGAATAATTTAAGAATAACACATGTATGTTAATTGAATCTCATAATTATGATATCAAAATAATTTAAATTAAAAAGTAATTATTATTGAAATTTTAATTTTACTATTAAAATATAATTAACAAAATATATAAAGATAAAGAGTAACTTTATTAATTAAAATAATAATTCCATATATTAAATTGCAATCGATCAATTGGTGTAAATACATAAACTAATAATCTCATACTTATACTAAATCCAATTGCCTATACATCTAATGTCTTATTCATCCATTTATCAATCTTATCTACAAACATCTAGTGACTATCCTAGAATTGCTTAAAATTTACTCGTTATGCTTAAAGTATAAGGTACTTATAGTCGAGCATATATCATTGCATACATAATTGACACTATGGTTGAAGCATATGGAAAAAAATTTATTTTATCTCTCTTGTTATGTCTATGGACATATGCTCTATGAGACATAAATCCTATGTGACATGGGGAAGAATCCCCTCTTGAAATTCTCTATGCTAAAACTTCTTTAGAACTTTGTCTATATATATGGATTGGGATAAGCCAAGCAACCTCTTTGATATATCCTTATATATCTTTATCCTAAAATATAGGGTGCTTCTCCTATATGCTTTATAGAGAATTTCTTAGATAACTAGATCTTTACATATTGGAGCATTAATATATCATTTCCAATCAACAATATGTCATCCATATATATCATTATGAAAATGATTGCACTCTCACTAGCCTTCTTGTAGACACATGGTTCTTCTATATTTTTAATAAATCAAAATCTTTGGTGAGACAATAAATCAAAATCTTTGACTGTCTAACCAAAATGAATATTCTAACTCTGTGACATTTGCTTAATTATATAAATAGAATTTTGCAACTTGTATACTTGATTAGGAAATCTCTTAAATTTAAAACTTTTAAGTAATGTCATATATACATCCTAAAGAAAGTTCCATTGAGAAATATTATTTTGACCTCTATTTGCCAAATTTCATAATCAAGATATGCAATTATATCTAATACGATCCTTATAAACTTAAGCATAACTATTAGTGAAAAGATTTTTTTTAATCAAAATCAACTCCTTGTTTTTGTTTGTAACCTTTAGTCATTATCCTTACTTTGTAAATGTGTACATTACCGTCTATGTCAACTTTTGTTTTAAAAACCCCATTTGTAAACAATAGGTACAATTCCACTAGGAGCATTCACCAATGTTCATACTTAGTTAATATATATAGATTCCATTTCAGATCTCAAGACTTCATGCCATTTTAAATAAATAATTTCAAACATTGCTTCCTTAAAAGTATTAAGCTCATCATCCATGAGTGATACATTGTCTTTCCACTTTTCGATATATAGATCTAATCTAATAGGTAGATGAAATATCTTGCTAGTGCATCATATATTATGTGTCTCTTAAACCCTTAGTTGTACATCAGATGTTTCAATTTAATATTCTTATTCCATCTAGATGTGAAATTATGGTTCTTAAACTTCTCTAAATTCTACCTTACTCCCACTACTTTTCTTATAAACACATTATCTTTTTAGGAACGTAACATATCTTAAGACCAACACCTTTTGCTCAAGATGATGGTAAAATTGATATCTAATACTCTCTTTTTGAAACCCCACAAATTTGCATTTATCCGACTAAATTTGAAACTTATCAGAGGTTGCATTCTTTATATAAGCATCACATCCCTAAATCTTTAAAAGTGAAAACTTTGGTCTACTACTAGTTTATATCTCATATAGTGCCTTGTCAGCTGCTTTAGATAGAACTCTATTCAGAAGGTAACCAATAATTTCAAAGGAATATCCCCAAAGGGTAACCAAAAAGAATGCATGTCTCATTATAGAATGTACTATATCTTATAAACAATACAAGAAAATTAGTAATTAGCGAGAGAAAATTACCAAAAAAAATGAAACTGTAGCAAATTAATGACAGAAAATCATGTCCTGTCGATAAAATTGTTAAGAAAAATTTTCATTTTGTGACTGAAAAATATCCGTTAGTAAATATGAAGGGAAATTATCTTAGAAAATTTTTCGACGGAATATAGCAACTGCAAGAAATTCTCGTTTGTAAAGAAGGCAGAAATGTTTGGCAGAATAAATAAGTTTTGGGTTTACCAATGGAGTACATGCCTGTCATTAAATTTTAGAGTAAATGTTGTCGTTTGCTTCGACTTCAACATTTTTAATTAAAAAATGGCATCATTTGGTTTAACACCAAACGACATCATTTTCTTTTAACCTAAAACTATAATAGCCCCCTTTCATCCTCCTCCATCGCAGATTATTTTTCTTCTTTCTTTTGTCGTTGTTGTGCTCCTTGCTATCCCACCACGCGTCTTCATTGTGTCACCGTCCTTGACGTCCTAACTTCCTCATCTCTATCACTACCGAAGCCCCCTCCTCTGTCTCTTATGCCACCGTGCATCCTTGTCGTCATCACATCTGCTTCAGTTATAGTTGAGTCTTGAGTCCCCCTCCTTCGTCTCTCGTGCACCGCTCGTCTTCGTCGCATTTTCTTTAGGTACAGTTGAGTTTTGGTCCCCCTCCTTCGTCTCTCGTGCCACCGCATGTCCTCGTCATCATCGTCGCATTTGCTTCAGGTATAGTTGAGTCTTGAGTCTACATCTATTGTTGGAAAATTCCACATGGACCTTGTAACTAGTTATCAGAAAGTAGCTCTTATCATAGGAAGTAGATTGTGCAACTATGTTAACGTGGAAGAAAATTCTTTTCATTTTACAAAATTAAATGCACCATTGATTGTCAAAAAGTTTCGTATGACAATGCACATAATTAAAATGTCTGTGTGTGCCATCATAGGTATCAAATCTAAAGCTAATCTTAAAAATATTATAATTCTCTTCTTTGGGATGGCGTCTTTTGGATGATGCTATTCTCCTAATCCTCTTAACTGTATTAGTGGTTACATGATTTTTGAATTCTTAGCCATAAACTTTTAGTATAGTTACACCTAAAGAAGAGATGATATATTTACTCATGCTTTATGTTATATAACTTGTATATTAGATTTGTGCTTTAAATGTTAGCCCCTAAATTTTTTTCTTGCTGAGTTAATCATGATTTAAATAAATTATGAGGTCTTGATAGATTAATTTTTGGAGTTAATTATTATGTTAATGTTAGTAGGAATTTATTACATTGGTTAGTTGAATTAAAGTAGTAAGAGTGTATAAAGGGAAATTTTGGCATGTCACTTAAGTATAAAAGCCATAAAGTATAAAGGAAGGGCAAAGTTGACATTTCACACTCATTAAGGGTATAATTGGAAGAAGAAAGTGTAGTCTTGCTCTTAGGAAGGAGGAAAAAAACGTGAATAAGGGAGAGAAAGAAGAGAAAAAACAAAAAAGAGAGAGAAAGGAGAGAGGGTCTTGTTCTTGAGAGAAAAGAAGGAAGATCAAGTTAGGGCTTCATCTTTTCTTAGCTTTCAAGAATGATTTTGAGGTGGTTCAAGAAGAGAAAAAGAAAAAGGAAGAGAAGAGCTTCCATTTGAGCAAAAAATCTCTTTATTTGGTGAAGATTCAAAGTAAGTTCATTCTTAATCCTTTGAATTTTTGGAAGGGATTTAGTTCATAAAGCTTAGGAAATGCATGAGTTTAAGTATTCTAGAATCAATTTTAGTGAATATGCTTTATGGGTTCTCAATTTGTATTCCTATTGAATGGGATTTTGTCAATGTTAAAGGGAATCAAGAAAGGCAAGAGGAGCAAAAGGAGAGGCACCTTTAAGCAAGTTTTTAAGCAATAAATCCAGGTGGGTTATATGTTTATAATTGAGTTAATGAGCCATGAATATTTTTCCAAATCAATAGAGTTAAATGATTTCAATCGCTTTATAAATATTGCATTTATTGCTCCTTAAATGATTTGAGAAATTGCTACATGTTTGGTGCATGAATCTTGTTGATGATTTATGAAATGAAGATGGAAATGATATTTGAAATATATTATGCTTATGGAAATCATGTTTTCGAAATGTGCCTTTTGGGCAATATGTTTACAAATCATGAAATTCATATTTGTGTGGGTTTGTGGTAGTCCATTCTATTATGTCACATGCACGTTTACTATGTTAAAGGCTTCTCTCACCTACCCGCTAGTGGCATGAAGCTCCTTCACGGGCTCCCTTAAGTTTATGAACTACGCAAAACCATTATGTGGGTTTGTAATAGTCCATTCGATTATTAATGGAGATTAGCAAGAACTCCCTCATGTTTATGTATCTACCCAAACCATTCTAATTGCTTATGTGTTTATGATTTATTGGCAAAGTTTGATGAATACATGACTTATGTTGTTTATGAATTGTTTGGCAAGTTAAGAATTTGAGAAATACGTGTTTCATGGATTCAATGAAAATTTACTATGGTAATGAATATTTTCAATGGTTTTGCTTGTTTCTCTGTTATAAACTTGTTACCCACAAGTTCTTAAGCTCTCCGCCATTCCTTCCTATCTCTAGGTGATGAGCTAGAGATCGAGTGATCGAGAGTCAAGGCATCACTCCAAATCTACATATTTTTGTTTTTTAAGTTAGTTTTGGGAAAACATAAGGCTTTAGCCATATTTTAAGTATTACTCATTCATGTATATATTGTATTTTTGGGTTATGAGACCAATGATGTATTATGGCTTGAAATGCCTATTAAAGCTTTGTAAAACTCTTTCCATTTGATGTTAATAAAATATTAATTGTGTATGGATGACGTTGAGTTGAAATTAGGTATACTTGACGAAGTTATGAACTTAAGATGAGGAATTTTGAACATGAATTGTTGTTACATACAAGTGAGATGTTATGGAAAAGAAAGATAGGAATATGTGAATGATGAGAATTAGTTGTAGGTGATGAATTAAATGAGTAGAGATTATAGAGTTTAATGAAATTAAATTGGTAGTTGGATTGTTATGAAATGATGTTGCATTAGAGGAAGTGAATTTGGGACGAGCCAGAGTGAAAGTAAGGTTAGGATAGATGTAGAAACCTTTGGGAAGGCTCTTGAGTTAGTTTTGCCTCACCTATATCCACTGGACAGACTTTAGGTCTGCTAAACAGACCTTCTTGAGTCTGGAGAGACCCCTAGCCTCGTCCATGTCTGATAAACGGACATTAAGTCTATTAAACGGACCTTCATAGATCTAGAAATCACTCAAGCCTCGTTTATGTCCGTTTTGGTGCAGTTTATGTGCATTTAGCAGACATTCATTGTACACTTCCAGAAATTCGCAATTTTGACCCTCTAAGTGGCAAAATCTCTCTTTGAGGTCTTTACAAAAGTTGTAGATCTAGAAGATCTTAAAAAACTATCATAGAATGACCTTAATCTGACATCTTTATTGAAAGTTATGCCTATTGTCCCAAAACAGGTACAATGTGATTGAGTACATAAACATAAGAATGGATTGTCGTACATCAATGAATCAAATAGGGAATTTTTGGGATGGTATGAGAATGAAGATGAACCAATGATGGGTAATGAAATCTCATTGAAATAACCCTACAAGGTAATACGCTCACGTTTTATGATTCCAGAGTTGGACTTTGAAAATGAGGACCAACATTAAAAACCTCTTATTCCTTTAAGCTTTGAAAGGAAACAAAGGAGGCATTACAAGGTTATGTAAATCTAGTTTAATAAAAGTACATTAGCTTACTCCATTTTCTTGAACCACATTAGTTGACTCCGTTTACTTTATTTTATATCTTAGGGGAATTTGCTTGAATCACATTAGCTTACTCCATTTACTTTGTTTTATATCTTAAGGGAATTTTCTTAAACCACATTAGCTTACTCCATTTCACCGGGTTGCTTGATTCCTAAACACTTAGTAGAAAGAATTATCAGTGAATAATCCATATGCATGTCTTTACCACCCAATTTTGTCCTTTAGATAATAGTTTAGGTTGTTTCTAGATATATTTTCTTGAATAATGGATGAGCTTTGGAACTTAATATGTCAATCATTGCCTCGTATAAGTTCTTTGATCTTAGTTTTACGGGTTAACATGTGCCTAAGGTGAAATGCTTCAGGGAATAGGTAAAAAGAACCTTTTTCACTTTAATTATCAAACTAAAGTCCTACGATTCATCCATTGTTAATTTTATGTTTAATTTTCCAATAAAGCTTTTCCCTTAGCTTGAATATTTACATTAAGGTCCAAAAAGAGTCAAACCTCAAATTGATTTCCTATAGGCATTGATTCTCTAAGTAGTGTGAGTGAACTCATCAAACCTAAATAATTTGCTTATTTGTGAGGAGTCTCGAACTCTTTATTGGTGATTTGTACTGGCCTTACACCTAGTCCTCCTTCTTATTATAAGCACTCTAATATTAGTCTAATGACTTTGGCATAAGGTTTTTTATAAGCATCCCTAGTCTATAGAAAGTTTCTCATCATTCACTTAAATGTTGTTTGTGAGGTTCTTCGGTAGTAATATATGAAAGATCCAATAGATATGCAGATTGTTTATTATAGATTTGATTAATTATATCTCCCTTGTATAAGTCAAGTTTTTATTACACTAATGACCAGTTCTCCTGTGAAACATATCAAACAAGGCTTGAAAATCATCATATGTTAGCCTTTTGGTTGAGATAGAAATTCCTAGATATATGAATGGGAGATTTTTTATCTTCAAACTAAAGATAATGGAGAGCCATTAAGCTTATGTATTTGATCCTATTGAGACTAGCATATGGATTTTGTCTTTGTTGATGTTGAGGCTTGAGATTTACTAAATGTATCTGAGGCATAAGATTACAAAATGTTAATGAGGTTCCTCATGGTGGTAGTTAAAAAGTATAGGCTTAGGGTGTAGGATTGTAAGGTATTCTTCTTCTGAAAGTGGTTGCTAGATATGGGGCTGGTTCCTTTTATTTATTTGTTACCTTTGCAACAATTGGTTCACTTGTTCTCGTAATGTTAAAAACTTTAGTTGGAGGAAACAAAGCATCTTTTGGGATTGGCAATATTGGAAAACTAATTTGATACGTCATAATCTAGATGTGATGCATATTGAAAAAATATTTTTGACAATTTGTTCAATACCATATTGGACATTGAAGGGAGGACAAAAAAATGCAAAATCACGAGCTGATTTGAAACTTTTTTGGAGAAGGAATGAGATAGATAAAGATCTTCACACTGCTAAATATCTGAAAGCATGTTATACTTTGGACAAAAAAACATAAGGAAATTTTGTGCGAATGGTTGAAAAGTCTAACGTTTCCTGATGGTTATATTTCAAACTTGGCAAAGTGTGTGGACATGAGGAAGTACAAACTATTTGGGATGAAAAGTCATGATTGTCATATGTTTATGCAAAGGCTAATTCTAATTACATTTTGGGAGTTGCTACTGAATAAGGCTTGGGAAATTTTAACATAGTTAAGTTTGTTTTTCAAAAGCTTAACATCATCTTAAATAAAGTTGGTTGAAATGGAAAAACTAGAAAGGGAAATTCTAATAATTTTTTGTAAATTAGAAGGGATTTTCCTTCCAAGTATCTTTAACTGTATGGAGCATCTACCTATGCATTTAGCACAATAACTAAACTTGTTGACCCAATTTAATATCGATGGATGTATCCGTTTAAGAGATAATATTTAAATTGAAGTAATAACATGTTTTAATAAGAGAATTGTAATAACCCTATTCGCTAATGTAGGTATTTGCATCACATGAAGAAAAATGTCAAAACAAAGCAAGAGTTGAAGGTTCGATATGTAATGTCACGACCCGGTACCATATCAGGCCCATGACAACTGCCGTATTGTTAGACCTTGTTTTTATTTGCTTAAATTGTTTAATTGATTATTTATGTTTTAATTTTCTAATTGGTTCTTTATGCTTGATTGATGGCTTACAATTTTTTTTATAGAATTGGTCTTTAATTAGAATTTGAGAAAAGGAATAGAAATTGAATTTGAATTGAGGTAGTAGGTGAAGTGGGATTAATATAGTAAGTGAGTAGTAAATGTAAGTAGTTAGTAAGTGGAAGCTAGCATGGAACTAAGGGGTTAAGGGTTAGTTGGAGTCTTTAAAAGCCAACCAAGGGTATAGTTGGAAAGAGGCTTTAAGTGAAGGGCATTATGGGCAAAGAAGAAGGAAAATAAAAGACAAAATTGGAGAAGAAGAAGAGCATTGTCGTGGAAGCTAGAGAAAAAGGAAGGAGAAATCGTGGGAGAAGGAAAGAAGAGAAGAAAATTCAAGAGGAAAGTGGGAAAAATCGTGAAAGGGAGGAGAATCAAAGCTTCTAAGGTAAGTTATCCTATTTTCTTCTTGTTTTGTTAAAGAAAGGGGGGAATGTGTTATGAATGAAGAGAAATCCTAGTGAGAGAAAGTGGTAGGGAGAAGAAGATGAATAGTAAATTCATAACTTTTTTGGATTTTTCACCTAAGGGTTGAGTTTCTAACCTATAGGGTTTATGAATAGGTTACATGGAGGCTTGATTTAGGTTATGACATTTTTAGGGTTTTGGAGGGGAATTTCGAAAATTGGAGAATAAATGATGGATTGTTGATTTTGTTTAGGAAATCTAGGGGCTATCCAAGAGCAAGAGGAAGGAAGTCATTGAGATTGGAATTTCCAAGTTATAAGGTGGGTAAATTATTTATGGTTTTTGTGCAAAATGAGCAAATGCTTGTATATGCATTGTATATGACTTGTTTGCATATTTGTTATATTGATATGATGTATATCATGATGATTAAACCATAGAAATGTGATTATGCCATGTTATGTATGAATGAATGATTGACATTTGGATAAGAAAGTATGCCATTAAATGAAATCATGGCATTTTGTTATATGAACATTTGAATTGGTTTATGTGCTTTGTTTGGGCTGAGAGGAACCGTTTCGAGTCACGTGCACGTCGACGTCAAAGCCCTATCCCGGCTGTCCGCTTGTGGCCCACGAGATCCGAGAATGGACTCGTTTCGATTCATGACGTAAATTTCGGTTTCGTCGTTTTGTTCACGGAACCTCTAGCCATTGAAATGTGCATTGCATTTGATGTTCTAAGTTGCCTTGAAATGATTACATTTAGTGTGTGAAGATGATTTGAAATTATGAGTTGACTATTGCTTTGTGAATGTTGGATTCTCATTGTTATATACTTGTGCCTAAACATGCTAGTATGTCTATGTATTTGGTTGATTGTGTGGCTCAATGCCGTTAACTATAAATGGTTTAGCCACTGAGCTGTATAGCTCAACCCACGACTTTCCTCCTTAGGTGCAGATTGAGAAGATTAGTAAATCCTTGCGGGCATTTGGACGATCTCGAGAGATTTAGCTTTTGTATCAAGTTAGGAGCTAGATTTTTGAATAGCTTTAACAACATATTGAACATTGAGCATCGAATGTATTTTGCAACTTGTGTAATGTCGATATGTAATTTAAAGCTATGTATGAAAGCTTGTATGAACTCCATTTTTGGCTTGGAATTGAATTGAAGATTGGGAAAATTTCCTTTGTGCATGTGCTTATCTATCTTGTTGTGTGAAATGCTTATTTTAGGTTTTATAGGGGTAACTTGTGTGTTAGATTCTTGAGGGAAAAACTGGGTTGATTTAGGCCATTATGGGCGAAATGATCTTCTTGAATTTTGTTGTTTATCCTCTTAGCTTTTCAATGGTATAATGTTTGCAAAATTTGGATATCAATATTGAGAGTTATGGGTTTTGCAAGTGATGATATTGTGTGGAAGGCTTGAGTGTGATAACTTTGGTGCATGATGAGAAATTTTGTGTTGTATGGATTTTTGAGTTGATATTTGGGAGTGTGATGCATCTCAATTAGTAGTTGAATGTTTGAGGAGTGTTATTACACTTGAAGGATTTAATTTGGGAAGATTTTGAATGTATATGATGTTAGGATTAGAGGTTGGAAGCATTGGAAGGCTTGGAAGGGGTTTTGGGTTGTGCGTGTCCGTTAAACGGACCTTCTCGGGAGGAAAAGGACCCTTAGTCCAGTGTATGTCCGTTAAACGGACATGGATGTCTGTTTAACGGACTTTCTCGGACAATTTGGGGTGTTTTGTTATCGTGTCCGCTTAACTGACGGTCTCAAGTTAGCTCTGATGAATTTGCGATTTTGACTTGTTTAGAGGCCGAATCTTGTTAGAGTAGTTCCCTAAAGGCAATCGCCTTTAGCGCGTTTTGTACAAAATTGTGTACATTTTAATAAATAAATAAAGAAAGGCATATTTCATTAATTTGATGTTCATTATTTATGAATGGATATTGATCTATAAGCAAATTAATGAAGTCCTTGATATATGACATAGCATGAAGGAAATTATGATGTGATCATACTATCGAGATTCCTATCATGTGCAATTATGTCAAGATCTCAAATTGTCCCTAGTCATAGGATTATCGAGATCGGACACCGTAATCCGGAAAGACTAGCACATCTCAAGCTCCTTGATTTGATCAACCTTTGGATCTCAAAAGTCGTAAATATGAGATATTTAGGGTTGAGATGTGGATGCTTACTAGAGGTAGTAAGTACATTGGTTGACCTGCTATGAGATCATCACATGGATGTACTATTCTAATGTCAGTGATAATCTCATCATAGCAATGGTGCAAGTATCCTTAGACTTGAGGTACTCAAGGATATCTTGGATACTGATTATGTGCTTTGACTCCATTCCTTGTTGCCTTACAGAGGTCGCTTGTAGGGTGGTGCTTGGGTACAGTTTGAGGTATTCGAAGGTAATTGAGTAGTCAATAGAGGATTCACCACTTCTGTGATAGCAGAAGATGATACCCATAGCCTCTTGTCAGGGTCATTACTTGGAAATCTCTGATCAGAGTACATATGTCATAAAGAGTGTCTTCGTTGACATATTTAGTATTAAGTAATGAGTCACAGGACAAGAACTGAAATCACTTGGACTAGATTTGACATACTCAGTCTAGTAAGAGTTGACACTTTGCCCATACTCATAACCAAGTGGGGTATAGCATGATGAAAGGACGAATTGCACGGTAATTGTCTATGGAAAGGTTCGTGATATGGTCCATGATGAATATATATTTATTCGTCAAACCAATTACTTTTCGGTCAATTGGGGGTCATGATGTGTTGCTAGATACCGCTCATGACTTGCTTAGATTAAGTATTGATCTAAGTGGCCAACATAACCGGGAACCTAATGGGTCACACGCATAAGAGTGTCTCGGAGAATTTGTAAAATAGTTTTGGACAGAGATCCAATAAATGGAGAGCAATCGGATTAAATGGATCTTGATGAGATCGAGATATGTCCCGATGAGATCGCGACATTGATATTGCTGAAAAACGTTTCCGGGGGTTTTTCCCATACCGGGACCCGGTAAGTCGGTAGGACCGACCCCAGTGTGACTGGACCACTTCATCATTTCTTTATATATATATAATTGATTAATTAATTAATTAATTAATTAATATATATGTTATACGTGGGAAGATGGAGGAGGAGCTCATCCTTTTACTATATATATATATATATATATATATATATATATATATATATATATATATATATATAAAGACCTAACGTGGATGATTAAAAGAAGGTTCTTCTTATGCTTTGTCAAGTTTATATTAAATGACAAAAAGACAAAAGATAAGAAGGAGGTCGTTGGCTTTGATAAAAGACATAAGAAAGGTTTTAAAAACCTAAGAGAAAAGTGTTCTCTCCATCATCGACCTCTCATCTTCTTCAAGCTTCCCATCCTCCTTCTTTATCGTTATTCTTCAAGCTCTCCAAGAACAAGGTAAGATCTAGCAGTCTTCAACTTGTTCTAGCTATTCCCGGGTCAAAGGGTTTGTCCCGATTAGGTTCTCCGATCTCTGCGTGGATACCGTTAGAGACGGTCTCCTTTGGTCGTTTTGGTTTGACTTTGTTATATAGTCACATGGATCCTGGCTTTCGGGAAGGTCCCGGAACAAAAACTTTTGTTTTCCGCACCGTGGGCATGTGATGCTCACACCGGGATTTTCCTACAGTGGTATTAGAGCCACTTGTGTCGTATATAACGAAGAAACCATGACTAGGTCGGAGTTCCCTATTGCTTGTGACGATGATGCATGTTGATTGAGTGAATTTCGAATTCAGTATATAAATAGAGTTTTCGAAATTTTCTTGCCCAGATATGTTCACAAGATGTTGTTGCATATGTTTGTAGAAGTTCGGGATTTATCAATGTGATTTGATATGGTTTTTCTAATTTATTCCCTAATGTTCTGGTTGCTGTCTTTGTGCACATTCCTTGAACAGGCATGCTTATAAATTCGAGAATAAATTGTACAAAATTTTTTTTTCGGATTGTTTTTCACCAAAATGTCTCTAAGATGTTTATTAATGTATATGAGAAAGGAAAAATGTTTTCGAGGTGATTTACTATTTATTTGAGAATTTATTGTGTGCTGCTAGGAATAACTGTGTTGAGGAACACAGATTCTACATTGGCTTAGTTTCTGAGGTTGAATGAGTTTTTGATGGAAATAAATCCTGAAAAAATTCATGGAGCATGTTGTGAACGTGTTGTAACCTCTGTAATTTTCTCAGAATTTATTGAAATTGTTTCAATGAGTTTTTCAAGAAAAAGGCAAAGCTTGGCAGTTTTGAGAAAGTTGCTCGAGCTGTTTTGTTTGAAATAAGAAATTGTGTAGATTTCAGTTCCAATGCCTTGGATCATTTTTAATGTGATTAAAAATGTGTTACATTGATGTTTCATGCTTTCCAAACTGATTTTCTTGAAATTGGGTTTCCAAACAATTTTTGGATGCCAAATGTGTCTCATTAGCGTCTCGTTAGTATATTCCCTTATCTTGATTGTTTTGGCCGTCACAAATTTTGTGACCAGTGCCGAAGTAGTCTTGATAAAGTGTAGACTACCTAGAGATACTTAGGGTGATAGTTTGATATTCGCAAAATTATTTGGAAATCTAAATGAATAAGAGTGTATTCATCGATTTCAAGTTTTTCATGTATAGTTTGACTATACATGGTAAGCAACAATGAAAGTGTTTCATTGGTACATCATAATAAAGAATATTACACTTGGTATTGTGAATTGGAACTGGACGGATTGAGAAATTAGCCGATTAGATAGTAATTCCACATGGATAAGTCGACTTATAAAGGTACAAGTCGACTTGTCCGTGCACTATAGACGCATAAGTCAACTTGCACAATGGCATAAGTCGACTTGTTCGTGCACAGCTGCATAAGTCGACTTACACAGCTGCATAAGTCGACTTACACATGCATAAGTCGACTTACACACTAGCATAAGTCGACTTACACATGCATAAGTCGACTTACACAAAGGTATAAGTCGACTTATACATACACAAGTCGACTTACAACATGCATAGGTGGGGGGATGATGGATGATTTTAGGTATAGATTCAATGTGATTGATGAATTGCCCTAAATCATTCCATATAGTCATGGTGACTATAATCCTATAGCTTGGAGAAGAAGAAGATGAGACCTGAAAACCCTCACACTTCATATGAAAACTAACGCCTTCCATTAATATGGGAGAACCGAGTTCTTATAGAGTTGGGTTGTTGGGTAAACCCAAGCTCACTCTATACGAATATGTTCGAACCATGAAAATAAGATTTTCGGATTAATGGGTCGGTTTTCACTAGAAGCGTTGATTTGTTGAGTAAACTCAAGGTCAACGTGGACAGAGGCGAAATTGGGTAACGTACATCAGATGTACGCGTATCAAGAGTTGATAACCCAATGGGTATGCATACATCACGAGTTGATAACACTAGTCGATAGTTGCATCTATAAAGTAATTGGTATAACCGATACCTTCCGATTGACCTAAGGTGGCTTATTGGGTAAACCCAAGGTCATTTTAGTAATGTCGGATATCTAAAATGCAATTGGTATGACTGATACCTACCGATGGACCTAAGGTGGCTTGTTGGGTAAACCCAAGGTCATTTTTAGGAATGTCGGATATCGACCCACTAGAACATTTTGTCATAATGTTTCTTGGATTCGTACTGAGGGTTATGGATTCTTTGAAACTAGTGGGAGCCATATGCATGACATGCAAGTCCTTATGATCATGCATTTAATTCTATTCTAACATTCTTTCTCTCTTTCTCTTTAGGTTGATTGAAGATGACGTCAAGTGTGAACTTGCGCTCGCTTATGGACTCAAACAAATTAAGCTGGACCAAATTTTCTCGATTGGTGAGAAATCGAGAATTGTTCTCAGATCCGAGGCTGGGATATGTCCTCGATGTTCCACTTCCGATCCACTGTTGAAGCTTCGATGAGGATCGAAAGTTTATCGAAGCATCTCAAAGACGGTGACATAGCAACTCGTATTATGCTTGCCTCGATGTCACCAGAGTGCGAAAGCATGAGTCTATGGATGCTCATACCATAGTGTTTCATCTTAGGGAGCTGTTTGATGAGCAAGCTCGGTCTGAAAGGTTCGAGACCTCGAGGTTACTCTTCACTACTAAGATGACTCCAGGTTCATCTGCAGTGCAGTATGCACTGAAGATGAATGTGTATATTGAGAGGTTGGTTGTCTTAGGTTTTGTCAAGGATTATGAATTAAGTGTTGACTTAATTCTAGTTGGATTGTCTGATAGTTATTCACAGTTTGTGTTAAACTATCGGATGAATCAAATATCCACGACAATCCCTGAGTTGATCAATCTGCTTAAGCAATGAGCAAGCTATCAAGAAGGATAGCAAGCAAGTGCTTATGGTGGACTCTTCTTCGGTTCCAAGAAAAGAAGCTCAAGAAGAAGAGGTCTAAGAAACCGAAAGGAAGTATAGCCAAGAAGAAAACCAAAGAGATCGCACTAAAGGAACTTGCTTCCATTGTGGCAAGACTCGCCACTGGAAGAGGAACTGTAAAGTCTATATGGAAGAATTGAAGCAGAAGAAGACATCAGATGCCTCGACTTCTTCAGGTATGTTTGTCATTGAGGTTAATCTGTTTCGATCATAACATATGGGTATTAGATACGGTTGTGGCTCACACATATGCAATGATATGCGGGGCCTCGAGGGACGATGAGATGTTTCATGAAGGAGAACTAGACTGCGTGTGGGAAATGGAGCAAGAGTTGCTGCATTAGCCGTAGGCACTTACTTTTTGTCACTCCCCAATGGGCTTGTAATTAAATTGGATGAATGTTATTTTGCACCTGTTTTAACAAAGAACATATTGTCTGTTTCTTGTTTAAATAGAGCTAGTTTCCATTTGACTTTTAGTAGCAATGGTTGTTCTATTAGTTTGAATGGAATGCTTTATGGTACTGGTACATTATGCAATGGAATTTACATATTAGATATGTCACATCCAATTATGAATGCCAATGACACGAAAAGACATAAACGAGATAATTTAAAATCAACTTATTTATGGCATTGTCGCCTTGGCCATATAAATGAGAGACGCATAGCTAAGCTCCATAAGAGTGGAAGTTTAGGGTCATTTGATTATGAATCATATGACACATGTGAATCTTGTTTATTAGGCAAGATGACTAAGTTGCCCTTTAAGGAAAGGGTGAACGAAAGCGATCGGAGTATTAGACCTAATACATTCGGATGTATGTGGTCCGATGTCCATCCATGCTAGAAGTGGTTATCTTTACTTCATTACCTTTATCGATGATTATTCTCGATATGGGTACCAGATTCGATGAGATACAAATCTGAAGCATTTGAAAAGTTCAAACAATTCAGAAATGAAGTAGAAAACCAACTTGGGAAAGGTATCAAGGTATTGCGATCTGATCGTGGTGGGGAATACTTAGACCAACAGTTTTTGGATTATCTCATAGATAATGGGATTTTATCTCAATGTACTCCTCCTTACACACCACAGCATAATGGTGTGGCAGAAAGGAGAAATCGAACCCTATTAGACATGGTACGATCAATGATGGGCTTTGCAAAGTTACCAAAATCCTTTTGGGGGTATGCACTCGAGACAGCTGTTTACTTGTTAAACAGGGTTCCATCAAAGACAGTTGATGTTACTCCATATGAGATGTGGACTAACAAAAGACCCTATCTTACTCATTTGAAAGTTTGGGGTTGTCCTGCTTATGTAAAGCGGACACAGTAAGATAAACTTGATGCAAAATCTGACAAGTGTTTGTTCGTAGGATATCCTAAAGAAACAATGGGATATCAGCTCTACCTTGCTGAGGAACAAAAGGTGTTTGTTTCAAAGCATGCTGTCTTTTTAGAGAAAGAGTTTCTTTTACAAGAAGACAGTGGGAGCAAAATTGAGCTTGAAGAAGTTCAAGATGCTCGAACAGACGCAGATCAACTGCCTGAACCTGAAACTGTGACTCATACAGATGAAGTAACAGTTCAACCTTCTACAACACACGAAGTTCATAGGTCACGTAGGATACGCTCTGTTTCCGAGAGATATGGATTTCTCGTGAATGAACAGAATGATGTATTGCTCATAGAAGATGATGAGCCTACTACCTATGAAGAGGTTCTGAAGAGTTCAGAGTTCGAGAAATGACTTCAAGCCATGAAGTCGTAAATGGATTCCATGTATGAAAACCAAGTATGGACTTTGGTTGAGGCACCAAGGAATAAAACCCATAGGGTGTAAATGAGTTTTCAAAAGAAAACCGACATGGATGGTAATGTAATTACCTATAAAGCAAGGCTTGTGGCTAAAGGTTTAAATCAAAGACAAGGAGCTGACTACGATGAGACCTTGTTCAAAGAGCAATGCTTAAATCCATTAGATACTCCTAGCCATTGCCACTCATTATGATTATGAAATATGGCAAATGGATGTGAAGATGCCTTTCCTAAATGAGAATCTAATGAGGAAGTGTATATGACACAACCCGAGGGCTTCATCTCCTATGATGGCGAAAAGGTATGCAAGCTTAAAAAATCCATCTATGGATTGAAGCAAGCATCTAGGAGTTGGAATATCCGTTTTGATGAGGTAATCAAAGAGTTTGGTTTCTCACAAAATCCGGATGAATACTGTGTGTATAAGAAGGTTAATGGGACTGCAATCATATTCCTTGTGCTGTATGTAGATGACATATTATTGCTAGGAAACGATGTCTCGATGCTACAATCGGTGAAGATTTGGTTATCCGAACAATTTTCCATGAAAGACCTTGGTGAAGCAACTTATATCCTTGGGATAAGGATCTATAGAGATAGATCAAAAAGATTGCTTGGTCTTTCACAATCAACGTACATAGACAAGATGCTAAAGAGGTTTAGCATGGAACAATCCAAGAGAGGGTACCTTCCCATCACTCATGGGATAACACTCTCGAAATCTTTGTGTCCTAAGATACAAGATGAGAGGATGCACATGGATATGATCCCGTATGCATCTGCGGTATGATTTATCATGTACGCAATGCTATGTACGAGACCCGATGTATCATATGCTCTAAGTGTTACGAGCAGATACCAATCGGATCTGGTGAGGGTCCTTTGGTGGTCATCAAGAATATCCTCAAGTACTCGAAGGACTAAGGATGTTTTCTTAATATATGGAGATGGAGATCTCAAAGTGAGCGGGTATACAGATGCCAATTTTCAATCTGATAAGGATGATTCCAAATCCCAATCAGGTTACATATTCACACTGAACGGCAGTCAGTTGGAAGAGTTCCAAACAAGAGACGATCACGATTCAACGAACCGAGGCAGAGTACATTGCCGCTTCGGGACGTAGCAAAGGAAGCGTTTGGATCAAGAAGTTCATTTCTGAACTTGGTGTGGTTCCTAGAAGTTGATGGGCCCATCTGATTGTATTATGACAACAATGGGGCTATTGCACAGGCGAAGGAACCAAGGTCTCATCAATGATCGAAACACGTACTCCGCAGATATCACCTGATCAGGGAGATCATTGGTCGAGGTGATGTGCAGATAGAGAGAATTCTCACAGAGCGTAATATTGCGATCCGCTGACAAAGCCATTGTCACGTAAGAGTTTTGATTCTCATGTACTCTTTATGGTATTAGATATCAAGGCGATTGGCTTTAGGTCTAGTGGGAGATTGTTAGAGTAGTGCCCTAAAGGCAATCGCCTTTAGCGCTTTTTGTACAAAATTGTGTACATTCTTTATAAATAAATAAAGAAAGGCATATTTCATTAATTTGATGTTCATTATTTATGAATGGATATTGATCTATAAGCAAATTAATGAAGTCCTTGATATATGACATATCATGAAGGAAATTATGATGTGATCATACTCCGAGATTCCTATCATGTGCAATTATGTCAAGATTCAAATTGTCCCTAGTCATAGGATTACCGAGGCTGGACATCGTAATCCGGAAAGACTAGCACATCTCAAGCTCCTTGATTTGATCAGCGGTGGATCTCAAAAGTCGTAAATATGAGATATTTAGGGTTGAGATGTGGATGCTTACTAGAGGTAGTAAGTACATTGGTTGACTGCTATGAGATCATCACATGGATGTACTATTCTAATGTCGTTGATAATCTCATCATAGCAATGGTGCAAGTATCCTTAGACTTGAGGTACTCAAGGATATCTTGAATCTCGATTACGCTTTGACTCCATTCCTTGTTGCTTTATAGAGGTCGCCTTGTAGGTGGTGCTTGGGTGCAGTTTGAGGTATTCAAGGTAATTGAGTAGCCAATAGAGGATTCACCACTTCGTGATAGCGAAGATGATACCCATGGCCTCTTGTCGGGGCCATTACTTGGAAATCTCGATCGAGTACATATGTCATGAAGAGTGTCTTCGTTGACATATTTAGTATTAAGTAATGAGTCCCGTGACAAGAACTGAAATCACTGGACTAGATTTGACATACTCGGCCTAGTAAGAGTTGACACTTTGCCCATACTCATAACCAAGTGGGGTATAGCATGGTGAAAGGACTAATTGCACCAGAATTGTCTATGGAAAGGTTCGTGATATGGTCCATGATGAATATATATTTATTCGTCAAACCAATTACTTTCCGGTCAATTGGGGGTCATGATGTGTTGCTAGATACCGCTCATGACTTGCTTAGATTAAGTGTTGATCTAAGTGGCCAATATAACCAAAAACCTAATGGGTCACACGCATAAGAGTGTCTCGGAGAATTTGTAAAATAGTTTTGGACAGAGATCCAATAAATGGAGAGCAATCGGATTAAATGGATCCCGATGAGATCGAGATATGTCCCGATGAGATCGCGACATTGATATTGTTGAAAAATATTTCGGGGTTTTCCCATATGGGACCCGGTGAGGCGGTAGGACCAATTCCAGTGTGGTTGGACCACTTCAGCATTTCTTTATATATATATAATTGATTAATTAATTAATTAATTAATAAATATATATGTTATACGTGGGAAGATGGAGGAGGAGCTCATCCTTTTACTTTTTATATATATATATATATAAAGACCTAACGTGGATGATAAAAAGAAGGTTCTTCTTATGCTTTGTCATGTTTATATTAAATGACAAAAAGACAAAAGATAAGAAGGAGGTCGTTGGCTTTGATAAAAGACATAAGAAAGGTTTTAAAAACCTAAGAGAAAAGTGTTCTCTCCATCATCGACCTCTCATCTTCTTCAAGCTTCCCATCCTCCTTCTTCATCGTTATTCTTCAAGCTCTCCAAGAACAAGGTAAGATCTAGCAGTCTTCAACTTGTTCTAGTTATTCTCGGGTCAAAGGGTTTGTCCTGGTTAGGTTCTCCGATCTCTGCGTGGATACCGTTAGAGACGGTCTCCTTTGGTCGTTTTGGTTTGACTTTGTTATATAGTCACATGGATCCTGGCTTTCGGGAAGGTCCCGGAATAAAAAATTTTGTTTTCCGCACCGTGGACATGTGATGCTCACACCGGGATTTTCCTACAAATCTCGTGTCGAGGGCTCTTATAGAAGTTGTAGATATAGATGTCTCCTTTCCAATGGTAGAAAAACGAAAGCAATTGGACATTTGTATAAAAAGTTATAGCATTCGCGCCAAGACATGTTCAGTTGGAATAAGGACATGAACTTATTGGATTCTTTCGACCATAACTTCTTCGTCCGACCTCCAAATTGAGCGATTCTTGAAAAATTTAATTTATAACATGTTTAACTACCTCTAAAAAAATTGGTAACTTTTGACTTGGAATTTAAAAAGATTGATTCAAAGCAAGTGAGGGTTCGTTGAGATAACCTTGCAAGGAAACCCGCTTACGCTTTTCGACTTCGAATCGGATAGTTGGGCTCAGGGAACGGGGTCCAACACCATGGTTGGGCTTCGGGAACAGGGTCCAACATCTTGTGGTATCAGAGCTTAGGCTTTTAAAGAGTCCTAGGCTTCGAATATGTTGTGTTATGTACTAATTGTTTGCATTTTGAATTGATTGTTTGCCTTAAATGACATGCATATCATGCATACATGTAGAATGTGAGCTAATCGTTAGTATTTCTATTGAAGGAGTGAAATACCACCTCGTAGAAGAACACGAGGAAATATGCAAGGATCGGTTGCACCTGACCCTCCATCGAGATAGGAGGGCACGGATGAATCTGTAGCCCTAGTGAATGTTGAGGTTTCTGTCGGGCAAAGTAGTGAGCCCACTCGGTCGCAGTCGCAGGAGTCGCCTGTTCCGCAGGAGCAAGCGCTTACCATGGATCCGAGACTGTTCCAAGCTTTCACTCAGGTGTTCGTCCAGGCTATGGGACAAATGCCGTAATCTTCTGCTCCGGCCTCAGTTAAGAAGGGGAAGCAATTTGACAAGCTGAGAAAGTATGGCGCAGTGGACTTTTTCGGGACTACTGATCCCTAGGAAGCTGAGACATGGCTGAGGAAGACGGAACGGATACTAGATCAGATGGACTATGAAGATGAAGAGAAGGTGGAATATGCTGCAAGTTTGTTGCAAGGAGATGCTCTGCATTGGTGGGAAAGTGTCCCGGGAAGTCAGCTAAAGCCGTCGGTATTGGCATGGAAGGATTTCCTAGTAGTCTTCAAGAAGAAGTATTTTTCGGAAGTGTACATCCAACAGAAGCAAAGAGAGTTTCTGAGCCTCACCCAGTGGGAGATGTCGGTGAGTGAATATGAGCGTCGATTCACCCAATTGGCCCGTTATGCTGCTGATCTAATGATGAGTGAAGCGGCAAGGTGTCGAAGGTTTGAAGCAGGATTGCATTTGGCCATCAGAGAGAAAGTGGTGACACAAAATTTCTGTGATTTCCAGCAGCTAGTTGAAGCAGCTTTAAGAGTGGAAAATGTAGAGAACATTAAGAGTGCGGTGAGCAGAAAGAGGAAAGGGAGAGAACAGTTCAAGAGGGGAGGCGGTGCTCCCATGACCGAGAGGAGTGCCCGAACGTTCCCTGCACAATTAGAAGAAAAGAACAGTGGAGCGAGCAGGCCTCGGCAAATGAGAACTGTCTCATATCAAGCCTCAACGGCTGGAGGCAGTAGGAGGGGAGATGGGGATAGGCTGCCCATCCCTAAGTGTGAACATTGTGGGGGATTCCACAAAGGGGAATGCTACCGTTTGACTGGAGCCTGTTTCAACTGTGGAGGAAAGGGACACAGGGCAAGAGAGTGTCCTCAACCTCCGAGGCAGGAGAGGAGTCAGATACAAGCCTCTAAGAGAGCCGAGTCAGTAGGGCACAGAATAGTATCAGAGGTGGGCAGTAGAAGTTCTAATGCAGTCAGAAAAGTGAACCCTCGAGGGAGACCAAGGGGACAAGCTCTAGCTAAAGTGTTTGCTATGACAAAGGAAGATGCAGAGATAGCTCCGGAAGTCGTGATTGGTATGATTAAACTTTTTGCTGAAGATGTTATTGTTTTGATTGATCCGGGTTCTACCCATTCGTTTGTGTCTTTGAGTAGAATTGTGGTTGGTAGGGAATTGAGCCCATTGGATACTCCTTTGATGGTGAGTACTCCAATCGGCCAATATATTATTATTAGTCAAGTATATAGAGACTGTGAGATACTTATTGGAAAGGAGCGATTAGTGATGGATCTAATGCCTTTGAGGATGGACGGATTAGATGTAATTTTGGGGATGGACACTTTGGAGAAGTACAAAGCCAAATTGAATTGCAGACACAAGACTGTGGAGTTTGAGATTGGCTATGGCAGAAAGGTAGTGTTCGTGGGGGGCAGAAAGACGAGTCCGATTAGAATGGTTTCGGCTTTGACAGCAAAAAAATTGATGAGGAAAGGATGTGAAGCATTTTTGGCCTATGTGGTAGACACAAAGGCAGATGGAGGGAAATTAGAAGAGATACTTGTGGTCAGGGAATTCCCGGATGTCTTTCCCGAGGAATTACCAGGACTACCGCCGCCTAGGGAAATTGAATTTTCCATTGAGCTTCTTCCAGGCACAATGCCAATCTCGATTCCACCCTATAGAATGGCTCCGGCAGAATTGAAGGAGCTTAAGGAGCAATTGGAAGATTTATTAGAGAAGGGTTACATTAGGCCGAGTTCTTCACCATGGGGAGCTCCGGTCTTTTTTGTAGAGAAGAAAGACGGATCCTTAAGGATGTGTGTGGACTACCGAAAGCTCAACCATGTCACTATCAAGAATAGATATCCGCTCCCCCGCATCGATGATTTGTTTGATCAGTTGCAAGGGGCGAGCATCTTTTCTAAGATAGATTTGAGATCGGGTTACTACCAATTGAGGATAAAGGAGTCGGATGTGTCCAAGACCGCTTTCAGAACTCGGTATGGCCACTTTGAGTTTCTGGTTGTGCCTTTTGGATTGACGAATGCGTCGGCAGCTTTCATGGACTTAATGAACAAGGTTTTTAAATTTTGCTTAGACCAATTTATCATTGTTTTTATAGATGATATATTGGTTTATTCTAAGAGTGACAAGGAGCATGAGGAACATTTGAGGATTGCCTTGAAGACTTTGAGGAAGAACGAATTATATGCCAAATTTGATAAATGCGAGTTTTGGCTAAGGGAAGTAGTGTTTCTTGGACATGTGATTTCGGAGCACGGAGTGCATGTGGATCCGAGAAAGATAGAAGCGGTTGTGAAATGGGAAGCACCGAAGAATATAGCAGAATTGAGGAGTTTCTTGGGTTTAGCTGGATATTATAGGAGGTTCGTGGAGGGCTTCTCTATAATAGCAGCTCCACTTACCAAGTTGACTAGGAAGGACCAGAAGTTTGTATGGACCGATGAATGCCAGAAGAGCTTTGAGGAGCTTAAGTATCGATTGACGAGTGCACCAGTTTTGACTTTGCCTTCGGGTAATGATGGATACATAGTGTATAGTGATGCCTCTAGGAAGGGGTTAGGCTGTGTACTGATACAAGGAGGTAAGGTTATTGCCTATGCTTCGAGGCAATTGAAACCTTATGAGATGAATTATCCGACGCATGACTTGGAGTTAGCTGCCATAATTTTTGCGTTGAAAATTTGGAGACATTACCTGTATGGAGTTACCACTAGGGTATTTACTGATCACAAGAGTTTGAAGTACTTGATGAGCCAGAAAGTATTGAATTTGAGACAGAGAAGATGGTTGGAGCTGTTAAAGGATTATGACTTGATGATTGATTACCATCCAGGGAAAGCTAATGTAGTGGCGGATGCGCTGAGTAGAAAATTGACTATAGCATATGTGGAGACAATGTATTTTCCTTTGCTGAAGGAATTAGCAAGACTTTGAGTGACGTTGACACAAGCCAAATTGGATTGTATATTGGCTAACTTTAGAGTAAGGCCAGTATTGAATGACAAGATTAAGGAGTTGCAGAAACAGGATGAGTACTTGAGCAAGCTCAGAAAAGAAATAAAGGATGGTAAACTTTCTGAGGTAGAGGTCAAGGAAGATGGATTGATGGTATTAGGCAACAGACTATGTATTCCTGATGTGCAAGAGTTGAAGGATGAAATTTTAGATGAGGCACATAATGCGCCTTATGCAATGCACCCAGGAAGCACGAGAATGTATAGAGATTTGAAGGAGCATTTATGGTGGAAAGGAATGAAGAAAGAAGTTGCAGAATATGCTAAAAGATGATTAGTGTGCCAGCAAGTTAAAGCTGAGCACCAAGCACCTTCCAGCAAGCTTAAACCTTTTTCGATTCAGGAATGGAAATGGGAGAAGATTACGATGGATTTCTTGATGGGATTGCCAAGAACCAGTAGGAAACATGACGCAATATGGGTGATTGTGGATAGGCTAACCAAGTCTACTCATTTCTTGCCAATTAGACAGACGGATTCGTTGAGTGTGTTGGCCAAGAAATACATGGATGAGATCATAAGACTTCATGGGATTCCAAGTTCGATAGTCTCGGATAGAGATTCCCGATTTACCTATAGCTTTTGGGAAAGTTTACTGGAGGCTTTAGGAACTAAGTTAAATTTTAGTACAACTTTCCATCCGCAAACTGATGGACAATCGGAGAGAACGATTCGGACTTTGGAGGCGATGCTAAGAGCTTGTGTTATGGATTTCAAAGGCTCATGGGATGATCATTTGCCTTTAATAGAATTTGCTTATAATAATTCCTATCATTCGGGAATTCAAATTGCACCATTTGAAGCTCTTTATGGTAGGAGGTGTAGAACTCCTATTTGTTGGGATAAGGAAGGTGAGAGGAGGCTAGTAGGGCCTGAATTGGTACAGGTTACTGTTGACAAGATTAAGCTGGTGAAATAGAGACTTAAGGCAGCTCAAGATAGAATGAAGAGCTACTCAGATGCGCATAGGAAAGAAATGGACTTTGAAGTTGGAGACAGAGTGTTTCTTAGAGCCTCTCCATGGAAAGGAGTTTTGCGATTTGGTAAGAAAGGTAAGCTAAGTCCGAGGTATATAGGCCCTTATGAGATCCTTGAGAGGATTGGGCCTTTGGCATACAAGTTAGCTTTGCCATCGGAATTGTCTAAGATCAATAATGTTTTTCACGTTTCGATGCTGAGGAAGTATCGATCAGATCCTTCGCACATAGTTCAACCTTCGGAAGTTCAGCTCAGAGAGGATTTAACATATGAGGAGCAACCAGTAGAGATCCTAGATTCGAAGGATAAAGTTTTAAGGAATAAGGTTGTGAAATTAGTCAAAGTCTTATAGAGGAACCATTCGACCGAGGAAGCAACGTGGGAGCCTTTAGAAGCGATGAAGGAGAAATATCCTAATCTTTTCGATGTTTCAGGTAAGAATTTCGAGGACGAAATTCTTTTAGGGAGGAGAATTCTTAGACCTTGTTTTATTTGCTTAAATTGTTTAATTGATTATTTATGTTTTAATTTCCTAATTGGTTCTTTTTTCTTGATTGATGGCTTACAATTTTTTTTATAGAATTGGTCTTTAATTAGAATTTGAGAAAAGGAATAGAAATTGAATTTGAATTGAGGTAGTAGGTGAAGTGGGATTAATATAATAAGTGAGTAGTAAATGTAAGTAGTTAGTAAGTGGAAGCTAGCATGGAACTAAGGGGTTAAGGGTTAGTTGGAGTCTTTAAAAGCCAACCAAGGGTAGTTGGAAAGAGGCTTTAAGTGAAGGGCATTATGGGCAAAGAAGAAGGAAAATAAAAGACAAAATTGGAGAAGAAGAAGAGCATTGTCGTGGAAGCTAGAGAAGAAGGAAGGAGAAATCGTGGGAGAAGGAAAGAAGAGAAGAAAATTCAAGAGGAAAGTGGGAAAAATCGTGAAAGGGAGGAGAATCAAAGCTTCTAAGGTAAGTTATCCTATTTTCTTCTTGTTTTGTTGAAGAAAGGGGGGAATGTGTTATGAATGAAGAGAAATCCTAGTGAGAGAAAGTGGTAGGGAGAAGAAGATGAATAGTTAATTAATAAGTTTTTTGGATTTTTCACCTAAGGGTTGAGTTTCTAACCTATAGGGTTTATGAATGGGTTACATGGAGGCTTGATTTAGGTTATGACATTTTTAGGGTTTTGGAGGGGAATTTCGAAAATTGGAGAATAAATGATGGATTGTTGATTTTGTTTAGGAAATCTAGGGGCTATCCAAGAGCAAGAGGAAGGAAGTCATTGAGATTGGAATTTCCAAGTTATAAGGTGGGTAAATTATTTATGGTTTTTGTGCAAAATGAGCAAATGCTTGTATATGCATTGTATGTGACTTGTTTGCATATTTGTTATATTGATATGATGTATATCATGATGATTAAACCATAGAAATGTGATTATGCCATGTTATGTATGAATGAATGATTGACATTTGGATAAGAAAGTATGCCATTAAATGAAATCATGACATTTTGTTATATGAACATTTGAATTGGTTTATGTGCTTTGTTTGGGCTGAGAGGAACCGTTTCGAGTCACGTGCACGTCGACGTCAAAGCCCGATCCCGACTGCCGGCTTGTGGCCCACGAGATCCGAGAATGGACTCGTTTCGATTCACGACGTAAATTTCGGTTTCGTCGTTTTGTTCACGGAACCTCTAGCCATTGAAATGTGCATTGCATTTGATGTTCTAAGTTGCCTTGAAATGATTACATTTAGTGTGTGAAGATGATTTGAAATTATGAGTTGACTATTGCTTTGTGAATGTTGGATTCTCATTGTTATATACTTGTGCCTAAACATGCTAGTATGTATATGTATTTGGTTGATTGTGTGGCTCAATGCCATCGACTATAAATGGTTTAGCCATCGAATGTATAGCTCAACCCACGACTTTCCTCCTCAAAGTGCGGATCGAGAAGATCAAGAAATCATGCGGGCATTTGACGATCTCGAGAGATTTAGCTTTTGTATCAAGTTAGGAGCTAGATTTTTGAATAAATTTAACATCATATTGAACATTGAGCATCGAATGTATTTTGCAACTTGTGTAATGTCGATATGTAATTTAAAGCTATGTATGAAAGCTTGTATATGTAGGAAAATCCCGGTGTGTGCATCATATGTACACGGTGCGGAAAACAATTTTTTTTATTCCGGGACCTTCCCGAAAGCCAGGATCCATGTGTCTATATAACGATATCAAACCATAACGGCCAAAGGAGACCGTCTCTAACGGTATCCACGCAGAGATCGGAGAACCTAACCGGGACAAACCCTTTGACCCGGGAATAGCTAGAACAAAGTAAAGAGTGCTAGCTCTTACCTTTGTTCTTGGAGAGCTTGGAATCAACGATGAAGGAGATGAAAAAGCTTGGAGAACTAGAGAGATGATCGTGAGCTTGAAGAGGAAGAAACTCTTTCTTTTTTCCTTCAAAGGCCACGAAGATCATCCTCAATTCTACTTCATTAGCCTTTTTGTCCTTTAACAATTAAAGGACTTAAAAGCTAATGGTGGAGAGAGCTCCACGTTAGCCTTATATATATATATATATGTATGTATATATATATATATATATAAAATAAAGTGATACTTGTCTTCTCCTTCATGCTTCCACGTTTAACATATATATATATATATATATTAATTAATTCTTTAATTAATTAATAATATATATATATGTATATAAATGTCAAGTGGTCCAACACACTGGGTCGGTCCTACCGGCCCACGGGTCCCAAGATGGAAAACTACGTAAACGTTTTTCAGCAATATCGATATCGCGATCTCATCGGGACATATCTCGATCTCATGAAGATCCATTTAATTCTATTGCTCTCCATTTATTGGATCTCTATCCAAAACTATTTTATTTAATTCTTCGAGTCACTCTTACGCGTGTGACCCATTAGGTTCCCGTAATGTTGGCCACTTAGATTAACACTTAATCTGAGCAAGTCATGAGCGTATCTAGCAACACATCATGACCCCAATTGACGGAAAGTAATTGGTTTGGCTTAATGAACATATATTCATCATGAACCATATCACTAACCTTTCCATAGATAATTATCGTGCAATTCGTCCTTTCACCATGCTATACCCCACTTGGTTATGAGTATGGGCAAAGTGTCAACTCTTACTAGAATGACTACGCCAAATCTAGTCCAAGTGATATCGCTTCTTGTCCTGGGACTCATTACTTTATATGTCACCAAGACACTCTTTATGACATACGCATTCTACCAGAGATTTCCAAGTAATGACCCCGACAAGAGGCTATGGGTATCATCTTCTGCTATCACAGAAGTGGTGAATCCTCTATTGGCTACTCAATTACCTTCGAATACCATACCTCAAGCTGTACCCAATCACCACCCTATGAGCGACCTGTGTAAGGAAACAAGGAATGGAGTCAAAGCACAGAATCAGTATCCAAGATATCCTTGAGTACCTCAAGTCTAAGGATATTTGCACCATTGCTATGATGAGATTATCACTGACATTAGAATAGGACATCCATGTGATGATCTCATAGCAGGTCATCCAATGTACTTACTACCTCTAGTAAGCATTCACATCTCAACACTAAATATCTCATATTTACAGTTTCTGAGATCCACTGCTTGAAAAAATCAAGGAGCTTGAGATGTGCTAGTCTCTCCGGACACCGATGTCCAGCCAAGAATCCTATGACTAGGGATAATTTAGATACTGACATAATTGCACATGATAGGAATCTCAATAGTATGATCGCATCATAATTTCCTTCATGCTATGTCATATATCATGGACTTCATTAATTTGCTTATTGGTCAAAATCAGTTCATAAATAATGAACATCAAATTAATGAAATATGCCTTTCTTTATTTATTCATAAAGTCTGTACACAACTTTGTACAAAACACGCTAAAGACGATTGCCTTTAGGGCACTACTCTAACAATCTCCCACTTGACCTAAAGCCAATCACCTTGATATCTAATACCATAGGCGAGTACATGAGAATCAAAACTCTTTTGTGACAATGACTTCATCAACGGATCAGCAATATTTTGCTCAGTGGGAATTCTCTCTATCTCGACATCACCTCGTCCAATGATCTCCCGATCGATGATATCTACGGCACGGTTTGGATCGTTGATGAGACCTTGGTTCCTTTGCTCGCGCAATAGCCCCATTGTTGTCTTAATACAACCAGATGGGCCCATCACAGCCTAGGAACCACACCAAGTTCAAGAATAAGCTTCTTGATCCAAACTGCTTCCTTTCTTTGCGGCCTCAAGCGGCGATGTACTCGCTTCGGTTGTTGAATCGACAATCGTCTCTTGTTTGAACTCTTCCAACCGATCGCCTCATTGCTCGGTGTGAATATGTAACCTGATTGGGATTTGAAATCATCCTTATCGATTGAAAATCGCATCAGATACCCGCCACTTTGAGATCTCTATCTCCATATATCAAGAAAACATCCTTAGTCCTTCGTAAGTATTGAGGATATTCTCGACAACCACCCAAAGGACCCACACCAGATCCGATTGGTTTCGCTCAGAACACTTAGAGCATATGATACATCGGGTCTCGTACATAGCATTGCGTACATGATAGATCCTACCGTAGATGCATACGGATCATATTCATGCGATCCTCTCATCTTGTGTCTTAGACACATAGATTTCGAGAGTGTTATCCCATGAGTCACGGAAGGTACCTCTTGGATTGCTCCATGCTAAACCTCTTCAAAGATCTTGTCTATGTATCGTTGATTGTGAAAGACCAAGCAACCTTTTGATCTATCTCTATAGATCTTTATCCCAAGGATATAAGTTGCTTTACCAAGGTCTTTCATGGAAAATTATTCGACAACCAAATCTTCACCGATCAGTAGATAGGGACATCGCTTCCTAGTAATAATATGTCATCTACATATAGCACAAGGAATACGATTGTAGTTCCACTAACCTTCTTATACACACAAGATTCATCCGGATTTTGTGAGAAACCAAACTCTTTGATTACCTCATCAAAACGGATATTCCAACTCTGGATGCTTGTTTCAATCCATAGATGGATTTCAAGCTTGCATACCTTTTCACCATCATAGAGGTGAAGCCCTCAGGTTGTGTCATATACACATCCTCGCCTAGATTTCCATTTAGAAAGTCGTCTTCACATCCATTTGCCATATCTCATAATCATAATGAGTGGCAATGGCTAGAGTATCCTAATGGATTTAAGATTGCTATCGGGTCAAGGTCTCGTCAGTAGTCAACTCCTTGTCTTTGATTTAAAACCTTTAGCCACAAGCCTTGCTTTATAGGTAATTACACTACCATCCATGTCGGTTTTCTTTTGAAAACCCATTTACACCCTATGGGTTTTATTCCTTCGGTGCCTCAACCAAAGTCCATACTTGGTTTTCATACATGGAATCCATTTCACTTTCATGGCATGAAGCCATTTCTCGACATCAACTCTTCGTAACCTCTTCATAGGTGGTAGGCTCATCATCTTCTATGAGCAATACGCCATTCTGCTCATTCACGAAATCCATATCTCTCGGGAACAGAGCGTATCCTACGTGACCTACGTAATATCGTGTGTTGTAGAAGGATGAACTATTACTTCATCCGTATGAGTCACAGATTTGTGTTCAGCAGATTGATTCAAGGCTCGTTTCGAGCATCTTGAACTTCTTCAAGTTCAATTTTGCTCCCACCGCCTTCTTGTAAAAGAAACTCTTTCTCTAAAGACAACATGCTTTGAAACAAACACCTTTTGTTCCTCAAAGGTAGAATTGATATCCCATTGTTTCTTTAGATATCCTACTAACAAACACTTGTCGACTTTGCATCAAGTTTATCTAATCGTGTCCGTTTCACATAAGGTGACAACCCCAAACTTTCAAATGAGTAAGATAGGGTCTTTGTTAGTCCACATCTCATATGGAGTAACATCAATCGTCTTTGATGGAACTCGCTTAGCAAGTAAACAAATTGCCTCGATTGCATTCCCCAAAAGGATTTTCGTAACTTTGCAAAGCCCATCATCGATCATACCATGTCTAAGAAGGTTCGATTTCTCCTTTCGGCCACACCATTATGCTGTGGTGTGTATGGAGGAGTCCATTGAGATAAAATCCCATTATCTCTGAGATAATCTAAAAACTGTTGGTCTAAGTATTCCCCACCACGATCGGATCGTAATGTCTTGATACTTTTCCCAAGTTGGTTTTCTACTTCATTTCGAATTGTTTGAACTTTTCAAATGCTTGATTTGTATCTCATCGACATGTACCCATATCGAGAATAATCATCGATAAAGGTAATGAAGTAAAGACAACCACTTCTAGCATGGATGGACATCGACCATATACATCTGAATGTATTAGGTCTAATACTCCATCGCTCGCTCACCCTTTCCTGAAGGGTAACTTAGTCATCTTGCCTAATAAATAAGATTCACATGTGTCATATGATTCATAATCAAATGACCCTAAACTACCATTCTTATGGAGCTTAGCTATCGTCTCTCATTTATATGGCCAAGGCGACAATGCCATAAGTAAGTTGATTTTAAATTATCTCGTTTATGTCTTTTCGTGTCATTGACATTCATAATTGGATGTGACATATCTAATATGTAAATTCCATTGCATAATGTACCAGTACCATAAAGCATTCAATTCAAACTAATAGAACAACCATTGTTACTAAAAGTCAAATGAAAACCAGCTCTATTTAAACAAGAAACAGATAATATGTTCTTTGTTAAAACAGGTACAAAATAACATTCATCCAATTTCATTACAAGCCCACTGGGGAGTGACAAAAAATAAGTGCCTACGACTAATGCAGCAACTCTTGCTCCATTTCCTACACGCAGGTCTATCTCTCCTTCATGAAATGCTCATCGTCCTCGAGGCCTTGATATCATTGCATATGTGTGAGCCACAACCGGTATCTAATACCCATATGTTATAGTCAGAAACATTATTAACCTCAATGACAAACATACCTGAAGGAGCTGAGGCATCTGATGCCTTCTTCTGCTTCAATTCTTCCAGATAGACTTTATAGCCCGCCCGGTGGCTGCCTTGCCACAATGAAAGCAAGTTCCTTTTGGTGCAGTTTCTTTGGTTTTCTTTTTGGCTGTACTTCTTTTTGGTTTCTTAGACCTTTTCTTCTTCAATTTCTTTTTCTTAGAACCAGAAGAAGAGTCCACCACAAGCACTGCCTTACTATCCTTCTTGATAGCTTGCTCATTGTCTCGAAAGCGATTGATCAACTCAGGGATTGTCGTGGATATTTGGTTCATCCGATAGTTTAACACAAACTGTGAATAACTATCAGACAATCTAACTAGAATTAATTCAACACTTAATTCATAATCCATAACAAAACCTTTGACGACCAATCTCTCAATATACCCATTCATCTTTAGTGCATACTGCACTGCAGATGAACCTGGAGTCAACTTAGTAGTGAAGAGTAGCCTCGAGGTCTCGAACCTTTCAGACCGAGCTTGCTCATCAAACAGCTCCCTAAGATGAAACACTATGGTATTAGCATCCATAGACTCATGCTGCTTCTGCAGCTCTGGTGACATAGATGCGAGCATAATGCAGGTAACCATGTCACTGTCTTTGAGATGCTTACGATATGCTTTCTGATCCTCATCAGAAGCATCAACAGGAGGTGGATCAGGAAGTGGAACATCTAGGACATAGCCCAGTTCCTCAGATCTGAGAACAATTCTCAGATTTCTCAGCCAATCAAGAAAGTTGGGTCCAGTTAATTTGTTCGAGTCCATTAGTGAGCGCAAGTTCACACTGGAAGTCATCTTCAATAACCTATAGGGAAAGAGAGAAAGAATGTTAGAATAGAATTACATGCATGATCATAAGGACTTGCATGACATGCATATGGCTCCCACCAGTTTCAAAGAATCCATAACCCTCACTATGAATCCAAGAAACATTATGACAAAAAGTCCTAGTGGGTCGATATCCGACATTGCTAAAATGACCTTGGGTTTACCCAACAAGCCACCTTAGGTCAATCGGTAGGTATCGGTCATACCAATTGCATCATAGATATCCGACATTACTAAAATGACCTTGGGTTTACCCAACAAGCCACCTTAGATCAATCGGCAGGTATCGGTCATACCAGTTACATCACAGGTGCAATTATCGACTAGTGCTATCAACTCGTGATGTATGTACACATATGGGGTTATCAACTCTTGATGCGCGTATATCTGATGTACACTACCCAATTTCGCCTCTGTCCACGTTGACCTTGAGTTTACTCAACAAATTAACGCTACTAGTGAAAACCGACCCATTAATCCGAAAATCTTATTTCCATGGTTCGAACATATCAGTATAGAGTGAGCTTGGGTTTACTCAACAACCCAACTCTATAAGAACTCTGGTTCTTCCCATATTAATGGAAGACGTTATTTTTCATATTATGTGTGAGGGATTTCAAGCTCTGGTCTCATCATCTTCTTCTCCAAGCTGTAGGATTATAGTCACCCGACTATATGGAATGATTTAGGGCATTTCATCAATTACATTGAATCTATACCTAAAATCATCCATCATCCCATCTTTGTATGTTGTAGTCGACTGGTGCATGTGCTAGTCGACTGGTGCATGTGCTAGTCGACTACTTTTGACTACTGTGCACGAGCTAGTCGACTGGTGCATGTGCTAGTCGATTACTTTTTGGCTACTGTGCACGAGCAAGTCGACTGGTGCATGTGCTAGTCGACTACTGCATGTGTTAGTCGACTACTGCATGTGTTAGTCGACTACTTTTTGGCATGCTCTCTAATCGGCTAATTTCTCAATCCGTGTAGTTCAAATTCACAATACCAAATGTAATATACTTTACTTTGATGTACCAATGAAACACTTTCATTGTATCATGCTTACCATATATAGTTATACTATACATGAAACTTGAAATCAATGAATACACTCTTATTCATTTAGATTTCCAAATAATTTGAGAATATCAAACTATCACCCTAAGTATCTCTAGGTAGTCTACACTTTATCAAGATTACTTCGGCACTGGTCACAAAATTTGTGACGGCCAAAACAATCAAGACAATGAAATACACTAACGAGACGCTAATGTGACATATTTGACATCCGAAAATTTTTGGAAACCCAATTTCAAGAAAATCATTTTAGCAAGCATACAACATCAATGTAACATATTTTTAATCACATTAAAAATGATCCAAGGCATTGGAATTGAGAAATACACAATTAATCATTCCAAACAAAATAGCTCCAGCAACTTTCTCAAAACTGCCAAGCTCTGTCTTTTGCTTGAAAAACTCATTGAAACAATTTCAATAAATTCTAAGAAAATTACAGAGCTTACAACATGTTCACAAAATGCGCCATGAATGTTTTTAGGATTTATTTCCAACAAAAACTCATCCAACCTCAGCAACAAAGCCAATGTAGAATATGTGTTCCTCAACACAGTTATTCCCAGTAGCACACAATAAATTCTCAAATAAATAGTAAATCACCTGGAAAATATTTTTGCATCCTCATAGACATTCATAAACATCTTAGAGACATGTCGGTGAAAGAAAATCCGAAAAACATTTTTTATACAATTTATTCTCGAATTTACAAGCATGCCTGTTCAAGGAATGTGCACAAACACAGAAACCAGAACATTAGGGAATAAATTAGCAAAACCATATCAAATCACATTGATAAATTCTGGTCTTCCACAGACATATTCAACAAAATCTTATGAGCACATATGGGCAAGAAAATTTCGAAAACTATATTTCTATACTGATTTCGAAATTAACACAGTCAACATGCATCATCGTCACAAGCAATAGGCAGCTCCGACCTAGTTATGATTTCTTCGTTATATACGACACAAGTGGCTCTGATACCACTGTAGGAAAATTACGGTGTGTGCATCACATGTACACGGTATGGAAATTTTTTTTTTTTATATTTCGGGACCTTCCCGAAAGCCAGGATCTATGTGTCTATATAATTATATCAAACCATAATGGTTAAAGGAGACCGTTTCTAACGGTATCCACGCAGAGATCGGAGAACCTAACCGGGACAAACCCTTTGACCCGGGAATAGCTAGAACAAAGTAAAGAGTGCTAGCTCTTACCTTTGTTCTTGGAGAGCTTGGAATCAACGATGAAGGAGGTGAAGAAGCTTGGAGAACTAGAGAGATGATCGTGAGCTTGAAGAGGAAGAAACTCTTTCTTTTTTCCTTCAAAAGCCACGAAGATCATCCTCAATTCTACTTCATTAGCCTTTTTGTCCTTTAACAATTAAAGGACTTAAAAGCTAATGGTGGAGAGAGCTCCACGTTAGCCTTATATATATATATATATATATAATAAAGTGATACTTGTCTTCTCCTTCATGCTTCCACGTTTAACATATATATATATATATTAATTAATTCTTTAATTAATTAATAATAATATATATATATGTATATAAATGCTGAAGTGGTCCAGCCACACTGGGGTCGGTCCTACCGGCCTACCGGGTCCCGGTATGGAAAAACCACCGGAAATCTTTTTCAGCAATATCGATGTCGCGATCTCATCGGGACATATCTCGATCTCATTGGGATCCATTTAATTCTATTGCTCTCCATTTATTGGATCTCTATCCAAAACTATTTTATTTAATTCTCCGAGTCACTCTTATGCGTGCAGACCCATTAGGTTCCCTGTTATGTTGGCCACTTAGATTAACACTTAACTCGAGCAAGTCATGAGCGGTATCTAGCAACACATCATGACCCCAATTGACCGGAAAATAATTGGTTTGACGAATGAACATATATTCATCATGAACCATATCACTAACCTTTCCATAGACAATTATTGTGTAATTCGTCCTTTCACCATGCTATACCTCACTTGGTTATGAGTATGGGCAAAGTGTCAACTCTTACTAGAATGACTACGCCAAATCTAGTTCAAGTGATATCGATTCTTGTCCGGGACTCATTACTTTATATGTCATCAAGACACTCTTCATGACATACGCACTCCGACCGAGATTTCCAAGTAATGACCCCGACAAGAGGCCATGGGTATCATCTTTCGCTATCACGTAAGTGGTGAATCCTCTATTGGCTACTCAATTACCTTCAAATACCTCAAGTCGCACCCAATCACCACCCTATGAGCGAATTCTGTAAGGCAACAAGGAATGGAGTCCAAGCACGTAATCAAGATTCAAGATATCCTTGAGTACCTCAAGTCTAAGGATATTTGCACCATTGCTATGATGAGATTATCACTGACATTAGAATAAGACATCCATGTGATGATCTCATAGCAGGTGATCCAATGTACTTACTACCTCTAGTAAGCATTCACATCTCAATACTAAATATATCATATTTACAGTTTCTGAGATCCACTGCTTGATCAAATCAAGGAGCTTGAGATGTGCTAGTCTCTCCGGATTATCGATGTCTAGTTTCAGTAATCCTATGACTAGGGATAATTTAGATACTGACATAATTGCACATGATAGGAATCTCAGTAGTATGATCGCATCATAATTTCCTTCATGCTATGTCATATATCATGGACTTCATTAATTTGCTTATTGATCAAAATCAGTTCATAAATAATGAACATCAAATTAATGAAATATGCCTTTCTTTATTTATTCATAAAGTCTGTACACAACTTTGTACAAAACACGCTAAAGGAGATTGCCTTTAGGGCACTACTCTAACATTATGAACTCCATTTTTGGCTTGGAATTGAATTGAAGATTGGGAAAATTTCCTTTGTGCATGTGCTTATCTATCTTGTTGTGTGAAATGCTTATTTTAGGTTTTATAGGGTTAACTTGTGTGTTGGATTCTTGAGGGAAAAACTGGGTTGATTTAGGCCATTATGGGCAAAATGATCTTCTTGAACTTTGTTGTTTATCCTCTTAGCTTTTCAATGGTATAATGTTTGCAAAATTTGGATATCAATATTGAGAGTTATGGGTTTTGCAAGTGATGATATTGTGTGGAAGGCTTGAGTGTGATAGCTTTGGTGCATGATGAGAAATTATGTGTTGTATGGGTTTTTGAGTTGATATTTGGGAGTGTGATGCATCTCAATTAGTAGTTGAATGTTTAAGGAGTGTTATTACACTTGAAGGATTTAATTTGGGAAGATTTTGAATGTATATGATGTTAGGATTAGAGGTTGGAAGCATTGGAAGGCTTGGAAGGGGTTTTGGGTTGCGCGTGTCCGTTAAACAGACATGAGTGTCCGTTAAACGGACCTTCTCAGGAGGAAAAGGACCCTTAGTCCAGTGTATTTCTGTTTAACGGACTTTCTCGGACAATTTGGGGGTGTTTTGCCAGTCTGTGTTCGTTAAACGGACATGCATGTCCGTTTAACGGACAGTCTCGGGTTAGCTACAGTAATTTGTGATTTTGACTTATTTAGAAGCCAAATCTCGTGTCGATTGATCTAATAGAAGTTGTAGATCTATATGTCTTCTTTCCAATGGTCCAAAAATGAAAGTAATTGGACATTTGTATAAAAAGTTATAGAATTCGCGCCAAGACATGTTCGGTTGGAATAAGGACATGAACTTATTGGATTCTTTCGACCATAACTTCTTCGTCCGACCTCCAAATTGAGCGATTCTTGAAGCATTGAATTTATAACATGTTTAACTACCTCTCCAAAAAAAATTGGTAACTTTTGACTTGGAATTCAAAAAGATTGATTCAAAGCAAGTGAGGGTTCGTTGAGATAACCTTGCAAGGAAACCCACTTAAGCTTTTCGACTTCGAATCGGATAGTTGGGCTCAGGGAACGGGGTCCAACACCATGGTTGGGCTTCGGGAACGGGGTCCAACACGTATAACCAGGTTAAGGACACTCATGGTATCCTTAATCCAACTATACAAGGCTAACCGAATATCTATTTTTTTTAAATTTGGGCAACACAACGGCTGTATTTTATAAATCCCAAAACCTGGAAACAATTTAAACACATTTCTATATTCATATCCAACCACAACTTCAGGACTTTAAAGTCTAGTCAAGGCAATCTCAACAACAGTATTAAAAGTTCATACAGAAAATCATTTATAAAACACCAGACAGTCAAAAGTTAACTTACAAAATCATAAAGCATAACTATATAAGCACAATTTATGAGCCACTAGATAACAAAAGTACAAAACAAGAAACTACCTACGTGTGGTAATACCCCGAAAATGTCAAAAGATCACACGATCCACTCAGAGCTTAAAACTCACTAAATTAACCTGCATGGTTAGAAAGCAGAGGGAGGTGAGTACAGTAGGTAATCAGTGAGCAGGAAAATCATATAACACAAATAGAATTCGATCATACCAAGACGGTGTAGATAACCTATGATGTGAATATACATGACATAAAAACACATAGGCCTAGCCTATGCCTCATCATATACTGGTTAGGAACTATATAGGCCCAGCCTATTAATCACCCATCCGATGGATATAGGTTTCGATTCCAGTATACAAATGCATAAAAACATCAGATATATAAATAAAATCTCATCAGAAATCAAATATCAGAAAAAGCCAAAACAATAATGTGTGACACCACTAGTCGGCCAAACTAATGTGCACACCCACCGATTATCAGTGTTGGCTCGATTTTCATTTGTGGTGAGTTCGAACTACAGTCGACAAGAGCATCATGACCCTAGGTGATGACCTCGTCGATGCTTAGACTCTAGATGTGGAATCACCCGCAAGTCCTATAGAAAGATGTTGATACGACAACTCGACTTTTATATACTAGAGACAAGAGTATAGGGGTTGCTTAATCAGTTGTGCCCATCACACAATTGGCGAATCCTCTCCTCACCAATCACCAAAATCATATACAAAAATTAAGTACAAAAATCAAGTAAAGCATCATATTTTTATTTTTCGATCGAACCAATAAAATGAAACCATACTATGACTCTAAGCTAAAGAAGAACAAACACATGTAGAATACATGACTCGGTTATGCATTTGTAAATTCCAAAACACTGTTTTATGCAATAAAAGTCATCTTTTAAAATCCAAATGCAAAGTTGTTCAAAAAATAGTTCAGAAAAATAAGACGTTTTCCATTACATTTTTTTTGCAAATTTTTTAAAAGTAATATTATTTCTCAAAATACAAAATTAAACCATTAGAAAGCATCGTCCTTTGCACTTCAAACACAGGTTTGTTGAAAACAATATTATTTTTCAAAATATGTAATAAAATATCAGTTTAAAAAACAATGTTGAAACATTATTTCATACAATAAAGTTATCTTTTGTACTCTGAATGCATAGTTGTTCAAAACAATGACATTTATTAAATACCTAAACATATTAGCATCCACTTGAAATTCAGTTCTACCATATGTTGCCTAGGTTCAAAATTCACATACCAGTCATCATAATTGTCTTAGGATGTTCTAATCCTATTTGAGAAATAAGGTTTCCCAAACTCACCTCAAAAGAAGGTATACACTCTTTTAGCTTCAACAATCCTAGGTACGGGCTCCTTGATTCACAGCTCCCGAGCCTTTATACATAAAAAGACATACAATGTATTTACTACTTAAACATAAATTTCCTTTTTATAAACCCTCACATAGGTTTGTAAAACACAATATTACTCCCTATAAGCTATAGAATCTGACCATTAAACTTCTCACAAGGTTACTTCCTTACTAGTCACATTAGCTTTTCTTTTGCATTTTCTAAGGCATTTAATGCCTTTAATCCCATACTTACTCATTTTCAAACATAATTAAACACATCTTTATCCAAGCTCATTAAGCTATTACTCATCAATCTAAGCAACAACTCAAGTTCACTCTAAGTTGACATAAAAGTGTTTTCCAATGCATACCATTATAAGGCCTTAAATCCTAAGTCAAGTTCACTTAGGCATTTTATCAAACACCTAATATGCATGATTTTCAATTCACATTTCCAAGACTTTATCATAACAATTCCTGCTCCTATCATGTCATATAGTAACACTTCTAATCAATGACACATTCCACCACTCCATTCAAACGAATTTCCTTCATTTAAGCTACATTTTATCAATTGTACAACTCATTACATTAATCCACCTCTTCTCCATCATTTTGACCTAAAATTAACCAACATGAATCTTCTTCATTCTTCATCATCAATTCACATCATACATGTATAATTAACACCTTAGAATTCATTTAGACCATCCATTTCAAAAGATATTCAAAAATTCAAAGTTTCACCTAAAAGGGACAATTTTGGTTTTGACTTAAAAAACCCTCTCCATGAAAGATTTAATTCATCTAAACCATGTTTCATGCATATTCAAGCATGGAGAACAACATAGCTTAACACCAAACTCAAAATCATAATGTGGAGAGAGATGAGTCAAAATTTACCTATACTTTCCTTTAGTGATATCTTCAAATCCTTTGAGAATTTCTCAAATCTAATGATATATTTGAGTTCCTTGACCCCAAATTACTTAGAACACCTTGATTGAGGTTGAAGAAGCAAAAAGAAGGGTGAAATATGGTGATGGCCAAAACTTCCTTCTTTCTCTCCTCTCTTCTCCTTTCTTCTTTCTTTTAATTAAAATCAAGTTTTTTAAAGTCTAAATAATGGGTTGCACGGCCACACCATGAAGAAGGGTCTATAATTTGACTCTTCTTTGACCAAGCATGGTGAATTTACCATTTTGCCCTTAGGTTCTATGAAATTACCATTTTGCCCTCCAAACTTTCCTAAATTAGCAATTAAACCCAAAGTTTAGGAATCACAAAAAATTTTATTTTTATTTTGGTCCTTGGACTCTTGGAAATAATAATTAAACCCCTTAACTTTGTAAAATTACATATTGGTCCTCCAAAAATTGAAAAATTAAGTTTAAGTCCTTTAACTTTTAACGATTTGCAAATAAGCCCTTATGTACATTAACCTTTCCAATTAAGCTTTCTAAATGTCTAATAAGTCTATAAATCTTGTCTAATCACCTCTAAGGCATTAGAACACATTTAACTTAACCACCATGGTCATATCCATCCAGTAGACTTGGTTTTACAAACTTAGAAGCTTACATGTCAGAAATCTCTAAGATTTTGCATACTGAAGAATTCTAAGTTTATGTTGAAGTAAATCACACGTTAGTACAATGCTTATAGAACGATAACGAATACACTAGAAGGGGGGGTTGAATTGTGTATTCCCCTTTTTGATGACTCTTTCAAACAACTGTTTTGTTTTTTAAAAAAGATCTTTTACAGAAAATTCAGTAAATTCAAAATAATTAAAACTTTGAAAACTTGTTTCGAAATTTAAGTGATAAAAAAAACTTTGAACTTTAAGAGAGATAGAGTAGAGAGAAGTTGACACAACGATTTTATACTGGTTCACCCCAAACCGTGGGCTACGTCCAGTCCTTAGAGTTCTTTCTGAGATTTCACTATCTCTTCAACGTTTACAAGTATTCTTTCCGAGCCTCTTCAGTCTCTACACTCAAGATTCTTTCACTCTTAGCCTCTGCAGGCTATCTGTACTACTTTCTTACAAAAGTATTTGAAACCTGTTACAGTAAAACTAGCTCTCAGCTAATTTGCACAATGTTCGCGTACGTAAATCAATTTACTCAACTTTTGCTAACTTTTTCTAACTCTGCAATCTTCAACTTCGACTTATATTTATAGCCTTCGTCTGTAACTGCTTCTTGAATCTTGCTTCTTGAATCTTATTTCTTGAAAGAAACGGTTAATCAGTTGAGTTCTGTAACTAACTCGAACTGACTCTTGCGTCTTCTTTTGAATTCTTCATCTGCTTTTCTCCATCTGTATTTTTGCGTCTGTCTTTCTTCGTTTGTGTTTCATTTTGCGTCTGCATCTGCTTTTCATTTTGCGTCTACGTCTGCTTTTCATTTTGCGTCTGCGTCTACTTCTGTGTTTTGTTTTTACGTCTGCGTCTGCTTTTTATTTTCAGTATCGTGTGCGCTTTTCATTTTCGCTCAGGCTCGCTTCGTGTTTTGTTTTCATTCGTCTGCTTTTCTATTTTACGTCTGCTTTCACTACTTCTTTATTATTCATCAAAATCATATATACGTAAAGTCATTTTGACTCAACAATCTCCCCCTTTTTTATGATAACAAATTATACACATAAAAAGAAAACAAAATACAATGTTTAAAACGAAAAAAATCTTATCTTGATAAATCTTCTTCTTCCTTCTTTCTTTTTCTTCGTTTCCTTCAATCACACCCTTTGAGATTCTTTGATTGCTTCCTTCCATTCTCTTATGCCTGCCTTCCATTCTCTTCTCCCCCTATTTGTTTTAATAAAAAATGATCAATGATGATGACTCTTCATCAGTTCTGTCATCATCTTCTTCATTTCATTCATCATCTCCTTTATCTCGTTGACTTCTCCGCATAAGTGACTGATTTCAGCTTGGGAGTCAAACGGTCAGGAGGGTTGGTCATTATCTGCTGAGGGTGCAGTGAACGCAATTGTTGTAGCATATGCGTCCGAGGATGGAATGTAATCGTCAGTAACCTCAAAAACTGGTGGATGAACAAAAATATTAGCTTCTGGAAGATCTAAATCAAAAGGAGCAGGTAGTATTAGCAACCTGCCTTCCTCATAGGGTATGGCTTCACTTGATACAAATGTATTAGATAGAGGCCTAATACGCATGACTGTCTGAACAAGGTATTCAATAAATGACCCTATAACTAGTCTTCCCCCTACTGGACAGTATTCATACTTATTTGTATAGCTACAACTAGCTCCATCAGTATTCTCCTTTGAAGCGCATGCTGCATCAATTAGGCGCACTTCATCTTCAATTTGATCTGCAGGCAGATCATCACAAACTTCTTCAAGATATAGCTTCGACTTTCCCTTATTCAACTCCAAAGGATATCTAGGCTGAATATCCGGTACAACCTTTATCACTGTCTTCTCTGTGATTGGATAAATAGTACACGGTTTGCTGGATATTTTTGTAGGGTATGGCTTTGTAGCAACATCCCTCAAGACATCATAGAAAGTCTTTTCATCTTCATTCAGTAACTTCCATGTCTCACTATTTATCAAGATAGATTGTAGGACAACCTTTATGATCCTTCTTGGTTGATTACAGATTGCAATAATAGTGCTTCTCTTGGTCACAATTTCAACTAGTCTGGTTTCCAACTCATCTTTTCTAAAAAAATCATAGTAGTTGTATATGACCAGACTCGGTTCATCAAATTTTGCCTGTGGTACCTGTACCAAGCTTAATTCTGTTGTTGCCTCTTGTTGAGCTTCAATAGGATTCACCTGAACCAGGCTTAGCTCCACTGGTTCCTCCTGTTGAGCAGTGGGCATATCCTGAACTCTACTATGCTCAATTTACTTTTCCTTTTGAGCAGCATTGAAAATATCTTTCTTTTGACTAACTTCCCCAGCAGTGGATACACTCTTCTTTCGACTAATCTCCTTAGTCTTTCCTTCTGCTTCAGTCAGTCTCAGAGTTTTCTGAACTTGAGACTTTTGCCTCTCAGACTCCGACTTTCTCTTCTTCTTAGTCTCTTTAACCTATTTGGCTGAATCTTCTTGCAAAATTGAGACTAGAGATCTTGTTGTCTTCGGTACGCGAGATCCAGAACCTTCTGCCTGAGTCTGCTCTCTGGCTCTCTTCTCTTCCTGTTGTCGCAGAGTACGAATCCTAGGTGATCTCCTCGCCTTTTTGGAAATTTCACCCAAAAGATTCTCTGCTTTTCTCTTCAGCGCACCTTCATCTGTCCTCCGAACTAGGCTCACTTCTCTTTGAGGACTCACCTGTTTTATCAACGGTCTTCCCGATAATTTTCTTCTTTCATCTATCGGTAATCTCATACTTGCTTGAGATTTAGAACTTGTGGCGGGAGACTTCTTTAATAACCACTCCCCCTCAGTTCTACCTTTCTTTGTAGACTCTGGTTCTACTTTCACCACAGTCTTCAAGCTCATTCTTCTTATTGTGTCTGAGTTGATCGTACTCTTGACAGATACCATCCTTCTGATTCCTCTGTGAAGAAGGACTTCGGATTCCCTAAAAATCCTGGTGAGTAGCATGCCGTAAGGATAACTGTTGGTATCCTTCATCCCCTTAACCATATAATGAAAAAATTAAAAATGGTAGGTCTATTGGTCGGCGATTTAGCAGATAGAACAGACATTGCTCATCCAAGGTAGTCACTAGATGCCTTGACCCGGCTCTTGGTAAGATGCAATTAAACAAAATCGCATGAAGAACCCTAGCCTTCGGGACCAGACTTGAAGTCTTCCTCTCCCATAGGTCATTGACTCCATATAACTTTTTCGACATCTTTTCCTTCATACTAACCTCGACATCCATCCGCTTTGGTTGATAGGGTTTCTCCAAGCGATGAACATTCGGTCCCTTCTCCACTAACTCCTTTGTCACAATAATGCTTATTCCATCTATCGTGGAGACAATGGTGTTATCAACCGATTCAAGCATGCTTCCAAAAGTCATATACCTCATCTGTATACATTGGTTCCCGCACCTGGAAAAAATTTCTCCACCCAGCTTCTACAATTTCCGGTTCTACATCCATAGCATCTTTCTTCAGAGATTTGAAGTCCACATGCATTCCAAACATCATAGCTGGCTCCATTGATTCTGATTAGAAACTGGCTCCGGTAAAGTGTTCTTCAAAGGTAAAGTTGATTTCAAGAGTTTTTAGAGGGAGATGAAACGTCTGTATTTGAGAGTAATCGTAATGATTTTAATTTCAGACTACTTGTAAGGGTCTTATCCGGTGTGTTCTATAATTATTGGGATCCTCAAGACCATCAGATTTTCTCTCCACAACTTCCTTGTGAGAGAAGTTACCAGCTGTAAACCACTGTTTCTGACGCCGTTAACTTTGACGATCTCTTAGCTTGACTAGTCATTTAACATAACCATGTTAAGGTTACATCGATTTCGGAACCGTTCTTCACTCAATGGTTTAGTGAATATATCGCCCATTGATACTGCTTCAATGAACTGTAGTCGCACCACCTTCCTCGGACGTAGTCTCTCAAGAAATGATGTCGAATTCGATATGCTTTACTCTCGAATGTTGTATTGGATTCTTTGATGATTGATGGCTTGGTGTTGTCACAATAGATTGGGATCTCCTCTTCTTGAACTGAATAATCTTCCGCTTGATATTTAATCCACGGTGTTTGTGAACAACAACATGCGGTACATGTACTCGGCTTGGCAGTTGATAGAGTGATTGAGCTTTGTCTCTTGCTTGACCAGGAAACTAGGTTTGTGCCAAGAAAGTGACATCCTCCACTAGTGCTCTTCCTTTCAATTCTATCTCCGGCATAGTCCGCATCGCAATATCCGATTAACCTGAAATCTTTACCTTTCTCAAACATTAAGCAAAGATCAGTAGTACCTGCGAGATATCTCATAATTCTTTTAACAGCAATAAAATGAGACTCTCTAGGTTCGGCTTGAAACCTTGCACACAAACATACACTGAACAGAATATCAGGTCTACTTGCTGTAAGATACAGTAAAGAACCGATCATCCCTCTATACAGGGTTTGATTCACCTTCTTACCAAGTTCATCTTTCAACAAAAGGTTCGAAGGATGCATCGGAGTTGCCATAGGCTTCACATATTCATATCAAATTTAGACAGCAATTCTTTCACATACTTTTGTTGATGGATAAAGATTTTCTCTTCAGTTTGCTTAACTTGCAACCCAAGAAAGAACTTTAGCTTACCCATCATACTCATTTCAAACTCATTTTTCATCAGACACTCAAAACTCATACACAACTTCTTTGAAGTAGCACCAAATATAATATCATCAACATAAATTTGTACTAAGATAAACTCACCCTCATAATTCTTTCTGAAAAGTGTCTTATCAACTTGACCTCTAGTAAACCCACTTTCCAAGAGAAAATTACTTAGACGATTATACCAAGCTCTCTGAGCTTGCTTCAGGCCGTACAAAACTTTATGAAGTCTATAGACATGATCTGGATTCTTAACATCCTCGAAGCTAGGAGGTTGCTTCACATACACCTCTTCGTCTATAAAACCATTCAGAAAAGCGCTTTTCACGTCCATCTGAAAAAGCTTTATATCATGACAAACAGTATATGCCAGCAATATCGGAATAGCTTCAAGTCTTGCTACTGGAGCATATGTCTCATTGTAGTCTATCCCTTCTTGTTGATTATAGCCTTGAGCTACTAATCTAGCTTTATTCCGACTTACTCTACCTGATTCGTCTAACTTATTCTTAAAAACCCATTTGGTTCCAATAATGGATTTCTTCGAAGGTTTTGGAACTAAGGACCAAACATTATTCGTAGTAAACTGATTTAGCTCCTCTTGCATGGCTAAAACCCAAGCTTTGTCCTAAAGAGCTTCCTCAATCTTCTTAGGCTCTATTTCAGAGATGAAAGCCACATTAGCTTCTCTTCTAAATTTGGACCCTGTCCTAACTCCTTCTGAGGTTTCTCCGATAATTAGTTCTTTTGGATGAGAACTCCTATATTTCCAATCTCTTTTTAATCCTATAGTTTCTGGAATATCCTCAACCTTATCTACTTGAGTTCCTGATAATGGAGTTTCTGTTGTATCATCTAAGTTCTTTTAAGGACCTTCACTCTCCATGTCATCTTCCTTATGGGGTTGGGAACGATCATCAAACTTGACATGGATGGTTTCCTCAACAGTCTTTGAGATAGAGTTATATACCCGAAAGGCCTTAGATGATGATGAGTAGCCCAGAAAAATTCCTGAATAGGTCTTTGAATCGAACTTATCCAACAACTCCTTTGTATTCAGAATAGAGCACTTGCACCCGAATGGATGAAAGTAAGATATATTAGGTCTCCTTATATTCCATAACTCATAAGGAATCTTCTTCAACAAGGGTTGCGACAGTATTCTGTTCTGAATATAACATGCTATATTCACAGCTTCTGCCCAGAAGTACTTAGGAAGATTCATCTCACATAGCATAGTCCTTGCCATCTCTTGAATTGTCATATTCTTCCTTTCCCCCCATCAGATGTACGCGTATCACGAGTTGTGGGGTTCTATGGGCTAAGAAATTGTGGAAAATTCCATTCCCCCCACAGAATAACCTAAACTTCTCATTTTCGAATTATCCACCATGATCACTCTTGATACTGGCTATAGGTACTCCTTTTTCAATTTGTAACTTTCTGAAAAGGGTCCTAAAACACTTAAAAGATTCATCTTTGTGTGACAAAAACAATATCCAACAAAATCTAGTAAAGTCATCAACAATAACAAGTCCATATTTCTTTCCGCCAAGACTTATTGTCCTAGTTGGACCAAATAAATCCATATGTAACAATTCTAAAGGTCTAGAAGATGTTACAAAATTTTTAGAAGAAAACGATGTTTTAACTTGTTTCCCTTTCAAACAATTTTCACAGAAAAATTCTTTGTCAAAATTCATTTTTGGTAAACCTCTTACCAAATCAAATTTTGCCAACTTTGAAATGTGTTTAAAAGAGACATGTCCTAGCTTTTTATGTCAGATTAGTCTTTCTTCTTCAGAAGATAGAAAGCATGAAACATTTTGATCTTGAAAATCTTCTAAGTCAATTTTGTAAAGATTATTTCTTCTCTTGACAGAAAAGAATATAGACCCATCTTTGTTTCTGACTTCACAAAGATTTGGATTGAACGTGACTATAAAACCAGAACCACACAACTGACTTACACTAATCAAATTGTGCTTCAGACCATCAACAAGCAGTACATTATCTATGCATGCAAAGGAATCTTTACCTATCTTACCGATTCCAATTATTTTGCCCTGTTGGTTGTCTCCGAAAGTCACCGATCCTCCCTTTTATGCTGAACATCTAGGAACATAGACCTTCTTCCAGTCATATTTCGCGAGCAACCACTGTCTAAATACCAACGGTGCTTGTCACATTTTCCAAGGAAGTATATCTGCAGGAGAAACTATTTTACTCTTTGGTACCCATATTTTCTTGGGTCCTTTCTGGTTAGTAGTATGCATATAATGAGTTCTTTGATGCCTTTTCTTAAACTGTTGATGAAAACGTGTTTGGTAATACCCTTTATTTTGAGAAAGAGGCTTCTTATTATAATGAGACTTATTATTTGTAAACCCTAATCCGATTTTATCACTCGGATGTCTACATTTTCCTAGCATCTCATTCATTCTCTTTGTACTCTCAGTGAATGTAGCTAAATTAGATGAAAGACTTTTAATTATAACCTTTAACTGATTTATCTCATCGGATTTATCTATAACTTTGTTTTTCTCCTCTAGTTATTTCTTTAAACAAATATTTTCTCTCTCTAATTCTTCTGTATGTTTAAGGTTTTCTACATACTTCTTCTTTAACAGTTCGTTCTATTTCAGAATAGCATGAGAATCCTCTAATAGTTCTGAATAAGCTTCATGCAAGTTATCGTGTTCAGAAGTTACCTCTTCATCACTTTCTTCCTCGGCTACTAGGCAAATATTAGCATGTTCAGATGACTCAGAATTTGTATCTGACTCTGATGAATCTAGATCTTCCCAAGTTGCCATCATGCTTTTCTTGCCTTCTCTATTCTTCTTTGGTTTCTTCTTTAGAGTAGGACATTCAGACTTGTAATGTCCAGGTTGATTACACTCGTAGCATATGATAGTTTTCTTTTCGACTTTACCATCATCTTTGCTATTTTTCTTGAAGGGTTGGCTTCCTTTGGACTTCTTCTTCCACATCCTTCTTATCTTCCGTAAAATGAACGATAATTTGTCATCTTCATCACTTGACTCTGCTCGATTCGCTTGAGTCATCATTCTTGATTCTTCTATCTTTAATGCTTTTGATGACTTTCTCCTACTTTGAGTCTTGTGGTTCTTCTGTCCGACCTTCAGTGCTATTGACTTGTCCCATTTGGGCTTGTCTTCAGCATCGAGATCTACTTTATGAATCTTCAGTGATCCAAGCAACTCGTCAAGCTTTAGCATGCTCAAGTCCTTCGCTCGCATCACTGTAACTTTTGGTCTCCACCTCTTCGTAAGACTTCTTAAGATCTTTCAGACGTGATCTTGATTATTGTACATTCTTCCAGGGCTTTCAATCCATTGACAATTGTTTGAAATCTTCCAAACATTTGATCAATAGATTCTTCATCATTCATCTTGAAAAGCTCGATCGATGTACAAGAATGCTTATTTTGGATTCTTTGACTTGGTTTGTGCCTTCATGAGCGATATGACATGTGTGTCCCACATCTCCTTTGCGAAGATCGCATCCGTGAACTTTGTCATATTCACTCCTCGCTAGGCACACGCCGAAGAACTTCGCTTTAGAGTTGAGCTAAATTCTCACCTTTTGATCACCATCCATCGGTCCATGAAATAAGATTTCCATCTTCGTCTACTAGTGTATATGGTCCATTCTCTATTACATCCCAAAGGTCGATATGAGTAGATTCTATGAACAACCGCATTCTATCTTTCCGAAGAGTGATAATCTTCACCGTTGAATCTTCGGAGGTCTAGTGACCGAGGCACCTTCTGCAATGTATATATGCGATTATGCCATTATCTTTAATCCACACTTTGCTACAGTGATCCTTGGATACCAGGATCTGATACCAATTGAAGTAAATCACACGTTAGTACAATGCTTATAGAACGATAACGAATACAAGAGAAGGGGGGTTGAATTGTGTATTCTCCTTTTGATGACTCTTTCAAACAAATTGCTTTGTTTAAAAACAAGATCTTTACGTAAACTTCAAGAATTCAAAATAATCAAAACTTTGAAAACTTGTTTCGGAATTTAAGTGATAACAAAAACTTTGAACTTTAAGAGAGATAGAGTAGAGAGAAGTTGACACAACGATTTTATACTGTTTCACCCCAAACCGTGGGCTACGTCCATTCCTCAGAGTTCTTTATGAGATTTCACTATCTCTTCAACGTTTACAAGTATTCTTTCCGAGCCTCTTCAAGTCTCTACACTCAGTATTCCTTCACTCTTAGCCTCTGCAGGCTATCTGTACTACTTTCTTACAAAAGTATTTGAAACCTGTTACAGTAAAACTAGCTCTCAGCTAATTTGCACAATGTTTGCGTACGTAAATCAATTTACTCAACTTTTGCTAACTTTTTCTAACTCTGCAATCTTCAACTTCAACTTATATTTATAGCCTTCGTCTGTAACTGCTTCTTGAATCTTGCTTCTTGAATATTATTTCTTGAAAGAAACGGTTAATCAGTTGAGTTCAGAATTAACTCAAACCGACTCTTGCGTCTTCTTTTGAATTCTGCGTCTGCTTTTCTCCATCTGTATTTTTGCGTCTGTCTTTCTTCGTCTGTGTTTCATTTTGCGCTCAGATCGCTTTTCATTTTCGTCTCACGCTCGCTTTTCATTTTACGCTCAAGCGTCGCTTCTATGTTTTGTTTTTGCGTCTGCGTCTGCTTTTCATTTTGCGTCTGCGTCTGCTTTTCATTTTATGTATGCGTCTGCTTCTGTGTTTTGTTTTCTGTCTATTTGTTTTCTATTTTACGTCTGCTTTCACTACTTCTTTGTTATTCATCAAAATCATATATATGTAAAATCATTTTGACTCAACATATGTAAGGGCATATAACATTATAAATCATTACATATATGTCCCAAGGACTTAAATACATCTTTGAACTTATATAAAACCATGTATATATCAATATACAGTAGCATCTCTAAGTACAGACCAATACAAAAGGGCTCAAAGAGTTTGACGTTACAAGTCCTCCGTTAAAAGAGTTTCGTCCTTGAAACTTCTAAGTCGAGGGCACAAATAAATGGGGATACTGACATCTCATAGTATGCTCAATTTCCCATGTCATCTCCTTGATCTTTTCGTTGTTCCAAAGAACTTTAATCAGGTACCTCCTCGTTGCATAATCTTTTATCTGTCGATCCAAAATTTGAACCGATTTCACCTCAAAACTTAGGTCTTCACTTAGCTCTACTAGAGGTGTCTCCAAAATATAAGATGGATCTGGTAAATACTTTTTAAGCATCAAGATATGGAACACATTATGGATCCTATCCAAATTCGGTGGCAATTCCAAATGATACGCCACGTCTTGACACCCTCTAGATACAAAATGTCCGATATATCGAGGGTTCAGCTTTCCTCACTCAAATCTAATAATAACTTTCCATGGTGATATCTCAAGAAAAACTATGTCACCAATTGCAAACTATAATGGTCATCGCCTCTTATCCACGTAATTCCTTCGACGATCCTAACGACTTTCAACTTCTCTCGAATGATTTTTATTTTTGAGTGGTGACTTTTATCAATTCAGCTCTTTTGATTACGGTTGTATTTAACCTTTTCCCAACACAGAGGTATCCCGCACTTCCTCCCATAAAGTGCTTCATATGGTGGCATACCGATACTTTTTCGACAACTATTATTATAAGCAAACTCTATCAAAGGTAAGTGTCAGTCCCAACTTCCTTGGAATTCCATCAGACATGCTCTCAACATGTCCTCTAGTGTCTGAATGATCCTCTTTGATTGACCATCGATCTGGGGGTGGAAGGTAGTATTAAACTTCAGTTTAGTCCCTAAAGATTCCTCAAATTTTGTCCAAAATCATGAGGTAAATCTCAGGTCCCTATATGATATTATAGAAACTGGCACCCCGTGCAGCTTCACAATCTAATCGATATACAACTTTGCTAATCTATCCAATGGATAATTGTGTGAATAGGTAGAAAATGTATAGACTTCGTCAATCTATCCACTATAACCCAAATAGCATCATGACCCTTTGGTGTACGTGGTAGTCCAACTACAAAATCCATTGTCACATGCTCGCTTCCTTTTCGGATAAGGAAAGATCAGAACATACCTTCTAGTTTCGATGCTTTGACTTAATTTGTTGACAACAAAGGCATCCGCCATAAACCACGCTATCTCTCTCTTCATCCTTGACCACCAATAACTCTCTAAGAGTTTGATATATCTTAGTACTACTAGGATGCATAGCATAAAAGTCGAACTGTGAGCTTCCTCTAAGATAGCTTGCCTAAGTCCTTGGTCATTCGATTCATAGACTTTGCCTCTAAAACTAACACTTATCCTCTCAAGATGAATCCCTCACTCTCTTCAGATGATAGTTTCTCTCAAATGACTCTTAACTCGGGATCATCGGGTTATGATCTCCGATCTCATCAAATAAAATCGCTAAACTTTAAACCGTGCTAATAATGTCTCGTCATCCGTAGCTAATAAGAGTTTAATACCAAGGCTTCATACACTCGTCAAATGTGTTATGTAAGGATATTGCCTATCGCCATTGTCGACTAGGTGGCCACTACATTTACTTTTCCCAGTGATAGTTGATTTTAAGTCATAATCCTTAATCGATTCCAACAATCTCCTTTGTCCGAAATTTAGCTCTTTCGTTTCATTAGTACTTGGACTCTTGTGGTCAATTTATATACGACAAGTATCTCCATAAAATAATGTCTCCAGATCTTGAGTGTAAATACTACCATTGTAAACTCCAAATCATGTATAGGATAATTTAGCTCATGCTTCTTCAGTTGTTTAGAAGCATATACAATCACTCGCCCGGCCTGTATAAGTACACAGTCAAGTCCCTAGTGACTGGCATCACTGTATACCTCATACCTTACTCTTTGGGTAGGTAGGGCAAGCATTGATGCTGAACTCATTCACTTCTTCAGCTCCTAGAAAGTTGCCTTACATTTGTCATCCCACTGAAAATTTATTCCCTTCTGGGTAAGCCTCAACAAAGGAGTTGCAAGCACGGAAAAATCCTCAACAAATCTTCGATAATAACCAGCTAATCTTAGAAAGTCAAGAATTCTACCACGCTTGGGTTGTTCCCATTCAACTATAGCCTCCACTTTCTTTGAATCTACAAAAATACCTTCCCCTAATACCACATGCCTAAAGAATCCAATCTCCCTTAACCAAAATTCACATTTTGAAAACTTTACATAAAATTGTCTTTCGTAAAGTGTTTGTAGCACAATCCGGAGATGTCTAGCATGCTCCTCTTCATTCTTAGAGTAAATAAGAAGATCATCTTCATCTAAATAAGGAGGGAACACCCTATTCATGAAATCCATAAATATTGTAGGTGTGTCAATCCAATTGCATCACCAAAATTTATAATGTCCATACTCGCCTAGAAGGCGCCTTTTGCACATCATTCTCATCAATCTTCAATTGACGGTACCCAAACCTCTTATCTATTTTTGAGAATACTGTAGCTCCTCTTAACTAATCAAATAAATCATTGACCTTAGGAAGTAGATATTTATTCTTGATGGTAACCCTATTTAACTATCGATAATCAACACATAAACGAAGGGTCTCATCTTTTTATGATAAATAATACTGTTGCTCCCCACGGTGAATGATTTGGTCTGATGAAGTCCTTGTCTAATAACTCATGTAGTTGAATCTTCAACTCTTTCAATTCTTTCGGTGCCATACGATAAGGTGTTAGAGATATTGGTCTTGTCCCCACGACCAAGTCAATAGTGAAATCAAATTCTTGATCAAGTGACAATCTAGGTAGCTCTTCCAGAAAAACATCGGGGAACTTACGCATAATAGGGACATCACCTAGTTCAACCCTCTGTGTTGAAGTGTTAATCATATGTGCAAGGAATGGCTGGCATCCTTATTTAATCAACTTCTTAACCTTGATCACCGATATCAACTAACTCGTTAATACTCGTCGATCATTATTAAATTTAATCGAGACTCCATCCTGAGGTTCAAACTCCACCTCTTTCTTAAAACAGTTAACCCTAGAGCGATACCTCTCTAACCAGCCAATCCCCAATATCACCTTAAAATCTCAAAGATCGAGGGGAATAAGATCTACCTCTAACCAAAGATCACCGTTCTTTATCTCACACGGTGATATACTTCATCATAAGCCACTTGCTCTCCAAGAGGAGTAACTATAATGAGACGGAGATTAACGGTTTCAAGGGATGACTACTATTCTCTCCCTTAGGTTGCAAAGGTCCAACCTAGCAACGACTTCCCCTTCATCGTCCAACCATGCTAACACTATAAATTAAAGAAAAAGACGTTGTTTAATAAAATAGGTCAGACTAAGCCTAGCTTATTTGAGACCCCAAACACCTTGAGGAATGTCGATAAGTACTCTGATCGAGGTCAAAACCATCCAATCGTTAAGGATGTCAACTTAACTATTCGAGACTTAACTTCTCGACCAAAGGCTTCTGACACCCAGACTCGACTCCTAAGGCTCATGGACTTTTTGCAAACAGAGATAACACTTGTGAAAATGTACCAACCATGGCCCTAAGGGAGATGGAGAGTGTGAGATCCCACATCGGTTGAAGAGGAGAACGAAGTACGCCTTATAAGGGTACGGATATCTCTCCCTTATAGACGCTTCTTTCCAAGTGAGGAAGAGCAAAACTATGAGGGGTTTGGCCTTAGGGGCAACCTAAAGTGGACATTATCTGTGGGTGGGTGGTTTGGGCTATTACAAATGGTATCAAAGCTAGTATCCAAACCATTGTGCCAGCTAGGTTGGGCTCTAAGGGGGTGAAGAGTGTGAGATCCCACATTGGTTAGAAAGGAGAACGAAGTATGCCTTATAAGGATCTGGATATCTCTCCCCTTATAGACGCGTTTTCCTAAGGGTGGGAAGAGCAAAACTATGAAGGGTTTGGCCCTAAGGGCAACCCAAAGAGGATAATATCTGTTGACGGGTGGTCTGGGTTGTTACATGTAATGCTTATTAGTGAAGGAAGCAAGTACATTTTGTTCACATTATTTTGAGTTACATGTGCATAGAAGAGAAAGAAAAGTTCCTCGCAATGATGATTGGGGAGGAATGAGTGATGAAGATTGTAACTTATTCATTTTCACATATCTTAGACGAACATATGGAAATTCAACAAGAATAATGTTAATAAAGTAAGAAATAGAGGCTACCCATAGTTAAAATTTATTCTACTATTAAGAGATTCAACCGTTCATTCAGTAAGTTGAAGTTAATTTTGAAATTGATTATTTGGGTTTCAAAATTTAGTGTTATTTACAACTGAAATACATAATAATGTTTCTAGATTAGATGAGGAATGGTTACTCAAGCTAATGCGTAAGAAAACACAGGATGATATCAATAAAGAAGTTATAAGACACTTTCTTTGATGGTTCGAGAAATATATAAGTTGTCAATTACAATTATTGAAATGATTGAATTATAAGATTAAAGTGTTCAAATGACATTATACTATTTAATATGATAATTTCTTGTGTATGCCTTAGAAAATCTAATAGAGAACAAGTTTATAAGTGATCTTATGAAAGGACCCCGTGAACTTTTAAATCGTATCTAGTGTATTTCATTAATGGATACAAATATCATACATAATATCATGGTCATAACATGACAATAGTAAATAGTGGGGCGATAGGATAATTGATAGATTACTATGGCAAAATTATGAGATACTTAAAATTGAGTACCTGCATTGCTAATAAAGCGAGTGTGATATTTAAGTGTATTTGGTTTGATCCAACTCCTAATGTTGGTATAAAAGTGCACAATGATACAATCTAGTTGAAATCAACCAAGAAAGAAGATTTAGATAAATTGAACCTTTCGTGTTAGCGATGCAAATGATCCAGTGTATTATTCCCTTTTCCCAACTTACGACAAGATAAGTTTGATTAGTTGGCCATTTGCAAAGTTAAACCTATAGGTTTTTGAATCACTTGGAAAAGGAGAATAGAGGATTGAAAGTGAAGTGTTTCAAGAAGATGTTTATGAAATAAATGCATCTATTACATATGACGAGAATGAACCTTTGAATGATCCAAATAACGAATATGTTGAAATTTCATCAGGAGAGGATGAGGAGGGCGAGAGATCTGAAAAGGAGCCTGAGTTTGATTCTAATTCTTTAATTATTGAATTAAAAATATATTGTTATATATTAAATTGAAATTGATATGTTTATGAAATATTCAATGAAATATGAATTTCAGGTTAAAATATGTCACCAAAGAGAAAACAGGATATGACACGACCAAGGTTTAGACCACGATTTGAAGCCAGTTACTTTATAGGTGAAGCATCACATTCTGTAGCTGCTACACCATCCACTACTCCTATACCGACAGAAATATCAGGGGTAACAATGCAGATGAAGGAGGCGGACTCTAGCCTAGAGCTGAGGGAGTTGATGGAAAAACTTACATCACTATTGTCAACAATCTGTAAATGAAAATACTTGAAACAACATATGTTTATAATTAAGTTATAGGTTATAGATTTGAATTTTAAAATGATATAAAATTGTTTTTATATTAGGTTGATTCCATCTAGACCATGCTTAAGAAACATAACATCCAAGTTTAAGGAGAAGATTGATCTTGAGGGTTATATATGGAAGAATATCTCTTAGGAGACAAATGATTTTTAATATCAAGTGTTTGAGGTACAAAAAATATATTTTTGTCATTAATTTTTATACATTAATTAGATAAATATTATAGGTTATAAGTACTTATCGTATATTTTTCCTTTTTCTTCAGAAATATTTTTTTGAGATTCTAAATTTGACGCAGAGTATGGGAGAGATGAGCTCGTACACATTGTAGAGACTTTGTTGGTGCGATAAAAAAACTAGTCTATGACCTCCTTATATTTCTGAAGAAATATGGAATCATTGGCAATAGTATTGGGCATCACCCTAGACAATGTCTATTTCTGAGTGTAATTCTAGGACTGGAGGGAGAGAGTCTTCCCATACACACTAGAGGATCTATTACCCACCACGAGCACGCAGAGAGACTTGTAAGTATTTGCACTTTATACTTATATTTTGATTTTTTTACTTTGATGTATTTCAATTTAATTTGATGAGTGAATTTTGGAATGAAAATATGTGTATTATGGAGAATGAGAATGTTAGAAATGTCTTGTGCTATATATGATTGTGTTGTTGAGTTACCTTCTTTTTTCAACAAGGGGTAAATATCATAAAAAATAGAGAAAATTCTGCCGAAATTTTTGTAAATTGTAGTTCATTTATAACATTTAATTTTGATGTAGGAAAAGTCTATATGCAGGAAGCCTACCACCCATTAGCTTTTTTTGCACACTCATATGAAGAAATATAATGGTGTGACCTTCATTAACACTAGATGTAGAGAACTAAATGTATGTGAAATTTATGTTTTAATATTAATGCTTAATAATTTTCTTATTAACTTAAACATTACCTTCGATAGAACAAATATAAAAAAACATTTAATGACGATCTTAGTAGTTTGAAGATGTTGATGAGAGTCAACCTATCTTCATGTAGTGGTGGTAGGTGTTGGGCACCTCGCCCTCGTGAGTCATGGGCCTGACGTCCTAAGTGACATCTGAACGCGTGTTCCAAAAGGGTGACGAGCCCACACCGGGACAAACATCAAAACAACACCCTTCTCCTATTTCAGGACAGATTTTTGGGAAACCTCAAACTGGAAATTTTAATTTGACTTGTTCAGAACATTTGCAGCTTTATGTCTCTAGTTTAATTAGAGACAAGAGTAATCTCATTTGGAGATCCCATAACCAAGTTATGGCTGAAAGAATCAAACAGGGTTTTGACCTCAATCATATTGCACTTATCTTGGGGCAATTAGCATAACTGTCATTTGGGATATCAGATTAAGATTATCTTAGGAAGTTTTGATAGAAGACTTCAAGGTCTACAACTTTATAAGGACCTCAAGATAGATTCTATCGTCAGAAGGGTCAAAAATGGAGCAGACGATATGATCAGACAAATAGTATACAGACGAAGAAGTTTAGGTCACATAAGCAAAAGGCATAAAGCAAAAGCGATTTAAACAAAAAGTAGAGAAAGCAAAAAGCAAACGAAGCAAAGAGCAGACGAAGCAAAAAGTAGATGAATCAGAGTTAACTTAAGATGAAACAAAGTCAACTTAAGACGATGCAACTCTTAAGACGAAGCAGAGTCAACTTAAGACAATGCAATTCTTAAGACGAAGCGGAGTCAACTTAAGACAAAGCAAAGTCAACTTAAGATTATGCAACTCTTAAGACGAAGCTGAATTAACTTAAGAAGAAGCAAAGTCAACTTAAGACGATGTAATTCTTAAGACGAATGATGTCATCACAGACAATATGACGTCATCATAGACGATACGTCTTTACAGACGATATCACTTTATACTCCTAAGCATCACCCTTTCTAAGGACCATAATTTTCGACCCAGATGTCCTAAAATTCTATACTATATACCGTTGGAAAGTTAAAAAAAGGACCTACAACTTTCTAGAAGGCATATTTGCCTATATCAGCCTAGATTAATCTAGATCTTCCCCTAACATCCAAACAAAAACTTTTCCCTCATGAAAACTTAAAAATGCAATGAACAAACTTGAGAGAGAGACTCATGAGCAAAAATGTAATTATATTCCATTTGCATTAAAAGATAAGAGTTTGTACAAAGCTTTAATGGGCATTTTAAGCCGCAAATACATTAATATCTCAAAATCCCAAAATACAAAAGATACATGAATCATGAGTTGCTCAAATGCAACTAAAGTCTTGCTTTACAAGATTTACTTCAAATACAAAATAAACAAAGATCGGAGTGATGCCTTGACCTCGACTACTTGATATCTTGCTCATCACTTTGGATATGGGGAGGAGAGAATGGGTGAGCTTAAAACCGTTGGACCCCGATTTTTAAGTGAAAATAATAAATATTCAAAAGTGGATGATTTGATTGAAATGAAATTAAATGGCGAGAATTAAAAAGAAAAAGTGTGAAAATTTGAAGAATTTAGAAAGTTTGACTTTTGGGGATGAATAGTGATAGAAAGTTTGACTAGAGTGTTGACTTTTGTTTAAAGCAAAATTTGAGAAAAAGGTCTTCTTAAAACTTGTAGATCTAGTTAAGAGCTTTCTGTCGCCATAAAGTTTGCAATTTTTCGATATCGGGAGTGAAAGTTATGGTCAGTCAAAGTTTGAATGTGACATAGGTTGACCCATTTATATGGCTGAATCTTTGACCGAGAAATTGACCTAGTTAGAGGTTAATTAAGCCTTGAAGTTCTTCATGAAAGTTGAAGGATTTGATTTCATCTTTATTTTGATATAAAGTATGGAATTTTTCGATCAAGGAATAACAAGTTATGATTTTTACAAGTTTATGCTATGGTTTTAGCATGATCATTAGAGGACAGAAGCTTTGACTGGAATTGACTTCCTTAGAGGTCAAATTGATTTTACTGTCCTTCATAAAAGTTGTAGGTAACTTTCTAATCTTCGTTTTGATATAAAATATGACATGTTTGGACTTTGGAGTTGAAAGATAAAAATTTTCAAAGTTGAGGTCTTTGTTTAGGTATTTATTATTTTTGCTAAATATTTGATTAGAAAATTGATCATTTTAGAGATGAAATTGGTTGTGGAATTCTTTATAGAAGTTGTAGAGCTTCCTTCAAGCTTTCCATAAAGACCAAATTTGCAATTTTTGGAGCTCTAAGTGAAAAGTTATGAATTTTTAAAGTTCAATATAAAAAAAAGAAAAAAGTTGATAGCGCGTCTCGCCCTCGCGACGCGTCGCGATCCCGATTTACGACTTGTAGGACATTCAGACTTGTAATGTCCAGGTTGATTACACTCGTAGCATATGATAGTTTTCTTTTCGACTTTACCATCATCTTTGCTATTTTTCTTGAAGGGTTGGCTTCCTTTGGACTTCTTCTTCCACATCCTTCTTATCTTCCAGAAAATGAACGATAATTTGTCATCTTCATCACTTGACTCCTGTTCTGATTCGCTTGAGTCATCATTCTTTGATTCTTCTATCTTTAATGCTTTTGATGACTTTCTCCTACTTTGAGTCTTGTGGTTCTTCTGTCCGACCTTCAGTGCTATTGACTTGTCCCATTTGGGCTTGTCTTCAGCATCGAGATCTACTTTATGAATCTTCAGTGATCCAAGCAACTCGTCAAGCTTTAGCATGCTCAAGTCCTTCGCTTCCTGCACCGCTGTAACTTTTGGTCTCCACCTCTTCAGAAGACTTCTTAAGATCTTTCGTACGTGATCTTGATTATTGTACATTCTTCCAAGGGCTTTCAATCCATTGACAATTGTTTGAAATCTTCCAAACATTTGATCAATAGATTCTTCATCATTCATCTTGAAAAGCTCGTACTGATGTACAAGAATGCTTATTTTGGATTCTTTGACTTGGTTTGTGCCTTCATGAGCGATAGACAGTGTGTCCCACATCTCCTTTGCAGTATCGCATCCGTGAACTTTGTCATATTCACTCCCGCTAGGCACACGCCAAGAAGAACTTCGCTTTAGAGTTGAGCTAAATTCTCACCTTTTGATCAGCCATCCATCTGGTCCATGAAATAAGATTTCCATCTTCGTCTACTAGTGTATATGGTCCATTCTCTATTACATCCCAAAGGTCGACATGAGTAGATTCTATGAACAACCGCATTCTATCTTTCCAGTAGTGATAATCTTCACCGTTGAATGCTGGAGGTCTAGTGACTGAGGCACCTTCTGCAATGTATATATGCGATTATGCCATTATCTTTAATCCACACTTTGCTACAGTGATCCTTGGATACCAGGATCTGATACCAATTGAAGTAAATCACACGTTAGTACAATGCTTATAGAACGATAACGAATACAAGAGAAGGGGGGTTGAATTGTGTATTCTCCTTTTTGATGACTCTTTCAAACAGCTGTTTTGTTTAAAAAACAAGATCTTTTACAGAAACTTCAGTAAATTCAAAATAATCAAAACTTTGAAAACTTGTTTCGGAATTTAAGTGATAACAAAAACTTTGAACTTTAAGAGAGATAGAGTAGAGAGAAGTTGACACAACGATTTTATCTTGTTTCACCCCAAACCGTGGCTACGCCCATTCCTCGAGTTCTTTATGAGATTTCACTATCTCTTCAACGTTTACAAGTATTCTTTCCGAGCCTCTTCAAGTCTCTACACTCAGTATTCCTTCACTCTTAGCCTCTGCAGGCTATCTGTACTACTTTCTTACAAAAGTATTTGAAACCTGTTACAGTAAAACTAGCTCTCAGCTAATTTGCACAATGTTTGCGTACGTAAATCAATTTACTCAACTTTTGCTAACTTTTTCTAACTCTGCAATCTTCAACTTCAATTTATATTTATAGCCTTCGTCTGTAACTGCTTCTTGAATCTTGCTTCTTGAATATTATTTCTTGAAAGAAACGGTTAATCAGTTGAGTTCTGTAACTAACTCAAACTGACTCTTGCGTCTTCTTTTGAATTCTGCGTCTGCTTTTCTCCATCTGTATTTTTCGTCATCTTTCTTAAATCTGTGTTTCATTTTTTGCGTCAGATCGCTTTTCATTTTGCGTCACGTCGCTTTTCATTTTACGTCTGCGTCGCTTCTATGTTTTGTTTTGCGTCTGCGTCTCGCTTTTCATTTTAAATCAAGGCTCGCTTTTCATTTTATGTATGCGTCTGCTTCTGTGTTTTGTTTTCTGTCTATTTGTTTTCTATTTTACGTCTGCTTTCACTACTTCTTTGTTATTCATCAAAATCATATATATGTAAAATCATTTTGACTCAACATATGTAAGGGCATATAACATTATAAATCATTACATATATGTCCCAAGGACTTAAATACATCTTTGAACTTATATAAAACCATGTATATATCAATATACGAGAGCATCTCTAAGTATGCACCAATACAAAAGGGCTCAAAGAGTTTGACGTTACAAGTCCTCCGTTAAAAGAGTTTCGTCCTTGAAACTTCTAAGTCGAGGGCACAAATAAATGGGGATACTGACATCTCATAGTATGCTCAATTTCCCATGTCATCTCCTTGATCTTTTCGTTGTTCCAAAGAACTTTAACTGTGGGTACCTCCTCGTTGCATAATCTTTTTATCTGTCGATCCAAAATTTGAACCGATTTCACCTCAAAACTTAGGTCTTCACTTAGCTCTACTAGAGGTGTCTCCAAAATATAAGATGGATCTGGTAAATACTTTTAAGCATCAAGATATGGAACACATTATGGATCCTATCCAAATTCGGTGGCAATTCAAATGATACGCCATACAGTCTTGACACCTCTAGGATACAAAATGTCCGATATATCGAGGGTTCACTTTCCTCACTCCAAATCTAATAATACCTTTCCATGGTGATATCTGAAGAAAAACTATGTCACCAATTGCAAACTATAATGGTCATCGCCTCTTATCCACGTAATTCCTTTGACGATCCTAACGACTTTCAACTTCTCTCGAATGATTTTTATTTTTTGAGTGGTGACTTTTATCAATTCAGCTCTTTTGATTCTGGTTGTACGAACCTTTTCCCAACACAGAGGTATCCTGCACTTCCTCCCATAAAGTGCTTCATATGGTGGCATACTGATACTTTTCTGACAACTATTATTATAAGCAAACTCTATCAAAGGTAAGTGTCAGTCCCAACTTCCTTGGAATTCCATCAGACATGCTCTCAACATGTCCTCTAGTGTCTGAATGATCCTCTTTGATTGACCATCGATCTCGGGGTGGAAGGTAGTATTAAACTTCAGTTTAGTCCCTAAAGATTCCTCAAATTTTGTCCAAAATCATGAGGTAAATCTCAGGTCCCTATATGATATTATAGAAACTGGCACCCCGTGCAGCTTCACAATCTAATCGATATACAACTTTGCTAATCTATCCAATGGATAATTGTGTGAATAGGTAGAAAATGTATAGACTTCGTCAATCTATCCACTATAACCCAAATAGCATCATGACCCTTTGGTGTACGTGGTAGTCCAACTACAAAATCCATTGTCACATGCTCTCGTTTCCTTTTCGGGATAAGGAAAGACTGTAACATACCTTCTAGTTTCTGATGCTTTGACTTAATTTGTTGACAACAAAGGCATCTGGCCATAAACTACGCTATCTCTCTCTTCATCCTTGACCACCAATAACTCTCTCTAAGAGTTTGATATATCTTAGTACTACTAGGATGCATAGCATGTTGAACTCGTGAGCTTCCTCTAAGATAGCTTGCCTAAGTCCTTGGTCATTCGATTCATAGACTTTGCCTCTAAAAACTAACAGCTTATCCTCTCTCAGTATGAATCCCTCACTCTCTTCAGATGATAGTTTCTCTCAAATGACTCTTAACTCGGGATCATCGGGTTATGATCTCCTGATCTCATCAAATAAAATCGGCTAAACTTTAAACCGTGCTAATAATGTCTCGTCATCCGTAGCTAATAAGAGTTTAATACCAAGGCTTCATACACTCGTCAAATGTGTTATGTAAGGATATTGCCTATCAGTTACTGTCGACTAGGTGGCCACTACATTTACTTTTCCCAGGTGATAGTTGATTTTTAAGTCATAATCCTTAATCGATTCCAACAATCTCCTTTGTCTGAAATTTAGCTCTTTCTGTTTCATTAGGTACTTCAGACTCTTGTGGTCAATTTATATACGACAAGTATCTCCATAAAAATAATGTCTCCAGATCTTGAGTGTAAATACTACCACTGTAAACTCCAAATCATGTATAGGATAATTTAGCTCATGCTTCTTCAGTTGTTTAGAAGCATATACAATCACTCGCCCGGCCTGTATAAGTACACAGTCAAGTCCCTAGTGACTGGCATCACTGTATACCTCATACCTTACTCTTTGGGTAGGTAGGGCAAGCATTGATGCTGAACTCATTCACTTCTTCAGCTCCTAGAAAGTTGCCTTACATTTGTCATCCCACTGAAAATTTATTCCCTTCTGGGTAAGCCTCAACAAAGGAGTTGCAAGCACGGAAAAATCCTCAACAAATCTTCGATAATAACCAGCTAATCTTAGAAAGTTGAAGAATTCTACCACGTTCTTGGGTTGTTCCCATTCAACTATAGCCTCCACTTTCTTTGAATCTACAAAAATACCTTCCCCTAATACCACATGCCTAAAGAATCCAATCTCCCTTAACCAAAATTCACATTTTGAAAACTTTACATAAAATTGTCTTTCGTAAAGTGTTTGTAGCACAATCCGGAGATGTCTAGCATGCTCCTCTTCATTCTTAGAGTAAATAAGAAGATCATCTTCATCTAAATAAGGAGGGAACACCCTATTCATGAAATCCATAAATATTGTAGGTGTGTCAATCCGAATTGCATCACCAAAAATTTATAATGTCCATACCTCGCCTAGAAGGCGCTTTTGCACATCATTCTCATCAATCTTCAATTGACGGTACCCAAACCTCTTATCTATTTTTGAGAATACTGTAGCTCCTCTTAACTAATCAAATAAATCATTGACCTTAGGAAGTAGATATTTATTCTTGATGGTAACCCTATTTAACTATCGATAATCAACACATAAACGAAGGGTCTCATCTTTTTATGATAAATAATACTGTTGCTCCCCACGGTGAATGATTTGGTCTGATGAAGTCCTTGTCTAATAACTCATGTAGTTGAATCTTCAACTCTTTCAATTCTTCGGTGCCATACGATAAGGTGTTAGAGATATTGGTCTTGTCCCACGACCAAGTCAATAGTGAAATCAAATTCTTGATCAAGTGACAATCCGGTAGCTCTTCCGAAAAACATCGGGAACTTACGATAATAGGGACATCACCTAGTTCAACCCTACGTGTCGAAGTGTTAATCATATGTGCAAGGAATGGCTGGCATCCCTTACGAATCAACTTCTTAACCTTGATCACCGATATCAACTAACTCGTTAATACTAAATCGATCATTATTAAATTTAATCGAGACTCCATCCTGAGGTTCAAACTCCACCTCTTTCTTAAAACAGTTAACCCTAGAGCGATACCTCTCTAACCAGTCAATCCCCAATATCACCTTAAAATCTCAAAGATCGAGGGGAATAAGATCTACCTCTAACCAGCATCACCGTTCTTTATCTCACAGGCTGTATATACTTCATCATAAGCCACTTGCTCTCCAAGAGGAGTAACTATAATGAGACGGAGATTAACGGTTTCAAGGATGACTACTATTCTCTCCTTAGGTTGCAAAGGTCCAACCTAGCAACGACTTCCCCTTCATCGTCCAACCATGCTAACACTATAAATTAAAGAAAAAGACGTTGTTTAATAAAATAGGTCAGACTAAGCCTAGCTTATTTGAGACCCCAAACACCTTGAGGAATGTCGATAAGTACTCTGATCGAGGTCAAAACCATCCAATCGTTAAGGATGTCAACTTAACTATTCGAGACTTAACTTCTCGACCAAAGGCTTCTGACACCCAGACTCGACTCCTAAGGCTCATGAACTTTTTGCAAACAGAGATAACACTTGTGAAAATGTACCAACCATGGCCCTAAGGGAGATGGAGAGTGTGAGATCCCACATCGGTTGAAGAGGAGAACGAAGTACGCCTTATAAGGGTACGGATACCTCTCCCTTATAGACGCTTCTTTCCAAGTGAGGAAGAGCAAAACTATGAGGGGTTTGGCCTTAGGGGCAACCTAAAGTGGACATTATCTGTGGGTGGGTGGTTTGGGCTATTACAAATGGTATCAAAGCTAGTATCCAAACCATTGTGCCAGCTAGGTTGGGCTCTAAGGGGGTGAAGAGTGTGAGATCCCACATTGGTTAGAAAGGAGAACGAAGTATGCCTTATAAGGATCTGGATATCTCTCCCCTTATAGACGCGTTTTCCTAAGGGTGGGAAGAGCAAAACTATGAAGGGTTTGGCCCTAAGGGCAACCCAAAGAGGATAATATCTGTTGACGGGTGGTCTGGGTTGTTACATGTAATGCTTATTAGTGAAGGAAGCAAGTACATTTTGTTCACATTATTTTGAGTTACATGTGCATGAAGAGAAAGAAAAGTTCCTCATGATGATGATTGGGGAGGAATGAGTGATGAAGATGGTAACTTATTCATTTTCACATATCTTAGACGAACATATGGAAATTCAACAAGAATAATGTTAATAAAGTAAGAAATAGAGGCTACCCATAGTTAAAATTTATTCTACTATTAAGAGATTCAACCGTTCATTCAGTAAGTTGAAGTTAATTTTGAAATTGATTATTTGGGTTTCGAAATTTAGTGTTATTTACAACTGAAATACATAATAATGTTTCTAGATTAGATGAGGAATGGTTACTCAAGCTAATGCGTAAGAAAACACAGGATGATATCAATAAAGAAGTTATAAGACACTTTCTTTGATGGTTAGAAATATATAAGTTGTCAATTACAATTATTGAAATGATTGAATTATAAGATTAAAGTGTTCAAATGACATTATACTATTTAATATGATAATTTCTTGTGTATGCCTTAGAAAATCTAATAGAGAACAAGTTTATAAGTGATCTTATGAAAGGACCCCGTGAACTTTTAAATCGTATCTAGTGTATTTCATTAATGGATACAAATATCATACATAATATCATGGTCATAACATGACAATAGTAAATAGTGGGCGTATAGGGATAATTGATAGATTACTATGGCAAAATTATGAGATACTTAAAATTGAGTACCTGCATTGCTAATAAAGCGAGTGTGATATTTAAGTGATTTGGTTTGATCCAACTCCTAATGTTGGTATAAAAGTGCACGGTGATACAATCTAGTTGAAATCAACCAAGAAAGAAGATTTAGATAAATTGAACCTTTCGTGTTAGCGATGCAAATGATCCAGTGTATTATTCCTTTTCCCAACTTACGACAAGATAAGTTTGATTAGTTGGCCATTTGCAAAGTTAAACCTATAGGTTTTTGAATCACTTGGAAAAGGAGAATAGAGGATTGAAAGTGAAGTGTTTCAAGAAGATGTTTATGAAATAAATGCATCTATTACATATGACGAGAATGAACCTTTGAATGATCCAAATAACGAATATGTTGAAATTTCATCAGGAGAGGATGAGGAGGGCGAGAGATCTGAAAAGGAGCCTGAGTTTGATTCTAATTCTTTAATTATTGAATTAAAAATATATTGTTATATATTAAATTGAAATTGATATGTTTATGAAATATTCAATGAAATATGAATTTCAGGTTAAAATATGTCACCAAAGAGAAAACAGGATATGACACGACCAAGGTTTAGACCACGATTTGAAGCCAGTTACTTTATAGGTGAAGCATCACATTCTGTAGCTGCTACACCATCCACTACTCCTATACTGAAGCGAAATATCGGGGTAACAATGCAGATGAAGGAGGCGGACTCTAGCCTAGAGCTGAGGGAGTTGATGGAAAAACTTACATCACTATTGTCAACAATCTGTAAATGAAAATACTTGAAACAACATATGTTTATAATTAAGTTATAGGTTATAGATTTGAATTTTAAAATGATATAAAATTGTTTTTATATTAGGTTGATTCCATCTAGACCATGCTTAAGAAACATAACATCCAAGTTTAAGGAGAAGATTGATCTTGAGGGTTATATATGGAAGAATATCTCTTAGGAGACAAATGATTTTTAATATCAAGTGTTTGAGGTACAAAAAATATATTTTTGTCATTAATTTTTATACATTAATTAGATAAATATTATAGGTTATAAGTACTTATCGTATATTTTTCCTTTTTCTTCAGAAATATTTTTTTGAGATTCTAAATTTGACGCAGAGTATGGGAGAGATGAGCTCGTACACATTGTAGAGACTTTGTTGGTGCGATAAAAAAACTAGTCTATGACCTCCTTATATTTCTGAAGAAATATGGAATCATTAGCAATAGTATTGGGCATCACCCTAGACAATGTCTATTTCGAGTGTAATTCTAGGATTGGAGGAGAGAGTCTTCCATACACACTAGAGGATCTATTACCCACCACGAGCATGCAGAGAGACTTGTAAGTATTTGCACTTTATACTTATATTTTGATTTTTTTACTTTGATGTATTTCAATTTAATTTGATGAGTGAATTTTGGAATGAAAATATGTGTATTATGGAGAATGAGAATGTTAGAAATGTCTTGTGCTATATATGATTGTGTTGTTGAGTTACCTTCTTTTTTCAACAAGGGGTAAATATCATAAAAAATAGAGAAAATTCTGCCGAAATTTTTGTAAATTGTAGTTCATTTATAACATTTAATTTTGATGTAGGAAAAGTCTATATGCAGGAAGCCTACCACCCATTAGCTTTTTTTGCACACTCATATGAAGAAATATAATGGTGTGACCTTCATTAACACTAGATGTAGAGAACTAAATGTATGTGAAATTTATGTTTTAATATTAATGCTTAATAATTTTTCTTATTAACTTAAACATTACCTTCTGATAGGAACAAATATAAAAAAAACATTTAATGACAGTCTTAGTAGTTTGAAGATGTTGATGAGAGTCAACCTATCTTCATGTAGTGGTGGTAGGTGTTGGGCACCTCGCCCTCGTGAGTCATGGGCCTGACGTCCTAAGTGACATCTGAACGCGTGTTCCAAAAGGGTGACGAGCCCACACCGGGACAAACATCAAAACAACACCCTTCTCCTATTTCAGGACAGATTTTTGGGAAACCTCAAACTGGAAATTTTAATTTGACTTGTTCAGAACATTTGCAGCTTTATGTCTCTAGTTTAATTAGAGACAAGAGTAATCTCATTTGGAGATCCCATAACCAAGTTATGGCTGAAAGAATCAAACAGGGTTTTGACCTCAATCATATTGCACTTATCTTGGGGCAATTAGCATAACTGTCATTTGGGATATCAGATTAAGATTATCTTAGGAAGTTTTGATAGAAGACTTCAAGGTCTACAACTTTTATAAGGACCTCGAAGATAGATTCTATCGTCAGAAGGGTCAAAAATGGAGCAGACGATATGATCAGACAAATAGTATACAGACGAAGAAGTTTAGGTCACATAAGCAAAAAGCAGACAAAGCAAAAAGCAGACGAAACAAAAAGTAGAGAAAGCAAAAAGCAAACGAAGCAAAGAGCAGACGAAGCAAAAAGTAGATGAATCAGAGTTAACTTAAGATGAAACAAAGTCAACTTAAGACGATGCAACTCTTAAGACGAAGCAGAGTCAACTTAAGACAATGCAATTCTTAAGACGAAGCGGAGTCAACTTAAGACAAAGCAAAGTCAACTTAAGATTATGCAACTCTTAAGACGAAGCTGAATTAACTTAAGAAGAAGCAAAGTCAACTTAAGACGATGTAATTCTTAAGACGAATGATGTCATCACAGACAATATGACGTCATCATAGACGATACGTCTTTACAGACGATATCACTTTATACTCCTAAGCATCACCCTTTCTAAGGACCATAATTTTCGACCCAGATGTCCCAAAATTCTATACTATATACCGTTGGAAAGTTAAAAAAAGGACCTACAACTTTCTAGAAGGCATATTTGCCTATATCAGCCTAGATTAATCTAGATCTTCCCCTAACATCCAAACAAAAACTTTTCCCTCATGAAAACTTAAAAATGCAATGAACAAACTTGAGAGAGAGACTCATGAGCAAAAATGTAATTATATTCCATTTGCATTAAAAGATAAGAGTTTGTACAAAGCTTTAATGGGCATTTTAAGCCGCAAATACATTAATATCTCAAAATCCCAAAATACAAAAGATACATGAATCATGAGTTGCTCAAAATGCAACTAAAGTCTTGCTTTACAAGATTTACTTCAAATACAAAATAAACAAAGATCGGAGTGATGCCTTGACCCTTGACTACTTGATATCTTGCTCATCACCTGGATATGGGGGAGGAGAATTTGGGGTGAGCTTAAAACCTGTTGGACCCCGATTTTTAAGTGAAAATAATAAATATTCAAAAGTGGATGATTTGATTGAAATGAAATTAAATGGCGAGAATTAAAAAGAAAAAGTGTGAAAATTTGAAGAATTTAGAAAGTTTGACTTTTGGGGATGAATAGTGATAGAAAGTTTGACTAGAGTGTTGACTTTTGTTTAAAGCAAAATTTGAGAAAAAGGTCTTCTTAAAACTTGTAGATCTAGTTAAGAGCTTTCTGTCGCCATAAAGTTTGCAATTTTTCGATATCGGGAGTGAAAGTTATGGTCAGTCAAAGTTTGAATGTGACATAGGTTGACCCATTTATATGGCTGAATCTTTGACCGAGAAATTGACCTAGTTAGAGGTTAATTAAGCCTTGAAGTTCTTCATGAAAGTTGAAGGATTTGATTTCATCTTTATTTTGATATAAAGTATGGAATTTTTCGATCAAGGAATAACAAGTTATGATTTTTACAAGTTTATGCTATGGTTTTAGCATGATCATTAGAGGACAGAAGCTTTGACTGGAATTGACTTCCTTAGAGGTCAAATTGATTTTACTGTCCTTCATAAAAGTTGTAGGTAACTTTCTAATCTTCGTTTTGATATAAAATATGACATGTTTGGACTTTGGAGTTGAAAGATAAAAATTTTCAAAGTTGAGGTCTTTGTTTAGGTATTTATTATTTTTGCTAAATATTTGATTAGAAAATTGATCATTTTAGAGATGAAATTGGTTGTGGAATTCTTTATAGAAGTTGTAGAGCTTCCTTCAAGCTTTCCATAGAGACCAAATTTGCAATTTTTGGAGCTCTAAGTGAAAAGTTATGAATTTTTAAAGTTCAATATAAAAAAAAGAAAAAAGTTGATAGCGCGTCTCGCCCTCGTGACGCGTCGCGATCCCGATTTACGACTTGTAGGACATTCAGACTTGTAATGTCCAGGTTGATTACACTCGTAGCATATGATAGTTTTCTTTTCGACTTTACCATCATCTTTGCTATTTTTCTTGAAGGGTTGGCTTCCTTTGGACTTCTTCTTCCACATCCTTCTTATCTTCCAGAAAATGAACGATAATTTGTCATCTTCATCACTTGACTCCTGTTCTGATTCGCTTGAGTCATCATTCTTTGATTCTTCTATCTTTAATGCTTTTGATGACTTTCTCCTACTTTGAGTCTTGTGGTTCTTCTGTCCGACCTTCAGTGCTATTGACTTGTCCCATTTGGGCTTGTCTTCAGCATCGAGATCTACTTTATGAATCTTCAGTGATCCAAGCAACTCGTCAAGCTTTAGCATGCTCAAGTCCTTCGCTTCCTGCACCGCTGTAACTTTTGGTCTCCACCTCTTCAGAAGACTTCTTAAGATCTTTCGTACGTGATCTTGATTATTGTACATTCTTCCAAGGGCTTTCAATCCATTGACAATTGTTTGAAATCTTCCAAACATTTGATCAATAGATTCTTCATCATTCATCTTGAAAAGCTCGTACTGATGTACAAGAATGCTTATTTTGGATTATTTGACTTGGTTTGTGCCTTCATGAGCGATAGACAGTGTGTCCCACATCTCCTTTGCAGTATCGCATCCGTGAACTTTGTCATATTCACTCCTGCTTAGGGCACACGTCAAGAAGAACTTCGCTTTAGAGTTGAGCTAAATTCTCACCTTTTGATCAGCCATCCATCTGGTCCATGAAATAAGATTTCCATCTTCGTCTACTAGTGTATATGGTCCATTCTCTATTACATCCCAAAGGTCGACATGAGTAGATTCTATGAACAACCGCATTCTATCTTTCCAGTAGTGATAATCTTCACCGTTGAATGCTGGAGGTCTAGTGACTGAGGCACCTTCTGCAATGTATATATGCGATTATGCCATTATCTTTAATCCACACTTTGCTCTGATGATCCTTGGATACCAGGATCTGATACCAATTGAAGTAAATCACACGTTAGTACAATGCTTATAGAACGATAACGAATACAAGAGAAGGGGGGTTGAATTGTGTATTCTCCTTTTTGATGACTCTTTCAAACAACTGTTTTGTTTAAAAAACAAGATCTTTTACAGAAACTTCAGTAAATTCAAAATAATCAAAACTTTGAAAACTTGTTTCGGAATTTAAGTGATAACAAAAACTTTGAACTTTAAGAGAGATAGAGTAGAGAGAAGTTGACACAACGATTTTATACTGTTTCACCCCAAACCGTGGGCTACGTCCATTCCTCAGAGTTCTTTATGAGATTTCACTATCTCTTCAACGTTTACAAGTATTCTTTCCGAGCCTCTTCAAGTCTCTACACTCAGTATTCCTTCACTCTTAGCCTCTGCAGGCTATCTGTACTACTTTCTTACAAAAGTATTTGAAACCTGTTACAGTAAAACTAGCTCTCAGCTAATTTGCACAATGTTTGCGTACGTAAATCAATTTACTCAACTTTTGCTAACTTTTTCTAACTCTGCAATCTTCAACTTCAACTTATATTTATAGCCTTCGTCTGTAACTGCTTCTTGAATCTTGCTTCTTGAATATTATTTCTTGAAAGAAACGGTTAATCAGTTGAGTTCTGTAACTAACTCAAACTGACTCTTGCGTCTTCTTTTGAATTCTGCGTCTGCTTTTCTCCATCTGTATTTTTGCGTCTGTCTTTCTTCGTCTGTGTTTCATTTTGCGTCTGCATCTGCTTTTCATTTTGCGTCTACGTCTGCTTTTCATTTTACGTCTGCGTCTGCTTCTATGTTTTGTTTTTGCGTCTGCGTCTGCTTTTCATTTTGCGTCTGCGTCTGCTTTTCATTTTATGTATAAATGCTTACGTGTTTTGTTTTCATCTATTTGTTTTCTATTTTAAATGCCTTTCACTACTTCTTTGTTATTCATCAAAATCATATATATGTAAAATCATTTTGACTCAACATATGTAAGGGCATATAACATTATAAATCATTACATATATGTCCCAAGGACTTAAATACATCTTTGAACTTATATAAAACCATGTATATATCAATATCGATAGCATCTCTAAGTCAGAGACCAATACAAAAGGGCTCAAAGAGTTTGACGTTACAAGTCCTCCGTTAAAAGAGTTTCGTCCTTGAAACTTCTAAGTCGAGGGCACAAATAAATGGGGATACTGACATCTCATAGTATGCTCAATTTCCCATGTCATCTCCTTGATCTTTTCGTTGTTCCAAAGAACTTTAACTGTGGGTACCTCCTCGTTGCATAATCTTTTTATCTGTCGATCCAAAATTTGAACTGATTTCACCTCAAAACTTAGGTCTTCACTTAGCTCTACTAGAGGTGTCTCCAAAATATAAGATGGATCTGGTAAATACTTTTTAAGCATCAAGATATGGAACACATTATGGATCCTATCCAAATTCGGTGGCAATTCCAAATGATACGCCACAGTCTTGACACCCTCTAGGATACAAAAATGTCCGATATATCGAGGGTTCAGCTTTCCTCAGCTCTGAAATCTAATAATACCTTTCCATGGTGATATCTGAAGAAAAACTATGTCACCAATTGCAAACTATAATGGTCATCGCCTCTTATCCACGTAATTCCTTTGACGATCCTAACGACTTTCAACTTCTCTCGAATGATTTTTATTTTTTGAGTGGTGACTTTTATCAATTCAGCTCTTTTGATTCTGGTTGTACGAACCTTTTCCCAACACAGAGGTATCCTGCACTTCCTCCCATAAAGTGCTTCATATGGTGGCATACTGATACTTTTCTGACAACTATTATTATAAGCAAACTCTATCAAAGGTAAGTGTCAGTCCCAACTTCCTTGGAATTCCATCAGACATGCTCTCAACATGTCCTCTAGTGTCTGAATGATCCTCTTTGATTGACCATCGATCTGGGGGTGGAAGGTAGTATTAAACTTCAGTTTAGTCCCTAAAGATTCCTCAAATTTTGTCCAAAATCATGAGGTAAATCTCAGGTCCCTATATGATATTATAGAAACTGGCACCCCGTGCAGCTTCACAATCTAATCGATATACAACTTTGCTAATCTATCCAATGGATAATTGTGTGAATAGGTAGAAAATGTATAGACTTCGTCAATCTATCCACTATAACCCAAATAGCATCATGACCCTTTGGTGTACGTGGTAGTCCAACTACAAAATCCATTGTCACATGCTCTCGTTTCCTTTTCGGGATAAGGAAAGACTGTAACATACCTTCTAGTTTCTGATGCTTTGACTTAATTTGTTGACAACAAAGGCATCTGGCCATAAACTACGCTATCTCTCTCTTCATCCTTGACCACCAATAACTCTCTCTAAGAGTTTGATATATCTTAGTACTACTAGGATGCATAGCATAAGCTGAACTGTGAGCTTCCTCTAAGATAGCTTGCCTAAGTCCTTGGTCATTCGATTCATAGACTTTGCCTCTAAAAACTAACAGCTTATCCTCTCTCAGTATGAATCCCTCACTCTCTTCAGATGATAGTTTCTCTCAAATGACTCTTAACTCGGGATCATCGGGTTATGATCTCCTGATCTCATCAAATAAAATCGGCTAAACTTTAAACCGTGCTAATAATGTCTCGTCATCCGTAGCTAATAAGAGTTTAATACCAAGGCTTCATACACTCGTCAAATGTGTTATGTAAGGATATTGCCTATCAGTTACTGTCGACTAGGTGGCCACTACATTTACTTTTCCCAGGTGATAGTTGATTTTTAAGTCATAATCCTTAATCGATTCCAACAATCTCCTTTATCGAAATTTAGCTCTTTCGTTTCATTAGGTACTTGAGACTCTTGTGGTCAATTTATATACGACAAGTATCTCCATAAAAATAATGTCTCCAGATCTTGAGTGTAAATACTACCACTGTAAACTCCAAATCATGTATAGGATAATTTAGCTCATGCTTCTTCAGTTGTTTAGAAGCATATACAATCACTCGCCCGGCCTGTATAAGTACACAGTCAAGTCCCTAGTGACTGGCATCACTGTATACCTCATACCTTACTCTTTGGGTAGGTAGGGCAAGCATTGATGCTGAACTCATTCACTTCTTCAGCTCCTAGAAAGTTGCCTTACATTTGTCATCCCACTGAAAATTTATTCCCTTCTGGGTAAGCCTCAACAAAGGAGTTGCAAGCACGGAAAAATCCTCAACAAATCTTCGATAATAACCAGCTAATCTTAGAAAGTTGAAGAATTCTACCACGTTCTTGGGTTGTTCCCATTCAACTATAGCCTCCACTTTCTTTGAATCTACAAAAATACCTTCCCCTAATACCACATGCCTAAAGAATCCAATCTCCCTTAACCAAAATTCACATTTTGAAAACTTTACATAAAATTGTCTTTCGTAAAGTGTTTGTAGCACAATCCGGAGATGTCTAGCATGCTCCTCTTCATTCTTAGAGTAAATAAGAAGATCATCTTCATCTAAATAAGGAGGGAACACCCTATTCATGAAATCCATAAATATTGTAGGTGTGTCAATCCGAATTGCATCACCAAAAATTTATAATGTCCATACCTCGTCTAGAAGGCAGTCTTTTGCACATCATTCTCATCAATCTTCAATTGACGGTACCCAAACCTCTTATCTATTTTTGAGAATACTGTAGCTCCTCTTAACTAATCAAATAAATCATTGACCTTAGGAAGTAGATATTTATTCTTGATGGTAACCCTATTTAACTATCGATAATCAACACATAAACGAAGGGTCTCATCTTTTTATGATAAATAATATTGTTGCTCCCCACGGTGAATGATTTGGTCTGATGAAGTCCTTGTCTAATAACTCATGTAGTTGAATCTTCAACTCTTTCAATTCTTTCGGTGCCATACGATAAGGTGTTAGAGATATTGGTCTTGTCCCCACGACCAAGTCAATAGTGAAATCAAATTCTTGATCAAGTGACAATCCAGGTAGCTCTTCCAGAAAAACATCGGGGAACTTACGCATAATAGGGACATCACCTAGTTCAACCCTCTGTGTCGAAGTGTTAATCATATGTGCAAGGAATGGCTGGCATCCCTTACGAATCAACTTCTTAACCTTGATCACCGATATCAACTAACTCGTTAATACTCGTCGATCATTATTAAATTTAATCGAGACTCCATCCTGAGGTTCAAACTCCACCTCTTTCTTAAAACAGTTAACCCTAGAGCGATACCTCTCTAACCAGTCAATCCCCAATATCACCTTAAAATCTCAAAGATCGAGGGGAATAAGATCTACCTCTAACCAGCATCACCGTTCTTTATCTCACAGGCTGTATATACTTCATCATAAGCCACTTGCTCTCCAAGAGGAGTAACTATAATGAGACGGAGATTAACGGTTTCAAGGGATGACTACTATTCTCTCCCTTAGGTTGCAAAGGTCCAACCTAGCAACGACTTCCCCTTCATCGTCCAACCATGCTAACACTATAAATTAAAGAAAAAGACGTTGTTTAATAAAATAGGTCAGACTAAGCCTAGCTTATTTGAGACCCCAAACACCTTGAGGAATGTCGATAAGTACTCTGATCGAGGTCAAAACCATCCAATCGTTAAGGATGTCAACTTAACTATTCGAGACTTAACTTCTCGACCAAAGGCTTCTGACACCCAGACTCGACTCCTAAGGCTCATGAACTTTTTGCAAACAGAGATAACACTTGTGAAAATGTACCAACCATGGCCCTAAGGGAGATGGAGAGTGTGAGATCCCACATCGGTTGAAGAGGAGAACGGCACGCGCCTTATAAAGTGCGGATACCTCTCCCTTATAGGCGCTTCTTTCCAAGTGAGGAAGAGCAAAACTATGAGGGTTTGGCCTTAGGGCAACCTAAAGTGGACATTATCTGTGGGTGGGTGGTTTGGGCTATTACAAATGGTATCAAAGCTAGTATCCAAACCATTGTGCCAGCTAGGTTGGGCTCTAAGGGGGTGAAGAGTGTGAGATCCCACATTGGTTAGAAAGGAGAACGAAGTATGCCTTATAAGGATCTGGATATCTCTCCCCTTATAGACGCGTTTTCCTAAGGGTGGGAAGAGCAAAACTATGAAGGGTTTGGCCCTAAGGGCAACCCAAAGAGGATAATATCTGTTGACGGGTGGTCTGGGTTGTTACATGTAATGCTTATTAGTGAAGGAAGCAAGTACATTTTGTTCACATTATTTTGAGTTACATGTGCATAGAAGAGAAAGAAAAGTTCCTCGCAATGATGATTGGGGAGGAATGAGTGATGAAGATGGTAACTTATTCATTTTCACATATCTTAGACGAACATATGGAAATTCAACAAGAATAATGTTAATAAAGTAAGAAATAGAGGCTACCCATAGTTAAAATTTATTCTACTATTAAGAGATTCAACCGTTCATTCGAAGAAGTTGAAGTTAATTTTGAAATTGATTATTTGGGTTTCGAAATTTAGTGTTATTTACAACTGAAATACATAATAATGTTTCTAGATTAGATGAGGAATGGTTACTCAAGCTAATGCGTAAGAAAACACAGGATGATATCAATAAAGAAGTTATAAGACACTTTCTTTGATGGTTCGAGAAATATATAAGTTGTCAATTACAATTATTGAAATGATTGAATTATAAGATTAAAGTGTTCAAATGACATTATACTATTTAATATGATAATTTCTTGTGTATGCCTTAGAAAATCTAATAGAGAACAAGTTTATAAGTGATCTTATGAAAGGACCCTGGTGAACTTTTAAATCGTATCTAGTGTATTTCATTAATGGATACAAATATCATACATAATATCATGGTCATAACATGACAATAGTAAATAGTGGGGGCGTATAGGGATAATTGATAGATTACTATGGCAAAATTATGAGATACTTAAAATTGAGTACCCTGCATTGCTAATAAAGCAGAGTGTGATATTTAAGTGTGACTGGTTTGATCCAACTCCTAATGTTGGTATAAAAGTGCACAGCTGATACAATCTAGTTGAAATCAACCAGTAAAGAAGATTTAGATAAATTGAACCTTTCGTGTTAGCGATGCAAATGATCCAGGTGTATTATTCCCTTTTCCCAACTTACGACAAGATAAGTTTGATTAGTTGGCCATTTGCAAAGTTAAACCTATAGGTTTTTGAATCACTTGGAAAAGGAGAATAGAGGATTGAAAGTGAAGTGTTTCAAGAAGATGTTTATGAAATAAATGCATCTATTACATATGACGAGAATGAACCTTTGAATGATCCAAATAACGAATATGTTGAAATTTCATCAGGAGAGGATGAGGAGGGCGAGAGATCTGAAAAGGAGCCTGAGTTTGATTCTAATTCTTTAATTATTGAATTAAAAATATATTGTTATATATTAAATTGAAATTGATATGTTTATGAAATATTCAATGAAATATGAATTTCAGGTTAAAATATGTCACCAAAGAGAAAACAGGATATGACACGACCAAGGTTTAGACCACGATTTGAAGCCAGTTACTTTATAGGTGAAGCATCACATTCTATAGCTGCTACACCATCCACTACTCCTATACCGATGAAATATCGGGGTAACAATGCGAGATGAAGGAGGCGGACTCTAGCCTAGAAGTGAGGGAGTTGATGGAAAACTTACATCACTATTGTCAACAATCGTAAATGAAAATACTTGAAACAACATATGTTTATAATTAAGTTATAGGTTATAGATTTGAATTTTAAAATGATATAAAATTGTTTTTATATTAGGTTGATTCCATCTAGACCATGCTTAAGAAACATAACATCAAGTTTAAGGAGAAGATTGATCTTGAGGGTTATATATGGAAGAATATCTCTTAGGAGACAAATGATTTTTAATATCAAGTGTTTGAGGTACAAAAATATATTTTGTCATTAATTTTTATACATTAATTAGATAAATATTATAGGTTATAAGTACTTATCGTATATTTTTCCTTTTCTTGAAATATTTTTGAGATTCTAAATTTGACGTGAGTATGGGAGAGATGAGCTCGTACACATTGTAGAGACTTTGTTGGTGCGATAAAAAACTAGTCTATGACCTCCTTATATTTACGAAGAAATATGGAATCATTAGCAATAGTATTGGGCATCACCCTAGACAATGTCTATTTCGAGTGTAATTCTAGAATTTGGAGGAGAGAGTCTTCCCATACACACTAGAGGATCTATTACCCACCACGAGCATGCGAGAGAGACTTGTAAGTATTTGCACTTTATACTTATATTTTGATTTTTTACTTTGATGTATTTCAATTTAATTTGATGAGTGAATTTTGGAATGAAAATATGTGTATTATGGAGAATGAGAATGTTAGAAATGTCTTGTGCTATATATGATTGTGTTGTTGAGTTACCTTCTTTTTTCAACAAGGGTAAATATCATAAAAATAGAGAAAATTCTGCGAAATTTTTGTAAATTGTAGTTCATTTATAACATTTAATTTTGATGTAGGAAAAGTCTATATCAGGAAGCCTACCACCCATTAGCTTTTTTGCACACTCATATGAAGAAATATAATGGTGTGACCTTCATTAACACTAGATGTAGAGAACTAAATGTATGTGAAATTTATGTTTTAATATTAATGCTTAATAATTTTTCTTATTAACTTAAACATTACCTTCTGATAGGAACAAATATAAAAAAAACATTTAATGACAGTCTTAGTAGTTTGAAGATGTTGATGAGAGTCAACCTATCTTCATGTAGTAGTGGTAGGTGTTGGGCACCTCGCCCTCGTGAGTCATGGGCCTGACGTCCTAAGTGACATCTGAACGCGTGTTCCAAAAGGGTGACGAGCCCACACCGGGACAAACATCAAAACAACACCCTTCTCCTATTTCAGGACAGATTTTTGGGAAACCTCAAACTGGAAATTTTAATTTGACTTGTTCAGAACATTTGCAGCTTTATGTCTCTAGTTTAATTAGAGACAAGAGTAATCTCATTTGGAGATCCCATAACCAAGTTATGGCTGAAAGAATGAAACAGGGTTTTGACCTCAATCATATTGCACTTATCTTGGGGCAATTAGCATAACTGTCATTTGGGATATCAGATTAAGATTATCTTAGGAAGTTTTGATAGAAGACTTCAAGGTCTACAACTTTTATAAGGACCTCGAAGATAGATTCTATCGTCAGAAGGGTCAAAATGGAGCAGACGATATGATCAGACAAATAGTATACAGACGAAGAAGTTTAGGTCACATAAGCAAAAAGCAGACAAAGCAAAAAGCAGACGAAACAAAAAGTAGAGAAAGCAAAAAGCAAACGAAGCAAAGAGCAGACGAAGCAAAAAGTAGATGAATCGAGTTAACTTAAGATGAAACAAAGTCAACTTAAGACGATGCAACTCTTAAGACGAAGCAGAGTCAACTTAAGACAATGCAATTCTTAAGACGAAGCGGAGTCAACTTAAGACAAAGCAAAGTCAACTTAAGATTATGCAACTCTTAAGACGAAGCTGAATTAACTTAAGAAGAAGCAAAGTCAACTTAAGACGATGTAATTCTTAAGACGAATGATGTCATCACAGACAATATGACGTCATCATAGACGATACGTCTTTACAGACGATATCACTTTATACTCCTAAGCATCACCCTTTCTAAGGACCATAATTTTCGACCCAGATGTCCCAAAATTCTATACTATATACCGTTGGAAAGTTAAAAAAAGGACCTACAACTTTCTAGAAGGCATATTTGCCTATATCAGCCTAGATTAATCTAGATCTTCCCCTAACATCCAAACAAAAACTTTTCCCTCATGAAAACTTAAAAATGCAATGAACAAACTTGAGAGAGAGACTCATGAGCAAAAATGTAATTATATTCCATTTGCATTAAAAGATAAGAGTTTGTCTGAAAGCTTTAATGGGCATTTTAAGCGCAAATACATTAATATCTCAAAATCCCAAAATACAAAAGATACATGAATCATGAGTTGCTCAAAATGCAACTAAAGTCTTGCTTTACAAGATTTACTTCAAATACAAAATAAACAAAGATCGGAGTGATGCCTTGACCCTTGACTACTTGATATCTTGCTCATCACTGGATATGGGGAGGAGAATTTGGGTGAGCTTAAACCTGTTGGACCCCGATTTTAAGTGAAAATAATAAATATTCAAAAGTGGATGATTTGATTGAAATGAAATTAAATGGCGAGAATTAAAAAGAAAAAGTGTGAAAATTTGAAGAATTTAGAAAGTTTGACTTTTGGGGATGAATAGTGATAGAAAGTTTGACTAGAGTGTTGACTTTTGTTTAAAGCAAAATTTGAGAAAAAGGTCTTCTTAAAACTTGTAGATCTAGTTAAGAGCTTTCTGTCGCCATAAAGTTTGCAATTTTTCGATATCGGGAGTGAAAGTTATGGTCGAGTCAAAGTTTGAATGTGACATAGGTTGACCCATTTATATGGCTGAATCTTTGACCGAGAAATTGACCTAGTTAGAGGTTAATTAAGCCTTGAAGTTCTTCATGAAAGTTGAAGGATTTGATTTCATCTTTATTTTGATATAAAGTATGGAATTTTTCGATCAAGGAATAACAAGTTATGATTTTTACAAGTTTATGCTATGGTTTTAGCATGATCATTAGAGAGACGAAGCTTTGACTGGAATTGACTTCCTTAGAGGTCAAATTGATTTTACTGTCCTTCATAAAAGTTGTAGGTAACTTTCTAATCTTCGTTTTGATATAAAATATGACATGTTTGGACTTTGGAGTTGAAAGATAAAAATTTTCAAAGTTGAGGTCTTTGTTTAGGTATTTATTATTTTTGCTAAATATTTGATTAGAAAATTGATCATTTTAGAGATGAAATTGGTTGTGGAATTCTTTATAGAAGTTGTAGAGCTTCCTTCAAGCTTTCCATAGAGACCAAATTTGCAATTTTTGGAGCTCTAAGTGAAAAGTTATGAATTTTTAAAGTTCAATATAAAAAAAAGAAAAAAGTTGATAGCGCGTCTCGCCCTCGCGACTCGTCGCGATCCCGATTTACGACGCGTTTTGCGAGGGCGACTTCGCGAGGGCGACGCGTCGTCCTCGCGTAACGGGTGATTCCAGCCTGACCCGGATGGGTCGACTCGGTCCGACCCGACCCTAATCTGACCCACTTTTGACCCTCTTCCAATCTTTTGCTCATATCTTTTTCGTCTGATATCCGATTGAGTTGATTCTTGAAGCGTTGGATTCCTAAGACAATTATCTACATCTTCATGTAAAATTTGTAATTTTATGAGATTAAATTAAGGGTGATTAGTTTAATCAAAGTGAGTTGACTAATTTTCTGAACATGGTTCAGTATTTTGCAAAATTTAGGATTTGTGGTGATCCGATTGAGATGATTCTTGAGGCAAAATAAAATTAAGACATGGGAATGCAAATCATATGAAGAAAGTAAATTTCAATTTAGCCCCTAAGACTTTCAATTTCTGAATTGAAGTTCGGATTAGTGTGCAGTTTTTGATTAAGAACATCTGAAAGTATATTGGGCATAACTTTTGTTCTGGTAATCGAAATGAGGCGATTCTTGATTTGAATTAAACTATAGAAATAGAACTACAATTGTTATGAAGACATTGAATATCAATTTTCGGATTAAGAATGTCAATTTTTGGAAGGAAATAGCGTGTTGGAAAAATATGTTAGCTTAAGACATGTCCGAAATGTTTTGAGCATAACTTTTAATGTAGTGCTCCAAATTGGATGATTCTTGTGGCATTATGAAATTAAGACATAGAGGAACATTTCTCTACAAGGAAGTTTTGACAAATTCATTCAAATTGATAGTGCGAATCAGATCCGTATGTAAGCATGACTTAAAGTAAATGTAGGGGCATTTTGGGAAGTCCCCCTTAAAGAGAGGGACAAAAGGGTCATTGACCCTCAATTTTAAATGACATGGCAGAATGATAACTATGGGCTGTCGTTTATAGTAGATAAAACATAATGAATTGAGAGGAAAAGAAGAAACTAAGAAGGGAGGAAAGGAGAGAGTCGGTGATGGCGATGGAGAAGAGAAAAAGTAAGTTTGTTTTTTATTTTTATGAGTCTTAGAGCAAGATTTTGATATTGTTCCAAGAGAGAAAAAGATGGAGGAGCACAAGAGCTTCCTTTCAAGTCAAGAAAAGTCAGATTTTGGTGAAAAATGAGGTAAGGTCAAAAATTTGATGTGTAATTTTTGATAAGTTCTTGGTTTAGAAACATGTAATAGGATATGGGTTTGTTAATTCCATGATTTATTTTGAGAGATTTGATGATAAATTGATTTAATTTTGGATTTATGTGAGTTAGGGATTATGCCTAATTTGTGATTTGGGGATTTTGTGAATTATTGGTTTAGAATTATAGATAATAGTATGGGTTTGTGGAATATGATATCAATTTTGAAAATTATGATTTTTATGATATTAAATTTGAGTGAATTGGTTTACGTCAATTTTGAAATTTGGAAAATTTCAAAATTATGGATTTAGATAGCTTGGCAATATGAGGGATTTGAGTTCTCCATGCCCAATTTAAGTAATTATGCTAATTATGACGTTGAATTTGGATGATTATGGCTTAGGTAATTTTAAATTGGAAGAATAAAGGACGCTTTGGTCAAATTGATGATCGGGACGAGTTCCTAGCATCATTTCGAGGCGGGTAGTATGTTTATTTATTAAATTTTAAGCTAAGCATGAATATTTGAAAATTTAAGAAGCAAAAGTTTTGATAAATTATTGTTTATGAAAAAGTTTGAAAAATTAGTTTTCGAAATAAATTTTACGAAAATGCAGTTCGAATTCTACGAATGATTTGAAAATTTGAATTTTATGATTGAAAGAAATATTTGCATACCTTGTTGTGATTTTGATTGCTATGTGAATTGATTGATAAATTGATAATTTGAATGTTGACAATGAAGTGACGTGTGAATTTTATATGCATTGATGTGATATGTGAGTGTGTGAAAAGTAAGATTTTCGAAAAGTGCCTTCGGGCAATCCAACCTTTCGTTTTCGATATGTGTTATGTGGGTTCGGTTAGGACCTTTAAGTGAGTCAGTGCACTGTCTCTATTTGTTTAAAGCCTTCTCCCGGCTGCCCGCTAGTGGCATTGGAGCTCCGATTTCGGACTCCCTTCACGGCTACACTGGACCACTATGCAGGAAAGTGTAGTACGTTCTGTTCACGGCTGCACAGGACCGCTATGCGAGAATGTGCAGTACGTTCTGTTTGGACCGAACCAGACCATTTGACGTGTTTTGTGTGCTTTATTCCGTTTATAAGTGGGTTATATGGCATCTTTTGAAAAAGAAATGTAAAAATTTTGAGAAAGAAATTATTGTAGTTGTAACATCCCATCACCGATGGGAAGGGTAAAATAGTATTTCGGGACGAGTTATGAGTGAGTAAACTAGTCTCGGTATGTTCATGCATAATATGGCCTCCATATATGCATAAATTGTAATTTTTGTAAATGCACATGATTGTACATGCATTCCTGACATTTCCTGGCATATGTGTTTATTTTGGAAAAATATGAATTGGTGCTTGAACATGAAATTGAAGTGGATTTTTGTGTGTTTTACATTTTTGTGGAAATTTAGAAATTTTTCTGGAAATTTTTTGAGATACCTTTCCGGACCGGAAAAATTGACAAGTGACAGACTGATTGGATTTCTGGCACTGGAAAATGACTTTCAAATGGCATTGAAAAATTTGATATCTTTTTTGAGGAATTATGAACATTGAGCCATTGGAATTTGAAGTGAAAATTAGATTGTATTTGGAGAAAGACCTGAAACATGCTTTAAACCAGGACATGTGGCAAGTGACACATGTCACTTGCCTATTTTCTCATTTTTTTAAATATAAATATCTAGAGCTTGGCAAGCTTCCACGATATTCTAAGTAGGAAAGAGTTAAAACTTGTTTTAATTGCAAACTTTCTCCTCTCACCCGTAGCTTCCATTCTCCTCTCCTTCTTCTTTGGTTTTCTCCTCCTTCTTTGAAATTGCTACTCTCCTCATCTACCTAAAGTGCTTCCTTATCATATATCCAAGCCTAAGCCTCCTACACCCCTTAAAAATGGTGATTTTTGTATAAGTAAAGTGAGGTGAAGGAATTGGTGTTGGTTGGAGGGATTTGAAGAATTTAAAGCTTGTAACTTGTTTAAGGTAAGAATTGTGTATTGTATTCTTTAATTGGTAGTTAGAAGCATTTATGGGGATTAATTGTGTATTAATTTCATAAAGATAGTGGTAGGTTTGTATGGGTTTAAGTGTATGTTTGTGTGAGGATGAATGATGAATGTAAGTGTAATAGGTGTTGTATGAAAATTAGGATGGATTGAAGTGGATTTTGTGATTTAAGATGAGTGGAAACAAATAAATGTTTATTGTGTGGTTGCTGCCATTTTTATGGCTAGGTGATTAAGTGGATGACTTGATGAATTTGTGGCTGAATTAGAGGTCCAAATGGATGCATATTGATGTAGGTAAAGTGATGAAATGAAAAGAGTTGAGGTAGGGAGGAAATCTGGAAAAAATGTGAGTTGTGTAGGTTTCAGATTTTGACTCATAACTTTTGATATGGTTGTCCAATTGATCTGAGGTTTGTTTTAAATTAAACTTAAGAAGTATGGCTAGATTTCATATGAAGGAAGTTTTGTTCAATTCTGATCTTAAGGATTTTAATTTTGGCATCCAAAGTAAATTGTTAGGTGCTGTGTGAACAGTATCCGAACCTTATGACATGAAACTTTGATGATTTTTTTAGGATTGATTTGGATTGAATTTGCTACTTTGGTCTTCATAAAAGTTGAAGATTTTTGTGTTAGCTTTCTAACACCACTAAGTATGATTTTTTTTATTTGTACGTTGAAAGTTATGATCTGTTAATGTTCAAGGGGTAATTCAGCCTTTGGTGTGCAATGCTCTAAGTGTATAGGTCTTGTGCTTTTTGTGTTCTGCCATTTATTTGGGACTGTTAAGGGTGAAATTGGTTCAAGTGACCTTCTGTAAAGTTGTAGAGGATTGTTGTAGCTTTCTAATGAGGTATTTTGTTTGAATTTTGGATGTAAGGATTGTTAGATATAAATTTGCAAAGTTTTGTTATGGTTTAGGTTAAATGCTGATTTCTTAAACCCTAACAGGGCAGCCACCTTAGTTAGAGGATTTGACCTAGTTTGAATGGGAATTTGCTTTGGAGTCCTTCTTGAGAATTGTATTATATTGTCTAAGATTTTTATTTCTATATGGTATGTAATTTTTCGACAATTGGTTGGAAAGTTATGAATGTTGGAAGATTCTGTTATTGTGAGAATGAGACTTATATAGGCAGAAGATTTGTTTGTGAATTTGAGTTGTTTATAGGTTGATTTTGCTTCCAAGTTATGCATGAAACTTGTAGAAAATGTTTTGATCTTTCTCTGGAATAAAACTTGGAATTTTTCGCATAAGGAATGGAAAGATAGGATTTTTTTTGTAGAGTGCGATTCATTGTTCATATGGTAGTTTTTTGTTTCATTGGTAGAAACTTGGTTTGGGTTTTTGACCCTCTTATAGATTGAATTGGATTAAGGTGTCTTCTTGAAGATTGTAGAAAATGTTTAGAGCTTTCTAATGGTGTATAATGTACCTTAATTGGAGTTATGAGGATTGGAAGAACACAGTTACTGTTCATATGGTCATTTATGGGTAGTAACTTTGAAGGAGTTTTTAGCACCCTTAGAGGTGAGATTGGTTTGTGAGCCCTTCATGGAACTTGTAGGGTTTCTTGTTATCTTTCCAATGAGATCTTGTTTGTAATTTTTTTGATAAGTGTGTAAAAAGTTATGCATGTTAGAAATTCAGATGGTGGAAGAGATGAAAATAGGGCAAACTCTTTTATCTTTTGTTTTGTCCTAAAGCTTCTTTTGTTTATATTTTCGTCATCCGACCTCCGATTGATCTGATTCTCGAGGCGTCGGATTCATAAGTCAATGATCTACCTCTCCATGTGGAATTGTGAACTTGTAGGATTTTAATTGAGATTTAGGGATTGAATCCAAGTGAGAGAATTGAGTAAAGTTTGGCAATATCCGGACCTATAGAGGTCCAAATTGAGTAATTCTGGTATCTATAGGTTCCTAAGACATAGGGGAATCTTTTGTGATGTGAATTATGGGAAATGTTAGGAATGTCACGAACATGCATTGTACACATCTAAATTGCTACATGTGCATTATTTAATATTTCTAATTGTGCATTTGGTGACATGTGAATATTGTGATTATTATAGAGGCACAGTTGGAACGTCATCCCACGGACGTTGCTGAGACTTCCCGGCATTATCTCAGAAGCTATTTGGTGAGTAACCTAGATGGTTCCTCGATTAGTAAGTGTTTATAATTCTGCACGTATAACTCTGTGGAGAATAATGGTGGGACGATTGCGTTTGTTTATGATTGGATTCTGGACAAGAGGTCCGATGTATTGGAAGAGTATGACATAGAAGTGTTATTTATCTGAGAATTTGAGACCTTCATGTTTCCATCGTGATTGTGATTATATTGTGAATAGTTGTGAAATAATTGTTTGAATGTAATAATTGGGGTTCGATTGTGATGTGGTAAATTGTGATACGGGAATTGGTTGTGATACAGTTACTGCCTATTTGTAACATGTGGATAATTGTGATGCATTTACTGTTAAATTGGGATATATGCAGTTCATACATGAATGCATGTTCAGTTAATGAGAGTTGTGACCGGAGCAACCACCGAGAGCTAAAAGCTCAACATATTTGGGGCTCGAGTCTCTGATGATTGAGCCTCCGCTCGATGATTAATCGCCCATATTGGGACGATTCGAGCCTCAGCTCACCGATTAATCGCCCATATTGGGACGGTTTAGGCGCTTGGTCACAACACCGTAATAAATTAGAAAAAGGGTCTCATGCGCATTACATATGTATTGGATTGTTTTTCTTTGATTGAGTGAAAGGCAAAATGCCTTATGTAATTGTGACATGCTTGAATAGGTTATGAATTCATTTGGTTATGTATGTAGAATAGAATGAAATGTATAAATGGACTGTGCTTAAGTGAAATTGTGAAATGTGACCGAATATGCAACAATGTGAATATATGTTATGTGAAATGCTGTGTTGCATGAATTGAGTGAACCATCGATGATGATTTCTCACTGAGTTCGCAAAACTCACCCAAAATTTGCAATTATTTTTCAGGACTCAGAAGAATACCCCGTTAGGCAACGGGCGTATGACATCTGCTGGTTAGTGAGAAAAGGGGTCGGGATCAGTTCGCATCTGCATTAGTGTATTTTTATTTTCTGAATTAATGAGTAGGTCAATTTGTAAAGTCCACAAACTGAAATAACTTTGTATTTATAAAAAGGACCCTCGTGGCCAATGTTTATTGTCTTCCGCATTGTGCTTGTTTGCGTTTCAAAAAAAAAATTTTATATTGAGTTTTAACTGAGTGATGTAGCACGCCACCCTCACAGGGCACGGACTCGGATATCACCGTCGATGTCGGGTTTGGGTCATGCGAGAGTGGGGTGTTACAGTAGTTCTTCAACTGAAAAATGATTGAAATGGTTTTGATCATGTTTTGAAAAGTTTGAGAAATAAGAAAATTGTCAAGTTTCCTACTATGGAATTTTTAAAAGAATGGCAAAGGTTTTTGCAAATATGTTTTCGCTTATTTTTCAATTTATAAACATATTATCCACGAGCTATTTTAGCTCACCTCCTTTCATCCCCATCTCCAGGTATTCGAGCAGGAGATCAGATGAAAGACTGTCAGGACACCAGTTCGATTTATGTATGTTTCTGTATTTTGAATAATTTGGATTATGGCTTAGAAAGCTGTTAAGGTTATGAAAATGTTCGACTCATGATAGTATTAAGTTATGAAAGTGTACATAGATTGGAATTGTGTATGGCTAAGGTTATGAACTTGTGTGTAACTTTGAGTATGATGTTTTTGAATTATAAGATTGTCTATTAATGTGAATTATGGATTTGGTTAAAATTATGATTGAGTTGTGTACGGATATTTCTGATTAAAGATTACGGATTATTGAAATGTCTTAGATATAGGAGTGTGTTTATCTGCTGAGATCCCGGACGGAGGGTCTGGTAGATTTGGATGATATGTGTGATGGCTTGGGCATTTTAGAAGTGTTTATTTACCCTTGCAGGTTTTGGGTTTTATGAAAAGCAGCCGTTATGCTGCCGAAATTTTGTTAGATAATAAGTTTGAATAAAGAGTAAAAATAAGATTAAAGATGTTTAAGGATGTTTTATGGGTTTTGTATGATTGTATAAGTATTGAAGGATGATTTTGCAAAGATGGGAAAAATCATTTGTTTTGTTTGTGATGGAATAAAATGAATACCAAGGAAAAAGAAAGAAAGAAAAAGAAAAAAAATATACCAGATTTCGGATCGGTTTAGTCTAGGTTTCCAACGCGATAAGTTGTCCATACTTTGAGTGTATTTGTTCCAACGGATGTCGGAATTTGTTTCAATTCTATTGATTATTCTGATTTGTTATTCGATTCCGATTTGCTTTGGCTTTACGTTTCTCTATGTTTATTCGATTTCGCTTCGCTGCTTTTGTTTCGACTCGCTCTCGATTTTGTTGTCCGTAATTTGTTATCCAATTCTCCGCTTCGCTTCGTTTTGCTTCGATACTTTTTTGTATGTTTCGCTTTGATTTCCAATCCGTCCGTTCGTTTCTATTATGTTTTTCGCTTCGGATGCTTTGTGTTCGACCACTTTTGTTTCGTCTTCCGATTTGGACGTTGATTCCGTATTTTGTTATTCGTTTTAGCTATCTACCACTTCGTTTTAGTTTCCGGCTTTTGTTTTTCCAGTTTTCGATTCGAAATTTCGATGCGAAATTTCCGTTTTCATTCACTTTCGTTTCCTTCGCTTTTCGTTTTATGGTTGGGATCTGGTCTCCGGATCGGGTACCAACAAAACCCGTGGGTAACAATTTTATAATTGGTAACAAGCAAAACCATTTATAAAGTCATTTCCAATACAGAAATTCACGTTTATGCAAAATGTGTATGCATCACTGCAGAAATTCACGTTTATGTAAAATGTGTATGCATCACTATTATCCACTTATCATGAACACATAGCATATCAAAACGGTTTGAGTAGATCCATAAACATGACGCACTACACATTTTCACATAATGGTCCTGTGTAGCTGTAAACTTGAGGGAGTTTATGAAGGAGCTCCGTGTCACTAGCGGGTAGGCGTGAGAAGCCTATAACTTGATCAACGGGCACATGACATTCTTGAGGGACTACCCCAAACCTACATAACACATATTTCATAACTTGTAAATTTGTTGCCCAAAATGACACTTTTTGAAAACTTGTATTTCATGTGCACGAAATATTTCATATGCATTTGATTTAGTAAACTTGCTATTCTTTCAAAAATCATTTCTATGATCAATTAACACAATTCAAAGACAAACATGTAGCACATTTTTACAACATTTAAAGAGCAATAAATGTACATGAATAAAGTAGTTGAAAATCATTTATTGTCATTTCTTGAAAGAGACTTTGATTGCTTATTACTTAATTATAAAAGCGAAACCCACCTTGAATTTCTTGCTTATAACTTGCTCAAATGTGCCTCTCCTCTTGCTCTGCTTGCCTTCCTTGATTTTCTTCAACATTGATACAAATCCCAAATCAATAGGAATTCCAATTGAGAACCCAAAGCAACATATGCATAAAATTGGTCCTAGAATACTTAAACCCATGCATTTTCTAAGCTCTTTGTACCAAAACCTTTCCAAGACTCCAAAAGATTTAACATCAACTTTCCTTGAATCTTCACCATTTAATGAGTTTTTAGATCAAAAGAAGGCTCTAATCTTCCTCTTCCTTTTCCCCTTCTTGCTCAACTTCAAAATCACTCTTTAAGACTAAAAAAAATAAAAAACCTAGCATAACTCTCTTCTTTCTCTTCTTTTTCTCTTTTTTCGTGCTTCTCTCTTCTCTCTTTTATTTAATCATGTTTTTGGCTTCTTCCAACTCAAGCCCACCCTTCATCTTCTCCTTTTATACCCTTAATGATTGCACAATGTGCATTTTGCCCTTCATTTAAAAGCCTTATGGTTTCTAAACTTATGAGACTTACCAAATTTGCCCTTACACACTCTTACTACTTTAATACTCCAATTCCCTTAACCTATGTCATATTATCTTACCTACATTAGAAAGCTCATTAATTCCAACATATATAATCTATCGAGACCCCAAAATTAATTTAATCATGCTTATTTATAAAAAAATTTCAGGGGCCAACAGTAAGGATCTTCGTGGAAGGATCTTTAGCTTAGGTGTTTGTAATCCTCCACATCTAGTACAATAACGTCCAGTAGGTGGTCCACATCAAATAAAGTCCATGAGTTTCAGAGCACAGTAGAGGCACTAGCAACTCAGTTGTAATAGTCGATGAGTACATAACTTAGCTCCGTAATGAGATGGATGAGTTGAAGGGGAAGGGTAGCACCTCATCGCAACCTTCAGAGCATTCGCAAATGAATAACATAGTTATAGTCATTTTGTATTAATTAAACACTTATATAACAATTTTTATTATCAATTAAGATAATGTTTACTTTATATCATCAATCAACTTTCTGTTTTAACAAATTAAATGTAGAAACAAATCAAAATATTATCAACAGATAACTGATAACTGTGAAAATTATATATCAATCATAAGAATATCAAATAAATTAAATGCAGGGAAAATATTAAAAAATTAATATCAGTAAATTTACTGATGGAAAAACAAAATATGTTGGTAAAATACAGTGAACTTACTAATGGACGACCAAAATATGTTGGTAAAATGTAGTGAATTTATTGATAGACAACTAAGCCTCATCGGTAATGTTAATCGTGAATTTATCGACAGAAATGGGAATTCATAGGTAAGGTCACTGACGGAAAAGCACTCTTCGTCCCTAAATTTACCAATTGAAAAATATCTTCCATCGCTAAGTTTACCAACATCATAGAAATTACCGTCGCTAAAGGTAGCGATGAAATAGATTGGTTTGTAAATTAGTGATAGAAAATTTGTACACCGTCGGCAATTATTACCTATGATTGTTTCTCCGGTGACTTATTCCTTCAATAAATTCTGTCGCTAACTTAACTTACAGATAGAAAACCTTCACATTCTATCCATAATTTTTGTCGCTAAACCCCATTTTTCTTGTAATGAAAGTATAGTTTTATAACACTTCATTATGTCGTAAAGTTATATTAGAGTCTATTGCGAGATAATCTCATCTCTTTTAAGTATCCAAAAAACCCATAATCTAAGTACTCATCACCTTGATCGGATCTAAGCATTTTAAGACCCTTAACGATTTGTTTCTCAACCATAATTTTAGATTCTTTGGAAATTTAAATGATTCAAACTTTTGTTTCATTAAATATACATAATCATATTTAAATGATCATAAATGAATGTAGTGAAATATAAGTAACCGCCTCTAGTGCGATTAGACATAAGGTCACATACATGTGAATGAATAAGCTCTAGGAACTCATTAGCATGCTCTCCTTTTTTGTTAAACGGTAGTTTGGTCATTTTTTCTGAAAAACAAGATTTCAAGTTTCATATGATTCATAATCAAATTGATCCAAATATCTTTCTTTGTGTAACTTTGTGATTTTAGTTTCATTGATAAGATCTAACCTATAATGTCGTAAATAAGATATAATTTGGTCAGTTAATTCGTTTTCCTTACTATTTATATTAAGGATCACCTTTCAAGATCTAATTCATACGAATCATTTATAAATAATCCAGATCTTTAATAAAATCAAGCTTATAAAAATAAAACTTCTAATTATAAAGACAAATCCATTTATGGAAATAATGTTTCTAATAATGACTGAAATATTATAACAATTATCTAGTTCTAGTACAGGGCTAAAAGGTAAAGCTAAACTCCCAGTTCCTATAGTTGATGCAATAACCTTTGCTTTATTTCTAACTTGTAGGTCTACTTTGCCTTTTCTTAATGATCTACTCCTTGTTAACATTTGCATATTATTACAATTATAAGAGCCATATCCTGTATCTAATTCTTAAGAATGTGGAATGAAAGTAAAAACATTCATCTCAATCATAAACATACTTAACTATATAGTTTCCTTAAACTTCTTTTCATGATAGCAATATAAGCTTACCACTATTTATTGACTCCATAATGAGAACATGTGCCCTTGTCTCCTTCTTAACACCACCTTTGGGTTTTATGATGCTCATCGAACATACTAGAAAATAAAACCTAACTCTATACAACTAAATTTGTAGTAATGATTGGCAAGGATTGTATCTATAGAAAATGCGTGTCTATCTTTTGTAATGAATAAATCAGTGTTTAGGATTTTTTTTCCTATTTTGTTTGGTCTTTCTTTTTATAATCACTGATGTCTACTGATGACAGGGGATGAAGTTTGGTTGCATTCGATTGAAAAAATAAAATAAAATAGAACTATTGAAGGTAAATCAATTTAAACATTACAAAAGTGATAAAATTAACTAATGGGTTTCGAATCCAGTTTACAGTTCAATCTTAACCTTCGCACGAATGAGCATAATTAATTGTCATGTTATTCTCGTACTACTCGTTGAAACTATTTATTGTAGATTAACAGCAAGCTCTATTAATCCCATTTTTCCCTTAAGTTGTATTTAATTAAAACAAGCTCTTTAATTAGGTCTAGCTATTATACAATCTAGAATAAGCTCTCTAGATTTAGTATGATAACTGCAATACATAATAGGAAAATATGTTAATATAAGCAACAACCATATAAGCTCAAGTCATTTAACCTATGCTATGCTATTTTTAATGATTTGCGACCATTATTTTTCCATAAGTGAATTAGAATTATAATGATTACGTATTGTAATCTAGATTCTGGCAATGGGTTCATACATGAATAATCTATTTGGAGTGTCTAAATCATTCATACATAAATCCCAAAACATTAATCCTAGAATAACATCATCAATTTCAAAAGAGAGTGATAAAAAAATCACTAGACTAATCAATGCCTAAACATGTTTGTCAATCTCTATATCCCCTTTGAACAAGAAGGATGAAGTTTAACTCCTCACTACACTCTAAAGGCTAAGGAATCCACCCCCTTTGTGTCTCTAAAGTCTTCATGCCTCATTTGGTCTCTTAAATGCCCTTTTATAGTAAAAATTAGCGTTCTTTAAAAATACGCGATTAGCTACATAGGCATAAAGGTGATGATGTGTGAAAATTATAAAAATTGTGAAATTACACAATCACAATAAGCTACACTACCACTTACATATCCATAAAGCTCACCTACATGGTCGTGTAAGCCCATAAACAGTCGTGTAGTTCCAAAAGTGGTTGAAATTTTGTCTTCAAGCTCCTACAAGCTTCTAGTGAGTTGTACGGTCCCATATAGGACCATATAAGTTGCAATAACTTCATTTCTTGCATTATTTATCCCATCTTCACTTCTTGCATTATTTATCCCATCTTCACCCTAATTCATTTCTTTCTTACTTCTATGAAAGAAAATAAGGTTGAACATTGATAAAATTGCTCTAAGGATATGTTTTTAGCTCATTTTGATTCTTGCTCCTCTAACTTATACCTAAAATAAAATATGAACTAAAATAAGTATTTTAAGCACTATATAACATTAATCACTGGGAATTAGGGACTAAATATATACTCAATCAACCACTTATCAAGTTCCCCCACACTTAGCTTTTGACCAACCTTGAGCGAAACTAAAAATCAAAATCAAAATATAAGTCTAAAATACTTCCCCTATCCATATTTCCTAAGAATAGATAGTCATAAGAAAAGAGGATTAACTTTCAAAATCATAAAAAGAATTAAACATTCAATGTTTTTACTAATGATCAATCAATAACTATTCTCTTCAAAAACTGAGCAATCTAAGGGTAGACTTTGACAAGTTTTGTTTAAAAATAAGATAGATCTATATGTGCATTCAAACACCTTTCATGATCAATACATTCCACAACTTTGCATATCATTTCAATTCTCCACCACTAAAGATTCACATGCATAATCATGAGTCATAGGACTTTTCAAGGTTGTAATGAGGTTAAAGGTTAGGTTGAGAAGTATTTGGGTTATGTAGTTCAAGCTATAAAAACTAATGAGGTAGGTAAAACACTTAATGGAATATTAAATGCAAAAATTAGCATCTACTCAAAAATAGGTACTGTCAGCTATGATGAATGCAAATTCTTTATAAAATTAAATTCAAGCCTTCATACCACAAACCACATGAAACACAAGGAATTAGAAGGAATCACCTATAAAACCAATGATGAACAATACATTATAACCATAAGGAGTGACCCTTCACAATAACTTCTCCCTTATTTACATCACAATCAATTCACTCATTTCATACAACTTTAGGACGAAAGACTAAAATGAATTACTTTACAAAACAATTGATTTTCCTCCTCGATAACTTCTTTTCTTTTATTCTTTTTTCTTTCTTTTCTTTCTTTTTTATAAAGATAAAAATTAAAAGAAACTATATCCACTATTGAATTCATTGATAAGAGATAAAAATCGTGTTCCATTAATTATAACCAGCTGACGTGTATGATCCACTAGCTTTAAGACTTGGGCAAGACATTTGGTTAGGTTAAAGGCTTATAACGTGATTAGCAAAAGAGGTTAATAAAGCTCAAGAGGGTTTAACAAAAAGAAAATTCATATCATTAGGTAGGCTATTCAGCTAATGTAGCTCATAAAATAAAAATGCCTATATCATTTCCATATTAATGCATGTGATAAAAATGTGGCCTCAAAAAGAAAATCAAGGCAAAGTCAGGATGTACATGTCATGAAGGTCACACATGAATAAAAGACAAAGAGACTGATATGAATGCGTCCTAGAAGACTCAAAATCTCACTAACTTATGTCTACGTACTAGTCACTACTCTGATAAAGAAAATGTACATTGACAAATTACAAGAGTAAAAATATATGCCTAAGTTGCCATGAATTTTTCTAGTTAATTCTACTCTCTAATTATAACTATATAGTCCTAAAAGCAACGAAAAAAGAGAGAATGATTTTTTTTAACATGCAAAAGAACTTTAAAGCACCCAAGAAGAACTTAAAACAAACATTGCCCCACCCCCACACTTGTAACTTACATTGTCCCCAATATAACATTACATGTGAGAAATGGATAATTTTTAGAAAATAACAATTACAAAAATGTAAAGGAAAAGGAAAAACTTCTCTTGTGTTGCTTACTAAGCAGTGTCTTTATTTATCATCATTGACTTGACTCTATGTTTTCCTTATCAAGTGGTAAAATTTTGATCTTTAAGGATTACAGCTTGTTAAGTCAAAATGACTTTACGATTAATTTTGATGAAAAACAAATAATGAGATGGAAGAAAAAGAAAAGTGAGACGGAAGCAAAAGCAAAATGAGACGGAAGGAAAATAAGACAGAAGCCAAAGAAAAATGAGACGGAAGGAAAATAAGAAGGAAGCAAAAGCAAAATGAGACAGAAGGAAAAGAAGACGGAAGCAAAAGTAAAATGAGACGGAAGCTAAAGCAAAATGAGACGAAAGGAAAATAAGACGGAAGCAAAAGCAAAATGAGACGGAAGATGGAAGCAAAAGCAAAGTGAGACAGAAGTAAAAGCAAAATGAGACGGAAGACAGAAACACAAGGAAAATGAGACGGAAGGAAAATGAGACGGAAGCAAAAACAAAATGAGACGGAATCAAAAACAAAATGAGACAGAAGAATATGAGACGAAGCGAAGCTGAAAAGAAGATGAAGAAAATGAGACGAAGCGAAGCCGAAAGAAGACGAAGAAAATGAGATGAAGAAGCAAATCAGTTTGAGTTAGTTATAGAACTCAACTGAATAATCGTTTCTTTAAAGATTAAGAATCAAGAAGAAAGAAGTAGTTATCAAGAAGCAGTTGAAGACGAAGATTATAAATATGAGTCGAAGTCAAAGATTGAAAAAGTTAACAATTTGTGTTAGTGATTTTTGTTATTGATATTCAAAAGCTAAATACTGTATTGTGTAAAAACATGAGAGCTATATTTTCTGTAACAAAGCTCGCAATATCTTTATGTAAAAAAGAAGAATAGCTGAGAGCCTGAAGAGGCTAAGTGAGAAAAAGAATAATTGCTGCAAGAGACCTAAAAAGGCTCGGTGAAAAGAATACTTGTACTTTTGTGAAGTATAGTGAAATCTCAGAAGGGATTCTGAGGACTGGACGTAGCCCACGGTTTGGGGTGAACCAGTATAAAATTGTTGTGTCGACTCTCACTCTTATCTCTTAACTCTTGTCACTATTGTTGATATAAATACTTCAGAATATTGTTTGTAAATTGTTTTGAGAAAGCAATTTTTAAGAAAGGGGATTGTATTAAAAATTCGATTACACAATTCAATCCCCCCTTCTTGTGCACTTTGTATATCATATACTAACTTGTGATTCACTTCAATTGGTATCAGAGCTCGGTGTCTAAGAACCACCGTAACAAAGTGTGGATAAAGATCTATGGCAGAGTCACATGTATACATAGCTGAAGGTGCCTCGGTAACTAGACCTCCGGCGTTCAATGGAGAAGACTATCATTACTGGAAAGACAGGATGTGGCTCTTCATTGAATCTACTCATATTGATCTTTGGGAGATAATAGAAAATGAACCTTACACACCGGTATATGAAGAAGGAAATGCCATTCCACGAATCAGATGGTCGACAGAACAAAAGGCAAGATTCTAGCTGAATTCGAAAGCTAAGTCCTTCTTGAGATGTGCCCTAAGCAGAAGCGAGTACAATAAAGTTCATGGTTGCGACACTGCGAAGGAGATGCGTGATACGTTATCCATCACACATGAAGGCACAAATCAAGTAAAGGAGTCCAAGATAAGCATTCTTGTACACCAGTATGAGTTGTTCAAAATGAAAGACGAAGAATCTATCGATAAGATGTTTGAAGATTTCAAACTATCATTAATGGACTTAAAGCTCTCAGTAGAACGTACGACAATCAAGATCACGTTAGAAAGATCTTAAGAAGCTTACCGAAGAGATGGAGACCAAAAGTTACAGCTGTACAAGAAGTCAAGGATTTAAGCGTATTAAAGCTTGATGAATTACTTGGATCTCTAAAGATACATGAAGTTGAACTCGATGCTGAAGATAAGCCTAGACGGGACAAATCCATAGCATTGAAGGCTAGACAGAAGAATCAGAAGAAACAAAGGAAGAAAAGCTCATCGTCAAAAGCTTTGATGTTGGACCCCGATTTTTGAGTGGAATTCATAAATATTAAATGAACTTGAATGAGTGGTTAGTATATGTATTGTGTTATAGATGTAATTATACTTAAAGGAAATTGATAAGAAATGAAGTGATTGGTTTTGATGACTTTAAAATTTGAGTAGAGTTGTATGAGTTATGAAAGTTAAAGTGAATGATTTGATTGAAATGGAGTTGAAAAGCATGAAATAATTAGTGAAAGTGTTAAATTTTGGAGAATTAAGAAAAGTTTAACTTTTTGGTCATAGAGAGTTGACTTTTTGATTTACACAGATTTTGAGAAAATGATCTTGATGAAACTTGTAACTCATGTTGAAAGATTTCTGTCGCCATAAAGTATGATATTTTTCGATATCGTTCTTGAAAGTTATGATTTTCCGAAGTTAAGGTTATTTTACTTTGTCTTTGAAAGTGCTCTTAAGTATAGGATTGGTATGATTTATAGAAGTGAGTTTAAACCTTTTTGCAGATTTTTGGGTATCTTAAAATACAGCCGTTATGCTGCCCAAATTTTTGAAAAAAAAAGTCAAATGAGAATTGGTTAAAAGATGAATTATAGGATAAGTATGAATGAATAAGAAGAATCTTATATTTTGGGTTTTGGCTTTGAGGATGAATTTTCCAAAAGGGAAATTATATTGTTTTGATTTGTATAAGATTTAAGTAAAGATGAAATGAATGAAAAAGAAAGAAAAAAAATTATACCGAGTTCGAAATGTATTAGTCTAAGGTTTCTAACGTGAACGTTTGTCTCTGTTATTTGTTTTCGGATGCCGGAGTAAGTTTGTTCTTAAGCGATTTTTGTTTCCTTTGTAAATTCGATTTGCTTTCGTTTCGTTCGCTTTTGGATCTGATTTGATTTGTTTGCTTTCATTTTCGTTCCTTCGATTCATTTTTGATTTGAAGTTCACCTTTCGTTTCGCTTTGTTATGATTCGTTTTCCTTTCGTTTCGAAATTTTCGATTCCGTATTCCATTTTTTTCCGGTTGGGGTCCGGTTCTTAGATCGGGTCCCAACAGTTGAAGATTGAGGCAGTCAAGGATGATGACTCTAGCAATTCAGATCATACTTCAAGCGAGGAAGATGATGAACTATCCTTTATCTCAAGAAAGATCAGACGCATGTGGAAGAAAAAGGCTAAAGGAAATAAAGAATCCTACTTCAAGAAGAATAGCAAAGATGAAGGGAAGAACGAGAAAACATCCATCACATGCTATGAATGTAATAAACCGGGACATTACAAGTCTGAGTGTCCATTGTTAAAAAAAAGCCAAAGAAGAGTAGAGAAGATAAGAAAAGCATAATGGAAACCTGGGAAGATCTAGATTCGTCTGAATCAGATACGGACTCAGAAGCATTGGTGCAAACAAATATTTGCCTAGTAGCTGAGGAAGAAAGTGACAAATAGGTAACCTCAGAATTTAATGAATTACAAGATACATACTCAGAACTATTAGAAGATTCTCATGCTATTCTAAAGCAGTATAAGTTGCTGAAGAAAAAGTATGTAGAAAACTTGAGAAACACACAAGCATTAGAAAAGGAAAATGTCTGCCTAAAGAAACAAGTAGATGAGTTGAAGAAAAAGGTTGTGGTAGATAGATATGAAGAAATCAATAAGCTGAAGCAGAGAATAAACATTCTTTCAGCTGATCTATCAACATTTACGGAGAGTACAAGGAAAATGAATGATATGCTAGGGAAATATAGACACACTAATGATAAAACAAGATTAGGTTTTAGTAAAAACCATTCTCAGCATAAAAAGGTTTCTGCTCCCTTAAAGAAGAAATTTCATCAACCTATTCATTATCAGAGATATCATCAATTGAATCATCATACTATGAATTGTGTACGAACTAACCCTAAAGGACCCAAGAAAATCTGGGTACCTAAGAGATAGATAATACCACTTGTAGATATCCTTCCTTGGAAAAAGCAGCCAGCACCATTGGTACTTGGACAGTGGATGCTCGCGACACATGACGGAAAGAAGATCTATGTTCCTAGATCTTCAGTATAAGAAGGGAGGATCGGTAACTTTTGGAGACAACCAGCAGGGCAAAATAATAGGAATCGGTAAAATAGGTAAAGATTCTTTTGCATACATTGATAATGTGCTGCTAGTTAATGGTTTAAAACACAATTTGATTAGTATCAGTCAATTATGTGATTATGGTTTTGAAGTGCCTTTCAATCAAAATTCTTGTGAAGTCAAAAACAAGGATGGGTCCATATTCTTTTCTGCCAAAAGACAAAACAATCTTTACAAAATCAATTTGGAAGATTTTCAAAATCAAAATATTTCATGTTTTATATCTACTGATCAAGAAAAATTGATTTGGCATAAAAAGCTAGGTCATATCAGTTTTAAACATATTTCCAAATTGATTAAACATGATTTGGTAAGAGGTTTACCAAAAATATGTTTTAATAAGGATTTCTTTTGTGAAAGTTGTCAAAAAGGAAAACAGGCTAAAACAACGTCTTCTTCTAAAAATTTTGTAACTTCTTCTAGACCTCTAGAGTTGTTGCATATGGATTTATTTGGTCCAACTAGAACTTTGAGTCTTGGCAGAAAGAAGTATGGTCTTGTTATTGTTGATGATTACACTAAATTTTGTTGGATATTGTTTTTATCACATAAAGATGAATCTTTTAAGTGTTTTAAAATCCTATCCAAAAAGTTATAGAATGAGAAAGGAATGTCTATAGTTAGTATTAGAAGTGATCATAGTGGTGAGTTTGAAAAATAAGAAGTTTAGAATGTACTGTGAGGAGAATGAAATTTTCCAGAAGTTCTCTGCCCCTAGAACTCCACAACAAAATGGAGTTGTTGAAAGAAAGAATAGGACGATTCAGGAGATGGCTAGGACTATGCTGTGTGAAATGAATCTTCCTAAGTACTTCTGGGCAGAAGTTGTGAATATATCATGTTATATTCAAAATAGAATACTTCTGCGACCCTTGTTGAAGAAAACTCCATATGAGTTATGGAATGGCAGGAAACTTAATATATCCTACTTCCATCCATTTGGTTGCAAGTGTTTTATATTGAATACAGAGGAAAGTCTGGATAAATTCGACTCTAAGAGTTATTCTGGAATTTTTCTAGGCTATTCTCTATCATCAAAAGCCTATAGGGTTTACAACCTTACCTCCAAGACTGTTGAGGAAACTATTGATGTTAAGTTTGATGATAGTTCTCAACCAAGTAGGAGAGATGATCCTGATAATGAAACTCTTTCAGAACCCTTGGCTGATAATGAAGAAGTATCTCCATCAGAAACTTCCTTAAACAAAGTTGAAGATATTCCTGAGACTCTTAATTTGAAGAGAGATTGGAAATATAAGAGTTCTCATCTAGAAGAGTTGATTATAGGAGAGACCTTAGAAGGTGTGCGGACTAGGTCCAAATTCAGAAGAGAAGCAAATAGTGCATTTATTTATGAAATAGAGCTTAAGAAAATTGATGAAGCTCTTCAAGATGAAGCTTGGATTTTAGCCATGCAAGAGGAGCTGAATCAGTTTATTAGGAATAAAGTTTGGTCCTTAGTTCCCAGAGCACCGAAAAAGACTATCATAGGAACTAGATGGGTTTTTAAGAATAAGCTAGACGAATCAGATAGAATGAGTCGAAACAAAGCAAGATTAGTAGCACAAGGCTATAATCAGCAGGAAGGAATAGACTACAATGAGACTTATGCTCCTGTAGCAAGATTAGAAGCTATTAGGATATTGCTTGCATATGCTATCTGTCATGATATAAAGATATTTCAAATGGACATAAAGAGTGCCTTTTTAAATGGCTTTATAGATGAAGAAGTTTATGTGAAGCAACCTCTAGGTTTCGAAGATGTCAAAAAACCATATCATGTCTATAGACTTCATAAGGCTTTGTATGGCTTGAAATAAGCTCCTCGAGCTTGGTATGATCGTCTGAGTTCTTTTCTTATTGAGAATAAGTTCACTAGAGGTCAGGTGGATAAAACCTTATTTAGAAAATGCATAAAGAATGATTTTATTATTGTTCAAATTTATATTGATGATATTATTTTTGGTGCTATCTCTAAAGTGTTATGTGCTAATTTTGAAAATTTGATGAAAAAAGAATTTGAGATGAGCATGATGGGTGAATTAAAATTCTTTCTTGGGTTGCAAGTTAAGCAAACCGAAGAAAAAAAATTTATTCATCAACAGAAGTATGTGAAGGAACTGTTGATTAAGTATGATATGGGAAAAGTAAAACCAATGTCAACTCTGATGCATCCTTCAAACCATTTGTCCAAGGACGAAACTGGCAAGAAGGTTGATCAAACTCTGTATAGAGGGATCATTGGTTCCTTACTTTACCTTACAGCAAGCAGACTTGACATATTGTTTATTGTTTGTTTGTGTGCAAGATTTCAGGCAGATCCTAGAGAATCTCATTATATTGCTGTCAAAAGAATTTTGAGATATTTATCAGGTACTACTGATCTTTCCTTAATGTATGAGAAAGGTAAAGATTTCAAGTTAATTGGCTACTGTGATGCGGATTATGCCGGTGATAGGATTGATAGAAAAAGTAGGAGTGGAGGATGTCACTTTCTTGGCAATAACCTAGTTTCATGGTCAAGTAAGAGGCAAAGCTCAATTGCTCTATCAACAGTGGAAGCCAAGTATATGTCAGCCGCAAGTTATTGTTCACAGACGTTGTGGATTAAGTACCAGCTAGAGGACTACGTAGTACAAGAAGAAGAAATCTCAATCTACTGTGACAACACAAGTGCCATCAATCTGTCGTCGAAGAATCCCATACAACATTCAAGAGTTAAACATATCGAAGTCAGACACCATTTTTTACGGGACTACGTTCAAAGGAAGGTCGTAAATCTCCAGTTTGTTGAGACGAATCATCAATGGGCGGACATCTTCACAAAGTCATTAAGTGAAGAAAGATTTAGAGAAATCAGACGAAACCTTAACATGGTGATGTTAAGGAACCAACCGTTTGACATGTCATGATCCAGATGAAAAGATTGAAAGAGTTAACAGTAACCGTAACTGTGAGTTACAGCTAATAACATCCGTTTGAAGAAATTTTTGGAGGGAAGTTTTCTCATAACCTTGAGAACACCACCTATTCTAGAACACTCATGATATACCCTGACAATCAACCTTTCAAGAACCCTCAACAAAAACCTTTCATTACTCTGTTTGGATTTCAAACTTTTCTTGCTCACACTCTCAACTTCACAAACTGACTTCACTTCTTTGAAAAAAATTTCTCTGTTCTTAGTTCATTGTTAACTACAAGAAATGGAGACAGCCATAACAAGCGGAAGACTTGTTAACTTTGAATCCCTGAAGCAGGACAACATGAATATTGAACCAGAGATTGTAGCAACCGAATGGAGGAATTTCTTTCAAATTCGAGAGACAGTCTACATGAACGAAGTTTATGGTTTCTGGAAGAACATGGAATTGATAGTTGATACTCTTGTATCCTTGGTGGATAATATGTCAATTATTGTGACCATGAAGATGATTGAGAAGGTCATGGAGTGTCCATTTGAAGTAGAGAAGCTCACAAGTAAAGTTAGATGGATGACACAAGCTCGCGTGAAGGAAACCCAGATCAATTTGCAGTTATATGGAGGCAATGATCCAAGCGAAAAGAAGGTGTCCAACCTTGTTCCAAAGGCTAGGGTATTACAATCACTTCTTTTTCATTGTGTACTATCGAGGACAGGGTCAAGGCATTTGGTAACAACCCTAGATGAACAATGCCTATTTTATCTACTAAATTGTCAGCCTATCAACCTACCATTTCTTATCTTTCATTAAATGGTAAAGTCTAAGAAAGACTTGGCTGCTCTACCATACGGAATGATACTAACAAGGATATTCAGAGACTCTGAAGTACGTCTGGAAAGGGGAATCAGGATGATGATGAATATCAAAAGTGTCATCAATTCTGCAATAATTGGTAAAATGGGCTTGAAAAATCTGGAGAGAGTATAAGCAAATCCTAAGAAGAAAGCCAGGATTGAGGGGGAGCGTGCTAGAAGAGAATCTCCCTCAACAAAATCAAAATCTCAATCTGTTGAGAAGATACTTGCAGAAGGAGAAAAGGAATTGTCAGGACAATCAATGGGAAAGATGATATCTCTTAAAGAAGGAAGCCAGGTGCAACAAAAGAAAACAGTAACCTTGAAAAGAAAAGGGGATATGCTACTTTCGGATAAGCCGAAGTAAGCAAAAAGGTCACCTAGAGTTCGAACCTTGCGTCAACAAGAAGAAAAGAAAAGAAAAGAGTTGATTCATGGTGAAAACTATGAGAAGACAACATCTCAGGCAACCAGGTCCTTAGTTTCAATTTTGAGAGAAGAATCACCAAAATTGGCTAAAGTGACTGAAATAAGGAAGAAATTGGAGTTTGAGAAAGTAAAATCTCAACCTCAGTAGACTTCCAGACTGATTAAGGAGAATAAAAAGGATAAAATTAGTACTGAGAAGAGCACTCCTACTACTGTTCAGAAGAAGAAAAAGATAATGGAACAGAGTCCAGCATAGATCAATACTTCTCGACTGATAAGTAAAGAAGACTTAAGAATCAAGATCTTTGAAGAAATTCAACCTGTCAGGAGTAGCAATTCAATAATAATCAGAGAAATCCCAAAAAGATCAGTCAAGGTACAATTTCAACTTATACTGGTAAATAGTAGTACCATGCATCTGTTGAGTGAGGACAAGAAAAACATGTATAATGGTCTGAAGTATGAAGGAACCAGATCATACCCCACACAGATGACAAAACAAAAGTACACTATTTTTCCAATCACAAGGAAAACTATGATCAAAGTTGTGCCTGATATTCAACCTCGACCTTTCATTGTTCGCAATGAGGATAAAGGGAAGAAGAAAATGTATCCTGAAAGGATAAATGATCTGACAGATGAATAGATTGAAGCTGAAGTGAGAAACATTAATGAAGCATGCCATGCAGTCCAGCAGACTGGAACGTATGTTTCCTACTTCATTTCAACAGCATCAGGAAGCAATTGTGGTCAGTAGAGCACTGAAGATTCTTTTCAAATAGGTGGAAGACTTTCAGAAGGTTCGTATAGATTCATTAAGGTTGGAACCTGAAGCTACTCAATAGAGTCCTTTGTGCATTTCATAATGCACATTAGACCTCTATCAATTGTGTCTTCATTTGGTGATGTTCTACGCCTATTGGGAAGACAAGTTTCACTTCTAACTGGCCCTGACGATCTTGATCTTCCAGAACCTAACCTATCTGTCCAACCTCCTACCATTACAATAATTGAACCAGATGTTATATCTTCATATGCATATACTACGACTGTTAGTGTTGAAGTCGTACAACAGAAGCCTGATGAAGATTTTGAAGAGAAAGTTGATTATCTGTGTGCTTCTGTGGGTGACTTGCATAAAGAAGAAGCGGATATTCAAGAAGAAATCAAGTCACTTCGCATTAATATGAGAACAATGTTTTCTGAATTTATGAAGCATCTGCGATCATGATCTTTTTGATCAATAACAAATAGGGAGAGAAAGGAGGAGAAGAAGAAGAAATAACAAAGATAGGGGAGAAGAAGAAAAGCAGAGGAGAACAGAATAGAAGATGGAGGATATGAAATTTTGTTCTATGATTATTTGTTATCATCAAAAAGGGGGAGATTGTTAAGTCAAAATGACTTTACGATTTATTTTGATGAAAAACAAATAATGAGAAGGAAGCAAAAGCAAAGTGAGACTGAAGCAAAAGCAAAATGAGACGGAAGGAAAATTAGACGGAAATTAAAGCAAAATGAGACGGAAGCAAAAGCAAAATAAGACAGAAACAAAAGCAAAATGAGACGGAAGCCAAATCAAAATGAGACGGAAGCCAAAGCAAAATGAGACGGAAGCAAAAGAAAAATGAGAAGGAAGACGGAAGCAAAAGTAAAGTGAAACGGAAGCAAAAGCAAAATGAAACGAAAGCCAAAGAAAAATGAGACGGAAGGAAAATGAGACGGAAGAAAAAGCAAAATGAGACGGAAGAAAATGAGACAAAGCGAAGCCGAAAAGAAGACGAAAAAAATGAGACGAAGAAGCAAATCAGTTTGAGTTAGTTATAGAACTCAACTGAATAATCGTTTCTTTAAAGATCAAGAATCAAGAAGAAAGAAGCAGTTATTAAGAAGCAGTTGAAGACGAAGACTATAAATATGAGTCGAAGTCAAAGATTGAAAAGGTTAGCAATTTTTGTTAGTGATATTCAAAAGCTAAATACTGTATTGTGTGAAAACACGGGAGCTATATTTTCTGTAACAAAGCTCGCAATATCTTTCTGTAAGAAAGAAGAATAGTTGAGAGCCTGAAGAGGCTAACTGAGAAAAAGAATACTTGCTGGAAGAGACCTGAAGAGGCTCAGTGAAAAGAATACTTGTATTTTTGAGAAGTAAAGTTGTAACATCCCACCCCCGACGGGAAGGGTAAAATCGTAATTTAGCAAAGGATGAGAGGGATTGAGACTAATTAGGAATTTCCATGCATATTGGTATTGGTGAATAGTGAATTTTTGCACATGAAAAATAACTGTGCATGCATTCATGATTATTTCCCGGTATTAGGTCTAAATGGAATTTTATAGTGAATAATGTGAAAATTGTGTTAGAAAAATTTATTAGAGTGATCCATTGTGTGTTTTACATTTTAAGGAATTTTTAGAAATTTTTTTGGATTTTTTCGGAGAAAATTTCCGGACCGAACAAATCGCCAAGTGGTGAACCGGTTGATTTTCGGTAGCGAAAATTGCTATCCAATGGCACTACAATATTGGGTATATTATTTTGGGATTGAAATGGGGGCCATTGGAATTGATTGGGTCAAATTTCATTAGGGTTTCTTAAGAAATCCTATTACATGTTTTTGTCTTTTTCTCGTTTTGTCTTTTTCTTCAAAATGACACTTGTCCTACACCTTTTAAATGTTTTTGTCTTATTCCTTCATTGTATTTTTGGAGTCTTAAAAGGGAAGGAAAGAAAAAGATGGTTTTGTGTTTGCTTTTGGCTCCTCCTCCATCCGAAACCTCTCTTCCATCTCTTTCATTTGGTTTCTTTAATTAGCTTGCTAAAGAATTACTCTTCTCTTCTCCCTTAAGTGCCTTCCTAGCATGGATACAAGCTTGAGTGTTCTACCTCCTTTACATGGTGATGATTATGAGTGATGTTGGGAAGAAGATGATGATCGTGGGTATTAGAGAAATGTAGGAAATTTGTGAAAAGTTGGATAAGTTGAAGAAGATTAAAGCTTAAATAGGTAAGAGGATGTTCTATGTTGTTGCATGTATGATTTTGACATCTTGTGCATCATTTGCATGAAGTTGTGCTTTGACTAGATGGGTATGTAAATTGGTTATGTAATTGATGGTTGATTGATATATTGATAGGGTAAAACCTAATGAATGTAAGTAGAGTTGTTAAGATGATTAAAAGTGAAGTGATACTTAAAGAGTAGTGTAAGAGAAGTATGAATGAGGCAAAGAGTGTTGCTACCATGTTTATGGAAAAGTGCTTAAGGGGATTATTGAATGATATATTGGTTGATTGAGTGATTAAATTTAATGCTTATGGAGGTAGGAAAGGTGTTAAAATGAAAGGAAGTGAATAGAGCTGAAAAATGGATTTGTACCTATTGCACTGTTTTGATCATAACTAATTGTATGGTTAAGAAAATGAGTTGAGGTTTGAACCAAATGAAACTTTAGTTGATTGGCTAAGATTTCTTGTGAAATAGGTGTTGTCTAATTGTAGCCTTAAGAGGTTGAATTTTGGCTTGGAAAGTTAATATTATTGAACCAGTATAAAATTGTTGTATCGACTCTCACTCTTATCTCTTAACTCTTGTCACTATTGTTGATATAAATACTTCAGAATATTGTTTGTAAATTGTTTTAAGAAAGCAATTTTTAAGAAAGGGGATTGTATTAAAAATCCGATTACACAATTCAATGTCTTCCCTATTCTTAGACTATTAATATCTACTACACCATAGGGAGAGACATTAGTAACCATAAAAGGATCAGCCCAATAAGGATGTAATTTATGTGGAAATAGTTTATATCTAAATCAATTAAGAAACACCTTTTAACTAGTAATAAAGCTTTTCCTCGAGACATTGAAAGATTTAGTCTTCTCCTTAGATGAAACTACTTCCAGTTTATCTATACACTTCCATTCACAATCTTCCTATACTAAAGGGTCAATCACATTAATCGCAAAACTAGAATAATCATTTTGGAGGTGTTTATTGACATAAAAAATATTGAAATAAGTAACTTCCCTATTAAATTCTATCGTGAGGGTACCCTCATAAACATCTATCTTAATTTAGGATAGGTTAAGAAATGATCACCTTGTAAGACAGGTACTATCTTAGAGGAAGTTTCATCATTCATATCTACCACATAAAAAAAGCAAGAAATATTAGTTCATTCACTTACACAAGCACATTATTAATCACCTCATCTAGATAAGCATTAGTATGATCAGCCAACTATATAATAACACTAGTTTTTTTTCAACGGGCCTAAATTTAAAGAAGTATACATGGAACAAGACATAACATTAATTGATGCACCTAAATCTCAAATAGCATGTTTAGTCATAGTGTTACCAATTTTACAAAGAATGGTAAGCATGCCTAAGTCTTACACTTAGGAGGTATTTTCTATTTAAAGACTGTAAAAATGGATTCACTCATCCTAGTCATTTCGTTTCCTCTTAACTTTCACTTATTGGTATATAATTTCTTTAGAAATTTTGCATACTCGACACTTACTTAATCGTGTCTAATAGTGGTATATTCACCTCAACCTTCTAAAATTTTCTCATATCTCCTCATCTTTATCCTCCTAGTTTAACTTTGCCAACTTGCTAGGGAAAGGTGGAGGGTTTGTCTTAACAATAATCTAGAATTTAACATTTACCTTTAACCTAGATGATATATCATATATCCTTTAAGCTCCTTCTCAATTTTTTCTTCAATATCCATCCTTTGTGTAGCCCTTTCAGGATCCTTAAGCTTCCTACCACTCCTCCAGGTGATTGCATAAACATTCTTCATATTTATCTCATGTTATGGTGGCAATTTTCCTCCTCATTGGGCTTCTAGATGATTGATAGTAATTATCATTTGACTCGCTATTTCTCCAAGTTCTTAATGTTAGACTTCATCTTCTAAAATTTATATTTCATTTCTTGCTAAAACTACTACATATCCTATTGGAATTGTAAAGTTTTAGTTGCAAGAGACCTAACTATATCTTCCGATGATGTACCTGAGATGGAGGAGGAGGCTAGTTATATATGTTAAAAAAAAATTCACCCTATAACTTATGTTGGAAGTATTTCTGCTATCTATTCCCTCCATAACTTAAGTTTGGGTGATCTCTCTAATCTAGATTATAGGAATGGGAACATGGGTTGTATTGTTAGACTAAATTTCCCCTACAATATTGACATGCTCCATATTTCCATCCTGCAAAGTTGGACACCCATCTGTTAGATGGTTCGTATTTGCATATATATTGCAAGCTTTCACCTGGCAAATCTACCAATTAATTAAGTTTTTAAGCCTTAATCTTCAAATAAAAAACAATGAAGCAACTTTAATCAATCTAAATAATTAACAGAGATTTTGGTACTATTGTTACGAAATTAACCGTAATCAAATCATGAGCCCAATAGAAAATTAATGTTTATAATTTTTCATTCGGATTTATTTAATTAAATAACTTAAAAATACAAATTATAAATAAAAGTTGAAAGATACCTGATTTAGTTTCTTGCAAAAATTTTCTTCTCGAGTTGTCAATTACAAGTTGTTCACGTGTCTAATCTTGATAGTATTTACAAAGTAGAGAAAGAGAACTCAAACAATTTGAAAGGAAAAGACACAAGTGCTAGATCCCTTATCTCATATTCCTATTTATAAAATATGACACGAATTTCTTTCTCATTAAAGTTAAAATTTCTAATTATAATTAAAGCATAGTTCTAATTTTAATTTTAATTTTAATTATATTTACAATTAAATTTTAATAAAATCAAATATCTTATGTTCAATTCCTTAAGTTTCTTAAACTCATAATTAAGTCTAATTTAATTTAAATTAAAATTCTCTTTTAAAATGCTTTTATTTACAACCTATTATGTTCTTAATATGTAGGTAATGATTATAAATTATAATTATAATTAGATAAATTAAAATTCTTTTAATTTATCTTTAATTTTCTAACTATATATAATCATTAATCAAGATTGGTGTCTAGCAAGATATTATGACTACTCAAATATTAGGAGTCAAAGTGGTTCACTCAACCTATCCATGCATTGTTATAACCTATAATTTAATCCTTTTATCATCCAATATTTTAATTGGACATAGAGCATGAAATTTATTTATACTTTATTTAAATTAATTTTGTTCATTATTTCAATTAGTAATTGATCTATAATTGTTATTTGAAAATATGTTTTTAAATTTCAATTCAATTTTGTTAGAAATTTCTCAAATAACTACTAATCAAGAGCAACAGAATATTCTTCCTCATTACTTTGGAGTATGAATTCTTTATTGACTTACCCAGTTATATCTATAAACAGTTCATAATCGAGTACTATCAACCAAACTACTCTAAATAGAATAATTCATAAGTAGTATTGAAATATAATAATTCTCACGTGAGATACTTTAGTATACTTAAGTATAAGAAAATCTACAAATACACAAGTATATTCTATTGAAATCTTTATAATCGATCGGTTCAATGAATTATTCTCTAATAAGTTTTAAACTTTAATTTATAAGTTCAATTACTTTTCACGGAAAGAAACAAAATTTATGCTAATTTTAACATTTTATTAATATCTTGTCTTGATTAAACTACATCTAAGAACAAGTTAAGAATAATATAAAATATAAATTAAATCTCATAATTATAATTTCAACATAATTTCAATTGCACGTTAATTATTCTAAAGATTTTTACCTTTAATATTAAAATGTTAAATATAATTAACAAAATAAAATAACAATGTTATTAATTAAATTGCAAGTGACTAATCTGCGCAAAGGTTAACTCATTGGTTTTGGTTAAATCCTATGTAGCATGGACATGGTAACATGGAACCGTGTCCGCATGTCGGACACGTGTTTGACACGGACACGCAGTCGACACATGTTAGACATGTGTCCGTACGTGTCGAAATAAAAAATTAATTTTTATCAGCTCAGATACGGCTCGGACACGACTAGAGACGACTCGGACACGGCTGGAGACGGCTCAGGTACTTTTGAATATGACTCGTAATATTTTTATGAATTATTCAAAAAGTTATTTAGTTGACATGGGTAGTCTTCCTTATTAAGAAAGATATAATTGTTAGAACTTCTCAAATTCCTCCTTCTGTCCCCGATTTATGCCTCTCACAAATCTTGGTCCCTAGCTTTCTCACCCATTTTAGTCGATGTCTCTCCTCGTGGTTTTCTCACAAATCTTCTGTCGCTCGTCGCTCCTCGTGGTTTTCTATCCAACGTTGAGCTGTCACCATCACGAAGCATCACCAGTCACCGTGGGTCATGGTATACTCATCTACCCTCTTCTACCCTTATCTAGTCAATCTCAAAATTTCTCAACTGGTGAAGCATCATAGACTAGTAGTTTTGATTCAAGTAAGAGGAAGGCAACATCGGGACCTATAAAGGATGCTTTCAACATGCAAGCTAGAGAAAATTTAGATGTTGAGATTGCTAGAATGTTTTACTCTTCAGGATTGCCTTTTCATCTTGCAAGGAATCCTCATTTTATCAAAACTTTCTCTTTTGCCGCTAATAATTATATTAGTGGTTATGTTCCTCCGGGCTACAACAAGTTGAGAACGACTTTACTTAACAAAGAAAGAGAACATGTTGAGAAACTTCTTCAACCTATATGGAATATATGGAATCTAAAAGGAGTGAGCATTGTAAGTGATGGGTGGGAGATCTACAAAGAAGACCTCTTCTCAACTTTATGGCTGTGACTGAAAGTAGGCCAATATTTTTGAAAGCAATTGATTGCTCCAATAATGTCAAGGACAAGGATTTTATAGCCAAGCAAATGAGACATGTGATTATGGAAGTTAGTTTTTATAATGTTGTGAAAATTATGACAGACAACGCACCAGTTTGTAGGGCAGTTGGTTTATTGATTGAGGCGGAGTTTCTTACTGTTTTTTGGACTCCTTATGTTGTCCATAGTCTTAACCTTGCTTTGAAGAGCATTTGTGCAACTAATAATACAAAAAGGGACAATCTCGTGTATCAAGAATGTTCTTGGATTTCACAAATTGTTGACAATGTTTCTTTTATTAAGAACTTCATTGTTAATCCTCATATGAGGTTGTCTATCTTTAATGAGTTTGCTTTATTGAAGTTACTTAATGTTGCTCCTAATTGATTTGCCCCTACAATAGTGATGTTGAAGTGGTTTAAACTTCTCAAACATGGGCTCCAAGAGATGGTGATAAGTGAAAAATGGTCTAATTACAAGGAAGATGATGTTGGCAAGCTGAATTTGCCGAAGAGAAGCTATTGAGTGATAGTTTGTGGCAAAAGATAGATTTCATTCTTTCTTTCACCAATCCTATCTATGATGTTTTAAAAAGCACATATACGGATGCATCTACTCTCCATTTGGTGTATGAGATGTGGGAGTCCATGATTGAAAAAGTAAGAAAGGTCATATATCTTTTTTAAAGAAAGGATGACAATGAATCTTCAACCTTCTATGAAATGGTTCTCCAAATCTTAATTGAGTGTTAGACAAAAAGTAGTACCCCTCTTCATTGTTTAGCTCATTCTTTGAATCGAAGTTAATTATTCAAATTTAGATACTTTCTTTTCTATTAGAGATAAACAAATGATAAATGATGAATAATTCATAACATTTTTTTTTTACAACTATATAGGTATTAAAGCCATGAATGGTTGAGTAAAGACTCAAAACAAGTTCCACCAAATCAAGATGTAGAGCTCACCAATGAGAGATTGAATGTTGAAGAGATACTTTCCTGATGTAGAAGATCGGAGAAAAGTGAACATTGAGTTTGCTAATTTTTTGGATGGTAGACAAGGGTTTGATTATTATGACTCTATAAATGATAGAGGTAGCCTTAATGCAAAATCTTGGTGGGTAGTTCATGATGTTCATACTCCAATTCTTCAAAAGATTGCTCTCAAGTTACTTGGACAACCATCATCTTCATCTTGTTGTGAAAGAAATAGGAGTACTTACTCTTTTATTCACTCCCTTAAAAGGCACAAGATCAAACCTAAGTGTGTTGAGAGTTTAGTATACATTCATATTAATTTGCGACTCCTTTTAAGAAAATCTTTACAATACAAACAAAGAAAAGCAATGATGTGGGATATTACAGGAGATGAGTTTTCACCAATTGATGGTGATCATGGAATCCTTGAAGTTGCCAATCTTTCACTTGATGAACCAGAGTTAGAGAGTATGATCTTTGCTGATGAAAGCAATGCCAATGTTAGAGGGTAGATACTTTAGTTAGATTTTTTGGTTGTAAATACCCATGTGAATGACTAATTCTACTTTTGGATAGGAGATTGTAGACAAATTACTTAATGGAATATATGTTTCATATTTTTTGAGAAGGGCTTATAAAGTACCAAATATGTATGAATTATCAAGATATTGAAAATCTTGAAATACATCAATCAATATATATTATATTATGAATTCTGAATTTTTTTCTTAATTATATATTATATTGTGTCCGTGTCCACCAAATTTTAGAAATTGGTATGTCCCCGTGCCCGTGTCGTGTCGTGTGTCCGTCTCCGTGCTTCTTAGGTTAAATCCATTTTTTTTAGAACAAAATATTGCAGAAGGCAACAATTTATATGGTTCTGTGAATTTTTTTGTACTGTCTAGCCCGAATAATGACATGAAAAATGCTTGCTTCCGTGTTTCTCATCAAGACGCTCATTACTGTTGTTGGGGAGAGTCAGAGAGAAGCAATACAGATTTCCGCACAGAAAAGCTTGATTAATATAACTTAAGAACTTTGTTTCCACTACTCCTGGTACTGCAACGGCTAAACTCAGACTCTGACGACTAGCATAATGCCCATATACCAACCACCAACTACTCATGCGACGCAACACATTGAAAACCTATAACAGAAGCTATCGATTATTGGCCTAAGCAGACATAAAGCTTAAAGGCAACAGAAGAATACTGTTACATCTCCAACGAAGACCACCGGCCCTCCGTCCGTGGACAGCCAGGCCTTTCCCTCACGGTGGTGAAGGGATGACACCTCCAGCGTTTGAGGGTTGGACTCCCACATCCACGTAACCCATTCCGGGAAACGAGCAAAAGCCTGATGGTCCAAGGCCAAATGCGCGACCAAATGGGGGGAATGAATCCACCAGTTTCAAAGAAGTTGTGAGGATGCTCAGCTTCCAGCTTTTCCTTCAGTATTCTTCCACCTTCGGAGTTCACCGCAAGGATCATCAGGCACAAGGTCACAATCAACAACTAAGTAGCTTTCTTCATACTATCTTTTTCTGTCAACAACTAAGAATCAAAACCTCTCTTTGTTTCACTGTGTCTTTGTTCCTTGCAGTGAAGAAGGCGCACCCATCTTATATATAGTACCAAAGACTTCCATTTGAAGAAAGCGTATTGAACCAAGTTCTTGATCAGAGCCAACACACAGTATAAGATTGAAATTTTGTAGACTAGGTTAGTCATTAAAATTAAAGGATTGCTTATGACAAACTACTGCCAAAAGCTTCGATATAGAACATGCATAACCACAGGCTGTGCAAGATTAATAATAACTCCTTGGTTTGAATTTTCATGATTGTTTTATATGCGTTCAATTTATCTCCAGGAGATAGTATATATTAACTCGACACATATTCTGCACATTATTTGATTGCTAAGACTGACTTTGGAATTAATCCTATATTATTTCAAATATCTTCAATTAAAAGTAAAATATTATAGACATTCCTATTTTTGTTTTGTAACACTACTTATTTGTATGACACATTTTTTAATGATAAAATTTAAATATAAAACTGTTAGCATGCTGTCTTTATATAATAATTCAGTACAATTAATTTCTGTTAACTATGAATATGTATGTTTTAGGTTGTGATATATATTTACTACAAGAAAAATGAGGTTTAACGATGGAAATTGCCGACGGAATGTAAAGGTTTTCTGTCACCAAGCTAAGTTAGCGATGGAATTTACCAACAATATGTGTCAACGAAGAAACCGTCATAGGTAATAATTAGCGACGGAGTACAAAGTTTTCATTGCTAATTTACCGATCACTACAAGAAATAGGGTGTTCAGCGATGAAAATTACCGACGGAAAACGTTTGCATTCCGTCGGTAATATAAAATAGCAACGGAAATTATCGATAGCTAACAACGTCGTTAAAACGACCGTAGGTAAATTTACCGACGGATCTAAATATTCCGTCGGTAAATTTACCGACGGATTTTTTCCGTAAATATCGATCATTTTACCGAAAGAAAATTAAATTTCGTCAGTAAATAAAATTAATTTTTTTAAAATGTCCCCATCATCATTGACGAGGTGTTCTTCAAGACTCTTCCTTTTATCTTCAACAAAACTAGTCAAAAATTTCTCAACCTCTTTGAACACAACCAACCATCTTTTCAACATCTCTCTCTCAGAGCCTCTACAAGAAACCACAGTCTCCTTTAGTCTGTTCACTATTTGCTTAATGTTTCTATAGCTCCAATTCCACTGAAACGCAATTGAAACTAAAGTCGCCAAACAGAAAGTACCTAACGATTATGCATTTCTCTCAAAACAAATCAGGCAAAATGGCTCGTTGGAATATTGCATTAAGAAATATCTTCTATAGCCTTAATAGACTTACAAGAAATATACAAGAAGCAAAATTCTAGATCAAAGAAATGCCTATAAACTAACACAGAGGTGAGGAGAGTTGAAAGAAAGATTGAAGACGCGAACTAACTAGGATTAAGTAGAGTATTAAGAGAGCTTCCCTTTACTAGATCTTATGGGCTTTCTTCAACAATTCTCGTTTTCTTCAACAACAAAAAGAATTCAACACATAAATCAATACTATATATGACAATCAAAAACCCACTAAGAAAGAGTAATAAAGAAACCGGAGAAAAAAAGCAAGAAATAATCAAACTTTAGCTCTAGAGGAACTCATCTGATGGAAGAGGAAGTCACCGAAGGAGGAAGAAGACCGAAGAGCCTTGAAGAATAAACAAAAAAGATGAACCACAGGGGGTGTTTTAAACGTGATTTATCGACGGAATTTTCCATCGCTAATTTCCATCGGAAATTTTAAATTTTATTATGCCGCCTTTAATTTCCGTCGGTATACTTCCCTCCATAATAATTTTAGTGTAATTACTGACGAAATTTTTTTCCGTCCCTAAAGTTTGTCGCTAATTTTGTCGGGACGGTTTCCCTCCATTTTTAGCGACATAAATTAGAACCATCGCTAAACAAAAAAAAATTCACGACGATTTTAGCAACGAAAATAGGTTTTTTGTCGTTAATTTCAGTGTAATTATCGACAAAAACTTTTACTGTCCTTAAAGTTCGTCGCTAAATTTTTCGGGATGGTTTCCCTCCATTTTTAGCGACGAAAATTATAATCGTCGCTAAACGAATTTTTTAAAATCGATTTTAGCGACAAAAATCAGGTTTCTGTCGCTAACTTGCTATGCTTTATTTTCCTCGGTAATTTTCCGTCGCTAATTTCTACTTTTCTTGTAGTGGATTGATATTTTCTATTCCATTGCTATATTTAGCGACAGTGATTGGTAAATTTAGCGATGGAAGGTTTATTTCGGTTAGTAAATTTAATGATAGACAAGATAGACAAGGCTCCTCTATCGGTAAATTCATGACTAACTTTATCGATGGATCTTAGTGGTTTGTTGGTAGATTCACTGCATTTTATTTATGAATTTTAGTAATCCGTTGGTAAATTCACTACATTTTATCAACGGATTTTGTTTTTTCGTCAGTAAATTTACTAATATTGTTTTTTAAAATTTTCCCTGCATTTAATTTGATTTGATAATCTTATGATTGATGTATAATTTATACAATTATCAATTATCTATTGATAATATTTTGATTTGTTTATTTAATTTATTAAAACATAAAGTTGATTGATGATATAAAGTAAAGATTATCTTAATTAATAGTAAAAAATTTATTATCTACAAAAATAAATATTTAATTCATACAAAATGACTACAACTACACCATTTATTTAGTAAATGTGGATGCTCTGAATATTGCGATGAGATGCTGCCCTTCTCCTTCAACTCATCTATCTTATTACGGAGTTGGACTATGTACTCCATCGATTGTTGCAATTGAGTTGTCAGTGCTTGTACTATGTTCTAAAGCTCATGGACTGACCACCTACTAAATTCTGCTATATTAGATGTGAAGGATTGCGAATAAAATATATTTGCAAATGAACTAAGCCGAAGATCCTTAAACTCTCTCAGCTCTAGGTTGGAGGCCGCTCTTTTATTCGTAACATTTACCCCTGATATCTTTCTCGGTATAGGAGTGGTGGATAGTGTAAAGCTGTTGGATGGTGTAGCAATAAGTGTGGAAGGTGATGCCTCATCTGCATGTGTAGTAGATGGAGGTATAGCATCTGATTCTGTTGCAGCTGCAGAATTTGATGCTTCACCTAGAAAGTAACTAGCTTCAAATTGTAGTCTGAACCTTGGCAAATTCATATCTTGTTTTCTCTTTAGTGACATATTTTTAACCTGAAATTCATATTTTATTGAATATTTCAGAAATATAACGATTTCAATTCAATATATAGCAATATATTGTTGATTCAATAATAGATTTATTTAATATAATTTTTATTACAAACATAATTTAATTGCTATCGGCATTTAATTGTAAATCAAATTCTTCTTCTTCTTCTTCTTCTTCTTCTTCTTCTTCTTCTTCTTCTTTTTTATGAAGAACTAGAATCAAACTCAGGCTATGCATTTTTGTATTGACTAGATTGTATCGACTATGCATTTTTGTACAAACATTAGGAGTTGAATCAAATCAGTTACACTTAAATATCACATTTCGCTTTATTAGAAATGCAGAGTACTCAATTTCAAGTATCTCAATAATTTTACCATAGTAATCCATCAATTCTCCCTTTATGCAAACTCCACTATTTACTTTACTATACTATGATCATTACATTCTGTATGATATTTGTATCCATTAACGAAATACACCAAATATGATTTAATAGTTCGCAAAAATCTTTTCGCAAGATCACATATGAAATTGTTCTCTATTGGATTTTTTAAGGCCTACATAAAAGAAATTATCATATTAAATAGTAGAATTTCATTTGAACACTTTAATCTTATAATTCAATTATTTCAATAATTGTAATTGAAAACTTACATATTTCTCAAACCATCGAGGAAAGTGTCTTCTAACTTCTTTATTGATATCATCCTATGTTTTCTTGGGCATTAGCTCACGTAACCATTCCTTGTATAATTTAAAAATATTATTATATATTTTAGTTGTGAATAACACTAACTTTCAAAACCTAAATAATCAATTTCAAAATCCACTTCAACTTACTACACGAAAGGTTAAACTTTTTGACAATTCAATAAAATGTAACTATAGGTAGCCTCTATTTATTCCTCTATTAACATTCTTCTTGTTAAATGTCCATATATTCGTCCAAGATATGTAAAAATGGATAAGTTACTATCAGCATCACCCGTTCCTCCCCTATCGTCATTACAAGGAACTTTTCTTTCTCTTGTGTGCATGTGTGGCTCAAAATAATGTGAACAAAATGTACTTACTTCCTCCACTAAATAAGCATTACATATCGAACCTTTAACTCTGCGGTAGTTTTAGGTTAAAAAAAATGACGTCGTTTTCGTTTTATTAAAAAAACATCGAAGCTGAAGCAAACGGTGACGTTTACCTTTAAATTTTACCGACGGAATTTACAAATGAAAATATATTCCGTTGGTAACCCCAAAACTTATTTATTCCGCCAAGTATTTCCACCTTCTTTATCAACAAGAATTTTCTACCGTCACTATATTCCGTCGGAAAATTTGTCGGGATAATTTTCCACCATATTTATTGACAGATTTTTTTTGTCAAAAATGAAAAATTTCCCAACTATTTTACCAACGGAACATTATTTTTTGTTGGTAATTTGCTATGATTTCGTTTCTGTCAGTAATTTTTAATCGCTCATTACTAATTTTCTTGTAGTGATTGTTATAAAATAACAATTGAGATATATTTAATAGTTTGATAAAGAAACTGATTAAATCATAAAAAAGCTCTTTGCTTTAGGCTTGATCTGATAATTTTAGACCAGCTAAGAAAAAGGGGCAGTTGTTATTTTCATTTGGATCGACATTATGGAGTTGCGGTACCATGTATATAAAAGTCGTCCAGTTTATGGTTAGTTAGGGGAAGACTAAATTGGTTAAATACTGGTCTTTGATTGAACTTATGATGCCTTTACCTAACACAAAGTAGCTGCGTGATGGCACTTAAAAAGGGCAGCTGGAGCTGGTTAACATGGTGATCACTTTGTTCTTATTTTCAATATTGCATTACCTGTCAATTTACTGAGACATCACATTCCCGTCAAAGGGTTTGATGCGTAAATACTATACTAGCAGGTTAACACTGCGCAAATGCGCAGTGAAAGTGCCCAGTGAATTTATACACAGGGCAAAATTTAACATGAAGAAGAATTAAGATGAAATGACTTTTTTTCAGATAAGATAAAAATAGTTTACATGTGTACTACTGACATCTGCAGTATAAAGATACCTTAATCTATAAGTTTTTTAATGTGGGCTTCATAAGATTTCCTAGTCTCGAAGTTTACTTCTTTGAGATCGTTAGCCATCTTTATCATTCGACTAGTTTCATACATCTCAACGTAGCGAAGTGCATCTGAACTACTATGTTGGATTAGTAACTCATCTAGCTGATTTTGAGGATCATATGTCTCCTTTATGGCATTTTTCAAATCTCTTTTGCGCTCGAAATAGCTGGAATTCATATCTGGCATTAAAATAACGAAATTGGTGTATAAATGTTGTTAGGAATTTAGACCTCCCGAACCCACACCCAACCAATATGGGACAACAAAGAAGTCAACCTCAACAAATGTGATAATTATTTCACAGCTTTATTGAGAAGGAAGAATCAGACGAAGGTTAGTGAGGCAAAATGCACCACAGAATAAGGAGGGAACCTATAAAAAATGTTGCGTAAAGATAAAGAAAGGGTTTTGTTGACATTATAAATTGAAAAAATTAGGATGAAAAAAGTAATCGAGAAAAGAATCGGTTACTGACCTGAACGGTCGTTCTTTGTTTGTTGAAATAGAAGAAGTAACCTTGACTATTGCTATCTTTGTGGAATGGAGAATGGGATGTATTTATGCGTGGTATTAAATAAGGGGCAGTACTCGAAATGATTTTCCTAGATATAGGCAAAAACATAGCTCAGCTATCAATTGAAACGTCAATCTATGTTTTGATCTTATGTTTGTTTACTTCTGCAATACGTTATTGGTAGTATTTGACATTATTATAGCAGTTAGAAGATTATTGGATATAACAAAAAGACGTCTCGATATCTGCTTTTTAAAATTTGGGGGTTACATGTTTTCGAAGAAGGATTTGTCAATTCGTATACTCGAAGAAGACATAGGGAATTGGTAAGTGAAATTTAATCGGAGTTGGAAATGACATGAACTGAACTGTTTTAAATGAAGAAGAACAAGAGCAAGCTGAAAGAAGAAAAAATGAGTTGAAGTAGTAAGAGGTTGAAAAGCAGACGAAAGAAGAAAAACGGATGGAAGTTTAAAAGTAGATGAAAGCAAAAGTAGTTGTTATACTGGATAGATAATCTGACAGAAAATCTTCAATACCTTGGCGAAAAAATGACAAACAAGGGTCATCTGTTGACTGATCTGTGGAGCAGAGGAGTTGCTATCTGACATGAGAAAAATATATGTACAAGGAAAGAGGATGCCGGTCGTGAAGTAACAGCTTTGAAATTTATGGTAAATCTCCTCATATCGAAGTCTGCACTACGCCTTCTTATGCTAGAGTTTTGGATCGTTGAAGTAGAAATAATGATGAGACAACAGACGATGAAAAAAGCAGCAGAGAAGGAAGGTGAAAAAGCACTAAAGAAGAAAAAGTTCAAAAGTAGAGCGAAAGCAAAAGAAGTTGTTATACTGGATAGATAATCTAATGGAAAATTTTCAACACCTTGGCGAAAAAATGACAAACAAGGGTCATCATTGACCGATCTGTGGAAAATGGTGGAAAGAATGAGGCGAAGCGAGCAAAGCAAAAATAAGACGAAGTCAAGAAAGCGAGCGGAAGGTGAAAAGCAGACGAAAGAAGAAAAGGAGATGGCAGTTGAAAAGAAGACGGAAGCAAAAGCAGACGGAAGCAAAACCAGACGAAAGCAAAAGCAGAGGCAAGCAAAAGCAGAGGCAAGCAGAATGAGACGATACTGGACAGATAATCTAATGGAAATTCTTGAACACCTTGGTGAAAAAACAACAAACATGGCTCATTTGTTGACTTATGTCTGGAAAAATGCCGGAAAGAACAATAGGAAGATTGTAAAAATGTTTATCTTTCTTGTAGTCATTCATAATGTGTGAATCAGTTTTTGGGTAAGACTCTGAAGTGTCCTTATCTATAAGGTACTTACAGAGGTTGTGTCTGAGATATGCTAGAGTTTTAGATGAGCGAAGCGAAAGGTGAAAAGCAGACGAAAGAAGAAAAGGAGATGGCAGTTGAAAAGCAGACGGAAGCAAACGCAGACGGAAGGTGAAAAGCAGACGAAAGAAGAAAAGGAGATGGCAGTTGAAAAGCAGACGGAAGCAAAAGCAGACGAAAGCAAAAGCGAGCGAAGAAAAAGCGAGCCAAGCAAAGCGAGGCGATCTGCATGAGATAATCTAATGGAAATTCTTCAACACCTTGGCAAAAAAACAACAAACATGGCTCATGTGTTGACTTATGTGTGGAAAAATGCCGGAAAGAACAATAGGAAGATTGTAACAATGTTTATCTTTCTTCTAGTCATTCATAATGTGTGAATAAGTTTTTGGGTAAGACTCTGAAGTGTCCTTGTCTATAAGGTACTTCTGTAAGTTGTGTCTGAGATATGCTAGAGTTTTGGATCGTTGAAGTAGAAATAATGATGAGACAATGAGACGATGAAAAAAGGCGTGAGCGGAAGGTGAAAAGACAAAAGAAGAAAAGGAGATGGCGGTGAAAAGCGGATGGAAGCAAAAGTAGGCGGAAGCAAAAGCAAGCGAAAGCAAAAGCAGACGAAGCAAAAGCGAGCGCAAAGCAAAACGAGACGATCAAGACTGAGATAATCTAATGGAAATTCTTCAACACCTTGGCGAAAAAACAAGAAACATGGCTCATGTGTTGACTTATGTGGAAAATGGCGAGAAAGAACAATACGAAGATTGTAACAATGTTTATCTTTCTTGTAGTCATTCATAATGTGTGAATCGGTTTTAGGTAAGACTCAAGTGTCCTTGTCTATAAGGTACTTCAGAGGTTGTGTCTGAGATATGCTAGAGTTTTGGATCGTTGAAGTAGAAATAATGATGAGACAATGAGACGATGAAAAACAAACGCTTGAGACGGAAGGTGAAAAGCGAGCGAAAGAAGAAAAGGAGATGGCGGTTGAAAGCGAGGCGGAAGCAAAAGGCATTTAAAGCAAAAGCGAGGCGAAAGCAAAAGCGAGCGCAAGCAAAGCGAGGCGATCATCGCATGATAATCTAATGGAAATTCTTCAACACCTTGGCGAAAAAACAAGAAACATGGCTCATGTGTGGAAAATGGCGAGAAAGAACAATCGAAGATTGTAACAATGTTTATCTTTCTTGTAGTCATTCATAATGTGAATCGGTTTTGGTAAGACTCGAAGTGTCCTTGTCTATAAGGTATACAGAGGTTGTGTCTGAGATATGCTAGAGTTTTGGATCGTTGAAGTAGAAACAATGATGAGACGGTGACGATGAAAAGCAGACGCTTGAGCGGAAGGTGAAAAGCGACGAAAGAAGAAAAGGAGATGGCGGTTAAAAGCGAGCGGAAGCAAAAGCGAGATCAAAAAAAGCGCATTTAAAGCAAAAGCAGACGAAGCAAAAGCGCCTTGCAAAAAGCGAGCGATCTACATGCAGATAATCTAATGGAAATTCTTCAACACTTTGGTGAAAAAACAACAAACATGGCTCATGTGTTGACTTATGTGTGGAAAATGGCGGAAAGAATAATACGAAGATTGTAACAATGTTTATCTTTCTTGTAGTCATTCATAATGTGTGAATCAGTTTTTGGGTAAGACTCTGAAGTGTCCTTGTCTATAAGGTACTTCTGTAGGTTGTGTACAGATATGCTAGAGTTTTGGATCGTTGAAGTAGAAATAATGATGAGACAACAGACGATGAAAAACAAACGCAGAAAAAGAGAGGGAAGGTATTGAAAAGCAGATGGAGTTGAACAGGAGAGGGAGTTGAAAAGCAGACGGAAGCAAAAGCAGACGGAAGTTGAAAAGCAGAGGAAAGAAGAAAAACATATGGAAGTTGAATAGTAGAGGAAAGCAAAAGCAGACGGAACTCCTAAAAGCAGACGAAAGAAGTAAAACAGACGGAGTTGAAAAGCAGACGGATGCAAAAGTGGACGAGAGCAAAAACATTTTATAAATTTTTTTTAGTAGGTCTTGTGAAAAGAACAAGTTTGTTTTAATTAAACGTTTTCGTAGGTTTTTTTGTTTTAAAAGGGAAATACACAAGGTACAACTTGTTTGATTGAAGTCTCAACTTCTATCGTCTTAAATAACACGATGTAATATTACAATTCTTGAAAGTACAATCTTGATGAACGTATTTACAATCTTCCTATTGAATCACAAGTAGCTGCTATATGGAGTGACACTGACGATAAACAACATGATAAATGTCCTCATATCCAAGTCTGCAGTAGGCATTCTTTATTTGCGGCATCCTTTTTGAGATTTGTCTCTCCTTAATGTACATGCTGGAAGTTTGTGTCACTCAAAAACTGATTAACACATTATGAATGACTACAAGAAAGATCAAGATTGTTCCAATCTTCCTATTGGATCACAAGGACACTGAAGACTAACGTGGAGAATGATAGACATGATAAATCTCGTCATATCCAAGTCTCCAGTACGTCTTCTTTATTTGAGTCATCCTTTTTTAGGACATCAACATGATAAATCTCCTTATATCCAAGCTTGTTGTACGCCAAGAGTTGGTGAACATTGATATTCTTTCGACAGCAACAAAAGTGGACAGCAACAACAGCGAAACTCCAAAAACATCTGTACAGACCAAAAAAAAAAGCTCAAAGAAGATTTACAAGTAACAGAGGAATAAAACTAAGAGGAAGCGATATACTGCGAATGAGCAAGAAGACACTATATAAGCAGTCACAAGGGCATGGATTGTGCGGCCCTATGCGTGGTCGCCTGACAAAATATTACATCAGAAGATTGGGTCAGGAGATTGTGTGTATAGAGAGAAACGACACAACATGAATGACAATATGAATGAATGAAAAGATATAAGCAGATATAAGTAGTCCTGAGGCATGCATTCTTGCGCTTATACGCTGACAAAATATTGCATCGAAGATCAGGGAAGATTGCGTGTATATCGCGCAAGACACATAGATTATCACAAGAGATATATATATTAGTGATTAGTATTATTTAATATCGTAATGTAAATAGTATTATTCCTATTAGGTATAATAAATTTTTCGCTTATATTAAAAAAACAAATATGCAATGAACCGTTATTTTGATTGTATAAAAAATATGAATATATGAATGAAGATGAATAATAATAATGAATATAATAATCATGATAAAATATTTAGAAACCGATATTGCAAATGAGAATAAATATATGAATGAAGTTGAAAAATAATCATGAATTGAATAATCATGATAAAATCATTAAAGCGATATTGCAAATAACAATAACATTAGAAGGTGATGAACCATCTGTTAAGTCAAAATGACTTCACATTTATGATTTTGATTAAGAACAGATACTCAGTAGAAAGAAAGACGGAGAAAGAAAAACAGACTAAGTAGAAGAACAGACGGATAATGAAAAACAGACGAAGTAGAAAAACAGACGGAGAATAAAAAACAGACGAAGTAGAAAAAGAGACGGAGAAAGAAAAAAAATAGACGAAGTAGAAAAGCAGATGGAAGCTAAAAACAGACGCACATGTTACTCCAGTCTATTACGACAACACTAGTGCAATCAATCTGTCAAAGAATCCGATTCAGCATTCAGGAGTGAAGCACATAGAAGTCAGACATCACTTTCTGAGAGACTATGTTTAGAGGAAGGTGTTGCGTCTACAGTTCACCGAAACAGAGTATCAGTAGGCAGACATGTGCACAAAACCATTAATGAAGAACGGTTTCAGAAGATCAGACGCAATGTCAACATGGTTATGTTAAGTGAATAGTCGAGCTAAAGTAACGACAAAACTAACGACGTCAGAAACAGTGAGCTACAGCTGGTAACTTCTCTCACAAGAAAGTTATGGAGGGAAAGTCTGATAATCTCGAGGATTTTAATGACTCTAGAACACACCAGACTATATCTCTACAAGTAGTCTAAAAGCAAAATCGTTACGATCATTCTCATCTTGCGACGGTTCATTTTGCTTTCCCAATTCTCTCAAACATCCAACCCTAAAAAGCTTACGAGAGTCAGTTTTTCGTTCTGAAACAATGGAGCCAGCCATGATATTCGAAAAACATGTAGATTTTGAGTCATTGAGGAATGATGGTATGGATGTGGAAGCAGAGATTGTAATAGTTGGTTGGAGGAACGTCTTTGAGGTACAAGAACCGGTATACAAAAACGAGGTTTTTGATTTTTGGAAGAATGCTCAGCTAGTAGACAACAACGTAGTATCATCGATGAGATGGTATATCCGTTGTTGTGACTAAGGAGTTAATAAAGAAGGTGACCGATTGTCCGTCAGTTGGTGAGACCCTCTCTACCAAGGCCGGATGGATATGCCAAGTCAGTATGAGAGAGGAAGATGTCAGAAGACAATTATATGGAGCCAATGATCTATGGGAGAGGAAGACCTCTAGTTTGGTTCCCAAGCGAGGATTCTCCATGCAATTCATTTAATTGCATTTACCCAGAAAGCGAGTTCAAGGCATTTGGTGACTACGTTGGACGAACAATGCTTGTTTTACCTGCTAAATCGGAATCCCATCGACTTACCCTTCTTAATCTTTGACTACATGATTAAGGGGATGAAGGATACAAATAGCTATCCTTACGGTATATTGCTTACAAGGATTTTTAAGGAATCCGGAGTCGTCCTACATCGAGGACATAGAAGGATTGTAGTTGTGAAGAGTAAGATTGATTCAATCACAATACGACGAATGGGTGTAATGACTGTAATCAAAGAAGAAGCCGACTCTTCAAGGAGAACTAGGACTGAGGGGGAGAATGTTTTGAAGATGACTCGCGCTTCAAGTTCTCGACCTGAAGTGAGTACGAGATCGCCTGCGGATGAATTAAGAAGAATGATTGGAAGACCGCTAATAAAATATGCGAGTCCTGGAATCGAAGCAAGCCAATCCCGAATGACAGAAGAAGGTGCGCCAAAAAGACAAGGAGAAAGTCTTTTAAGTGAAATTACAAAGAAGGCAAAGAGATCACCGAGGATTCGAAAGAAGACCGTGTCAACCATCGGGAAGTTCTTGGAGAGAAAAAAGCGTTGATCTTTGCTCAAATAGAAAAAGAAAGCGAAAGAGCACGTTCAGAAACTCCCATTGCTCAACAGGAAGAACTAGTCGAGCAAATCCTGGTTCAGGAGAATTCTAGTGAAGCACAACCAGAGGCAATGGCAGAATCAGACTCGGATAGTGATGAACCTTGTCCCGATGGTATACAACTATCATCGCTTTTTTCAAAAAAACATCAAGATCGAGAATGGTGGAAGTGGTTACGAAGGAGAACTGCTATTGCATTCTCAGATTCAACCAAGAAAGAAGATAGTTGTTGTGGGTACGACCTATGTTGATTAATAGTAACACATGGGAATTACTAAAAGAAGATGAAAAGATCTTCACGATGTTTTGAGGACGTTGGTACTAAGCCATACCCTTCAAAACGTCCCCCGCAAAACCGGTACTATTTTTTCGATCACCGAAAACACAAAAATAAAGGTTGCACCAGATATTCACTAAGATATCCTCGGGATTTGACTAAGGGAAGTCAAAATTGGCTTCAAAGCGAATAAAGATGAAGCGAGCTGCGCCTATCTTGACAAGAAGGAAGACCTGTCTAGTGGGGGAAGAGTAATAACAGGACATTTATTGAGTTCCTTGTTCAGATAGATTCTGCGATTAGACCTCATCTAATACACTGCCTATCAAGCGAGATGCATTACCCCTGCAAGGAAGACAGTTGCTCATGCTGCCTGCTTTATTTGACTTAGATCTTCCTGAAGCTGAAATGTTTATTCGTCCACCAATGATTGGGATAAATGAAGAATACATTCTGACATCAGATGCTTATACTACTTCAATCCCATTCACTCCTCCCTCAGCAGATGTTGATCAAGCCTCCTCGTCGATTGACCAACCAGATGAACTTAGCAGATTACGTGGTGAATTCAATGAGATGAAGGAGACGATGAATGATCTGAAGAAGATGATGATAGAACTGCTAAAGAGCCACCATCGTTAATCATTTTTTATTATAATAAATAGGGGGAGAATAAGAGCAGAAAAGAAGAGAATGAACAAGGGGAGAAGAGAATGAGCAGAAAAGAAAAGGGTGTTGAAATGAAGGTGTGGTCAAGGCACGAAGAAAGGAAGAAGTCAAAGAAGATGTACTGAAGATAAGTTTTTGTTTTCTTCAAAACTTTGTAATTTTGTTTTTGTATATAATTTGTTATCATCAAAAGGAGAGATTGTTAAGTACAAATGACTTTACTTAGATATGATTTTGATGAATAACAAAAGAACAAACAAAAACGAACGAAGACGAAGTGAAGCAGACGCAGACATAAAGCAGACGCAGACGCTAAGCAAAGCAGACGCAGACACAAAGCAGACGCTAAACAAAGCAGACGCACACACAGAGCAGACGCAGAGGCTAAACAAAGCAGGCGTAGACACAAAGCAGACGCTAAGCAAAGCAGACGCAGAGACAAAGCAGACGCAGACGCGAATAGTAAAGCTGACGCAGATGCAAATAGTAAAACAGACGAAGACGCGTATAACAGACGCAGGAGAAGAATCAAGAAGCAGACGCAAGAGTCAGTTCGAGTTAGTTACAGAACTCAACTGATTAACCATTTCTTTAAAGATTTAAGAAACAAGAATCAAGAAGCAGTTGGAGACGAAGGCTATAAATACAAGTCGAAGTCGAAGATTGCAAAATTAGACAACGTGAGAAAAAGTGATCGTAAAAGCATTAAGTGCTAATTTAGGCGAGAGCTATTTTACTGTAACAAAAGTTTAAATACTTTTCTGAGAGAAAGTAGTACAGATAGGCTACAGAGGTTGGCAAAAGAAGCGACGCCGCCGCCTGACAAAATATTGCATCAGAAGATTGGGTCAGAAGATTGCGTGTATATCGCACAAGACGTAAGATAAAATATTGCATCGAGAAGATTGGGTCGAGAAAATTCACGTAATAAAAATAAAAGTTTAAGATTACCATTGTATTAAGTAGAAAAAGCAGACTAAGTAGAAAAACAAAGTGGATAATGAAAAAATGTATTTAAGTAGAAAAACAGACGGAGAATAAAAAACAGACGAAGTAGAAAAAGAGACGGAGAAAAAAAAGAGAGACCAAGTAGAAAAGCGAGGAAGGAAGCCAAAACAGACGATATGTTAATCATTAAAAAATTGATTGACATTCAAGAGTGAAGCACATAGAAGTCGACATCACTTTCGAGAGATTATGTTCGAGAGGAAGGTGGTGCGTCTACGCTTATCGAAACAGAGTATCGATGGCGGGCGACATGTTCACAAAACCATTAAGTGAAGAATGGTTTGAGAAGATCGAACCTTAATGTCATAATGGTTATGTTAAGTGAACAGTCGAGCAAAAGTAACGACAAAACTAACGGCGTCAAAAACAGTGAGGTACAGCTGGTAACTTCTCTCACAAGAAAGTTGTGGAGGGAAAGTCTGATAATCTCGACGATTTTAATGACTCTAGAACACTCTGGACTATATCTCTACAAGTAGCCTAAAAGCAAAATCGTTACGGTCATTCTCATCTCGCGACGATTCATTTTGCTTTCCCAATTCTCTCAAACATCCAACCCTAAAAAGCTTACCAGAGTCAGTTTTTCGTTCTGAAACAATGGAGGCAGCCATGATATTCGGAAGACATGTGGATTTCGAGTCATTGAGGAATGATGGTATGGATGTGGAAGCAGAGATTGTAAGAGCTGGTTGGAGCAACTTCTTTCAGGTACGAGAACCAGTATACACAGACGAGATTTTCGATTTTTGGAAGAATGCTCAGCTAGTAGACAACACTGTAGTATCATCAGTAGATGGTATATCCGTTGTTGTGACTAAGGAGTTAATAAAGAAGGTGACCGATTGTCCATCAGTTGGTGAGACCCTCTCTACCAAGGCCGGATGGATGTCTCAAGTCGGTATGAGAGAGGAAGATGTCACAAGACAATTATATGGAGCCAATGACCCATGGGAGAGGAAGACCTCCAGTTTGGTTCCGAAGGCTAGGGTTCTTCATGCAATTTTGTTTAATTGCATTCTACCCAGAGCAGGTTCAAGACATTTGGTGACCACTCTGGATGAACAATGTTTGTTCCACCTGCTGAATCGTAATCCCATAGACTTACCCTTCTTAATCTTTCATTACATGATTAAGGGGATGAAGGATTCAAATAGTTATCCTTATGGGATGCTTCTGACAAGGATTTTTAAGGAATCCGGTATCCTTCTACACCAAGGATATAGAAAGACTATGCTTGTGAAGAGTAAGATTGATGCACACACCATACGGCGAATGGGTCTGAAGACAGTGATGAAAGAAGAAGCCGACTCTTCAACAAGAACAAGGACTGAGGGGGAGCCTGCAAGGAAGAAGACTCCCGCTTCAAGTTCTAAAGCTCAAGTGAGTATGAGATCGGCTGCGGATGAAATAAGGAAAGTGTCGGAAGACCATCGATAAAACAAAGTAGTCCTCAAATCAAGAAAGCCAATCCGGAGGATGAACAAAGGCGCTAAAAAGACAAGGAGAAAGTCTTTTAAGTAAAGCTACAAAGAAGGCAAAGAGATCGCCGAGGATTCGGACTCCAAGGCAACAAGAAGAAAAGAATGCCAGAGAACAGAGTGAAGCACAATCCTCTCCATGTGGTGCACCTAGAGAAACAAGATCCTTAGTCTCTATTCTGGAAGAGGATACAGGCAGAAAAACCAAGGAGACCAAGAAGAAGAGAAAGGCGGAAGCCAGAAGAGAAAAAGGTCAAGCGGAGAAAACTTCAAGACTAACAAAGGCAGTGCGGAAGACTGCTAGGGAAGTTAGTCGGAAGAAAGAAATCTCTGATGCTGCTCAAAAAGAAAAAGCAAATGAGCAAAGCAGAGTTCAGGAAATCCCTGTTAACCAACCAGTGAAGCTTAACCTGGTTCAGACTACTCCTATTAATGATCAACCTGAAGTTACAACATATTCAACTTCAGTGAGGACACCAGTGGAAGTATCTGTTGAATCTAGTCTGATCGTTCATGACTATTCTGAATTTTTAAGAAAGGATAAGCTTGAAGTCAGACTCGTTGAGATTGTGACAAGAAGGAGTACTGCAATCGCTATCTTCAGCTAACCCAGAAGACAAATAAAGGCTGTCTTGCAACCTATTTTGATAAATAGTGAGTCATGGCACATTTTGAATGAAGACAAAAGGAACTTCTATGATACTTTAAGGTACGCTGCTACAAGGCCATACCCTACTCAAATGTCTTCTCGACCGTGCACTATTTATCCAGTCACAGAACAGACTATAATAAAGGTTGTACCAGACATACAGTCATGATATCCATTGAATTTCAATAAGGAGAAATCGACGCTATTTTCTGAAGAAGATAGTCATGATCTGTTCGCAGATCAAATAGCAGAAGAAGTGCGGAAAATAAATGAGGCATGCACTTCTACACAAAATAAAGATGATGCGAGCCGCAATTTATACCGAAAAGCAAGAAGCATCCGATGGGGAAGAGTAATCACAGGGACATTCACTGAATCTCTTGTTCAGACAGTTCTGCGTATTAGACCCCTATCTAATACACTGTCTATTCAAGCAGAAGCGTTACCCCTGCAAGGAAGACAGTTACTGATGCTGCCTGCTCCATTTGACTTAGATCTTCCTGAAGCTGATACGTTTATTTGTCCACCGTCTATTGTGCTTAATGAAGAGTACACTCCGACCTCTGATGCTTATACTACTACAATTCCATTCATTGCTCCCTCAGCAGATGAAGATCAATCCTCCTTACCGAGTGACTCCCAAGATGAACTCGGTGATTCTGGGAAATTGATGAGATGAAGGAGGCGATGAATGATCCAAGAAGATGATGACAGAACTACTAAAGAGTCGTAAGTCTTAATCATTTTTATTATAACAAATAGGAGGAGAAGAGAATGAACAAAGGGAGAAGAGAGCAGACGAGAAGAGGATGTTCAGAAAAGAAGGTGTGAATGTAGCAGATGAAGAAAGGAAGAAGTCAAAGAAGAAGTTTTGCAGATAAGTTTTTATTTTTTCTTTTTCATAACATTGTATTTTTTCCCTTGTATATAATTCGTTATCATCAAATTATAACAAATTAACTTAACTTAATTTGTTAAGGGGAGATTGTTAAGTCCAAATGACTTAACTTAAAAATGATTTAGATGTATA